>CM057386.1:118592719-119792719 GCA_030015415.1 Cynopterus sphinx
AATAAGCAATGCAATCAAAGATGGATACAAATGTAATATAGATTAAGTATTGCATTGAATTAAGTCATTTCTAAAAAATGTGAAATACAGAAAAATGTATATTTACAGTGAAAACATAGTTAAGGAAGCATTAGAACTTTACTTTATGGATGATTTGAAAGGATTGTGAAAAAACAGAATGTAGAACTAAGTAACTGTTTCTCAGTGCTCCATTAAGAAGAATGATTTTTCTCTCTCAGAAGTATGAAGAATAATAAAGAGAAATTAAAGTCTAATAAATTATGTTATGTAAGTAAGGCAGACCAGGCAATAATAAAAATATATCAAGGCAGTTTGTGAAAAGAGTTTGTGAATGGTAGCCCTATTTGATGAAGGTCAAATATTTTATTAATCAGTAAATTAGAAGTAAAAATCAGTAAAAGTTCTCCACTCATTTGCTAAGTAGCTGAAGCTTCTTGTGTGCATATTAAAAACAGAGAAACCAATAGAAGTCAGCAGAAATTTACTAAAGGTAGGTTGTACCAAAATTAACATTTTAACTACCTTGATGGCTTATTGACAGGCAGCCTGTTGCATAATGTTTCCTCAAGTTAATCAGTATTCTATAAAGAATTCCAGAAGTCAGCAACTGCTTTCTGTGTGCCAGATCTGGCTCACTGCCTGTTTTCTCAAATCAGTTTTATTGGACCAGCACCATGCTTATCTGCTTCTGTTTCATCTGTGGCTTTGATGTTACAACATTAGAGCTGAATAGTTTTAACAAATTGGCTCCAAAAAGCAATCTGGACCTTCACAGAAAATATTTGCTAATCCCTGGATTAAACCATATGACCTAGTGGGTCAATTTGTGGCCTGATATTAACTTTGATGTAGTGTGCCTCAGTTAGTGAATGTATTGTGTTGAATAGGATATGGTTGTGTTTTGTTGAACTTTTTAAATAGTAAATTAAGTCTCCTATTTAAACATTTGAATGAAAAGGTATGCATCCCAGATAATGAGAATGAAGTTTGTTGTCTCTAGAAGTAATTATGTTTGTTGCTGGATAAGGTACCTAAAACATTTAGTGCCTCAGTTTCTTCTATAAATGAGGATACTTCTGTCTACCCTTTTGACTGTGGTCAAGCACTTAGAACAGCACTTGGCACATAACAAGCACTTAGTATGTGTGGGTGATCATCAGCTGACTAATGGTGTTGGGATACATTTGGTCAAAGCCTAGATAACTGTATTGCTAGAAATATTTGTTGAAGGGAATCTGGCAATAACAGAGGATAGATTAGATGCTATGAAATTCTTTTATATATATATTCATTCAATTATACAACACATTTATTGAGCACTTACCATGTGTTGTGCACTATTGAATAATAAAACAGACAGAAATCTCTGTCCTTGTGGAACTCACACTCTACTGGAATTAACTATTAAATAAAGTAATATATAGGAAATTGCGTAATACTGCTAAAGGGAAAAATAATTAAATAAGAGGGATTTGAAATATTCATGACAGGAGTGTTAAATTTTAAGTAGAGTATTCAGATGACTTTTGAGTAAAGATTTCAAAGAAATGAGAGAGCTGTTATGTATGAAGATGTCTGTGGAAAGTTACAAGCAGAGCAGAGCAAGTACAGTGACTCTGAAGCAGTATATACCTGGTGAGTTCAAGGTACAATGAGGAGTAATTGTGGCTGGAGTAGAAAGAATGAGGGAGGTGGAGAAGTAGATGTAGGAGAGAGGTAATGGGATATCCCATAGTTTTATGGTATGTGCCACAGTCATATAACATAGGACCATAGACAATCATGGAGGGTTGGACTTCGACTTTTACCCTGAGTCAGGTGAAAGGCATTGAAGGGGTTTTTAGCTTATTCAATAATTTAATATAAAAATTAAAGAGTCTCTATCACATTCTTCAATTTTGCTTCCTAAATGTTTCTTCTAGGCTATTTTAAGAATTGGAATTACATCACATAGTACATTTTTATAGTCTTTAATAGCAGTTGACAAAATACCAAAGGCTTAAATTTTTTAAATCAATTAATTTTATTCAGGACTAGGCTCATTGTAATATTGTAGTATATTATCACTACTATTTATTTTTTTATTGTGGCATAATTGATATATAACATTAGTTTCAGGTACAACATAATGATTTGTTTACATTGATCCCCACAGTAAGTCTAGTTAACATCTCTCACCTCACAGAGTTAAAAAAATTTTTTTTTTCTTATGGAAAAAATTTTTAAGGTCTACAGCAGCTTTCAAATATGCAACACAAAATTATTAACAATAGTTGCCATGCTGTGCATTATGCCTCAGGACTTACTTATTTGATAACTGGAAGTTTGTACCTTTTGACCCGCTTCATCCATTTCTCACATCCTCCCATCCCCTCACCTCTGGCAACTATCAATCTGTTTTCTGTAACTATGAGCTTGTTCTTTTGATTTTTTTTTTCATTTTGTTGCTTTTGTTGTTTTAGATTCCACATATAAGTGAGATCATAAGGTATTTGTCTTCCTCTTCCTGACTTACATCATTTAGCACAGTGCCCTCAAGGTCCATTAAAGGACTTGCAAATGGCAAAATTTCATTTTCTTAGTGACTTTGTGTATGTATGTATGTATGTATGTATGTGTACACACACACCCCACACATTTTCTTTATCCTTGCATCCTTTGATGGATACTTAAGTTGTTACCATATATCACTACTATTTAAAGACCTGTCATTTATATAAATAAATATTTTGTCAAAGATTAAATACATATTTATATCTATCATCTTAGAACTATAAAAACCAGGATTTTATTTTTTTCAGAATTATTAGTTTGATGAAATTTAAAAAGAAAACTGCTGGTTGCCATTCAGAAACTTTCTCTATGGAGACAAATAATATATAGTCCAAAATAGAAAACACTTCTTATTAACCCAATTTAGCACTCAGTGTTCTTTGAAAATATTACTGAAAAACTTCCTTGGTGACTATAAAGATTGTCTACCAAAAGAATGACAAAGTACGTACTGGTCATCTCTGTATGTATGTCGATGTGATATCTAATTTCAGAAGCCCACATGTGCAGCCCCTGGTGTGTTGCCCACCTATGCCAAACTTTTGATGTGTGTTTATTTGTAATTTTTAAAGAATTTGTAGGAATTCTTTTTATTTCAGTCACCAGGCAAATTAATATCCATACTAATTATCTCTGCTGTGTTTACCCTGTCTTACAGTTCTTGCCTACAGCATAAAATACCTTCCTATGTTTTCCCCTGAGAATTTAGGCCATTCTGTAAGATAAGATTAGTTGTACATAGTTCACATATCTGTAAAAAGAAAATATTTCTTTAGATATTTTTTTAATGTGATGGTATAGTTTTTAAGAGGTTTGCCCTACAAGATATGTAAGATGCAATATTTTTAAATTGCAGATATAGTAGTACAAAGTATATTATTATTTAAAAGTATTTAAGAGGTGTTTGAGACATATGTTGGAGAAACCACTTTGATGTTTGAGTTAAAGGTTCATGTGATATAAAAAAACCAAATTTATTACCAATATTTATTCTCCCTCAAGAGATATTAAATAAATATATCAGATGCCCTTCAAATTACTTATTTTAAACAAAGTCCTGCCTTATATCTAATGTCCCCGAAGAATGTCAAATTATCTCTTGAAAATTCTGTTTCTTAGTTTTGATATCAAAAATTTTCTAAGTTCCTATCTCAAAACTAATGAGCATAGTTTCAATGCAGGCAGTTTGCTGATCTTCTAGGTTTTTTTTTTTAATGGACAGTCATTAAATATGTACTATAAATAGGAGATAAAACTGCAGTTATATACATTTGTGGTGTGATTCAATTTTTGATTTTGTTTTTTTAGCAGGTCTGTGTGACATTAGCGAAGGCTCTGTAATCCCAGAGGATCGCTGCAAATCTCCAACTTCAGGTAATTTGTTTCTTATTTTATTAATAACTACAATTCTATAAAAACCAGTATAGCATATCAGTATTTCTTTTTATAGATAAGCATTTAAAATACACCTACAAGGAACTTTTATGTCACTTATTTATTCTTAAAATCATAAGTGTTTTGCTCACTTTCTTATTGAAAAGAAATGCTGTTACCTGATAAGAGTCATATAACTGTTTACTTAGCTTCCTATTATTTATGCCTTTTTAGGAAAAATATATTTTACTTCTTATTACTGAATCAAATGGTTTAGTTATCTATAATTTTGTCTTTGCTCTAGGCATGCCTATCATCTGGTAGGCTAGTACTCTACTCATTGAACAATGTCCATTTAAATATTATGAAAGCTTTTTAACACACTAATGGTGACTGTAGACAATTAGAATAATTGTAGACTGGTTATATTTGTTCTTGTTTTTAATCAGTATAATATCTGATATAATCATATAGCTATGTTGAGGCTGTACTTTCTCATTTATATGTAGGCAACTTATTTATAAATATTTTTAGGGGAACATTGTTTTTAGTATCTTTTGAGCTTCCTTAAAATTAAGAGGATCCTGAATTTATTATGTTTTTAGTAGATTGAAACATTGCTAATCTTTAATAAAGTTGACTTTGTAGTTATAACTGCTATTTTTCTTAATCTTTAAAATTTATATTTAAATTTGCTCATTGAATTAATAAAATATGGAGTCATAGGACTCACTTATTTAACAGCTGATATTAAGTCTGAACATTGGTGGAATAAATTTGAATGAATAATATGAAGCAAGTAATTGCATTAACCATCTCACAGGACTAGTTATTTCTGAATTTAGAATTTAAAATTATAATATCTTTAATTATTGCTGTTCTTCTGATGTCATACAATACACTTCTGATAGGCCTTGTAAATGCATTTGTCAATATGTTAAAGCTATAAGCCAACTGAATAACATGCAACATATTATCTTTTAATATTAAATGACCATTAAAAGTATTTTAACAAGATTCAGGCAAAGTAAATTAATACTCCTTTTTATCCTAAGCCAAACTTTCAATAGGTAAGTACGTCTATCAGTTTAGAATAACCCAGCAAGAGGTAATTGTATATAAGTATATAAGTGTATATAACTATATACATATAAAAAACACATAAAGGTAAAAGCCCTCCAAATTCTCTTTGTAACAGAAAAACTCAAACATCATTTAGTGTTCTCAAAAAATTAAAAATGGATATACCTTTTAACTCAGCAATTGCACTTCTGGGTATTTATCCAAAGAAAACCAAAACAATAATTCATAGAGATCTGTACACCCAATATTCATGGCAGCACAATTTACAATAGCCAAGATGTGGAAGCAATCTAAATTCCCATCAACAGATGATTAATTAAAGAAATTATGGTTCATATATACAATGGAATATTACTCAGCCATTAAAAAAAATGAAATTCTACCATTTGCAATGACATGGATGGACCTAGAGATTCTTATGCTGAGTGAAACAAGTCAAGAAAGATAAATACCATATAATTTCACTTATATGCAGAATCTAAGGAACAAAAAGAACAAACTAATCAAAAACAGGCTCAAAAATATGGCAGACATTTTGGTTATGGAAAGAGGGGCAGGAGGTTGGGGTCTGGGAGAATGGGGTAAAGCGTTAAAAAGTACTAATTAGTAGTTGATAGATGGTCACAGAGATGAGAGCATGGCATAGAGAATGCAGTTAGCTTTAATAAATTGGCTAGGTAGAGGGCCAGGGGTGGGAGGGAGCAATTGGGGGGATCATTTTATGAACTATGTAAATGTCTAACCAATGTACTGTATACTTGAACCTAATTTAAATAAATGAGTTAAAAAAAATCATTCAGTGTTTTCAAATATGTTGTGCTCTTTGTTCCATGTGAAAAGACAGTATTTTTTAAATTAAATTTATTGAGGTGACACTAGTTAATAATATAGGTTTCAAGTATACAGTTCAATAATATGTCATAAGTATATTGCATTGTGTTTTACCACCAAAGTTAAATTTTTTTGGTCACCACGTATTTCACCACTTTATACTTATCTACCTCCTCCCTCCCTTCTTTCCCTTTGGTAACTGTTGCTTTCATCTTTATATTCCACGTATAAGTGAAATCATTTGGTTCCCAACTTTCTCTCTCTGATGTATTTCACTATTTCACTTACCATGATAACCTCAAGATCCATTCAGTATAGTTTTCACACAGAAAACTTTATAACACACTAGGTATTTTATTGTTCTCTGTGAGTTTGAAATGCGAAGTAAATAAAAATTGTGACCTCAAAAATCATTGATAAGTCACAAATTTTTATCTTCAGTTCTAAAACTCTTAGTTTATTTAGTTTAGACTTTGATTACACTCTGAAAAATATAAGCATTCTCTGAAGAATTATATATATCCCTGCTGCATATCAGCAGGAAAAGCTACTTTTACAAAAACAAATCAAACTTCAGCAGACTATAGTTGTATCTGAAATGTGTTTTATATAGCAGGAGATAGATGTCAGTCATGCATAAGGACTAGGAAGTATAATAAAAACTAGAATAAAATTCTGGAAAGCTACTCCTTGGACACTATTATTATAGCTTGTATCTTTTACTGCTTGCTTGTTTTTAAATAGTTAATAGTAATTTAGGCCCAGTATTATGGGCCAATTGTCTTACTCTTTGTACATTTGTAACTTTTTTGCCTTTACTCCTGTTAGCATTCTAATAAGGAAATAAAGGAATAGTTTATTATCATTTTTCTCACCAACATATACAAATTCTAATATAAGACGGTTGAAAAAAGAAAAATGGATGAGGGTGAGTTTGAGGTGAATCTGAAGAGCCAAAAAGGGATCATGTTATTAAAACCAAATTACTAGCCTCAAATACTTTCTGCAGTACAGTGAGAAATAATAAATATGACAGATAGTTAAATGATACAATATAGATCATGAAAACCAATACAGTTAATAGAAAACTGTATTAATGAGAGAAGAGGAAATGTATAACAGTGGGTTGGAAGTTCAAGTGAGTTCCTTGTAAATACTAAGAGGAAGACCATGGTTACAGAAATGAAAAGTAACGAAATGCCCTTTATCAAAACTATTGTGTTTACTCAATATACTACTTACTGATAGACCCTTTTTTTGAAAAGATTTTAAATCTCAAACAAGATTTGTGATCTCAAAAGTTTAGTCAGTATCAAAGCTCTATTTAAAAATAATTTGCCTTTCACATTTATTTTTGAATAAACCAAGAGTCTCTAAAATAGAAAATTCTACCATCCTGAATTAACACGAAATTATTTCTGCTATCCTGATTTCATCTTTATTTCAAAGAACTCAGATCGTTTCAATGAACACTTCAGTACTGCTGGAATTTTTTTAGTACCGCATCTAAAATATATGTATGTGTATGTGAATGTGTGCATGTGTGTGTATTTATGCATGTAAAAGTATGTATGTTAAAATGATAGACATTTGTTAGGTTATTTTAAATTGAAAGACATCCAGAGCCTCACAGACTGTGATATAAATGATGCCTTCCGGAGTTTCCAGGCACCCTAGAAAAAACTAAAAGCTGTAGATATTTTCTATGTTTATTTAATAATATTAATTTGGTAAATATATTCAAGTAGGATATACTGAAAACATAGTTGGAAGTTTTTCATGAGCAATCACAGAAGTATGACAACCACTGGTAGGCATTTTCAGTTAAGGAAATAATAAATCTATAAATCTGCTCGTTTTATTTTTATTTACAGCTTATATTGCCTATTTTTAGGTTAGAAATACTAAACATTTTTATAATTTTATATTTATGTTTAGATTTTTTCTTGCTATTGCTATAATATTCAATGCATCAAGTAAAACAAGTATTAATAAATTTTATACATTCATGAGATTCCTTAGTATCAGAGATGACAGTGATATTCTAAAAAATATATGCATCTTATAACCATTATCTTGTTTAAATCTGAATTACATTTATATGGAAAATAAGTATAGCTATTTCTTTTTCTAAAATGTTACTGAACTCATTGTTACTTAATGTGTTTTTTTATATGGGATTTATAAGGATCTATAAATGGCTGTTTAGCAAAAATTACTTGTTTTTTTAAAGAATAACCTTTTAAATTATTATAAAAGTAGTTGGATCCTGCCCATGTTGGCAGGTTTTACTTGGTCTTTGAAGAGACCTCAAAGATATTTTCCATCTGGCCAAAGAAAAAGTGATTTTATGGCAAATTTTAACCTTATTTATTGGGGTTTGGTATTTTCACTGAGATAAAACACACACACACACACACACACACACACACACACACGCACACATACACATACACATCTTTTTATTTACTGTCAGTTATGCCTTAGGTATTTGCTTCTACCAGAAAACCTTTATTCATTTGACAAATGTTTACTTAGAGATTTCTGCAGGCAAAACACTCCAGTGAGTGCAAAGGGGATACAATCACATGGGGGCCCAGCTTTTCAGAATTTCAGTCCAGTGAGAAAGATCAGATGTATATAAACTTAAAATATAAGGTATTTAGTGATTAACATCATAAGAGAAGTAGACAAAGTATTATGGTAATTCAAAGGAAGAGGAATGATTTACTTATAGCTGGAGCAATTGAAAAATTTAATGAATGAGACATTTTACCTGTATTATAAAGAATAGGTGGTTTAACTCTGATAAAATTCAATTAGAATACTACTCAGAATTACATTTATAGTAAAATATATGTGTTTGAAATTTTTTAAATACCATGAAAAATTACAAACACCTTTTTAAAAGAAAAATGACAAAATCTTACAAGTGCTATACTCAGCATTTTAAAGTTCTCTATGGTAATAGTAGAATTTATATGTTATTTTCAAGCTTATATCTAGAAAACTAACTCTAAAATAAATTGTGCCAGTATAATACTTGTACAGGATTCTTAGTTCTACCAGATAAAACTTCTTCAGTTAACTAATATCAAGAATTTTTATAGTTTCTTTCAAAAACAATTAACCTTTATTTGTATTTTTATGTGTTCTCTAACACACATATCAAGATTTGACCAAGTGGTTGTAACTTATGGAAACATTTTTATAGGTTAGAGTTAATATTTATATATACTAGGTATTGGTCTGTTGTAAAAATAATGCATTACCTACTGCTGTTCTTACTGTGCTATTTTAAGAATTTTATTAGCTACTTACCTGACATGTCCCTGTGGCCAGTAGTGGGGAAATTTGTTTTAGATGTTACCAGATTATTTTGTTTGTACTTTTTCCTGTGACAACTCAGTGTTCGTGACTGACTATGTGCCTGTTCCATTGTGTTCATTTGTGTAGGTTCTTCATCACCACACAATTCAGATGATGAACAAAAAATGAATAATTTTATAGAAAAGGGTATAGTATCTTTATTTTAAAGTATTTTCTTTTAATTATATTTAATTCATTTAGTTTACTTTGAATAGATTTTGACATTTGTATCAAAATATCATTTTCAGTGAAGACCAAAAGCAGAAAGTTTTCCAAGATGGTAGCCAGTGATATAGGTAGGAAATAGAAATTTCTATTTTGTTTCTAATCCTTGCTATATGCAATGCTAACTCAACACCAAAAAATTATCTAATGCATTATATTTTGAATATATTAATTTGTTATTCCTTTGCTAAATAATCTCTTGGGCTCTGTGTCTTCTTAACTCATTGGGGCAACAATTATTAAAAATCAGTTCTTCTAACTTACAGTGGGAATTCTATTAATTTTCATTTTGCTTTACTTTAAAATAAAGCAGGGTTCAATTTATACCATAAACAGTACAATTTTATACTCCCATTTTTAATTTTTTATTTCCCATAGAGTGTTGTTTGTACTTTTTTCTACCTTTATTCCAACCTCCTCATATTTTTAAGATCCCAAATTTCAAAGAAATGTTTCTCTAAAAGATTAGCTCTTTTAGTCTGTAATCTGCACTGTCCTTGGGTTAAATGAGAATTTTCTAGGACACCTTCCCGCAAGTGAAAATGAGCAATAGAGGATATATTATTCCTTTTGATTGTTTTTATGAATGTACTTTGAAATGAATTATTCAATCTAAGGTTTCCTAAGTTAAAAATCATGGACAAAAGTTTGGCAAAATCCAGCTTTGAGGACATAATTAAACTAAAGTTTTTAGTCACAAAAATTTGAATATTCTCTAAAGATTTTTAAAGGTTTGAGAAACACCATTTTATAAAAAGGGAATAAATTTAATCTTTGATTTAAATCCAAAATTTTGTTATACTATTATTGTATTACTTATTTCTCCAAAACCCCCCACACACACATTTTAGAAACTAGGTGAATTTTTAGACAGCAAGAATATATTTACTTTTTATAAGTGATAACTTTCATTATATAGTAAAATTAAATTTCAGAAATTCTTAGAAGCAATATCTGTATTGTCTGCATGTTGTAAATTGAACCCTGTTTAATCATATTAACTTGGCTGACTGTTACACTTCTGGTCATTTTTTAAATAAGGTGGTTTATTCTTGAGCAAAGGCCTCTGTTAATGGAGAATTAATTATTTACTTCTGTATTTGTGTGTTTTCATTTAATCAGCTGGTAATAGTTAAACTATTTAATTATATACTAGCACTATGGCATAATACCTTTTCAACAAAATTTTTTTTTTAAATATATTCTATCTTAATTGTACTTTAGAAGTTATTTTACTGTTATATAATATAAAAAAATTTGAAGGGACTTTTCTACATAGAGTTTACCAGAGAACTTTTAAAACTCAGTTACCTGGAAATTTTATCTTTTTTTATCTTTCTTGTACATAATTAAATTCTATCTTTCTTGTACATAATTAAATTATTTAAATAATTTCTGTCTGAATTTTTATCCTGAAGTTATAGTTCCTTTATTAAATGTATTGACTAGTTTCCCATTTGTTTCTGTGTTTTGAATATAATATGTAATATGGAATATATGAGCTTAAATGTTTGAAAGACATCAGTTAACAAATTTCTTACGACCGAGAACATTATTGGAAGGATAGTTCTTTGATAACGTTTCTTGCTTCCTTTTTATGTATTGGCAACTTTTTCTTTTTGTCATGCCAGTTTTTATAGTTACATTTATTGGGAAACACATTAACTTTATTTAACTTTTGAAACTTTGTTACTTATAAAATTAAACATAATTATTTTTCATCTTCAGAAACCACTTTTATATATTCTTCTTTATGTATAATTCTGTTTATGTTTGGAATTTTTCATGTCTTTTTAATCCCAAAATATATCCCAATTTTTTCTTCATTCAAATGAAAACTGCCCCATTTTAGACTGTAAAGTTCTTGCAGTTAAAAAAAAAAGGATGTCTGGTTTTGTAGTAAGACTTAGCATAAATATGCTATTGAAAAACATGTAATATGTCAATGAAACATTCATAAAAACTTTATAGGATCTTATAAAAAGCTCTCTGTCAAGACATGTTTTCCATATAAAGCTATGGTGTCAAAAGTGCCAGGACTCCCTGAGCATTGTGAACTCACTGTTTCCTGTCATCCAGTCCCATACTTGCTTTGAAGTATCCTGAACCTCCTAAAATCATCTCCTGTCTCTTCCTCAGTCTGTGAACATTTATAGCTTCACCTTTAGGCAGTTATGCAGTCACCCAGTAAGGGAAGGCCTAAGAATTAAGCCTGGAATCTCCAACGCTGTTACCGGCAAAAGAACCACAGTGTGAAAGGCTGACAGAATGTCTTGGCTCTGAAACTTTACCCCTTAGTTTCACCTACTCGGAAAGTTATTTCAGTTTGTGTCCTAATGGAGAGGGCAGGGAGAGAGATACGTTGCAGGATGCCATCCTCTCTTTAACAGTCTAACCCAAGCATGGAAAGTCAACTCTGTTTCTACTGCATGACAGTATGGCTGAGATAGCTGAAACGATAAAAATATATATGTGTATTTTAAATATACTTAACAATTAGTTTTGCTGGTACCATACCAACCCTTTAAAAATAATTTTCTTATTTAATCTACTCAGTAACCTCAGTGATCTACTTACTGTTATTTCCCATTTTTACAGATTTGGAAACTTGAAAGTTAAAGTATAAGTAATATATCTATTGGTTACAAACTGGCAAACCACAGAGCCAGCATTTACACCCAGGTATCCTGACTCTAGTCTTTGTCCTCATGACACTACAGTAGTACCTCTTTAGACAATTTACTGAAGGCTGTAAGGACTCAAAAACGAATCCATTGTGTGATTTGCAATTAGCTAATCTGGTTACGGCCCTACTATCTGCATGGTAACCTGGAAAAAAGATGGCTTGTGTTAAGTGTTGTCCTAGCAGCAGATCATGGATGCCATTTTGGTATCCATCACCCAAACATAATATACAGTGCCTAGAAAAATACCTTCCTTAAAGACCAGACTCAAGGCAAATTATAGCAAACAATAGAGTCCCCTAACCCAAGTATCCACAGCGTAGCTTCATTGTTTCCTGACTGATTGCTAACTCAAGTAAATGACTTTCTTCTTCGTGTATAAGACCAGCAGCTGAAAAAAGACATAACTTTCATGTTGTGAGTTAAACAGCAAAAATATAGCAGAATATAATGTAATTGTAGCATCCCTAAAGAGGTACATGCATGTAATACACATATAGTGATTTGTTTTGCCTATTCATATCTTACGATTAATTTTCATTATTAAAATTTTAGTGATTAACATTTCTGAAATCAATAGCTTTCCTATAGTGTTAGTGATGTCTGTAAATCATTTAGAAAATGAGATTGGTTATCAATTTCTTATCTGTTCATTAGTTATATTTTATAAAACTTTGGAAGAATAACATTATGTAAAGCTTTTTATTTAAATTTATATAAAATAGTCTATATATATCTTTGTTAAAGTTTTAATCAAATTTTTTTGATGTCCTTAAGAATCGAGTATGGCCCAGTTACAGCATTCTTTGATAGGTTTTGACACTATTTAATTAACTTTTTCTAAAATTTATTAGTTCTATTTCATTATGATTTTATTTCATTCTGAAAGTAGTTTTCTAGGCCGAGTCTGTAGTCTAAAATTCTGTTCATGGCCAATTTTATAACTAATTTTCATATAGAAGGACTGATAACAAAATACATGACACTGAGGCAAAAATAATACTAGAGATAAAAAAATAAACATTCAGAAGTATAGTGACTTAACAAGTGCCATTTTTAAAACAGAAATGATAGCTTCATTTAATGAACAAATCCTTAGTTCTAGAAACTATACTAGATAGTTTTCATATGGTATTTTTTAATATAGTCAAGATTATACCTTTAACACCCTTTTTCTTTCAGATTCCAAGTTAGCAGTTACTTAAGTAATGATTAATTATCTTAGCAAATATTGAAGTAATTTTTGAAGTCAGTTTAAATGAAGATAATTTTCATTAGTCCAGATGCTGTTTTTATTCTCTTGTATATGAGTCCCAGTTTTTTTTTTTTTTAATTAAAGAGTTCAAACATAACTTAAATCTGTTTTTAGTCATTGGATTCTAAATCATTAACTTATTAATCCTACAGTTTTAAAGCAGCCAAAGCCCCTTTATTTTTCAAGGAAAGAAATAGAGTCTCAAATAAGTTAAGTGGCACATCCAAAGTAATATCCCATGGTGATCACTTAGTTAGGAAAAAAATCCAGGTCCCTTGACACTTGTTTTACTATAGCATATTGCCACTCATGTGGTTTCTTTTTCTTGTGCTGTATTCCCAATTCTTTTATATTTACAAGATGAAAAATAAATTCGTAGAGGCCCATTTTGAGTTTGCTATATGAATGAAAGGTATGTATTAAGTAGAACTTTAAGTTATAAAAATTATTTTAATTCATTATAAAACCTAAGTTAGTGTTGATATTTTTACTTATATTCTTCAACGTTCAACACACAATATGGCTGTTACATCTTATGGAAGTTCTTTATATTTAATCCACAACATGGCCGTTAAAAGAGAAGAAGCTCATTTTGAAAGAGAAGATGAGTCAAGTGTGCAGTAATGCCATTTTTACAGGTAACTTCAATATTTTCTACTTTCAAAGATTATTACTCTTAATTAGTGAGGAGCTGTTTCACAGGCAGATACTTTAAAACTATTGTACAGATCTGAGTTCCCCTAATGAATTCTTTTTTCTTTTTTTTTTCAGGATGACTAAAATCTGAAGAGTATGACGTATTTTGTATTCAAATTTTAATTATATTTCTGATGTACTTTCTGGTAAATTTCATAATAAAATCAGCTCGGCAAAATCTTTTTGTTTTGTATCCCAATACTGTATATGCGTTTCTCTCTCTATAGAGTTGTCTTCTTACATATACAGTGCTCTTTCTAAAAACAATTTGCTGTTTGTTTTCTAACATAAAGAAAATTAGTCCAGATGAAAGTTATATCACTGAAAGAATTTGTCACCTATTGTTGGAGCAGAACTATTAATGCAGCCATGTACGTTCTGCTTTTATTTGTCGTATTAGTTTGCTAGGGGCGCCGTAATAAAATATCACATACTGGATGGCTTAAATAAAGGACGTTCAATTTTTTCTAAGATACTTCTGAAGGCTGGAAGTCCAAAATCAAGGTGTCAATAGATTTGATTTATTCTCAGGCCACTCTCGATGGCTGCTTTCTCGCTGTGTCCTCACATAGTCTTTTTTCTACATACATGTTCCCCTGGTGTCTGTTCAGATTTCCTGCTTTTACAAGGACCAGTCACATTGGATTAGGTCCCATTCTAATGGCCTCATTTTAACTTAGTCACCTCTTTAAAGGCCCTGTCTTCAAATAAGGTCACATTCTGCAGGTGCTGGGCTTCAACATATGAATTTGGGGGAAATAGTTCAATCCATAACACTCATTATTTTAAGTGTATCTAATACCTTTTATTTGGTTGAAAATGAACTTTTTTTGAGATGTCGCAAAGTTTAATTATGGTGATATTCTAGAAATTAAGTTTTATGATTTTATGGAAAGCAAATAGAGATAGGAAAAATATCGAGGACAAAAGCTCTAGACATTCAAAGATTAAAAGAACTAGCTACGAAATCTTTATCGGACAGGTATTAGTATCTTTTTAAAGGTTTTCCTTCATTTCAGTTTATAGACATATGTTCTATTTTTCCAAAATTCATCGTTTTCGATTGATAGGCCTATATTTAATTTGCCCTATTTTTCTCTTTATTTCGTTTCTTTTATGAAGAAAGTCAGCTTTTTTCTATAGAAGTAAATTTCCAATGACCTGTTTGTTTACTCATTTACTTCTTCATTAATTGCCATGTTTATTCAGTACACATTAAATGCTAGACACACACATAGATGCAGTATTTTCCAAGATAATTCTGTTCCAAACACAAAGAATTTAGATAGATATTAATATTAGTTCAAATGGCTAGTAAAATAATGTATGATAAGTGATAAGAGTTTCTACTTCTTGGTCCCACTTTTCCCCTTGTATTTTTACCATAGCCCACAAGCTGATTTTTAGTCTTCTTACTATTCTGATTGTTTTTATTTAATATACATTTCAACATTATCCTTGAAAGGAGTAGCATGGGATCTCTGCAGGAGATGAGAAAAGTGATATTTTCACTTTATTCTAATTATTGAACATCTCAGTATAAACAAAGATCAATTTTTTGGCATCATTTTCATATTCTCATAATAATAAGGCCTTTACCTTTTATTGTTGGTATGCTGGTTATTTTAAAATCACATTCTATAAAAGCAGAAATTATATTTCTGTATTTCCTTTCTTTCAAGAAAACTTTCTTAGAAAAATAAGAGGTAGAACACAGTGGATAGAAAAACTAAGAAAATTACACAGAATCTGTATAATTTCAAAAAAGCAATAACAGTCTTCATAATTGAAAAACTTTACAAAGATTTCTACAGTTGTAAAGAACTAAAAAAGTATAAATCATGGTGAATGTGTTGTCTGTGGTGTAATGGCCCCAGCAGGCCTCTTGCCCTGAGATTTGCTTCTCTTGAACATCATGCGTCTTTCCTTGGTATTGAAACTACTATTGCAAATGTGATTTTAGAGATTAGATATAACTTTATTATTGCTACTGGGAACTTGCAGCTTTTTCCTGCTTTCTCATCTAGCCAGCTTGATATCCTCACTCAAGTTATAAGGAGAGAGCAGAGACTCAAGTTCACAGCCTACTGAGACATATCTGTGATTATAATTTTCTTCAACTTGAAAAAGTTAACTTGTATTTCCATTGTTTTTGCTTCAGACAGAGGCATAGAAAAAGGGAGCTAGTTTATTCTCTCGTGACAAAGGTCTTTAAAGCTAGGACGATAGTGTAAGGGACAAGAGTTAAAGAATACACAGTTGAGGAAAAAAAGCAGTTCGTCTTTTGAGAACTTATTCAAATCATACGTCTTCAGTTTGAAAGCCTCAATGGAAGTCGAATAACTTCAGAACATGAGCAGAAGCTTCTTTACAAGTGCAGTGAAATCAACTGACATGGTAACTGGGTAGTCAAGAGCTTCTGAGACTCCAAAGAAGTGAAAAATGAGCATCAGAAAATTGCTGTATAAAATCTGCAACCACTTCATCATAAAATTATACTGAAGAACAGGGTGTAAACCTGGATGACTGACTGGAGCTTCTTCAGAAGTGGATCTGCCCTCAAGGAGGCTGACTAAATAGACCTGAAAACAAGTGTATTCCCCCGAAGGAGTCACAAAAATTGAAAGATACAAGCAGCCTGAATTTTACCTTGAGACCTTAGGTTTGCAACTTAGTAGTAGACTACTATTAGTAGCCTCCTACTCTAATAGTCAAATTACATGAGGCTCTTTCTCGCAGCATTGAGCAACAGGCAATCCAGGACTGTCATTCCTGAGAGAGAAGGTAAACATGTGATGAGCCCCACTGTCTCTCCAACTTGCTGCTGCAGAACACTTTCCCATTGCAGTGCAGGGTGGGTAGAACCCAAGTGTTGTTGCAGTCTCATTAAGCTAGGATGGCAGAGATTGGAGTTCTGGCCGTTAGTGACTGGAATTTGTGAGGCAGGGCACTAAAGAAAAAACCTGTCATTCTGTTGATCCCCAAAAGGCCACACCTTAGGAGTATGGATCACTCAGCATTCAAGCCATACCCTCAAACAACTTAAACTGAAATAGGCCTGCCCTAACAAAGAATAAAACTGAGTATGGTCAAACCAAGAGGATCCACCAGTAATTTAACTGAATGGCAGAACAAAACACCTCTTAAGGTTGATGCTGTAAACCAGACTCCCTTCAACTGTTTCCAGCATTTAATCAAAAGTTCCTAGGCATGTGAAATGATCACAATCAAAAGTAGGAAGATATGACCCATAATCAAGAATTTAAAAATCAGTACTGACCTCAAGATGACCTAAATGTTGAAATTAGCAGCCAAGGATTTTAAAGCAGCTGCTATAAATGTTCAAGTACTGGGAGGAAAAATCATAACAAGTCAACAGATGGAGAACATCACAGCAGAGAAGCTCTAATGAATAAAATGAAAATTTTAGTACTATAAATTTTAATATCGGAAATGATAAATTTACTGAATGAGTTTAGTGTCACCTGTGGAAACTACAGAAGAAAGGGTTATAGAACCTGAAGACAAAGACAAATGATATGTCAAATATCAAAGATTTAACCCCCGCCACCCCTTTCTCTTCCTTTTCCCATGCGATATCCATGAAAAATGTACAAGTAATCTACCCTCAGATTTTTTACCTATGGAACAATTTGGCTTTTGAGGGGATCTAGTTGTGAGCTGGGATTTTCACATATTGTTAAATTTTCTTTGATGCATGTTTTTCTTTGTTTTTAACTGAATAGAAGTTTGTGAAACATGCTTATATGCCTTTCTTTAAAACTTAAAAATACTTAAAGATATATTGTAGAAGACCCTGGTGGTTGGAGGAGTTGTATTGGCAATGATTGGCCCTTATTAAAACTCCTAAGGAAGTAATCTAAAATGTAGGCAAACATTTGTGTGCACTTGTTATTACCATACATATTGGAAGATACCTTATTGCTCAATAAGTGTTCATATAAGTAAATATGCAGCCATTAAAATATCCTAACAGTTGATGTAAGAAAATGTTCTTTTTAATAGTGAAAAAGAATAGGATCCAGATTCTATATTATAGTTCATCTCAACTATATAAATAAAAATGAGTTTTAAAAAGTAACTGGCAGGAAATACGAAAAAATGTTGCCTCTTGATTATGGGCATTTATGACTTTATTTTCTGTTTCTCTATATCTTTCAAATCTTCTGTAAAGAATACAGAATTCAAAAAGCTTAAAGGTAATGCATGAATATGGGAGAACAGTAAGAAAATGTTAATCTGATCCTGCCTCTGAATCCATTTAGACTTTTTTAATCTAAAAATTCAAATTCTGTACATTGAAAAAATAAGCTTTAAAATATTTTGAAAAGATTAAAAACATTATCCTCAGTGAAAGATGGCTTACACAAGAATTTATACCATGATTTCATGTATTCAAAGTTCTAGAATAGGCAGAATTGATCAGTGGTGGGAAAAAACATCAGAACAGTGGTTTTTTTCTGGGGATGAGGGCAGGAATTTATTGGGAAAGAATATGTGTGACCTTTTTGAGATGATCATAAAGTTCTATATCTTAGGTTTGATTTAATGGGTGTACAGATTGTCAAAACTTGGCAAATAGACATTTAAGATTTGTGCATTTGTATGTAAAGTTTACATCAAAAGAAAATACTGTGAACTAAAAAAAGTTTCAGGATCATATCATTTTGTGAAAATGTAGACAGTTGAAACATTCCTTGCTGGCTTTGTCATCAGATCCTACAATCTTACTTAATCCGACTAAGATTGCTATTACTCCAGCATATGCTAATTAGTGCATCATGCTCACCTCTCTTAGAATTACTTGGTGCATTGCGTTGCACTTGTTTCCTCCAATGGACTGAACTCTAGAGGGTGAGAAATCCCTTCCTTCTGGCAGATGGCTGTCATATGGCCAATAAACATTTATGTGATGAGTAAATTTTCCTCTGCCCCTGTCCCCACTTCTAAATGTTTCTCAATTCATCAAAACTCTTCTTTTATAATATACTTGATAGAATTAACAAAATAACAAAAGTTAATCTCTTAACATTTGTCACTTCAAGTTCTGTATTCAAGGAGGTTACTTAAAAATTATGTTCAAATAAATATCTCTTTGGATTGAACACTGTGATTGGGTTGGTGGTTTGGTTTTAGTTCTCCAATTGGAAAGTGTTTCAGGAGGAAATAATAGACTATAATTAAACCATTTCATTTATAAAGTTACTATATTTAGAAAACCTACCTCATTTTTGTATGTGGTTTTAAACTTTTAATAAAAAGTTGAAATTAGACCAACTAAAGAATTATTTGAAAGCTGGTTAATTATATATATGTTTTTTACATGTTAAAGAAATCCAGTAGCACTAGACAGATTATTTAATGGGAAGGATTAACTTAAATTTTTAAAATATTTGAGAAGTTATATGAAAGAATTTCTAGTTAAAATCCTAAGAGAATTAGAATAAAGTAACTTTGGGTTTTTATAAGTGGATGAATTATTCATCTGTATCACATTTTATTTTTTTGTTAAATAATAACAACTAATGTTTATCAAATCTATACTATGTACTAGGTATTATACTCAGTGCTTTGCTTACACCATCTTATATAATCCTCACAACTGTGAAATTGGCCTTATTATCTATCCTCATTTTACAGATGAGGAAATTTAAGATTTACAGAGGCAAAGTGGCCTAAGATTGTACACCTAGTAGTTTGGTTGAAGTATATTCAAACTCAGGTTTGGTCCGATCCAGTTTTAATCACTGTACTAATCACTATACTTTACATTTTCACATTTATAAACTATATATTAAAGCTTGTTTGTTGCAGACTTAATGGGTATACATACTCAGTTGATGAATTAGTCTTGGTTTATATTCTGAAGGTTCTTTTAGGGACCTGACTGCTCTAAGTGTGGTCCACAAACCAGCAGCATCAGCATCTTCTGGAAGCTTATTATAAAAGTACAGAATCCCAGGCCCTAGTCCAGGAGTACAGAATCAGAATCTGATTTAACAAGATCCCCAAGTGATTGACATGCACGTCCAAGTTTGACAAGCACTAGTCCTAAAGACTTAGAATAACTTCTTGAAATCAGTAGGGTCTAGATAGGCATCCACATCTTCTGATTCTAAAAGAGTATTTTTAGACTACCAGACTGATTTTTCTACTTCAAATAACAAGTACATTGTACAGATAGTATTTATCAGTCTAAGTACCTTGTATCTATGATATTTGGTGAAAACCTCTGTGGATTATTTCAAAAGTGTTTAAGCATTTTAGAAGATGGTTTGGGGGGTATAATATCTTCTTAATGGAATAGCATATCAAATACAATAGCAACCATTTTTATGAGATTGAGTAACCATAGATTTCATTTGGTGATTTTAGTTTTATATTCTATTTTATCTTTTAACCGAGATTAATTAAGTCTGGGCGAAAGTGAGAGAAAACTGATTCATATATTTGACCCTTTATATTTTAAAAAGATGCTAATTTGACTAATGAAGCTTAGAAGTGAAAACTTTATCCCCTCACAAACAATTCCTTCAAAGTTTTCTATCGCCTCTTTCTTAACCCTGGATTTGTCATTTTTTTAGATGTGGAAGTTATATACTATGCCTGGATTTTTCTTTGTGTACATGGCGCCTTTATGGACTAGCAGGGTCTGTGCTTTAAATATCTCTTAACAGTCTAAAATATAACCCAATGTATGCACTCATGTATTAACAAATGCTTTTTCAGAATTTCACATAGGAAGCACTATTCTGTTCCGCATGCATTGCCACTAACATAATAGATATAAACAACTCCTAACTTTAAATCACTTCCTAGATTAAGTCAATAACTGATTTTGAGGATGGAAAGTGAATTCCAATAAGTTTATACATCGGCTTTTTTATTCTAGTAGAAATCAAATTATCTGTAGTTTACATTTTTTGTAGATACTACAATTTTAGATTGAGCATGGCTTTAATTTTATATTTTTCACAAATGTTTTAAAATAGAATGTTAACTTATGTCTGGAAATGGTTGAGCCAAATATTTTATAATGTAATCAAATGTTTTAATTTGATTTAGGTATAGGTTTGCTCTGTAGTCTAGAGATTAACTTAAAAATAATGTATTCAATAACTATGAAGATGAGGAGCTAGAAAGATTTATTATATTGCCTACCCAAACTCAGTCTTATGCCTCTATTACCCTTATCTGAAACACCTGCCTTCTGATAAATGACTGTGCTTCTCTTAGAAAAGCCTAACCCTTTTCTATGAACCTAAGAAATAATTAACAGAATTTAAAAGGCTTCCTTGTTGAAGTAAGAGCTTCAACTACAAAAAGATATTACATCAAGTAAGTACAAACTTTTTAAAAAGTTGAAAATAAGATTTACTTTCCACCCATAATATTATTAATCATTTTAATTATCTTAGCATCTAGATTTAGTAAACATATTTGCTTCTGTCTTAAAGAATAGTTGAAATTAATATGAATTAGATTGTTCAGAACTTTAAAAATGCATTTTATTTTTCAGCAAAGATGTCAAGGAAGTTAAGCTTGCCTACTGACCTAAAGCCTGACTTAGGTAAGTAAAATAAATAAAAATCCATAATAAACTCCCTTTAATGGTAAGACAAAGAAATCAGGAGATTTAACATTAGTATAGACTAGATTTTCATTGGAAATCAAACTTAAAATGACTAAGATGTTTAAGGATTTATAGCCTTTAGAATGTCATCTGTAAATTATGAAAGATAATTAAAAATCAAGCAAACAAAAATAATATATTTTTTTATCCCTTTTATAACTTTATATCTAAACAGAAAATTTAGTGTAAGATTAGGATTTATGCAATTTCAGATCTCTATTAAAAGTTGCTATGTCCTATTTAACCATCTGTAAACTTACCTTGAACTCTACAATATATATTTATAAGAATTTAATATTTTCAAAATGAATTGCTAGTTTTCTATATTACAATAACATATCAAAAATCATTATTTTTGTTGATAATAAGTTGAGAAATATTTCTTTTTCTGTAATACATTCTATGCAACTAGTCCATTAGGAAAGCAGAGTGAATATATTCACATGTTCCTTTTGCTTCATTTCCAGCTCAAAAACAGCTCCCTGATATCCCAGAATAGGGACAAATGACATTTTAATAAAGATAAAAATTAGATTTCTTATAATAAATATAAAGCATGGGTTTTTTTAACTCTTTTTTTTAATTTCAGACATTTTTATTGCTTTTAATTAAATAAGAAGTATGACTGTTTAAGGATGATTTCACCAATCTTTGTCCTAGAAATAACTAGATTTTCTCTTTTGCATTTACTCTTCCACCTCATCTTCTCACTATTTTCTAGATACTTTGACTGTCTTTTTATGCATAATATAAACTTAGGTATTGGTCAATTTCACCATAACGATTTTAGCGGTTTCATATCATAATCTTATATCAGTTATACTGATAGAAAGCGTGTGATTCTGAATGAGTAAGCATATATCTGTTGCCATCAGTAAAAGGTTCCTTTCCTAAACATAGGGAAAAGAATTTAGTAGAAACTTGTAGTGTCACTGGCCTTAAAGGGACAAAAGTTAATTCTAGAATGTAGGATAACCTACATTTTGAGAAGGGCATAGTTTCTTTTACTATAAAAATGAAAGATATAATTTGAACCCAAATGTATCTGAGGGCTTTACATTAATCTTTTTTTTTTTTTTTCTTCAACCAAAGGATCCGGAGTTTTCATTAGACTCCCAAAGAAGCCCATGATTTCAATAATACTAAATACTACTAGTTAAAATCCTTTTATGTCTTTCAGCATCTTAAAAATCTGAGAAAACACATGTAGAAGCACTTTTAAAATTAGTAAAAAATAATTATTTTTAGAAGAATACTGTTAATAAATGATGTGGTAATTTAATAGAAGTGTGTCCTCTATGCTTTTATAGATTATATTTTAACTTGTATGTCCTTGTATTTCAGTGCCCTAGGCCAGTTTTAACTCTGATTGATATGTGCCTTGAAATAGTCTCCGTGTTGCCCAATTTCTCTTTAAATCATTGTGCTGCTGAACTATATTTTGATAAAAATTCTTATCTGGCAGTTGTTTATACTGGCTGAGGGCACAGTGGGGAAAATCAGTTATGTTGATAGGTTCAAGTTGCCAGATGTTGCTGGAGCAGCCGAGTCTGTTGGGTTGTCCTGCAGCTCTGGAAGCTAATGTGAGCATTCACTTTTGCTTGTGGGGAAATAGTGTAACACTACACTTTGACATCCCAGATTCCATGGCCCACAACTCAGGCAGCATGAGTATTAGACTTCTGGTGTCACTTTTCAGGTGTCAGCTACAGGAGGCAACACATCAAACTGTTATATACCTTTATGTAAATTTTTTTTTTCCTAATTTTTTCCCAGACCAAATTCACCTCTTAACATTGTTTTAATTGGGGAATATAGAATTTTTGTGCATTAAACTCTGTGGGAAGGAGATGGTGCTAAGTACATCTAGGCATCTAGAGAGAGTCACATGAGAGCAATGATTTTATGACTTGATTGTATCAGCTAGAGCTGGTGGAGGTGTTAACGACAAATTTTGTCAGAGTTTAGATCTGCCAGAAAGACCCCGTGTCTAGGGTGTGTGTGTGTGTGTGTGTGTGTGTGTGTGTGTGTGTCTAAAAACTGAACTTCTATACTCAATCAAAATCCTCCACATTGGTGGTATGACTAACCCCATCACTACCTGGAGTTGTCTAGCAGAAAGTTTTGGACTTGGACATGAGTACAAAATTGTAACTCTTCTCTTATCTGTCTTTGTCATCTTGGGCAAGTCATTTAACCTGAGCCTCTATTTTATTACTTGTTAAATTGTGATAATACTTTTCAAGGTTTTGCGGATTCAATAAAATGATATATGGAAGGTGTTATGATAGTGTGTAACATGTAGTAGGCTTTGCTTAAGTGGTAGCTATTTTCATTTCTGCTCTTGTACTAGAATTAAAATTAAAATTTGGGTTCCATGTATTTAGCTTGCCTGGTTTCTAAAATTTAAGCCGCAAAGACTCACAGTATCTAATTTAATAGCAGTCAGTGAAAGTTGTAATTTATGAACTGCTAGAAATTCTAACTTGTTTTCAAATAATTCTCAGTAGATAAAATAAGCAGTCTAACTCTAAGTTCAAAGTTGATTCTGATTCACTTCATTTTCTCATGTTGATTAGCTTTAGGCGTTTCTTTGGTAATTGATTTTTATAGAGAAGTCATATAATAAAAATGCAGTTGTCGTTTATGAATTTTATATAGTTAAATTAATTAAATTAAAACACTGTTTATTGGACCTGCAAATTAACATTTACAGTATAGATTGTTGTGAATCACCTAATGTAATTTTAATAGATATCAGTAAGAGCTTTTACACAGGTTATTTTACATGGAAATTTGTTATCAAATTTTCATGCATAATTGATTTTCATTTTTATCCCTAGGTCACAACTGAAAATATATATTTATTCATTTTGTGTGTGTATATTTTATTAAAGTAACAAATGAAATATTTTTATCATTGGAAAATAAATTTAAAATTTGTTATTTTGCTAAAATAACTTTGCAAGTTAACATTTGAATTGGTAAGATATGACAGACACATTCAGTAATGAGCTATTGCGTATGGAAAGTTATTTCATTTACTGTAAGTAGTTCTTTTCTACCATGTCTTAATGTGTAACAGGAATTATAATCTCAGACAAAAACAAAAGAAAACTGCAGTTTTTAGAAACTGTAGGCAGAAATGACCCACAATGTTGTCATGTAGCTTTATTGTTTTCAGAAACTAGCTATAATCAAATTATGTTACATATAATTATTATTTGGGGGGGCATTTTTCAATCTCTGAATCTAAGTTTGATTACAGAAAGCTTTTGAGGGCATATAAGTAGGATCCAATTATACCTTTTTTACTTAATAAACTACAACTTAGAAAACTTTAACTTTTTTTTTTTTTTACATTATGAAGGCATTTCTTTCACAATAGCATTGTAAGAAAACATGTAATGTTAGCAATAATTTATTAAATGTGAACAATAGAAGCTACTAGAAATTTTATTATACCTTAGCGGTACAGCATAATTCTATTAGTTTAGATACTTTCAACTGTAGATGGGTCTTCAACAAGTATTTATTGAATACTTTTATATACAAGGCACCATGCTCAATTCAGTGGGTATCAAAACAGCACAGGCTTTGTGCTCAAGAAACTCACAGTAACTTTAGAGCGAGGCCTAAGACACATCAGAAATAACTACAGAAAAATGTATCATTAGTGCCACAGGAGAGATAAAAAGATATCAAGATTTAAAAGAGAGAAAAAGTATATATGGTTTTAGGAATCAAGATAAATTTTATGAGGATGATAGTATCTGAGAAGGAGGGGAAGCACAGTCTTGATAGGTAAAGAGAGGCAAGAGCACCAACCGAAAGAAAATCTCAAGCAAAAGTCTCAAAGTAGGTAAGTGCAGGATATGTTTGGAAAACACCAAATGCTTAATTTGTTTTCCACAGTGAACTGAAGCAGGGCAGGTTTGAAAGATTGGACCAGGAAAGCAGATCAGAGATATTTTGTAGAGCATCTTCAAAACTTAAATAAGGTTATAGGCATGATCAAATGAAGAGAAACCACTGAAGATTTTTAATATAGAAATGATCGAATTATTTGAGTTGTGTTAGAACAGTGACAGAGTGAAGCTGGGGAGATCACTTGGGAATTGTGTGGTAATCTAGAGAAATGGTAATGAGGCCCTGAACTGAAACAACTGGAAGGTAACTGGTAATAGAAAACAACAGAACATTGGAATAAAGTAACATGGGACTTGGCATCTCGTTAGATGTGTAGGTAAAGTGGAAGGGAAGAACCAAAACTGCTACTCCCTTAGGATACTGTCATTAATATAAATAGTACCATTAGAAGAATTTAGAGCTTTGGGGAAATATGCATTTTGATTTTGCATTGTGAGATATAACAGAAAAAAAATTCCCATAAGCATTTGGAAATGCAGTTCCAAGAGATAAGAGGCCAGCCAGGGCTTGAGACAGACTTGAAAGTGGCCACAAAGAAGCAGGTAGCTAAAGACAAGAGAGGGTTTCTTAGTATAATTTATAAGTATTTCTGTCATTATACACAGAGCTGGGTAAAGGGAATATACTTGGTATCAAGTTAAGAGTGAACTAGATACCAGTTATATATTGTGATGAAAAATGCCTTAGATGAATGTGAATTACAGTTAAAATGGCATCCAAGAAAAATGAAAGCTAAATTTTTATGGAATAAAGGCTTTCATGTGGACAGATTTGGGAGTAACAAAGTTCATCATACAATAAATCTGAAGATAGCATCAGAGTACTTCTAAATGAATTTTTTAAATGTGAAAAATTACAAATACCTGTACTTTTCTAGTTCTACCTAATCATGAAATTGTATTACCAAAGAGAGAAACAGTGCCATAAGAAAAAAGGGAGGCATAAGGGCTAAGCTTAGACAAGGAGCCAGGACACCAACAGAGACCACACTAAAAACCATAAAAATCACACATTTGGAAATTTAGTGGGGTGCAACCCAGCTTAATTCTGAGAAGTATGGATTTGTCTATTTGCATTTTATATTTAGCAAAGGAAAAGTCATTAGCATAAATATAAACAGTTTTTCTTTTCAATTAAAAAATTAAATATGCTATAAGTTTTGTCTTTTTGCAGATTAACTATTTGGCAAAATTTAAACCAAGCAAAAGAAGTAATATTGTACAACTTGAGCAGTCTCACATTTTCAATCATTTCAGATGTAAAAGATAATTCCTTCAGCCGATCCCGGAGTTCAAGTGTAACCAGCATTGATAAAGAATCACGAGAAGCCATCTCTGCTCTTCATTTCTGTGAAACTTTTACTCGAAAGTCAGATTCAGCTCCTTCCCCGTGTTTGTGGGTTGGTACTACATTGGGAACAGTGCTTGTCATTGCACTAAACCTTCCCCCAGGAGGAGAGCAAAGACTTCTTCAGCCAGTGATTGTGTCTCCAAGTGGTATGTACTCTCTCTGGTCATGCTTGAATTGAAGGTTTACCAAAATTTAATAGAAGCCTTTGCTTTTCATTTTATGTTTATGGTGATCTAGATAGAAAAAAAAAATGTGATTTTTGTTCATTAGTGTATTTCTTGTTTGTATAATAGACTATAACAATACTCAGAATTTTGTATTAAAGTATAATTATGTATTAATGTTCATTTCTGAACTCTCTTTACATTAAAGGAATTTTAATTCAGCTCAATAAATGTTTGAGTATATACTACATGCTAGTTGTTAGAAAAAGCTACATAATGATATTCTTAACTCATTTCTTATTACTAAGCAACATGTATGCATATAGAAAAGAACTAGAAAGATGGAAATTAAAATGTTAATAGTAATTATCACTGACTAGTGGGATTGTGAGTAATTTTTTATTTTCTTCTTTTTACTGATATGTAGTTTCTAAATTGTCTACAACAAACATGTATCAGTTTGTAATAAGAAAATGTTTCCAACAAATAAACATAATAGATTGAATATGGATAATTTACTATTAACTGCATAAAAATATTTAAGGTATTTTCCAACTTGCAATAAAATCAAATAAGCTGTAAAACTTACTTTGATATAAAAAGTAATTTTATATCAAAGTAAAGAATTTTTTAGTTCCCCATGGTGAAATCTTTGAGATTTATTTTTAATAAGGTACCTATTTTAAAATATAACAGTGATATTCATATCATGTTATCTGTATTACAACTGTGAGGAAAGAGAAGTATTTTTCAAGCAGATAGGTTTCTGTGCTTAAGAATCTGAAATGGTCTACTTTGTCCCTAATTTTTTGTGTTTTCCTTCAAAAGGAGAACCCAACATTACACTGCTTTGCTGGAAAATATACAGAAACCTGCTAACTATAAAACTGGCATATATTTAAATATCTTGATACATTTTTAGAAAATCTATGTACTATGTTAAAAATGTTCACATGTGCTATAAACAATTCCCAAATTAGAGAACTGTTTAAAATAGTTAAAAGACCAGATTTAGCAAGTAAAATTCAAGATGCTGAGTTAAATTTGAATTTCAGATAACAAATGCTTTTTAATAAAAGTTTGTTTTCGCCCAATGCAGTATATGGAAAGAGAAAGCAGTATTTGGGATATCCTTGTACTAAAAAAGTATTTATTATATATCTGAAATTCACATTTAACTGGGTATCCTTTATTTTATCTGGCAATCCTGCCATAAACAAAATATATAAATACCAAGAAGAAAGGAAACTTTATTTTGTTTTCTAAGAAGAATTTTGAGAGAACATTGGGAACTCTCCCTGTTAGAAATAAAAAATAATATGTGGAAAAATTTTCAAAAACTATAAAACTATATAAGTATAAAGTAATAAAATATAGCAAGTCTTTTAAAATAAGAACTGGAAAGCTAAATGAATTCTATACCCTCCTTTCCATAGGTCTCTGATTCCTTCCTATTAGTACTGTCATTTCGCTTGCTTAGAAAAGAGCATAAAGCATAGTTACATTTTCAGCTGTGTGGGGAAAATGGAGTCCCATTAACTAAAGCAAGTTAAGAAATAGCAAGTCTAAATTAAGACCATAAGTTGACAAAAATAATATCCTCAATGTATTTGACATTTATTGGTAAACACTTTAAAAGGAAATCATAATTTTTGATGTTTAGAAATATATAGAAAATTCTTTTCTCATTGGCCCTGCAGATCACTGCTGTCCCATTCAAAATGCAACGTGGGCCACATATAGAATTTTCAGTTCTAGCAGGCATATTAAAAGAGTAAAAAACAGATAAAATTAATTTTAATAACATTTTACATAGCCTGATATATTTAAAATACTTTTATTTCAGGATGTAATCAATATTTTTTAATTATTGAGATATTTTATTTTTAATTTTTTTTTTTTTTTACTAAGTCTTTAAATCAGCATGTATTCTCTTGTAGCATGCCACCGTTTGGACAAGCCACATTTCAACTGCTCTACAGCCACACGTGGCTGGTGGCTGCCATTTTGGACGGTGCAGCTCTAGATGCTATCTACTTGCTCTCATACTCCTTGGTAGTATACTTGTCAGGTATGAGAGAAGACATAGTTCTTGAAATCCCAGGATTTATCTATTTGGTGGCATTTATCAATTTGAGGCATGTAATGCTGATATATTTTTCCAGATTCAAATATCATCTGAAGTTTGAATTCTTTCAGTAAGCCAGTGTACAATTTCAGATGGTATATGTTTTACACATTTTTGAGTGTCTGTTATGTGTCAGAGTCGGAATAAACATATTTACTGTGTGGATTAAAATATCTGTTATCTACTAAACTTACATATTTTAGGTACCATATTGAGATTAAAAGGGGCAATCTTGAGAATGGCATTCCTGGACACAACAGGTTGCCTTTTGCCACCTGCATACGAAGCCTGGAGAGAATACAATGTTCCTGAAGAAAAAGATGAAAAGGAGAAATTGAAAAAAAGACGGCCGGTCTCCGTGTCCCCTTCATCTTCTCAGGAAATTAGTGAAAACCAGTATGCAGTGATATGTTCTGAAAAGCAAGCAAAAGTCATCTCACTGCCAACTCAGAACTGTGCTTATAAGCAGAACATTACAGAGACCTCATTTGTGCTTCGTGGAGATATTGTAACTTTGAGTAACAGTATCTGCCTTGCCTGTTTCTGTGCCAATGGACATATTATGACTTTTAGGTAAGTGTTAGATATTTTTTTTAAAGCACAGATATAGCATTTCTTCCTTCAAAGCATAATATTACAGAATTATATTCAGTTTGAAAGAAAGGCTTCTATTTGTTTACAGTCTTGTAAACTGAGAATTTGATTTCATTCAGTTAATGGTGTACAAGTGTATGAGGAACACCAATCAGTTTTATCTCCCACTCGAGTGCACTAAATCATAAGGTTTATACAATCCCTGTCATTTTACCTTCTATAATAGATTGTTCAAGACTAAAACTTACTTTTATTAACAAGTTTTAATTTTTTTTTCTCAAGTTTGCCGAGTTTAAGGCCTCTATTGGATGTGTATTATTTGCCTCTTACCAATATGCGGATAGCCAGAACGTTCTGCTTCACCAACAATGGACAAGCACTATATCTTGTTTCACCTACAGAAATCCAGAGACTCACTTACAGTCAAGAGACCTGTGAAAATCTTCAGGTAAATAACAAAAATATTTCTATAGTTTATTTGGAGGTGAGTGAAATATTCTCTAAGGTCCTATATAATGTCCGTCCCTTATACTCACAATAGTTTACAGATGAGCCTGCATGGGAAAATTGAAAGCCTTTTTTGAGACTTTCACAGCACATGCTTTCAGACTCGTGATAAAGTCTCTTCATCAGACTCTTGTTATAAGAGAGACTTCATCTCATTGGACCATATTTTTGCTGTCCAGCTGTGGCAAAGCTATATGAAATGTGACATATATTTTATACTCACTCTCCACATAGAATAAATATCTGTTATACACATTCACCCAAAATATAATTTTTAAAGAAGTATGTTAATGTGAAAATAACTATATGTTAGGGCAAATTGTATCATCCCTTCTCTGTAGTTGCAAGGATGTATATGCATATAAGAAAAAATAAGGTTTGATAGGTTTCCTCTGAATATTTTTGTTGATCTGTTTGTGAGAGACTACACATTCTTTAGATACAAAATTATATTGTTGACAAATATTTGAGTGCTTTATGTGCTTGCTTATATGTAAACAGAAATGATATTAGCTTCGCCATTTAAAATAAAATTGCTCTTGAAATCTTGAACCAAAATATTAAGTGATAGAGGAAACCATTATTTAAGGGAACTGTATTGTGAAAGTTTTTGCAATTAGCCCTATTTTTTACTTGTTTGCAAATTAGAATTTGGACTTATTTTTAAAACACAAGCTTTAGAGTCAAGAAGACAAGTCTAACTCCCAGCCTTGCTAATTACAGGATTATGGGACCTTAGACAAGTTGTTTACTAGCTCTGAACTTCATCATCTTTAAGATGAGGATAAAAATAATACCTATTTCATAGAGTTTCATGTAGATTAATGGAGACAATGCATATGAAGTGCTTAACATAGTGCTAGATGTACAGTACATGCTCAATGTCAGATGTTACTAGATTGTACTGAAACGTACATCTAATGATATTATAAACCTTGACAGTGAAACAGAATTATGTATCTGATATTTTAAATTGAAGTTCCCATTTACATTTGGGTGGAAGTGTTTTTTCAAAGATTTCCAAGTTTATGAATTAAAATTTTGCTTTTTATGGGAAAGATAAAATTTTCCTTTAGTGTTTCCTTTTACTAGTAAAATGTAACTCAATTAAGAAATACATATAGAAAATTGAATATATTCTTAATTCATACCAATCTGAAATGCAGTCTTAATTCAGTTATTCAAAATTCTAAACTTCATTACTTTTCTGGGATCACTTTAGCCTATTATTTCAGTGTTTTCTCATACAGTTCTAGTAAAAATCAATAGCAGCTGCAGTAAATTTTACCAATTTTTATTTAAATGAAATGGTCATTTAATAGTACATTCAATTTATTTTAATGAATGTCTGCTAAGTACCTTCATGTTATGCAGATAAATGAAAAAATGGACTCTGTTCAAGGATTTTGAGATAGAATGTTTTCTGTGGGCAATATTGACTTTTTTTTTTTTTTTTTAATGCCGACAGCACCTAATCTTCCTAGGTGGTTTCCTATCCAAGTACTAACAGGCTTGACCCTCTTTAGCTTCCAAGATCAGACTGAGATCGGGCTTGTTCAGGGTGGCATGGCCATAGACAATATTGACATTTTTCTTACCTATGTATTTTCAGTGCCTAAAAATAATGCCTTGGTAAAAATATGTTGAATAAAGAATACCATAAACATTATAAAAACCATTCCTCGGTTACAAGAGTGCCCTGCTACATTATGCATTCATTTAACTTTAACCAAAAAAAAGTTGGCATATTTTTAGATGCCTACAGACATTAATGGAATTTCCAGCCAAGATGATGTAAGATGATGTAATAAGGACCAGATTAATTCTCCTGCCTGATTCAACCCAAACCAGACAAAAACATGAAACTATAGTTTTCAAGATCCTGGACATCCAGCAGTGAAGTTAAGTAATCTCTGAGAGACAAGAAACAAAGGAGGTGGTAGAGTTTTTTATGCCTTGATAGAATTTCCAGAACATGGCATAGAGAGAAGGTAATGAGGCAAAGTATGACCTACTTTTCCAAGTTGAAAAGACAGAACCAATAGTCTGGGGAGACCAAGTAAGTTAGAGTTCTTAGAACAGAATCACAGAAGAGAAAGTTATATAAAGAGAGAACTTTGGAGAGCTGCAGAGGGTGCCCCAAGAGTATTCAATAAAGTATTATTTAGTACATGCATGTAGATAAGCTCTCTGGCCAGAGAAAGAACTATCTGAAAGGAATAAGGGATTAGAGGGACTAGTACCCTAGTGTCAGGGCCAGAACTAGTGCCTATTCCCAGTAGTCAGACTGAAAAATACTAATAACTCATGAGTGTATTAGTTCACCAAGACATTACCATAAATTTGGTGGCCAAAAACAACATAAATTTATTTTTTCAAACTTCTGGAAGTGAAAAGTGTGAAATCATTTTCACTGAGACAGTATCAAGGTAATGGCAGGGTCATGCTCCCTCCAGAGACTTTAGAGAAGGATCTGTTTCTTGCCTCTTTCATCTTATAACTGCTGGCATTCCTTGACTTGTGGCTGCATTACTTCAGTCTCTGCCTCCCTGGTCACATTGCTTCCTCTGCCACATGTGTCAAATCTCTTTGCCTTTCTCTTTTAAAAGGGCACTCATCCATCCAAAATAATTTTGGTTAATTTCTCCTGGCAAAATACTTCATCTGCACAGACCCTTTCTTTCTTGCAAGGCAATGTTTCTAGGTTCTAGGATTGGGGACCTGAATATTTAGATGGCCATTATTCAACCTACTTCAATGGGGAATTGAGTAAAGTACTCAGGAGGTCTTGGCTCTTTTGTGGGGGATAACGTTAAACTTAGCAGTGCTATAGACATGCCCAACAAATCCCTAAAGAAGACCCAGATGGATCAAAATGTCTTCTAGTATTACAAAATAAACCTCAAGATGATTTAGAGGAAATCAAAAATGTCCTTTTAACAAGGTAAAAAAAAAAATCACAGTCAGATTAGTAGGCATGCAAAGAGACAGAGAAACATGACCAATACTGAGAATAATCAATCAATAGAAACTGAACCAGAACTGACACAGATATTAGAATTGGCACAGAGGGACATTTAAAACAGTTAAATTTTTATTCCATATGTTCAAAAAGTTAAGTGAAGACATGGAAGATATAAAAGACCAAAATTGAATATCTAGAGATGAAAACCAGTTTTTAAGATGAGGAATATATACTGTCTGGGGTTAAAAACAAATTATACAATGTAGAAGAAAATATTAGGTGACTTGAAAGTATAGCAATAGAAAAAAATAACTGAGTGTTTATACTTGGCAAATTCGTGGCACTAAAATACATATTAGAAGTTTTCATCAATTCAGTGACTTCAGTTTCTACCTTAAGAACTGAAAAAAAGAAGGGCAAGTTAAACCCAAAGTAAGCAGAAAAAAGAAGAATATTGAAGTGAATTCAATGAAATTGAAAACTGGGAAACAATAGAAAAACATCAGTGAAACCAAAAGTTTATCTCCAAAACAAATAAATTGATCTGAAGCCATACTGATTATGAAGAGAAGTTACAGATTACCAGTATCAAGAATCAGAGAAGTGACATTACTATGGATTATACAAATATTAAAATGATAAAGGAGGTATTATGCCAATAAATTAAAAAACTGGATATTAAATGCAAATGGACAGATTCCTTCTGAGATACAAGTAACCAAACTCAAGAAAAATAAATAAGTAACTGGAAGAGTGCAATATCAATTAGAGTAATCGAAACTGAGGTTAGAAACCTGGATGAAGAATATTCTAGGTCCACATGGCTTCCCTGGTGATGTCTATTAACAGTTCAGGAAGAAATAATAACAATTCTATACAGAACTCTTCTAAAAGTTGAGTGGGAAATGCTTCCCAACTTATTCTATAAAGCTACCATTAACAGGATACCAAAACCAGACAGAGACATTAAAAGAAAATTACATGTAAACCAATATACTTCACAAATATAGATGTAAAAATTCTAAATGAAATTTTAGCAAATTTAGCAAAGGATGATAACCATCATGACCAAGTGGGATTTATTCCAGGAATGCAGGACTGACTTAACATTTGTTAATCAATATAAATCACCAAATTAATAAACTAATAACATAGAAAGCAGTTGATAAAATCTAGCATCTATTCCTGATTTTTAAAAATATCTCAGCATGTAAGGGATAAAAAGGAATTAAAGGACATCTAAGAAAAATCTGTATCTAACATAAATCTTAATGATGACATGCTGAATTATTTTTTTTTTTAAATCAAGACCTAGAAAGAGATATTTACTCTCAACACTTCTACTCAGTGTTATATTTCAGGTTCTAGCCACAGCAGTCAGGCAAGAAAAAGAAAAGGCATCCTGATTGGAAAAAAAAAAAGTAAACCTGTTATTCACAGATGACATGATCATCTACATAGGAAATGTAATGAAATCTATCCAAAAAGCTACTAGAAGTTAGTGAATTTGACAAGGATGCAGGATAGGAGATTGATATGTGGAGGAAAAAGTTTATTTCTATACAAGCAATGGACATTTGGGAATTGAAATTTAAAAGACACTGCTTACAGTAGCAACAACAACAAAAAAAGGAAATATTTTGTGATAAATCTGATAAAAATATGAAAGATTTGGATGTTGAGAGCCACAAAATATTGAAAGAAATTTTTAATAACCTGAATAAATTGAAGTATGTACCTTGTTAGTGGGTCAAAAAACTCAATAGTGTTAAGATATCAATTCTCCCAAAATTAATCTATAAATTCAAGGCAATGCTAGACAAAATCCCAATGAGATTTTCTGTGTAGGAATTGACAAATTTATTCTGAAATTCATATGGAAATGTATGGGTCCTAGATTAATAGTGAGAAACACTCTGAAAAACAATGAAGTTGAAGGACTAACGTTCCCTGATTGTAAGAATTATTGTAAAGCTACAGTAATCAAAAAAGCAGGATATTGGCATCAAATTAGATAGATCAATGAAACAGAGTAGAGCCTATAAATAAACCCACACATAAATGGACAACTGATTTTTGACAAAGACACAAAGACATGCAATGAAGAAAGGATTGCCTTTTTAACTAATCATGCTAGAATATTGAACAGTAAAATGCAAAAAAAAATTAGCTTGATCCATGCCTCACAGTATTTATAAAAATTGACTCAAAATGGATCAGAGACTTACATGTAAATCCTAATGCTATAAAACTAACAAGGGGACATAAGAGATTGTTGTTAACTTGGGTTAGGCAAAGATTTCTTAGTTACATCACTAAATTCACCATGCCTAAGAGAACAAATTGATAACTTCAACAAAATTTAAAACTTTTGCTCTTCATATGACACTTAAATAAAAAGGTAAGTCACAGACTGGTATAAAATCTTGCCAAAGCATAAATCTGATAAAGAACTTGTGTCCCAAATATGTAAAGTACTCTTAAAACTCAACAGAAAGATGGACAACCCAGTAAAAACATGGGCAAAATATTTGAACAGATGCTTTATCATGAAACGATGCTCAAAAGTCTTAGTCATTAGAGAACTACAAATTAAAACAACGAGATAAATTTAAAAACTCACTAGGAAGACAAAAGTTACAAAAATATATATCATGCCACATTTTGGAAATAACATAAAGGATGTAGAATTCTAATACACTGCTGTTGAGAATATATATATAAAAAAAATGCAGTACAACCACTTTGAAAACAGCTTAACAGTTTCTTAAAAAGATAAACATTCATGAGCCAAAGACCTAGCCATTCTACTCCTAGTTTTTTTTTAACTCAAGAACAAAGGAAATTTATATTCATAGCTGTTTTATTTAACTAGCCCCAAAGTGGAAATACCCAAATGCCTATCAAGAGATGAAGGGATATTCAAATTGCGGTATATCTATACAGTAGAATAAAACTAGCAATAAAAGGAACAAACTGTCGATAGCATTCGATATCACAGCTGAATCTCAAAATAATTATGTTGAGTGAAACAAGCCAAGCAAAAAGTGCACATATTGTGAGATTTCATTTATATAGAACTAAAGAAAATACAAATTAATCTATAGTGACAGAAAGCAGTTCAGCAGTTGCTTGGAGGTGGAGGATCAAGAAGGAATGTTCCCTTGTGCCCCTCATTAGAGAAAGCCACAAGGAAATACTGGTGGTGGATATGATATGTTCACTATCTCAATGGTTTCATGGGTGTCAAAACTTGCCAGATTTTAAATTTTAAATTTATGCACTTTATTGTATGTCAGTTACCTCAGTGAAGCTGTTTAAAAAGTAATGGGTTCCAGGACTTTTTATTATCAATGAGAGGCAGTTTGTCCAAAGTATATATGCATGGTTGAAAATACTTAAATTTCGTCTACAGCACCTCAAGATTGTATGCTACAAAGACCCAACTACTCACTGTAAAAAAATTAATGACAGTTGAACTATTAAGCTTCCTTTTAATATATTATACATTCAGTATTGAACTTTATTGCTGTGCCCATCTTGGAAGATATTTATTTAGGCTCAATATTCTTATAGTGATTATTTGATGTATTAAGAATTTAGTGATAAAGCATATACATTGACCCATTCATGAAATTAGTTCTAAATTTTACTGCATAAGCCTGGTAACACATGACAGATAAGACCCAAGAATCTGACATCAGACAAGTATATTTGTTCCTTTATTTTTATATTTTGTAGTTTAAAAATCCCAGATATTGTTTCAGCCATATAATTTACTATTACTGATGTAGAGGGGTAGCCCAGTCCTCAGGAAGAAACTCTAAAAAATTTATACTTTCGCTCCAACTATAATAATATAATACCAGAATAATGGCAGAACTAGACCAGGAACCAATAGTGTTGGGTTTTCTTTTTTTTTTTTTTTTTTTTGTATAATAGCTGCTTCTCTTCATTGGGCAGAAATGCAATTCTAAAACCTCACTATACTTTATTTTGCTTCAAAAACTTCCTAAAACTACCTGCCTTGTAAATAATGTTGCTATTATCCTTATTTTGTAGAAACTCTTCTTCCTTTTTTATGTTGTCTACAAAGTAACATCAGTAACCTTTCTTTCCTGACTTAACTTTTACCTTTTCCATTCTCCAAGGAATTTGGACATTAATTCAAAAATTGCTAACAATATAGAAAAAAAGCCTTCCCCATCTCCCTGCCAGATTTCTTAAATTCCAGGTGCATGTTGGCATAATTCTCTTCCTAGCATATATTTATGAAAAAATAAGTTGGTACGTCTTTCTAAATTACTAAATTTTTTTGACTCAACTGAAGGTGGTAATTCCCAAACTGTTTCATCATCAAATTGCTAGTACCTTTTCTTTTTTATGTGGGAATATCTCATTTTTAATCCAGTTTCTAATTTTTGATAATAAGAGTTATATGAAATTTTTATCAAACTCAGAATCTCCTCTCAGTTTAAGCAGGAATATCATCTTTGCCTGAGATGTAAGGAAAGTAATCTAGCCAAAGTAGCAAGCAACAGGTTAGTCTTAGTCGATTTAGTTTTAATAATTTATTGTTTGACTAAGTCAGTATGTACTGGATGTGATTGTTTGAAAATGTGCTCTTAAATTGTTTGTGAATCTCAACAGGTAATATTATAAGCTTAAGTTAAAGAGTTTACGGTGATGGTTGTATGAATTATAGTTTAGTTTCCCTGAAACTGTAACAATTACAATTTGTTTTGATTTTAAAGGAAATGTTGGGTGAACTCTTCACTCCTGTAGAAACACCAGAAGCACCAAACAGGGGATTCTTCAAAGGCTTATTTGGAGGAGGAGCACAATCTCTTGATAGAGAAGAACTGTGTAAGTTCATTTATTTAACTTAGATAGCATACCTGTAAAACATTCAAGCCATATAAGTTTTTCTTACATGTATATATTCTGTTTATGTTTTTCTCTTTTGTCACAGCATTTCATATACCCACCCATGTTTTAGAAAAATGCATAAAGATATTTTCTGTCACTCTAACACAAATTAGGGGAATATTTTACTCAGAGAACAAAAAGCAGAATTGCTTCAGGTCACTAAAACAGTATTTACAACTTGAAATGAATAATTTAGAAAGCATTTTTAATAAATTTGATCTTCATTATTTTTTAAATTTTATTTTTATTAAATTTATTGGGGTGACAGTGGTTAATGAAACTATATAGGTTTCAAGTGTACAATTCAGTAACATGTTATATGTACATTGCATTATGTGTTCACCACCCAAAGTCAAATTTCCCGTCACCATGAATTTTATCCCCTTTACTCTTATCTTTAATTCTTTAATTGACTTTAATCGTTGCCCTTAATTTTGTTTTGTTTTGATTTTCTATATAACATTCAGTTTTGTGTTGTATTAACTCTAACTACATTTTTTTGTTGTTGTTAGTTTCAGGCATATAGCACAATGCACACAATACATGAAACACCATAAGCCATAGTATTGCAGTAGCCATGTGTGGTGCCAGGTAGAGCTGGAGTAGTCAAGGAGGATCAGTTCGTGGATTGTGTGGGCACCCTTAACGTTTTGAAAAAGTTTTTACTTAAACATTTGCATTGTCTCAGAAAAATCTGCCAAACTATTCTCATTGCAGTAGAAGATTATTTAAAATGCAAATACGGTCCATTTACTATCTTCCCCATAATGGCAACAAATCAGAAATTGGTCCTTAAAGGAACTGATGAACCAATGAATGTTTGACCTTTCAAGTGGGAGCTACTGTCTACTCTTAATTTTTTTCTTTCATTTTTTTCCTAAAATGTTTTAGAAATTTCATTTTGTGTTTGAGTAATTAGAAAAATATAAGATTACACACCAGTAAGCAGGAATGCAGTGCAATTTCATTTTGTATCTTATCCAGATGGCAGTCTGGGTAATGAGGATTGGTCAATTTTAACTTAAATTTTAAGAAATGAAGACTGTTCTTCAAGTCATGGGGAACTGGTCTTTTGAAATAATATTTTCACCAAAAATAATTATACAAAATCAAAAAAAATTATTTCTTAGAAACATCAAAGAGCTGATAATACATTAAGGGCAATATCCATGGAGAAAAAAGGGAACCTGGAGTGGTGAGTCTAGCAACCTGAGGCCACTTTTACCCTGAAGTACTTTGATAATCTGAAGCAATAGACTAAATACTAACCTGTGTTAGGATGGAATCGCAGAGCTGACAGGAGCGGGAACACTGATAAACAAATCCTCATCCTTGCAAGGATGCCAGAGGCTGCAGCAGAAAAGTAAAGGTGAACTGGAAGTAAATCATCTCGCATGCAACACAAACTTTTACCTCAGCTTCAAATTATTTGAGTAGCCAAAAAACGTTCAACTTAATTAAGATTTTTGCAGACTGCTAAAGTTCCCAGCATCTGACAGAAGCAAATGAAATGTTCTCCAAAAGGTGACATATTTCAAGTCTTCAAATTATTTCTAGAAATATTTTTTCAAATATGTAGTCCTAACCAGGAACCCTATGAATCAACACCATAATCAATAAAACAAACAAAAAAAGCAAAATCATGCGTATTTCAAGTGTTAAAATTTCCAGACGCAGACTATAAAATAATAATGCATATTATGTTCAAGAGGATAGGCACCATGCCTAAACGTTCTATCAGGTCACTGTAAACTATAAAAATCAATACAGCAAGTGTGTAAAAAACTACATGAAATCGGAGAACTGAAAGATTCAAACCCAAAAGTAAAAACTTAATAGATGAATTTAAATACAAATTAGATAAAACTAAAGAGAGAATTACATAAATTAAAAATCAGTCAAACATCCAGAATGTAGCACAGGGAAACAAAAAGATGGAAAAAATAGAGAAGATAAAGTAAATAGAAGTTACAGTGAGAGAATCTAACACATGTTTAGTTCTTCTCAAGAAGGAAATAGGAAAAAATGTGAAGAAGAATTAGATATAAGAGATATGGCTGGAAATTTTTCAGAACTGATAGAAGATACCAGTTCACACATTCAGGAACCCTAATGAATTCCAAGAAGGATATATTTTTTTCAAAGTTCATAGCTAGATATAACATATGAAAATCTATTAGAGACAAAGAAAACATCTTTAAGATGGCTAGGGAAAAATAATAGATACCTTTTAACAAGCTAGAGACTGACTTCTCAGCAGCCAAAGATAGTAGCATGATCTTCTATTCATTGACAGAAGATAGTACTTAATCTGGAATTCTGTACTCAAAATATCCTTTAAGAATAAGACATTTTTAGACAAATGAACACATTAATAAGCCTTGCCATTATATTCAGGGGAACTCTAAAGGGTGTACTTCAGATAGAGGAAAAGTGATCCTTGATTAAATGTCAGAGATATAAGAAACAATGCTTTGGAAAGCAAATAATAAATATATACATAAATGTAATTAGCATAATCTTTATAAACTATAAAGCAAAGTCTTATGGCTTATGTACACACACATACACAAATAAACAATACAACGCCCCAAATTGCGTGAAATCAAGAGAGTTGTAAAGAATAAGTGGATTTAAGATAATCTGAGCCCCTGCATTTTTTGAGAGACTTGTGAAAGTATCCATTAGCACTGATAAGGATGCATGTTAAAATTTCTAGGGTGACCTCTGTAACCTAAAGAAGATGCATGCAACTTCAAGATGAAGAGGAACTTAATCTCAGTCCTTCCAAAAGCAGTGAAAAACTCAAAATAGGTGGGATAAAATAGAAAACATATAAATGATGGTAGATTTAACTTAAATATAAATAACAATAGTAAATGTAGGTAGAATGAATGTTCCAATTAAAAGACAAAGATTATTGAATTCAAAAGAAAAAAAATGTAAGAGAGGACACATTTAAAACATAAAGGCACAGAAAGATTGAAATTTTAAAAGATAGAAAAGCATGAATATAAATGAAGTATCAAATGCTATAACTATATTAATATCAGAAAGAGTAAACATTAAGTCATTATTGAATGCACTTAATATTTTGACTTCAAAATATATAAGAAACAAATATTGACATACTATTAGAAGAGACAATTTCCCAATCATAGTGATTATATATAGTGATTGAAATACAACAGCAGACAAAAAATAAATAAGGATATAGAAAACATGAACTTAAACCTTCTGAACAAATATAAAACATTGCAGAATGCATGTTTCTTCTTTTCAAACACAAAATGTTCTTATAAAATTTATTCTATTAAATAATGGGTATATGGGTATTTATTATACAGTTCTTTTTACTTTTCTGTATGTTTGAAACTTACATTTTAAAAATAAAACATTTGGGGCTTTTTATAAGCTGACCGTATGTTAGATGATTTTTGAAAATCAACAAATTTCAAAGGATTAAAATCATTTGTGACCTATTGACAATGCAGTTACATTTGTAATCAATAACAAAGCTAATTTTAAATCCTCATATTTGAAAATTAAGAAATATATTTTCTGAATAACCTGTATCAAAGAATTCATAACCAGAGGTTTTCATCTAAAGTTATACATGGAGTGATGTTCATAGCCTTAATATATATTTATTATTAGAAAAAGAAAACACAAAATGAGTGAACTGGGCATTCATTTCATAAAGGTAGAAAAATGGCAAAATAAACCAAAGAAAATAGATAATGAGATAATGAAATAGCAAATAAATCTACTATAGAAGAATATTAACAAAGGCAAAAGTTGATTCTCTAAAAGCCTAATAAAATTGATAAATTTTTGTGAATTGAGCAAAATAAAAAGAAGGACCAAGTAAACACTGTCAGGAATGGGGGTGGGGGGGAGTCACAAAAGATACTGCTGCCATTTAAAAAAGCAATAAGAGAATATAGTTTATAACTTCATGGTCAATTTTTGAAACTTTCAGTGAAAGAAATTCTAGAAAAATATAACATCATAATGGACAAGAGGAGAAATACAAATCTGAATGTTCTATAACAATTAGATATTGAAGCCATCATTTCAAACTTTTTCACCAGTAAACTCTTGGCTCAAATTTTTCCTCACTATTAAGTTCTACCAAATATTTAAGGTGAAAGAATAATTTTACTTTTAGACAAACTCTGTCAGAAAATACAAGAAGGTACACTCATCAATTTATTTTGATATCAAAAATGAACATAGTATGAGAAAGGAAAACTAAAGGCAAATATCACTCATGAACATGGACAAAATCTGAAATGAAATATTAATATAGCATATCCAGCAGTGTGTAATAAAGATGGTACACCACGACCAAGTTTGGGTTGTTCCAGGAATTCAAAGCTGGTTTGTTGCTTAAAAAAATATTAATGTGTAGTTCACCACATTAACAGATTAAGGACAAAAATCATATGACCACCCAACAAATGCAAAAAGGACATGTTAAATTCAGTATTCTTTTCTGATAGATATTTTTAGAAGGTAAGTTGATAAATTATAGCTACAAAATCTTATGTAACATTTAGCTATCAAAATTCTACAGCAAATATCACAATGCAGAAACATTAAAAGTTAAAAAAAATTTTTTGAGATAAGAAATGAGACAATGTTTTCTGCATCTATGTACATTTAACATTGTATTGAAGTCCCTAGAGAGTATAGGAAGGGAAGAAAAAATAAAAAGTTACAATAATAGGAAAGGGAGAAAAAAATCATCATTTCTAATAATTGATACACTTGACATATTTAGAAAACCTAAAAGACTCTTTAGCTAAACTGTTAGAAATAAGAGTTTAGCAAGTTTACTGAATATAAAATTAATTTTATTTATATCATATTAACAATAAAAAATGAAAATTTTAAAATTACTGTTTGAATTAGTTTACTGTTACTGCTATAACAAATTACCACAAACATAGTGACTTGAAACAACACAAGTCTATTATCTTACAGTTCAGTAGCTTAAACATGAGCATGGGTTTCACTGGTATTGCCAGCGCTATATGTTCCTCATTGGAGGGTTTAGGGGAGAATTGTTTCCTTGCCTTTTTTCTACTTCTGGACACCATCCACATTCCTTGGTTGATGATCTCTTCCTTAGTTTTCAAAAGCCAGCAACTTTTTGCATCTTTATGACTATTCTGTTTTTCGGAGGCCACAACTCTCTCTGCTCACAGCTGAGAAAAGCTCTTTACTTTTAAGGACTCATATAATTACATTGGGTTTACCTGGATAATCTCACTATTCCTAGGTCCTTAATCACATCTACAAGTCCCTTTTGCTATGTTAGGTAACCTGTTTACAGGTTCAAAGAATTAGAGTAGAATCACCTGTACGGGGAGGAGGAGGGAGCATTATTCTGTCTACCGCAATGGTGTTTAAGAAAATATCTAGAAATAAATCTTAACGGAAGATATTCAGAACCTCCATGAGGAAAAATAAAAGACTGTTGAGAAGTGAAAGACCAAAGTAAATGGTGAGATATATCATGTTCATGCAGAAGATTCGATAGAAGACATCAAAACTGATATATGCATATATACACATATATGCACACTCCCCCCCCCAAAAAATTGTAAATGACACTAAATTTTATATGGAAATTGAAAGGGTCTCACCATTTCTATTTAATATAGAGGCTATAACCAGGGTGCTGAAGCAAGAAAAGGAAATAAAAGGCATGCAGATTAGAATGCAAGAAGTAAAACTATCTGCAAATGACATATTCTTGCATATAGAATATCTTAAGAAGAACATACATGCACAAAAAAATATAGCTAATAAACAAGTTCATCAAGATCACAGGATACAGATCATTATAATTAATAAGTTGTATTTATATACACTAACAATGAACAAACCAAAAATGAAATTAAAACAATTCCACTTTTAATACCATCAAGTGATAAAATACTTAGGAATAATTTAACAAAATAAGTGTAAAACATACACTCAAAACTTCAAAATATTTGGAGAAATTAATACATAATTAAATGGATTAACATCTGATATTTATGGATTGGAAGATTTAATATTGCTAAAATGGCAGTATTCCCCAATTTAATCTGTACCTTTGACCCAATCCCTGTCAAAATCCCATCTGACCTTTTGAAGAAAAAAAAAGCTCTTCCTAAGATTCATATGGAAATATAAAGGATCCAAAATAGACGCCCCGCCACCACCACACACATATACACATCTTGAAAAAGAAAAAAAGTTGGAGAACTCACATTTGATTTCCAAAGTTAGTACAAATTTGTAATTAAGAAACTGTGCTGCCAGCATAATGATAGATACATGGACCAATGGAATAGAATTGACTGTACAGAAATAAGTTCTTTCATGTATAGTCGATTGATTTTCTACAAAGATGCCAAGAAAAATCAATGGCGAAACACTGGTCTTTTTAACAGATGGTGTTGGGGCAAATGCATACCCACATGCAAAAGAATGAAGTTGGACGCCCACCTCATACCATATACAAAAATTAAAATGGATCAAAGACCTCAGTGTAAAGAGATAAAACTAAAAACTATTAGAAGAAAACATATAAATCTTTGTGATCTTAGATTAAGCGATAATTTCTCAGATATGACACCTAAATGGATGAATTGGATTTCATCAAAATTAAATAGTGCTCGTAAGCACTATTAAAGTGAAAAAATAACTCACAGAATGTGATAAAATATATGCAAATCATATATCTGATGAATCTAATATCTAGAATAAAGAACTCATAATTCAATAATAAAAAGACAGCTTCATTTTTAAATGGGCAAAGGATTTGAATAGATATTTCTCCAAAGAAAGTATACCAATGGCCAATAAACACATGAAAAGATTCTGAACATCATTTGTCATTAGGGAAGTGCAAATCAAAACAGCACCACTTACTAAGATGTCTGTAATCAAAAAGACTACAATAACAAATGTTCTCATGAATATGAAAAAAATTGAAACCCTCATGCATTGCCAGTAGAAATGTAAAATGCTCTAAAGTCTTTGGAAAATTTTGGCAGTTCCTCAAAAAGTTAAACATAAAGTTATCATATGACCCGACAATTACACTCTTAGGTAAATACCCAAGAGAACTGAAAAACAGGTTCACACAAAAACTTGAAGAAATGTTCATCATTGTTTTTTATAATAGCCAAAAAGTGGAAAAAACTCAAAATGTCCATCAACTGATGAGTGGATAAACAAAATGTTATCTCTTCATACAATACAATATTATTCAGTCATTAAAAGAATGAAGTACAAATACATGCTATCACACGATTGAACTCTGACAACATATTAAATGAAAGAAGCCACACACAAAAGGGCACATATTGTATGAATCCATTTATATGAAATATTCAGAATAGGAAAATTTATAGAGACAGTAGGTTATTGATAGTCATGGGCTGAGAAGACTGGGAAATGGAAAGTGGCTGCTATGTTGTGTTGTTTTTTGTTTGTTTTTGTAGTGATAAAAATGCTCAAGAATAAACTAAATATCACTCAGTTGTTGAGGGGCAAGTCTTATGGTTATGTGAATTAGATTTCTAAGGAAAGAAATGTGTGCTGAGGGAAGAGGGAATTTGACAGCAGCTTTAACAGAATTTAAGACTTTGAGTAATCTAGTTAGGTGATCAGGGTCTGATTATGAAGGGAACGGAAGCAATGAATTCCTGAGATCTTTTGAAGGAAAAAATTTGATCTATTTGGTAAATGATAACATAAATGAAGAGAAAAAAGAGATGCAGCATATCTAAACTTTTGGAGCCTGAAACAGAACACTGAATAAATTCATTTTTCTTTACTTTGAAGTCTACACATATCTTGAGTAAGACAAAGTGTAGAGTAAACTAAGTTAAATCAGTATATTTAGTGTTTAAATTTAATTATCTTTAAGTTAATTTACATGTAATATTTTGCACACAACAATTTTTACTATTATCTAAACTAGTATCAATATACCCCTTATTTATTTCAATAAATAATTACTAGTTACTTTCTTGCACAAGTTCCGTTACATGAACTGGTGTAGTGTAAAATATTAATTAATGTACACTGTGCTTTACATGTTTGAAAAAGTATCTAAAAGTCATTAAAACCATCATAATAAAAGAAAAGCATGTATTACAAGGTGAAGTATATAAACAAAACATGTCTGAGTCACGCTTTCATTTGTCACCTTCGTCCAGTCGGGGAGTCATCATCGGGAAAGGCCTCAAGGAGTCTCGCACAGCACATCCCCGGCCCTGGTGGCATCGAAGGTGTGAAAGGGGCAGCATCTGGGGTTGTCGGTGAGTTGGCCCGAGCCAGACTGGCACTCGATGAAAGAGGGCAAAAACTCGGTGACCTGGAGGAGAGAACTGCAGCCATGTTATCCAGTGCAGATTCGTTTTCTAAACATGCTCATGAGGTATGTCTGTCAAACAAATATTCTATCAAAAAAAACAACTTGATATAGCAAGTACGAAAATTACTGTGCTTTTTAACTGTCCACTGTACACATCGAATTCTTAATTTTTGCCACTAGAGGGCACTATTACAAGACTGTATCTCAGGAGTTTTTGGTCTTCAACTGAAGTGTATAAATCTGAGGGAAACTGCTCAACTTCAGGTTTTTTGTAAACAAAGCCATCAGCTTTGCATCTGTTTCTTAGGGAATGCAGTAACAAAGCTAACTTTCCTAAATGTCTCAGATTCTACTACCAAGTTCTCCTAGAGAAGGAAATGATTTCTTCTTCTTGATTCCTTAGGTAGGTCTAAATAATTAAAGTCGGCAAACACTTTTATTCAAATAAACAACGTCAAATCTGACTGTAGGCCAATTCATGCAGAAGAGCAGTGAGACACATTTTTGCAATGAATTTATCTTGATGAACTAAGAAGTCATGGTGGAGCTCAGAAACATCCTATAAAGTGGAATTTCTAACTGGCCCTCTTAAAATTATGCTTTCTTGGCCAGCATCGTACTCTTAAAAAAAATGAATTTAAAAGCATTAAGATAGAATACACATTCTTCATTTTGACAACACAGGTGTGCCACTCCTCAATGCTTTATGATGGGCTATTTAACTCTTAGTTCCACGCCTGGCCCATGAAGACATTTCAAATTTGCTATCTAAAAATACCATATTAAGGTTATTTATATGTTTGAGTACCCAATCTATCAGCAAAAGATCTTCTTTAAATTTTTCAATCAAAGTTCATCTCTTCCATGCTCTGGAATGCTGACACCTAGAATGTATAAAAGAAGTAACTTGACGTGGAAGTGATTTGTCCAGGGCCTGAAAGAGATTCAGAGATCATTTGTTGGTTCTTGTACTAGGCCAACACACACTTCAGATATAGGCCAGCAGCCTTCAATTAGGTGAAGAAGTTTGTCAACTTAACCTGCACCTGACCATGATCTCTAAGGCATATAAACACTTCAGTCAATTTCAGAATATATTCACACTCTATAAATATTTAGCAAAGAGGTAAGTCTCAGACTGGTAGCTTTTCCCTTCAGTGAATATTCTTGAGCCATATTTTTGAGTCTGAGGAAGGCAGTAAGTCAAGGTGGTTAAGATAATGGCTTCTCGAATCAGACTAGATGGGCTCAAATCCCAGTTTTACCACCATGTCACCTTGGGGAACCCCTCCCTGTAAGTTTCAGTTTCTTCATTTATAAAATCAGGAAAGTAATAATGCCTAACTCAGAGTTGCTTTGAAGACCAAATGAAATCATGTAAGGAAAATGAGTTATATAATGTTGGCTCAGAGTAAGTGCTCAGTAAATTTTAGATGGCAGTAGTAGGAGTATTTTTAACCTTTGATTCCCCAGATTCTTTAAGCATTATGTTTTAGTTCAAATTGGAAAACTGAAAGTTACCTCATTTATAAGTTATTCGCTTAAGTCACCAAAGAATGCACTGATCCAAATTTAATTATGTTACACATGTAAGAAATGTGAGGTGCTTCTAGGCTGATTTCTAATTGTTATGGTCTTACTTCTTCCAAATGAAACACTTCTTACTACTTTCAATATAAACTGATTTGAAGTAAGCAATTTAGTAACACTATAGAACATTTCAGAATGATACAGTGTTCTGGAAAAATATAGAAATTAGTTGTAACATATTGTTCTATAATTTTTAAAACCTGTTTTCTGTTTTTTTCTCCCTTTATTTAGATGATGTTGAAATACAAAGATAAGAAGTGGTACCAGTTCTGACAACCATAAATCCTACTAAGTCCAAGTTCAGCCAAAAGGAAAAAGAATTTTCCTTTTTTATTTTGCTGATTTTACTGTAGGAAAGTGAACATTAAGGGATGTTCATCACTGGGCACTGTTCTTTCCTAGCACAATCATGCACTGTTTTACCTCAGTCGTGTGGCTTTCACTGAGGAGTGTGCACACACTCAAAGCGGACTTCGTGTTGTGTGCCAGCTGTGAGTTGACACTTTGGGAACTAAGCAGGTCACATGTCACAGATGAAGAAACAAAGGGGGACGTTGAGATATGGCAGGGACTATTCCTGGATCATTCCTGTATTACAGTTTCACATGCCAAAAGATTCATGCTGTTGTATCTGCCATCAGTGTTTGACCTCTGAGGGAGAGGCAATACATTAGAAGTTCCGAAGCTGAAACAGTTGTGTTTGTCTTATTGACTGACTTATAAACAGCTGTCTTGGACTTCCCCTCCCTTAAACTGACTGGTCATCAGTATCATTAGTGAAAAAGAAACAAACTGTTTGTTACCCTATCTTTAGACAGATAAGCTGAATGGTGGGCTTTAAATAATAAAAACATACACATAGTTGACTTGTGTATGGGCTACTCTTGGATTCTTCTTATTGTATACTTGTGTTTAGTCCATATTTTGTCAAAAGCAAAACAAAGTGATACATCACTTTTCATTGAAAAGAAAAGTGTAGAGCATGACTGAACTGCTCATCATTCTGGAAGTTTCCATGTAGTGACTATGCAGTGTGGAAAGTGAGAAAAACCTCCATTGTGGTGAGGAGAATACTTCAATGTCCCTTGTCCTTGTTCTCATTAATTCAGCTAAAGGTGGATTTGACCAAAATAATTACTGGTTAAATTTGTAGAAATGTTGAAATTGGCTAAGTTTTTAATTTTGCTTGAATTTTTTATAAAATGTTTAACCAAATGTACCCTTTGCATTATTTAATTAAAATTGCTAAAAAAAAGATGTTTCATTATTTCAGCAAAGTGCTCAGCTCCCTTTTTTAAATGCCCTTGATTTGCTAACAGTTCCAGTACACTCAGGTGATGAGCCAATTAAATCTTAGTGCACATGCTGTCGCATGGAAAATTACAAGCATCTGTTGTCAATGCCTATCTCTATAAGTCTAGTCTGATGACCTACAAAATCTTTCTATAGGAATATACTCTAAATCTGTACATGTCCTTTCAAGGTTTAAAAATCCAAGAGGAAAGGAGAATATGTGCATTTTGGTACTAAATTATTTCTGTATTGGAGTATAATGCAGATGAGACCATCAGCAGACAATAAATGATTGGTTCCTAAAATAATATTGCAGACAGCAAAGAGATGACTTGGTAGACATTGGGACTAAATAATCTTGTAATCTGGGCTCATCCGAGATTATTACTGATTGTTACTACAGCAGCAAAAGGAGCAAAATAGAAACATTACTTAATGAGATTTAAATATTTATTTTCTATAAAAAATTGTTTAAAAACATTTTCTTTCTGCATTGAGATAATCAGAGCACAAATTGATAGCAAACATGATGGTTGTTTTTAAAATCCGTGTGACCATTAAAGGTATATGTAGAACACCTTAATTTCATGCAGTCTGTTAGGCATCTCTTCCTCTTTTTATTAATAAAGCCTTTTGTTTACAATTTATAACATGCACTATAGGCTACAAAGGTTTACATTAAAATTTACTTTAAATATCATAAGAGAGGGACTAAATATATGTGATAGAGATAATTGATCAAGTGAAAAGAAATATTTTAAAAATACAGTACTTTTCAAAAGTTTTTGAATTTATAGAAAGTATCTATAATAACATTTCTGTTTAATGTCAGCAGTATGACGGACATTTAGCAGTTTACAAATTGCTTAATTTGTAGATTATCTAATAAACCCATTGTTCCATAATATGTCACAGGAAGTATTAGGTCTTTTCTAAAGGTAAAGTTTTGTGAATGTCATCTATAAAATCAGCAATTATGGATTTGAAGTTGAGAAGCACTAAATATAGTAATATACTGGTTGATTACCCATTCATATGGAAGGGTACATTAGCTCCAGTTATTTAATTTTTTGTGTTATTTTGTGTTAACTGTCTATCAACTTCATTCTTACTGTCATTTTTCCTGTTGTATATACAATGAACGAATCTTGTAATTATTTTCACATAGAGAAGTTTACCTGAGATGGATTTTATAAGAAAATCTTAAATCAATATTTTGGGTTATTTTATTTCATTTTTAAATTAAACTACAAATTATGCACAGCACACTAGAAACTTAGGATTAGAAAGCTTGAAGTATTTTTGAAAATAGGAAATAAGCTTCTCAAAGTTATACTTGATTTAGTCTGTAGATAAGACAGTCTGCAGTAATAACTAACCCAGGGAATTTATTGTAATTTGAGAGAACATCTCTATTTTTTTCTTTTTAAATGCAGAAATAGTCACCAGCAAGCTAAGATTTCAGGAAAACAAACCAAAAAAAAAAAAAAAGTCAATATAGGAAATATTAGAAAAATGAAAGATTTTGTGTGCTTCTTCCATATCCTCAAACATTATTCTTTGTTGCATTTGTCCTTGGCTCTAAAATCATTGAAGTATTCATTGATTAGCAGTTTGTCAATAGGAAATGGTTTCTCTATATGTACCACATATCCAGTTCATTTCACTCTTCAGACTAAAATCCATACGTATTTGCTTAGAAAGTTATTTGAAATCTTAAAATCTGACAGGTTCTGTGTATTATATCCATTTGAAGTTTTGCATTATCTCTATCCCCTTGGTTTGCATTTCAATTGTACAAAGTGTCTCCAAAAATGGTTATAGATATAACTGAGCTATTAATTTGGTTTTTTATTGATGTGAAAAAATGCTGCTACCTGTCTATATTATGTGTGGTATATTACAGTTTAATTAAAGAGAGAAGTATTTCTTTTGCTTAGAACTTCTTAATTGTAGGTACCTCTGAAGTTATTTCATGTAGATATGTGAGTGTTTTAAACAAGTCTGAAAGTGTTACATTTAGGTTTCAGGGGGTGGTAGGGAAACTGATGAGTAAAGGGAAAAAATGTGGAAGACACCATGGAGTTTAAAGTTCTACCCTGAGTTCTATATTCCATATACATTTTGCTTAAGGCATTTTCTCATGTGACATTAGAAAAGCTATATCCAAAGGTAAATTTTTTGTGGCAAAGATTTATTTTACATTTTAACTTTTGGGATTTTGTTTATTTGTTTTTCAAAATAAAGAGCACTGAACTTTAAACTTGAATTTTTTCTGCACTTTTTTAGGTAATGAAAACTTTTTATTATCATTTAATCCACATTTCTCAGTTCAAATCAAGTGATACATATGTATAAAGCATACCAAAATCATGAATATGCTGCTAGCTAGCTGCACCTTAAACAATGAAACTGATCATAGTTTTAAAACCTTTACTAGGGTTTTATATAGTTTTCAAGGATTAAAATATAGTAAAATCATTTGCCATGTGCTTCAGTGTTCTGGGTCTTAAATTATTGCAACACTTTCAGATTTGTTTTACAATCATACACTAACATGTTATATTTATACATACTGCTAGAGAATATACTTTTAGTTTTAAAATGGAATTTTTATAAATGTACTCTTTAATTTAAAAAATGGTGAACTTGTTAAGTTTAAGTCAAAGTACTTAAAAAGTATGTATATTATCCATACAAAAATTATGTTTTATGCTTATAATAAGAAATACTGGTATCTCATATCGAGATACAATTAATCTTGAAAAATCATACATCATTCAAAAGTCTTCACACATGACAGGCAAGATATCATTACTATGGTTTTAAAACCCTCTACTGAGCATTTTCAAATATTAATTTTATTTTGGGGAAAATGCCCACAGCGATAATTGCAAGATCTTTCTCAATCGCTGCAGCTTGCTATTGGATGCCTACCTTACCTATTGTTTTAAAATATATATATATATTTAAAATAGTTTTCGAGGTATTTTCTTCTACCTTTTTTAAAAATAAATTTCCAGAAATGAAAAGAGTTTATGTATTTTTGTCAATGAAGGTTTTTATTTTATAGTTTCTAGAATTTGTTCCTTATCAGTTTGATACTTGATCAATATTCCTAGACTTTTTAATCTGTATTTAGTTTGAAAAAAAACATTCCTCTCTCTTGTGTCCTTTTTTTCTTTTCCCTTTTAGGATATTTGTTCTCTTGGGTTGAAATTTATGCCCATAATTTTTTTTTCATTTGAAAATGAATGTGAAGATACTGTTTACAGCTTTTGTTAATTATACTTTTCATCACTCTGATCAATTTCTTGTAAAGTGCTATGGGGATTATTTTTCCTGTATTAATGATCTTTCTACTGCCACAGAAGCTTTAAAGATTCTGGGGGCAGAAAATAGTTGTAACAGCAAAAATTAAAGGGAAAACTTTAGCTTACCTTTCTCAGCTGAATTAAATGGTTTTAATAACTTCCCAATTATCAGGGTTATAACATTGCTTTCTTCAGTTACTAATACAGTCTTAAATTATTAGGCACAATTCATTTATAAATCGAGTACAGTAGTCCAGGGATACATGTAATTGCTCTTTTTATTACATTCTTTACATCAGAATAATCATGAATGTCAGTTTTGCCAGTATTTCACCATGAGACTTATAAAGTTTTATAGTGTATGAGATGTAAATAAATCAGTATTAATTTATTGTAGGTTGTTTGGCTCAAGCACTTACAATGGATATAGGCTAATGGCAATGGAATCCTATTTGGGAGTTTTGGGTTTTTTTTTTTTTTAATACTTTTGCTATGTGTTTTGTGTTATTTAAACCTTGCTTCAACTGAAGACAATGTAAGGATTTGACAACAGACTCATATCAATAGAAAGCAGTGCAAAGAGGATAAATCATGTTATGAATTTTTTAATTACTTTCTTTTGTAAATAAATGGTACAGTGATAATTTAGGTGTGACCTCTGCTTAACATGGTAGTTAGAACCAGAAGAACATTTTGCTTTCTAGTTATACTCTCAGTTCATTGTAAATGCATCACCAAAAACAATATTAAAAGGAGCAAGATTAAGTTTTTCTAACATTCAGGGGCAAGCATGCTTGGTTTAGAGCTCTAGCTTGTGTATATCTTAAATTGTACATGCAGGTAGTGTTCAGTTGCTGCACTTTATTTTTTATATATATATCTTGCTCAGTCCAGTAACCATCTCAAAGGTAAATGCTGGAATATGCATTTTAAATATGGTAAAAAAAAATCTCTGTGTACTGTTTCATTTAAAACAAAAATCAAAAAAGCACTATTGCAAACACTAAAAATGTGTTAAACTTTGTAGTTATTTTGCATTCCTGTACTTTACAAACTGTCATCACAGCAAAAGGTTTAAAATTAGGTAATGAAATATTTTTGTAAATAAATACCATTAAGCTGGTATTTTAAAAAATGTATTATAAATTAATGTTTCATGAAAATGTTCATATATATGTATATGAATGTCTCTTTATGCTGAAGGGCTCTGATTGGGCAAAATAAAATACTCTAATCTCTCCTGAAACTAAACAAGCCCTTTTTTCTGGAAAATTTGTTTTAATTTTTTCTCTCAATTGTGGGTGGAATTAACCCATTAGTTTTTTTCCTAAGCAAATAATAGATAAGATAGATTTATGTATTTGCAAAAGGAAAGTCAAGTTAATCAAGTAATTTAATCAAATTAATTAAGTAAATTAAGTAATCAAACTGCATTTTCCTATTTGGACTTTTTAATAAAAGTCAACTGCCCCAGCATTGGGTTGGCACAGTAGGGGATGAGAGGCAAGAAGGTAGGTGCTAGCTGTGGCAGAACACTTCTCAGCCTGTAGTGGTACAGGTATACCTTGGGCATCTCATTGAAATGCAGATTCAGGGCGTCCACGTTGGGGTCTTAACTGCATCTCTAACAAGCTCCCAGCTAACACAGATCCTGCTGGTCCGCGGAACAGGCAGCTGGTAATTGGTATTTTTCTAGTAAAACTGTCAGTATCCCAACTACTTGTACCAAAAATGAACAGCACATTACTGGATCTACAGAACAATGAACTCAAAATACATCTAACAGTATTGCTCATTGTTTCCATTGCATTTCAGAATAAAGCATGTGGCGATTCCCTTAAGTGGAAGGTTTATTTGGTATTGAAATCTATATAATATCACTGCCCACATGGTGGCAGCCATGTCCCACCCTAGTGTCTAAGCCTTTCACTAGAAGAGTTTACAGCACCCTGTAAACAAGGGGAAACCACGGACTTTGCAAAGGTTCGTTTTCATGATACATTTTTATCTAGAAAATTATTAAAATCTTAGATGTGGAACGGACAAAATATCTAAGTTGTTTGTTATAAAGTGATGTACATTATTTGGTACAGCAACCTGATTTATTATCAAAAGAAATTTTAGTATTTTTTCAGAAAATATAGGCATAATGTGATAAAATTTTGAAAACTAAAAGATCATCTTCAGGGCTTTTCAAAGAATCTTAATTAGAGTGTGTCCTGCAGAAATGGGACAGTGCCATCCAATGTTTTAAATATAAATATACTTTTCATTTTATCTCTTCATGTTCACAGGAAATTTTTTATTCCATACCCTAAAAATAATGATTGCTATGTCATTACACATTTTTTTGTTTTTTTGTACAAACATATTTTAAAGAAAAGACTTCTCTAAGTCATTATTTTCAATTTTTATTAACCTGTTTAACATCAATACTCCAGTGTATATTCTATTCATTTGAAACAATGCAAATAGTCTAATCGTTAATGTTGATTACATTATCTAATTTTACACTTAAAAGAAACATAGCTTTCATAACTGCCTTTAAAAACATCAAAAAACTAAGGTATACAATTAATAAAAACAAAATCAGATAATACAGAATTTACTGTTACTAGCAAAGTTAAGAAGTCTCAGAACTTAAAATATTAAACTTAATTTCCTTCTCTGTTGCAAATTTCTGTCATCCATGAAAGACCTAAAGTGCTCCTGCTCAACAGATATTCTGAGGGACAGTTAACAGTGTTACTTTCAAAATAAGCGTGTTTCTGTGTGTCTCCTCCCAAATAGGAGACCCCTTTGTGCATCTCTCTTTGACTGAGTTTATCTTTGTATCTTCCCCACTTTCTCCTTCTCCTCTCTCCCTCCATTTCATCTGTTCCTATCCCTGATGTCTCTTGCCCTAAATCTCTTTAGTCTTTAATAACGTGTATTTTAACCAAGCACATCTCTTTACAGATTTGGGGGTGGGGGTGGGGAGGGCAGTTGTTTTTATAATTCCTTATGTTTCTCAGCATCCCACCTAAATATTGGGTGGATTCCTAAATCCTATAAACAATAATGTCACCCCTACTTTTTGTTGTAACCTCCAGACACTCAAAATCTCAGCAGATAAAGCAATAACAGTTCAGCACGCAGAAGACCTAGGCGGAGGCAGAGATTTTCAAAGTGTAAGCTCTGAAGAAAGCACTGTGCTGGCTGCCTTCGGGGCCAATCCCTTCACGAGGGTGTTGAACCAGATGGTGATATGACTTTCAAAATCAAAGATTCAAGAAATCACTGACAGTATATGGGTGTAAAAGAAGACCCTATCTCAGAAAACGTAAGCTTTCCATGTTCCTTTGACACATGTGACTACAGATACCATTAGTCTAAGCAGCGGTTCTCAAACCTGGAGCACAGAATCTCCTGGGAACCTTGTTAAGACATTGCCAAGCCATACCCCCAGAGTGTCTCATTCAGTATGTCTGGAATGGGGCCCAAGAATTTGTGTTTTTAACAAGTTCCCAGGTGATACACGCTGCTGGTCCACAGACCACACCTTGAGAACTCTGATCTAGAGTGATGACAAGAACCAGTCTCCCCTTTATGTCACAAATATTTGGGATGTTTTCTTTAATATATTTTAATGAAATTCGTAGCCATTTTCCTATACATGTAATTTTTAATATAATACACCAGAGACATGAATGTGATTTATAATTTAAAGAATGAATTTTAATAGGTAAATCCTAAAGTTACTACACAGCGGAACAACAAAAAAAAGTCCCCACAAATTTCCAAAATATCCCCAATAAGCTGATCTCTCCTCATCTTCCTCCCCTTCTGGCACTCACCTCCACCCTCTACCATGTGATGCATTGACCCAGAGAATAAGACCAGTAGCAGAACATATCCTTTTTCATATTTGTTGACATCCAAAGGCGCTGACAAAATATATGTTTGTAAAGGCTATGTCATGACATATATAAGAAAGTATAGAAAAGTCTAGACTGCTTAAATGCTAGCATGTTTGTTTAGTGTATTTGCATTAATTCCTCTTCAAAGTTCATGTTCTCTTTTATTTAATCCATGCTTTTGAACTAGTCAGTGGATGAGATAGCCAGGACTTACCTTTGTATATTTGTACCTGATGCGCATAAGTCCTAATACATGGAGTGGTCCTCCTAACAAATACTCCTCTTGGTAAGACAGAGCAATGGAAACTTCATTTACTCCTGACATCCAAAACAGTGACTATTGGTTAACTGTTAGGCAAGTGGATTTGCCTTGTATTTCTAATTTTATTAAAAGTGGGCATCCTATACAGCTCCTTTCAAACATCAAGCACATTGACCTGAGTATGAAGGCCGGTATTGCGTCCCTAAGTTTAGTGCTAGCTATGCCAGTGATTTTTTCCGAACCATTCAACCTCTTATTTGCCTATTTCCTTATGTTTAAAACTAGGATCTATTTATTGGCCTTACCTGCCTCACAGTACTAGCGGAAACATAATTTAAAATTTAAAAAGTGTTAAAAAAACAAAATTAGCATATAAAAACGAGATTTTATGATCTTGAAAATGTTAGTTTTTTAGAGGCTTTTTGAGTCAGAAATAGAATAGAGACAGACAAGTGGCAAATTTTATATCAGGATCAGCAAATTAGGTAATGTTAAGGCTGCCATAATCAGGATAAAACCACTGATATATTATCTTTAGTAAAGTAATTAATGAAGAGCTATGTATTAAAATGTGTTTGAATTTAACAAGCACCTTTGGTTTCAACCGAATTTTATCTTTGTGACGTGTTCCTCCAGGGAGCCAATTCAGGATGCATTTATTGCCCACCATCATCAAAATATAAGGTCTTATTAAAATTAATATGTAGTTGCCTTTCAAAGCAGAACAATCAGAATCTCAGTGCCTGGCAATTATTTTTAAATAAATATATTCACATTTATAAATGTTAATATTTGCTCCTTGGTTAAGAGAATAAATACTTTTTTGTGTTCAGTCATAGTGTAGTTAACGCATTTTTCACAGATCGTTTATCAAATATCTCTACAAATAAATACAAAAATTGTCTGAACTTAGGATGTTGCTTTTCTGTCCTTTCACCAAACAGAGCACCTCTCAAACACTTACATTGCTATTCAGCCAATTAAAGAGAGACTAGATCAGGCCAAGGTCCAAGTCCTTTTTCTCTGTTTACCAACAGTGTGACCTTAAATTATTTACCTGTTTTTAAACACCTACTTCCTTCAGTACGAAACAAATAAAAGCAGTACCAATTTTGTAAGATTGTTATAAGGACTCCAGGTAATAATGTAGGTCAAGGGTCCCCAATCTCCAGGCCATGGACTGGTAATGGTCAGTGTCCTGTTAGGAACTGGGCCACACAGCAGGGAGTGATGGACAAGCAAGTGAAACTCCATCTGTATTTGCAGCTGCTCCCCAGTGCTAGCATCACCTCCTTAGCTCCACCTCAGATCAGGCATTAGATGCTCACAGGAGTGCAGGTCCTTTGTGCCAAAAAGGTTGGAGACCACTGATAAGTAACAAAACTCAGCAGAACGGCCTCACTGTTGGGGCACCCTATGCTCTCAGCCTAAGGAGCAGCAGTGTACAAACAAGCATGGGTTCTGAACAGACTCCTTTAAAGCCCTGCTCAGTGCTGTGCATGGCCTCAAGTAGGTCATTAAACTTATCCATGCCTCAGTTTTCTTGTCTTTAAAATAGTAGTGATTATTACATTAATTAGGTGTGAAATACTCAAGATAGTATCTCATGCGTACAGCATTTCATTAAACTAAGATGTACCATTATTGGCACTGTTAACAGAAATGCTGGTAATTATATTTGTAAGATATATCCTGATTTTTAAAATGTAAACTATGTGAAAATGGGTCTAAGTATTTATGATGTGGTACTAAGCACTCAAATATTTACCATTATTGGAGAACTATAAAATGAGATTCCCTCTGCCCTCTGCCTTCTGGTAATCACATGCAATCCTAGATTTAACACTGTGGGGTGTAGGAAGAAATTTCTAAAAATGCCTCTCTTCAGTATTTTCCTAGGCAAATTTGATGTGAAGCTACTGGAGATAGGAGTCACATGGCTCCATCTTAGGTAAGGTGGTATTTCAGAAAGCAGAACACAACAGATGGAAAATAATTTTACAGGTATCCCATTTTTAATCAATGCTTCCAGAAGATGCAAAAAGGAATCTTAACGCATAACCTCCAAAATACTTCTGATAGCCTTTTGCTTTTGAATTTTTAATTGCTGCATACTCTCTGAGGACTTTCAGATGCCCAAACCTTCAATATGCAGTCTTCCTCTCTTTACCCAGGCTTGGCTCCCAGGTGGGCGCTAAGAATGATCTAAGGCTTCTTCTTCCTGAATCTCAGGTAAGATGCTGTCCTGTGTCCCTCTGGGTTGCTGGACTCTTGGAGACACTTCTGCCTACTCTAGGCCATCACACTTTTCAGCGAGACCCATCATTCTGCCCTCCTTGGAGCTCATCCCTGAAGGATGTCAGGCTCAGAGCTCTGTCATTTTTCTCTACCCCAGCCTCTAAGATTATCATTTAGTCAGGACAGAAAAAAAATCAGCCTGTACGCTTCCTGTTTAGGCCAGAACCTTAGCTCTAGATGTATAAGCCTAAACCGCCAATATACTCACCCCCCCACACACACACTTTCTTTCTATCTATCTATCTATCTATCTATCTATCTATCTATCTATCTATCCATCCATCCATCATCTATCTATATCTATTTTGCCTCAAGCTATTGTCTGTGTCACGAGCTCCAAAATTCCATTTTGAAATCCAAACATCAGCTTGTTTCTCATTCCACCGATCTTTATTGGACACCAGGATGTGTCAGATTCTGTTCTGAATTTTGGAAGTAGAAAAGTGAACGAGACCAAGTCTCTGCCCTGGAGTGTACATCCAGTGGCAGTGACATTTTTCTTTTTGTCTGTTTCTTCAGTAACAACACTAACTTGAGGACAAGGAAGGTGAAGTGCCTTCGCTACCTGAGCAGGAGAAAACAAGGGATTTTGTATGTGGGGTGAGAAAATATATCACTGGGAAAAAAAATCACACCATTTTTTGCCATAGGTATTTATTAAGCACCTGTTCACCCCTCCTCAGCCACCCACATCTCATCCATCACCAGTATATCCTTTTTACCTCACCAATGATTCTCCAATTTATCCTTTCCTACGTGGTGACTGTGCTCCCGCATCTTATTACTGATTATATTCCCAGTCGTCTCCCATTTTCAGTCTCCTTCCAATCCAGGACATTCCATCCCAGCTCCCATTAAGCTGTTTCCTCCTTAAACTTTTTCAAAGGCTCCTCCATAACCTACTGTGAGGTTCAGGGCTTGAATATGGCAATGTGGCTTCTAACGTCTACCTCTGCGTTCCATTGTTCTGGTACCGTACGCCATTCCAAACACAGCGCCCTCCTGCCCCTCCCGCCCTAACGACACCTGCTGTCCATTCTCTGCCCTAACGACACATGTTGTCCATTTTTTGTGCCCTCGTTCCTGCTTGGAATACCCTTCATTGCTTTCTTTGGCTGGAGAAATCCTGCTAATCCTTTATGGCCCAGCTGAAATGCCATTTTCTCTTAAAAGCCTTTCATGCCCCCAGGAATGATCAACTACTCTCTCCTCCCAGCTACAATCATGTCCTCATCCCACTAGTTGGGTCCTTATCACAGTGCGGCCCGGGCTACTTGTTCATGATTCCACTTCATCTCTAGACTATGAGCTTCTTGAGAGAAGAGACTGTCTTAACCATCTTTGTAACTCCAGTGTCTGGCAAAATACCTGTCAGGTACAAGTTGTCAATTAATATTTGTTGCTAAACTGATAAAACTCGAGTATATGTGTATATTTATATACATATATAAATATACACACACTATATATATTACATATATATTATATATTTTATATATGTATACATATACACACATATATGTGAAAATGTATATGAAATCTTATGCATATTTATAATATGTAATATGTATTTTATATTTATATATTTGTATAAATATGTAATATATATTTCATATATATTAGGAAAAAGGGAGACCAACTAGGAGTATAATATATATTATACTTATAGAAATTCATAAGCTTTCATATATATCCACATGCATGTATATTTTTATATATTTCATATTTTGTCCAAATTTTAATATCTCTATATTTCTGTCACAGAATTTCAGTAGCTACTGATATTTCTTTTGAAAATTTTACATAAGTGTAAAATATAAAATATAAAATTTTTCTTCATTTTAAACAGACTAATATTTTATTTGAAGGCTTTTATAGTTCTGACAGTTCTGAAAATCTGACTGGTTTCTAAAAGCTGTTTATTAACTCTATAATACTTTTTATTTAGTACTATATTTAATACTCTGTTTGATTTATCTATATTTAATCTCTGCCTAATTTAAATAACATCTCCTGTATGGTGAAAAATAAACAAGTCAAACGTAGGAGTTAGAGGCAGGAATGTAGGCAATGCCAATTCAAGTCACACGGTGGATTGAAGTAAGCAATCAGGTTCTCATTCTCTTTCATAATCACAATTTAATTGCTCAGAGAAGAACATATAAATTCAGCTTTTTAGATGAAACACTAGAATATTATAATCCACAGGAGATCATTTGAATCTTATGTCTCTTATTGTCTTTTTTTCTCGTTAATCTGTGAAATGGTTTCACATGGAAAGACTTGAAACCTTCCTTTGAAACTATAGTCTAAAGAAAAGTGGACATTTTCATCGAGTAAACTACTAAGAAATGGGTATCGTGTGCTGGCCTAAAGACCTAAATCACTCTATCTTGTCCTTAACAAACCATAACTTCCCAAGTGACTGAACTCAGCTGTGCTTGCCTGCTTGGGGTAAAGTTGGCTGCCTAGAGGAATTTTCCATCAGCCCAAGTGTCTGAAATCCAGGTAGTAAATCGGTTTTCCAAGGAAGTCCTGCTCTATCTCCACGTGTAAGATGGACTTGTTATTTATGATTATACTTGGTACTAAATTAATTTTTAAATACAGTTTAGACGTCATTGTAACTGATGCTCGAGGGGAAAATATCCCTCTGCAGCCATGTAGGACCCTACACCAGGTACTAAGATTTGTGGGTTTCAGGCACAAATTTACAAAGATAAGTCCTGGCTCTCTCATCCGCTCTGGATAGTTCATAACCATGGATTAAATAAAAAAGAGAACATGAATTTATAAGAGGGATTATGAAAATACATTTGTGTAGTCTAGATTTTTCTACACTTTCATACATACATCATGGCCTAGCATCGTCAACATCCTTCAGCAACCCCTCTGGATGTGACAGAAAAGAGGGAGCTTTGAGTTTTGGGTAAGTTACAAATAGTATGATCCTGAGTGTGCTCAGTTTTGGAACAGGGATTACAATGCTCTTTTATGGGGCTGTTGAGAGAAAAAAAAAAAAGCGAATAACATCTGTAAAGGTGACTTATAAATAGAAGCCGATCCCTGTACATATAAGTGACTCTGAGCAAACTGATCTCTGTCTCAATTTCCTTATTTATAAAATTAGAAAGTTTAATTAATATATAGCCCTAATCTTCTAGTTATAAAATCCTTAATACTCTCATTTGATGGGAAAACCCCCCAAAAACTCTCCCCTTGGTTTGTGTGTCACTTAAACAGCACCATGACTTTGATTGCATATTTAACAAGCGAGGTCTCCTAATTGGCACTTCTGGTTAACTCCTATATTGAATTTTAAATTACGCAGATATAAATGAGGTGATAATGTATTCAATACATAGGAAAACGATTTGAGTGTATCTTAAACCATATTCAAAATATTTACAACTGGTAGGGAGGTCACCATCTATCAGGACAACCACCAGCACAATCAGATCAGAAGCCAGGCAAACACAAACAGCTGTGCCAATGCACAGGGGAAAAAGCCACAGACCCTACTTGACCATGTGGGGTATAAACTCATGCTAGCAAAAATATCCTTTCGGACTGAAAGTGAAATAAATTTAAAAAAAAAATTTTAAATGAAGGAACTCTGATAGAATTTGTCACTAGAAAACTCCTCTTTAAGAACTGCTGAAGATAATAGGGAAATGATACCAGAAGACAATCTGGAACATCGAGAATGAAGGGAGAGTGACAGAAATGAAAATATTTGGGTAAATATAATAGACTATTCTCTTATGTGCTTTAAAGTATGTTCTGTGATTGAAAACAGAAATTATAACATTTTCTGTGTGTTATGTCAATGTGTATAGATGTAATATATAAGACAACTAGAACGTAAATGGAAAGAATAAAAGATCTATATGGTAGTTAAAAGTTCTATATTACATTTGAAATAGAAAAATATTAATTCTAGTATATTGAGAAAAGTGAAGTATGTACACTGTAATCTCAAAGCTCTGACTAAAGGGATGAGGCAGAGAAATACAGCCAAAACCGTAATAGATAAATCAAGATAGATTATTAGTTCTAAATTCAAACATAACAATAATTACATTAAGTGTAAATTGTCTAACAACCATTTTGAGAGAATTTAGAGAGAAAGTGTCAGAATGGATAAAGAAACATGACTCAACTATATGCTGTTCACAAGATTCACTTCAAATTAATAATACTGGAAAGTTGTAAAGTAAATCATTCATAGATAGATTAGATAGATAGATAGATAGATAGATAGATAGATAGATAGATAGATGATAGATAGATAGATAGATAGATAGATAGATAGATAGATAGATAGATATAGAGACAGACAGACAGGGAGACAGAGAGAGAGAGAGAGAGAGAGAGAGAGAGAGAGAGAGAGAGAAAGAGAGAGAGAGAGAATGTGTGTTAAACATGATCCATGAGTCAATAAACATGAGTCAGAAAGCACACTGGAGTGGCTATATTCATATCAGACAGAATAGGCTTCAGAGCCAAGAAAATAACCAAAGATTAAGAGGGACATTCATGTCAAACAGAGTTAGTTCTTCGAGAAAGCATCATACCCTTGTCCAAAGGTGTCTGAAAAGCAGGTCGCATAACCTCCTCCAAGCACCGTCATTTTCTTTCCTTCCGACTTGGGTCAGTTTGATAACATGGGAACTACTCAAAAACTGCCCCTAGGCCTCCTCCAGTGGCTACAGCTGGGCAGTGTTTGGGGGGATTGGGGGCACGTGAAGCCTCCCCGAGGTTTCCACTCTTCTTTTGAACTGACAAACGATGACAACACCCTAACTATTGTGCAGTTCTGATGGGGGGAAATCCAAGAGCAACCGCGATCAGGTGTTCTCTCTCACCTTTTCAATACCAACTAGAGACCATGCTCCCATCCCCACATTCGTATCAGTGCGGCTTTTAGGTTTGGACAGCACCGCGAATTGGATTCATTACAGCAGTCCCGTGGGAAGCCACCCTGCCTTTCCCTTGTCTGACCGCCCAGTCATGTGTCGTCCAGCTGGTCTGGGAGTCGTGCTCTCGGCCTCCCTCCCCACTGCAGGGGTCACTCTGACTTTGAACTCAAGCATCTATCCTCATCAGCCCTCCCCTGCTCGCCTGGGTCCCTCTAGCCTGAACGCCTCGTGTGTGTCCTGCTTCAATTTCACGAATAAATTGCCCTGGTTCGAAATAGATGTGTGTGTTTAGCTTCCTCTGCACCATTGCCTCTCCGATGCCTCTTCCTTCATGCTTCCCTGGGCCTATAACTCATCCTCCCACCTCCGTCCTGCCCCCAGCCCTGAGCGCTCCTCTGTCCCCGCTTTTGGACTCATTTCAGAATAGTCCACTCACTATTTTTTTTTTTAAAAGCGATTTCTTCTGCATAACCTGTTCTTAATTTCTTTCCTTCTTCCTGCAAATGCTTCTGGAGATTTCCATGCTCAGAACAGAGAGGAAAGCCAACTCACCTCTATTATGTGCTGGCTGCTTTCCAATGTCCCCTTGGAATACTCTTACCTCCTTTCTAAGACAGAAATCATCAAATGGATGAAGTCTAAAGAAAGAGATTTAGTAACTCGCCCAGGGTTGCATAGTGGGCAAGGGACAGAATTTAGATTTAAACGCAGAATCTGTGTGATTCCACCACTTTCCATCATTCAACTCTGCCTCCATAGCATTGTTTTTTTATATTAACAAAACTGAATTGTAAGTAAAAGTATCTCAAGCCATGGATGTGTTCAAATGCTATTGGTAGTCCTCTCATAGGCTCAGTGTGGTGTTTCAAACCGCATGTAGGTGATCCCTTAACAAAGAATTCCTTAGAATCCAGAATTCTAGAAAGGAATGGAGAGAACATTCGATCCCATTATGCCTAGACACACAGGAACGTGGGAGGCTGCAGGGCTGCACTGAGAGCTCTGGACGCCAGGCGGCCTGAGAATGAGAATCATTCTGTGGCTTTGTGAGCATCAGGGAGGCTGCTCCTCTGAAAGGAGAACGTCGCTCAGTGGCCCCACACCTGGAATGGAGCCGAGCCAGTGCTCTGTCTTCCTGAGACACACAGGGCTGATCCATCACCTCAGCCCTCCTCTTTCACCTCTGTGGCCACATGATGACAAAGCCAGGGCTCCATCCTCATCACGATTCTGTTCCCCCTTTCCTTCCATATGCGCTCCCCCTCATGGACACCTCCTGCCCAAGCCCTCCCTCTGTGTCCTCAAAACTCACAATCATTAGCAAATGTCCCTGCTCTTCCAAGGGACACTCTGTGGCCCTAACCTATGCCCTGAAGACATTTCTCACTGTAACCCTCTGAGTGGAAGCTACGTTTCCCCTTTATATTCCAAATCCCTAAGGGCCTCGAAACAAAGGAGGCATCCTTCTTGCTCTCTTTACTCCCTTGAAAATAAGGAACAGTTAGATGAGAATTCTGTTTTACATTGCTCCACTACAAAATGTAGCAGCCTCCCTGCGTCTCACTCCTGTTCCCTGCCACCCCCCTGTCTCAGGAGGAGCATTTATTCTCTAAGTGGGCCACCTCCCGATTCATGGACCAGATTCTATCTCTTTTACCTTCGCAATGATTTGCCTCCAACTTTCCCTCTCCTCCCTGCATCAATTTCTCTCTCCAGGATCATTATCAGATGCACATGAACTTACTTTCGTATCCCCCATATCTAAAGCAAACACTCCCTCAGCCCCATGTCACACCTCTCCAGTTGTATCACCATTTTACAGCAACATGACCAAAGTCGTCTGCACTCACAGTCTCCACACCTGATTTCTCTTTCACTCTCCCCAGTCAAGCTTCTCTCACCTGCTCTTGTCAAGGTCCCCAACAGCTTCCATGATGTCTAATCCCATGGGGTCGTCTCTGCTTTCAGCAGCATCCAGTGTGCTTCCTTCTGTTGGCTTCTGGAACACTGCTTGGCCCGGTTTACTTCCATTTACAGGGATGCTTTTCCTCAGTGCCCTTTCTTAGCTCCTTCTTTAGCAAACCTTGGACGCTTCCTCTATTGACGCCCCCTCCCTAGGTAATCCCACTTGATTTCATGGTTTTGAATACCATGACTGCAAACTTTCCATCTTCAGTCAAGATCTCTCTATGAACAACAGGGGCACAGATGGAGACATCTGTTTGACATCTCAAAGTTGACATGTTCAGAACAGAACTTTTATGTTTAGTAACTAAATGAAGGTAACTGAACAACATTGTGGACATACTTAATGTCACTAGGTTGGTGACTTTAAAATGGTTCATCTTATGCGTGTGAATTTGATCTCAATTTTTTAAAGACGGGAAAACCCAGAACTTTTGATCTCCTTCTCCACCAAAACTTAGTCCTCCCCCAGTATTCCCTCCTCAGCTCAATAAATTGCACTATTTTCCTCAACTTCCCTCTTTCCCTTACATCCAGATCACTAGCAAGTGCTGCCACTTCTACCTCCACAGTGTCTCTGCAATCTGTCTACTTCTCTCCTTCTCTACTGGAACCACCCTTGTCTGGGCCTCCACCATCAGTCCTCTGCAACTCTGATTTACCTCCTTGCCTCTACTCTCAACTCTCCAGTCAATGTGACATTTTTAAGATGCAAATCACTATTTTTACTCCCTGATGAAAGTATCTGATGGATTCCCATGAGACTTAAAATAAGAGCCAAACTCTATACTAAGTCCTACAAGACTGTTCACAGTCTGACCCCTGCCTACTACTTCTCTGCTCTAAACTCTAACCCCTTTATTCTTTACTTACTATGCTTTTGTCACACTGGTCTTTCTTTTACTTGAAAATGCCAAGTTCATTCTGCCTCATTTGTTAACTTGTTCATCTTTCTCCTTCTTGAACAGTGGTCCCCAATTTTGGGGCATCAGAGACCAGTGCTCCTATGAGAATCTAATACCTGACAATCTGAGGTGGAGCTGAGGCGGTGATGCTAGCACTGAGGAGCGGCTGCAAATACAGAGAAAGCTTTGCTACCCTCCCACCACTTACTCACTGTGCAGCCTGGTTCCTAACAGGCCACGGACTGGTACAGGTCCATGGCCCAGGGGTTGGGGACCACTGTGCTAGAAGGTAAGTGTCTTAATCCTAGTAGAGGCGCTGTAACATCACAGACAAGGTGGCTTCTAAGCAACAGAAGTGTATTTCCTATAGTTCTGGAGGCTGGGAAGTCCAAGATCAAGGTACCAGCACGGTCACATTCTGGTGAAGGCTCTCTTCTGGGTTGTAGACTGCCTATGTCCCACAGTGTCCTCACATGGTAGAAGGGGCTAGGGAGCAATGTGGAGTCTCTTTTATGGGAACACTAACTCCATTCATAGTGGCTCCACCCTCACCTAGTCCTCTCTCAAAGGCCCCTTTTTCTAACACCATTCCTTTGAGCATGAAGATTTCAACGTATGAATTTTGGGGAACACAAGCACTCAAACCAGAGCAGTAAACTGCAGAAGCAGGACTTTCATGGAAGAGACGATTTCAGGTGGCCAGTGACTACATAAGATGTTCATTTTCACTGATTGTCAATGGAAATATAAAATCAACTCTGACTTGCCACTTTTGACCTGTCACATTGACAAAATTTTTGAAGAATGATGAGATCCAGGCTGAGAAAGGTTCAGGAACAAGTACTCTGTTTCTTGCCAATGAGATTTGTGGATGTTTCTCCTCCTCCTCTTGACTCTGGGACGATGGTGAGTAACTTGCTTGACAGAGTAGAGAAAAAGTGATGGAAAGGGATTCCAAATGCAAGATTATAAAGAGCCTGGCAGTTTTCAGATGAGCCCTGAGACGGCCATGTTGGAGAGACCTCTATTTTGGAGAGATCTCTATTGTGGAGAGGCCCTGAGAACATATGGAAAAAGAGAGAGATGTCTGTTTAGTGCTGAGCTGTTTAGACATGCAACTCATCTCAGCTGTGGTCCCGAACACACACAAGAAAACAAAGCATCCCCCCACTGAATTCCACTCAAATTACAGATTCCTGAGGAACTGTAATTGATTGGTGTTTTTTTTAGCTACTGAGATGTGGGATGGTTTGTTACACAGCAATGAACAACGAGAACAGGGATAAATTGCTACTACCATTATGTAAAATAGCCTGATAACACCACTAAAATGAAAAATACAATGCCCTTCAAACTACAAATATCACTCCTTGGAATCTATCCCAGGGAAATAAAAGCACCAGTTCATAGGATATATAAACAAGAATGTTTATTACAGTATTTTTGTTGCAGGATTAAAAAGAGATACTAGGAAAAAGAGAGAGACCCATTACTAGAGGAATACCGAATATAACACATATTTTAAAAAGATTATATTTGTAGCACTTTTCTTAGAGGGATTTTCACAAAATCAAAGGGGAAGAAAAAGATAGAAAAGTATGTAAAAGATGACCTTGATTTTTGTAAAGTGAAGATGAGAAAAAGGCCCCCGAATATATATGCATATCATGTTTCATTAAATTTAAGATTACAAGGCCTTTTGCAATTTCAAGGAAAACAGTACATCTAAATTCCATATAGCTAAAAATGAATTCGGTACTTTCATTTGTGTTTCAAGCATCCTTGTCATTACCGTCTCTGGGTCACAAGAAAGGAGCAGATAATCTACTGATTACACAATGATTGATTACCAAATTAGCCAGGCAGTCCACATATTTTGAATATCGCAGTCGACTGTCAACATTCTTGTCACCATGACCAGTTAGTTCAAATATTTCCAAAAACTACCATTGATCATGCAAAAATTTAAAGAATTTATTCATAGCTTAACACTGGGAAAAAATTAATGCATGTTCCCTTTAAGAAGAGATAAAGTAAAACCAAATCTGTCCAAAGTGCTACTGAATTTTTTTTTCTTTCACTCTTTGTTGGTAATCAAAAGACCACTGGAACCAGAGTCAAGAGAATTGATTGAATCCTAGTCGAACGTCTTTCTAGCTATGTGTGCCCATGAACAAAATCTCTCTCTCTGCCTGAGGCTCAGTTATGCTCATTTATAAAGGGAGATCGAAAATCCTAACCACGCCTATTTCAAGGATTGATATAAAGACTAAATGACTAAATGTGTGTGAAACATCTAGATTATGTCTGCTGTGTGCAAGCACTTGCCCGATTCCAAGTGTCTTATTAAAGATAGAGTGGGAAGAGAAAAGAAGTGAGAATCAGAGACCAAGGGTTTTTTGTTTTGTTTTGTTTTTCCAGTCACTGTCTAGCAGGAGGTCTATGGCCCCTCCAGGTCACCGCTCATGGGCTTAATTTCTTCAGCTGTCAAATAAGCTGATGATAAGATCTGATCATCTTTTCTAGTGCTTTATTTCTAATATTTATTGTTTAAAAATCCAATTCTCAAATTTCTAATTTTTTTTTTTTTACAAATGTATAGGTTTGTATTTCTTTGGGGGAAGAGCATAATTCTTCAATTCTTTAACTCTCCCCATAAAGCTAAATATCATTTTAACTGAATGTACTTCACGCACATTAAGGCACCAAGGCTATTTCTTTACTGCTAAATGATAATGAAAAGTATCTCACAAGGTCCAGCTACGAATGAAGACAGATGTTTCTATAATCCTCTTTCCATAAAAGTATACAATCTTCATTTATCTCTCGGGGTGACATCTGCTCCTTTAAAAATATTTCCTTTAGTAGATGCATTTCAGCGTCTGACTGAGCCTCTTCACGATCCTTACATCTATTATAAACTGTCAAACCGTGGACTCCCTCAGCTGAGACTCAGTTCTGCTGACTTCCTGCATTCCTCCTGCTGATTGATGGGCCTTTTTCTAATGGAGCGGCCCGAAGAACAAAACGCACAAATTGTACCTCGCCCTTATTATGACTAAGGTCCAACAGAATTCTTGTCAAATACTATAGTGCACTTCATCTCTGCTCACAGACTTGCATGATTTATGTAATCGATTGTGTGTTTTTAAATGAATATAAGTGAAGTATAATGGCATTCGAGCCAACTTTTGAGTTTTGGGTTTTGTTTTTAATTAAGTCAACATCTTTCTTGACACAGGCTTCACTCTATCACCCATCTGCCCAAACTAGCCAATGGCTCAGATCAGATACCTCTCTGATGGGTAGTTTTATGTGTCGACCTCACTGGTCCACAGGGTGCCCAGATATTTAGTCAAGCATTATTCTGGGAGTGTCCGTGGGGTGGTTCTGAATGAGGTTAACATGTGGATTGGTGCTCTGAGCAAAGCAGGCCGCCCTCCCCAAAGCAGGTGGGCCTCATTTGGACAATTGAATAGCTGAGCAGAACCAAAAGGTTCAACAAAGATGGCTGTGAACGGGACATCGGTCTTCTCCTGCCCTCACTATGGAATTTAAACCATCGGCTCTCCTGGTTCTCAGCCTTCTGGACTTGGACTAGAACTGACTCCTGGGTTTCGGGTCTTCTGACTTGATCCAGAACGGCACCACCAGCTCTCCTGGGGCTCCAGTTTGTCACCTTCAGATTGTGGGGCTTCTCAACCTCCATAATCTTGTGAGTCAATTCATTACAATGTCTCTTTATATATATGTTCACATATACTTATATTTATATAAAAATGTATCCTATTGATTCTGTTTCTCTGGAGAACGCTGACTAAAGCCACCTCCACCCAGCTTTCAAGGTCTTCCTTAATTGACTCCACCTTAATATCCAGCTGTCTCATTTCAAAAGAATATGATAGTGCTATAGTAACAGTCTTACAGCAGGCCAGGCCCTGTGCTAAGAGCTTTATGTACATTACCTCAGTTAATCTTTATAACCATGCCTTGAGGTAGGCCTATTTTTATTTTCATTTTACAGATAAGGATGCTTAGATTCAGGTTAATTCTGGCAATCTGACCCAAGGATGTTCGACACCTAAACCTGTAGTCTCAGTCTGGGTTTGTGCTATCTCCACAGCTCGTTAAATGAGCCCTTTGATGATCAAGCACACCTTTCCATTCATTTTGGCCTCGTTGTCTTAGAAAGATGATCGTTTTTAAACTTTAACGCATAGCAGAATCACTAGGAAATTTTTTTTTTTTTTAATTTAGTTTGCTTGGTCCTGGCCTTCTGAGCTCCAGGCGCTCTGTGGTTTGGTCCAGGAATCTGCCTTTGAGAGTTTTCAGGTGATTGTAGCAGGTCGAACCACAGACCAACATTGGGGAATAAGGGCCTCAGGCTACCCCAGCAGTTCTCATGCTTCAGCACACATCAGAATCACCTGGAGGTCATGTTAAGACACGGGCTGCTGGGCCCCATCCCCAGTGTTTCTCATTCAACAGATTTGGGGAGGGTCCAACTATTGGCATTTCTAACAAGTTCTCAGGTGATGCTTCTGCTGCTGGTTGGGGGACCACACCTTGAGAACCACTGGGTTAGGCTGTTCTCCTTGCTTTGAATATTCTCCTTTGTTCCTCCCTCTGATCCAAATACCTACTTATTCCTCAAAGCCACCTTCTTCGTAATACCTTCCTGCTTCCATTCTTGACCTCTTCTCTCTTCTGTTTCCTGTGTCTTACTTAGATCTAAGCTTAGCAGGTCCTGGCAGCTCCGAAGAACACCAGGATAAGAAATAAGTATTGTTTGTCTGTTTCTGTCATTTCCTGAAATTGTAGGACTTCCAACCTTCCTTTTAAAAAAGCCCAAGAGATATGTTTAAGGGTCACCTGGGGTGTCAACCTGGGCACATGCTGTCGGCCATCCGCCGCACCCTCCCATTCACCTGCTCCAGCTCCCTTCGATGATGCTTATTGACAAGACTGTTCCCTACGAGGCTGTCCATGGAAGGCTCAGAAAATTGGCATAAAGTTATCAGTGGCCACTGGACTGTCAGAGTTCCCACAGCTGCCTGTGCCGGTCCTGCCCCTCGGCTGGCCACACCTGTACTCAGCACTCCAGAAGCTGCTGTAAGACCACCCTGAGCTGTCATGCCCATACTCAACCAAGCCCCTTGCCCTGGGATCCAGATGTAAATCCTGCACCCTGCATGAGACAGACAATTGTGTGCTCTGACCCTCGACCCCGAGTGTTTAGGCTGTGACCGATTTGTCATTCAGGACGAATTCATTCTTAGAAGGCGCCTTGGTCCCCCTGACAGAAACAGCCCTCACACCTTCTAGACATCTGCGTTGGAAGCTGAGGATGAGACCACACATTTAATACTTAACAGTGAGTATTTTAAAAGAAGTTGAGGATTATTCTGTACAGTATAAACTCTTTGCTACTTATATTTGACCCACGATGCCTAGAACAGTGTGCAATATGTGCGGTCACCTCATAACTTATCCCTCCAGGGGCCTCGCCCACGCCTTGCATCCAGGTCTCTCCTCCTTGCCCAGAACACATGTTGTCTTTTTTCGTTCCTCTTCCAAGGCCAGCTCGAATGCCTTTTCGTTGTTGTTGTTAATGAACCTGTCCTCCCATCCTCACCCTACCCCCAATAGATTTCCTTAATCCTTGGTCATAAGTTTCTCTTTCTTCCCATAAGGAACTGTCAGAGGGGAGTTTGGGGGCCTGTTCTAGTACCCAGATTTCAACCACCCCAATTCCCCAAGCCCACTATACCCCCAACCCCTACCCTGTGCCCAGGGAGGTGGACTAGGCCGGTAACTGGCAGGGGAATGTCCTGCTCCTTCCTCCCCACTCTAACACCCCACCTTTGGGACTGAGACTGGAGCACAGACTCTGGGGTGCAGTCTGAGAACCAAAGCTGGGGGCACTCCCCATTCTCTCACTTTACCATCGCCTTGGGAAATCTCCCAGGGTCCCTGTGCCATGCCGTCAGCCCCTGCAGGCAGAACGGTCACTGGACCAGATAGAAACTGCCATTTATGCGCCTACAGACCTTTGCTTGGACCCATGACTACTGGGACTTTGATTTCTCTTCGATCAGAATCTCCAAATCCCCAAATCAAGGTCAGTTCTGCCAGCTCTGTGCCCCTCGCCATCGATTTCAAAAGCGTTTTTATAGCATTCATTTTGTTTCATGTTTAGTGCGAGACTGTTATTTAAAATGTAATCCTACCAACATGGTTCAATCCAGATTCTGGGTGTACACACAGCACATACAGAGATGGAAATGTGTACGAATGGCCAACGGCCAAGAGTTTAATGCATTCGTTATTCATATTAGCAGGTGATAGAATAGGTCATTCTTTTTCAAATCGAATTGGATTTGCTTCACTTAACTTGTGAACTTCTTTACATCATCCTTCTTGACAGAACTATTGCTGTTTTGTTCTGGGGTTTGTCATTTTATTCAGTCACTAGATTTAAATTTGTGCGCTTTTCTGTCATCTTTCCTGCTTTATTCTCATGCTGAAGCATCTCTTCAGATCTTAAACCTCTGTGTTTTATAATTACTTTTAATTCACAGTCCTATCGTTTACAGCATGACTCAAAACTTTTAAATGCCATCATGCTCAGGACATTGCACTTGTACCCTAAAACTTACTCATGAAGACCTAAAACACACACACCCAAGCTGGTCTTTGTTTCTCTTTACCTGATTTCACTTGACTGTATCAGAGACAGGATGAAGGATGACAGCAGATCTCACCCATGAAACGGGCTAGAAATGCAGAGGCTGTGAATTCTGGCTATGGCTTTAGCACTCGCATATTTATAACCCCAGGGAAATTATATAAGCTTTTTCTCTGGTCCATGACACACTTGTCAAATCATGTAGGACTTAAGATAAATGTCATGTGTGATCTATGATAGTTGCTGAAAACTAAACACGGGCTTAGCTCTTAAGCAAGATAGAACAATTAGCAAATTCATTTCCTACAATAGAGGTTTCCAGGCTCTAAAGACAAACAGAATCACCTTCTGAAGTTTTAAGAATTTGGGGTATCAAAGTCCCACCTGCCTCCTCTGATTGTTAAGTAGGTGCCCTGATGCCTGGCCGGGCTGGAAGACTCCTAGAGTTCCTGGACGGGCTTGAGAACTGCTTTGGCAATGGGCTCTTCCATGCTACCTTTTGGAGAAATCCATTCAAACTTTTGCCATCCTGCCTAATTTATCAGTAACTAATGAAAGATGGCCGTGCTTGAATGATTGCAGACGGGCCAGATTTTGAACCCATGCTGTTCACAGTGAGATCTAGGCTGTCAGTATACTCATGCACATTTTTATGAACCCAGACATGGGGATTTTACTTAAACCAATTGGTAATGAGTCTTTATTTAAAGCAAAACTCTATGTACATGAAAAGAGGAGAATTAGTCAATGTTTTTTATTGTATTAGTTTCTGTTGTATATTTCAAGACTTCAAAAACATTGGGTATTGTGAAATTTAGTCAAATATTACACCACCAAAAAGGAGACTCTTTAAGAAAGAATCTTATATGTGGAAGTATTAGAACATAATGAGGCTCCTTGGCAAATTCACCATCCTTACATAATTCTACTAGAAAAAAAAAGTCTTCCAGGAACAAAGCTTTTTCACCAAAAGACATGTTCTTAATTTTTTTCTCCAGAAGGTGTGCCCCCCATCCTGCCCTTTTATACACTGTTTTTTTTTCTGCCTCTTCAAAATACTAAGTTAGAGGCTTAAAGAACAATAGTATTTCATCCCCTTTAAAACAACAGAATTATGGGGTGTAAAGAAAACTTACAATAGGCAAATATACCTGGGTCAATCTCTCAGTCCTAATCTCCATGCCCCAATCAAGGGTTTATCTTGCGGAAACTGTCTTCCTCTAATGACTATGTCACTTAAGACTTATAACAGCAGATTTCTAATATGTCACAACAGCCAAAGTGACCTAGTATCACTAGCAGGGCTAGGCTAGCCCTTCCTTAAAATCATCTCAGAAATCGACTCCCCAATATCCACGACAAAGATTTTCAATAGGCTTTGTGTTCCAGCACTCCTAAGGACAGTAAGTCACGTACCCTTGCTAATAACTAGCATATTTTCAGTGCTAATGATCAAAAAGACGTGCCCACGTCCCCACCTACACAAGGCAGAGCACGTGGGGTTTGGACAGAGAATTTAGAATGGGATCCCTGTTACTCCATCCTGGACTGATAGTCCCCTACTTCACATTCAGCATGTATGAGAAATTCCCTGGCAAAAGGCAGGCCCTTTTGCACCTCTAGGCCTCAGTTCTGGAAGGGCCTTCCGTTCCATGAAGTACCATAGCGTGAGCACAGTCTGCAAGCTGTCCCTGGACCGGTACTCATGCTCACAGCCCTCCTTTCTAGTTCTCTGTGGGACTGACTGAGCCACAGTTCATTCAAATTTCAGGCCCTAGGGATGGGCATGCTGCTGTACTGGGGCTTTGCAGAAACGGTGACTTGGGTTTGAAGCTGGAACTCTTTCCCACAGACACTTCTCTAATGTCAACAGGACAGTACAGGACAGGGTTGGAAGATTTATTTTGGAATTCAGAAAGGATGTTGGTGGAGGGGGGACCAGGAAGCAGGACATATACACTTTAGCTGGGAAGTGTTCCTTTTACATCATTTACCATTAAAATAAAGCAATTAACATGCTAAAATGAATAAAATAAAATAGTTTATCAGTCTACATATAAGAGATAATGCCAAGCTTATCTGTAAACTGATTAAAATAGCTTAAAGTTAACCAATAACTGCTCTGCGGGATAGAGGTTGCCAAGTTGGGTTGTTATTTACAGGAAAGAGGTCCTTTAGACTGGAAAGAATGTGTTTCCCTGTAGTTTCTTATTTAGTGTCCCTGGGAGGCACCTGCATTTAAATAGTGCAGGCAGCTAGGCCTGGCTGGTTCTGCAGTTGGAGCTAAAGCACACGGCTATGTGAGGGTAAACTTAGACTCTCCCTTTCTCCAGCTCACCCAGACGTGACATCTGGAAATGAGGACCCGGTGCTCTTGGAAAGAATGGAAAGCAGGTCAGTAGCAGGCCGTGCAGAGCCATTTTAATTTATTGAGTTAGGTGAGAGTAATTGAATCCAAACTTTAGCCTAACTCTGTGAGCCATGGGGCATGTTGAAAGTTGATGTTGATCATCTCTATTTTTTGCCTCTATAAACTGAGAGCCTTTTCTTCTGTGTTGAAGCAAAAAGTGCAAAACCCTCAATAGCTCTACGCTATGATCCTGATGGCTGCATACCACATAACTGTTGAACAAATAAGACAATAGGTCCAAAAAGGTGTCACTTATGCTGTTTCATATTGCCAAAACAAGATTTAATTACCGTTAACTTAATTACAATTTTAGCTCTCTTAGAGTTTTATTTTATTTTTGAACCTTTATAATTTTTATTTTATTTTTCAGTCACAGTTAGCATACCATATTATATTATTTTTAGGTGTAAGACATAGTAATTACACATTTATAATCTTTATGAAGTGGTCACTCTCTTGAGTCTAGTACCCATCTGACACTGTACACAGTTATGTCCTCACCATTCTCATCCCAAAAGCATTCACCCATGAGACAGCAGAACCACAAAAGGGTGCATTGACAGCGTCTTAAGAAAAACTCTTTTCTACCTGAAAAGTAAGCATTGGCTGGCATTTAGCAAAACTTTTAAAGGACAGGTTGTTGTTAAAGAAAAAATCATGACACTTGTTAAAGACTTTGTTCAGCAAGGAACTACTGCAACAGGGTTTTGCAGCAGGAGAGAGATGGGGCAAGATCAGACCAAATTCCAAATAAAACAAGGATAAGTGGGGATTTATAGCCAAGGGGTAGGGTGAGGTCAGTGGACGGAAAATTACTAAGAGGAAACATCAAGGACCGGGTGACTCTTGCTAGACAGACTCAGTAGGTCTCACTGAAGGCCTGCCAAGGTGATAAGACATGGAAGGTGGGGGATTTTCATAAAACTGGCTCAACAGGATTCTTGCTGACACTGGACTAAGAATCGAAGGACAGAGCCTGAGGTCAGGGCCTAGTGGAGAAGAAGGCTCAGAGGGGCCTGACTCGAGTTTGGTCGAGGAGGAAGGCTTTGTCATGGTTTACTAGTTACTTGTATATAGCACAGTTCCTGGTGTGGGCTGCTCTCAATGGAAATACCCAACTAGTCTCAGAAAAGGGAGGACCCTCTGGCCATTCGCTCCCTCTCTGACCCAGGGCAGCCAGAGGAAGCAGGATGAGCACTAGTCCCCATTGTAGCTGCTAATGGAAGCCAGTGGAGGGATTCCTGGGCCTTCCTGAACCAGACTCAAGAAATGCACCTTCTTGGGCCCCACAGCCCTCTGGCAGGACTCCTATGGCACCACTGTCAGTGTGTGCCCTATCAGCCTGAGTGGCGAGAAGAGAAGCCTTCACTCCTCTTTCCCCTACCAAGCCTAGGGAGGGGGGAAGGCAGCCTTCAAGGCCACCATGGTTTTGTGCATGCCTTGTGAGTCAACCTTTTCATCTTAAAGGCCCATTGCTTATGATTTTAAAGAACTGGCCTATGCTCAGCACTCTTGGAATTAGAGAATTAATCTTCAGTCAGACTAAACATAAAGGTGCAAGAACTATGCTGCAAGAGGCTTACTAACAGCAATCAGAAGGGGGCCACGTTTTCACATGGAATTGGATGAACTAGACTGAAAGATAAAAATCTGAATTATCAGGGATCTGACAGCATCTTCAAAGCCTAAAAAAGGCCTCGGATGGCCCGTCCTTGTCTAATGACTTTCTTTTTGTTCCTGTCTCTTTCCAGCTGATGACTCTACAATGCCACTTTTTATTCTGCCCTTTATAAATCTCTGTAGCCTTGATAGAGCCCAGTCTTTTGATATATAAAATGGGATTGTTAAAGGTGGCTCTGTAGAAAGTGAGCCTGGCTTGTGGTGCCGTTGGGGGCGGGACCAGTGTCAGGAGGAGAAGACTAAGTAGATACCTGGAGTTTCCCCGCTAGGATTTTCTGGTTCACATCACAATGGAAGGAGTTGGGTTGGGGTTTAGAGAGAATTTGGACTCAAATGTTTTCTTTCTTTCTATGTACATGTTCTGTTCCCCATCAAACTTCCACCAATGTTTTTTATTATCCAAATCCATTTTTATTATGGTGGTATTAAATGGCAAGCCTCATACTTCTCCATGACATTCACTGGAAAATTTAAGGTTCTCAGAGAAAGAAAAAGGGCAATTCAAGAATATGATCCACAGTCAATTTGCCATTAAAGCAAAAAGATAGTAGACACGTCCCTCACTATGAAAGATGACTGGAAATATAGTATGTTTGAGTTCTTTGTAAAAACAAAACGAAAATAAAACAAACCAAAAACAAAAGCCTGATCACATCCAACTGATTTATGATCCCAGACCCCTGCCTTCTGGGGGTTCCTGGGCTGTGTGTGCCATCCTTGTGGGTTCCTAGCGCTACACTCCCCCACCCAGGTGCCTCTGCTGCACAGTAGATGGGGCTCTGGGGAGCACAGAGGCTGCTTGCTCTAAAGCCTTGACACAGCCTCCTGGTGGTTTCAGGATCCTCAAGAAATCTTTAGCGAGGCGGGGTTGCTCATTTAAATAAGAATGACCCTGAGAGACCTATAATTAGTAGAAATGAAAATTGTTAATTAAAACTGCAGCTTATTTCTCCCTGGTGTGATCTCTATTTACCACATGGTTTTAATAAAAATCAAACCATTTGATAGAATTTGTCATCCCCAAACAAACATTAAAAAAATAGAAAAAAAAATTTTAAGCCTCAATTTTTAAGGCTGACAGACTACCTCATTCGGAGCTCATATTTAAATTGGATTATAGTGTGTTGGTTTTTTTCAAAATTAATTAATATATTTTTTTTGTTGGTCATTGTTATGGACTGAGTTCTGTTCATGTTCCCTCAGAATTCCTGTGTTGAAGTCGGAACTCTAATACTTCGGATTGTAACCATATTGGGAGATGGGTCTTTAAAGAGGTGATTAAGGTTAAATACAGTCCCTTGGGTGGGCTCTTATTTAGTATGTCTGGTGTCCTTGTAAGAAGACGAGATTAGGGCACACAAACACGGAGAGAAGACCTTGTGAAGACACAGGGAGAAGATGGCCCTATAAGCCAAAGACAGAGTCGGATCCAGATCCTCTTTAACAGCCCTCAGCAGGAGCCAATCCAGCAGACAGCTGGACCTCAGACTTCCAGCCTCTAGGACTGTGGGAAAATAGATTTCTATCATTTCAGTCACCAGGTCTGTGATACTTCGGCAGCCTTAGCAAACTAATTCACCATCAAGAAAAAAGTAAAATTTAAAAACACGAATTTTACCTCTTACTTTAATTAATTTTCAGAATTATCAGAATTCAGTAATCCATATTTTAACTATGAAAAGGTCTTCTCTATCGGCATTTAACGTATGACTTGAGGTAGGCTATTGAACACACTAATAATTATGGTACATGTTATTTGTTGAAAATTTTTACTCATCGAATCATCCATTGTTTCAATAGCATACATACATCTTATCATAAATATCATCATCCTCTTAAAAATAATTTGAAACAAACTTTTTGCTACAGTGAAAACGTTCAAATGTGAATTATCTCCTTGGAAGGAAACTGCTCACTATACAAGGTGTGTCCTCTAAGTAAGGAGTTCTTTAAGAGGTTGCAAGCTTTCACATTTATGTTCGGTGCTTTAGACCTAAATTCTCTGATGACATGAATTTTAGTTCTTCATGACTACAAATATAACTTTTGTACTAGAAAGTTATTCATTGCCCTCCACTACCTCCTGGGATTTTAAAAGTCTTCCACAAATAAGTATAGATCACAATGAATTGTTCATGGTGTCTACCATGGATATACATGGTTGGGAAATACACCAGTTTGCTACCAAAATGTGTGGCAATTGGTTTCTGGGATATAAAGTTCAAATGAGATCATGTTCCATTAAAAACCAAACACATGAAAACTCTTGTATCACCTAGAACAACCTAAAGTTACAATTTGACTCAAGTGTCTTGAAAAAAAAAATATCTGAATCCAAGTAGACTCATTTCCCCATCCAGTTATTTTATAAGTCATTATAATTAGAAAGGGACAATCTTATAAGCAGGCCCTAAAGGCATCATACAAAAATGACACAATTCCCAGGAATCCTACAACAGTTTCCAAAACAGAGAAGCATTAGATGACCCTAGTGTTACCCAGTTATGACTTCTTCAGGACTGTCTCTGTTAAATTCCTCCCAAACTAGGTGGTAAGAATTTTTCAGAAAGATAGCCAGTGTCTACATGCCACGTTGAACAGAGGCATTCTTATTTTGGACAGTGGCAACTTTTTACAAGCAAGGGAACACTTTGTTTCCAATATAACACGACATAAAATGCCCAATACTGGCACAAACATGACTGAGGTTCCTCTGGTTAAAGTGGAAGATCATAGGCTCCTTCTAACCCTCTGTAATCCTGTACAGGGCTGGAGAAGTGGCTCTAAGCTACTCACATAAACACAAACCAAAAACACCCCACGGCATCCTAATTCAGATGAACAGATTATTTGAATTAAGGTGTGGAGATGTGTGCTGGTATAATTTTGCTATATTGGCCTTCTGAGTGGCTTTGAATGTGAGTGCTACTGAGAGTTGGGCGTGGGTTCTTAGGAAGTTCTAACCTGTTACCTGGTTGCTTTGAGGAGGTGTTGAAGGCTGACGTTGCAGGAGCTAGAGATGCTTCTTCTTGAAAGAGTCATAAAGAACAGGGCACCAGGAATGAAAGGACCACAGCTGGAAAAATTCGGTCGTTGCACTGATCACATCAGGCAGAGTAAACTCACCATTTCTGATTTGACCTATCACCCAAGTGAGTTATAATTTATTGAAAAAATTGAGGATGTTTCTGAGATTGAAAGGGATTCAGTTACCAGTTATGCCAGGAAACAGATGTAACTTGTGGATACCACATCCATCACCACCCTCTTCCCCAAACACAGCCTCATGCTCACTGACAGCTCCTAGTAATGACTCCCTTGATTTTTTCCCTTGATATAAACACTGTTGCATCCTCTTAGGTCACTATTGAAGTGGATTCTGTACTACTAGAATGCTTATATTTTTGGTAGTTGAGATTATGGTGAATTGTCAAGAGTTTTCTGCATGAATCATAAACCAAAAGCCTTTATCTTAATGATAAAAATGTTGCCCAGACAATATAATCAATGATAGCTATAAAAAGCTTCATAAAATTAAGACGTTCTGAGGTCAAATATAAACTGTGTTCTCCGAAATAAGCACTTGGAAATCGCTGCACTGAAATTCAGGCTTCTTGAGAAAGGTGACTGGGATGTTGAACCATCTAATAAACTCATAATAGTCGAGCCTCTTTGGCTTAGTGGACTCTGAAGGCATGGCTTTGTTAGATGGCTTTTTAGAAACTCTTGGCACTTACTTACGTATATAATAAGTGTGATTTTTTTTTGGACTGCCTTTGTTATTGCTTCCAAGAGAAATTTTCTATTTCTTTTCCCAAACAACAATGAAAGCACATTTCCTGAGAATTTTCATTTTACCTACTCTTATTTTTGCTGTCCAAAATCTCAGTTTTCTGTGGAGCAAAACCCTCATAAATTCCAGAACTTCTGACTTCAAGTTTTAGTGCACTTTTTGCCATGCTCATAAGGAAATATAATCTAATTATTTCATCTTAGGTAAATTGTGAATTACTTCATAACAGTAACAATTTCCTAATTTTGATGAGCCTCAAATTTTACAGTGGAGTTTTGCATATTGTCTCACTTTTTTCCTACAAATCCACAATATAAGTCACTATTATGATATTTTAGAGATGAGGAAAAAAATCTGGAAAGGTAGAGCAACTTGCCCCAGATGACTTACTCTTGGAATGTCAGAGCTAGCCTTCAGTCCAATGGGTTAGTAGCCATTTCACTTCTCACAGCTTCACTGTTGCCCCCTCACACTTCATCTCAAGGTCAGTCACAATGCCTGACTTCTGAATGAGGGGGCCCACTGTGACTCCCAGGACAGGAATGCTTTCTAAGCTCTGAATTAGGCTCAAATGCCAACCCATTATCTTTTCCTTAATTCCTTCTGTCTCTCCTTTGAGTCATGTCATTTTCTCTGGCATTGTCATGATTACTCCCACTTTTCATCCCATCTCCACAGCAATGAGAGAAAGTAACCTTGGGATGTCATCAAACAGAGAAGTAGGCTTAATTGAGGAAATTTCGGCCTGGGATGTACATCTTCTTGTTTGGGAAGCTCTCATAGAAAATTTAACAAGTTAGGAAACATCTGTTTTGAAAGGATACCTTTTTCTCTATCCAGCCCCTTCCTCTGAAATTTCTTTTGTAAAGGAATTTAACATATTCAAAGATTCTCGCATAAAGATTTTTGATTGTTTGTTTGTTTCCAAAACAAAGGACAGTGACACAGTGGTTCTTCAGCAATATACGTTGATACAATCAATCTGTGGTATTATTAATATTGATAGCTTAGTGATTTCGAATAGATCATCTGCCTCAGAATGACTTGTCATGTTTGCTTTAAGTGTAATTCTTGGCCTCAATTCAAGACTTATGAAACCAAACTATCTGGGAGAGGAGCTGTGAAATCTGCATTTTAAATACGGACACAGGTGACTCTTCAGTGAAAGTCTGAGAACTGCTAAGGAGCCAAGGCCACCTGGTACACAGTGCAGACACCGCAGAGTTCTTGCAGGGCTGGGAAAGCGTGGCACTGAAATTCAGACCATCTGAGAAAGGCAACTGGAATGTCAGACCATTCAACACATTACAGCTAGAGAGACCTCAGAGGGTCTACAAACCCGACAGCAGATGAGGAAACTCCGACCAGGAAACATAAGTCATTAAGGAAAAGTCCATTTCGATATTTGTCACACTACCAAGCAAAAACAACAAATCAACTTTTCTGCCATTTTTCAATCTCAGTGGATCCTGAGCACCCCTCCAAGGAGGACTCACCACCCTCATGTTGTGTATTACTCGTGTCTTTGTAAGTGTTGCATTTAGATGTAGGTGATTATCACTTGACATAATTTTATGTTCTGTCAATACTTAGCCAAAAATTTACTAATATTTATTAATTTGAATTAGTCATCTTCATTTAAAATATGAAATCCCTCTTTTTAAAATCACAAACATTTCATAGTACCCTGAAAAGGGCATAGGCAAATATGGGCAAAAGGGAGTATTCTTATAGCACCCAGGAGTTTGAAGAACCCTGGCATCCATTATGACCTTGGTTTAGTCCAAAATAACTTGACTGTCAGGCTGTGTCTTACAGACTGGTTCTCATGTTTCTCAAATTTTCAGTTTCGTAAATAGCTTAATTCATTTACCCAAAAGTAATCAGGCAAATAGTACTGACAAGAGACAGGACAGTAAACTAGAAATGTGATGGGATGATTTACAATGAAAAATAGAATAATCCACAATTTCTGATGCTTATATCATCACTATTGCATATAGTCATCTGGAGGGGTGGGCGCAGATGGCTAAATTAAGTTGGGAATTCGGCCTTTAGGTCATTCATTCCTATACATCTAAGACTGACGCAGATTTGTGTCTTTGGTGATTTTTCTTTACTAGGGGACATCTAGCTGTTTGATCGGATATTTGTATTGGCCATTGATGGCTGTGCTTTCCAACACTCCATTTGGCGCTGCTGAGTTGCTTAAGTGTATGTTTAGTTTTGTAGAAACCTACCAACTGTTTTCCAAAGTGGCTGTAAAATTTTGCATTGCTCCCAGCCATGTATGAAAGTTTCAGTTACTCCACATCATTTTCAGCACTTGGTATCGTCAGTTATTTTTAATTAGAGCCATTGTACTAGGCGTGTGATGGTATCACATTTGTATTTGAATTTGCATGTCCCTAATCACCAATGATGTCAAATATCTTTTTATGTGCTTTTTTTTTGCCATTTGTATCTCTTCTATGATTGAGTCAAATATTTGCCCAGTGTTTCATAGTGTTCAGCTCACAAATTCTGTGTCAGTTTTGCAAGATCTATAACTAAATTTTTCTATTTTGCTTTTTGGACCTATTGGAATGGTACTTCAAAAAATTTTCAGTACATTGTTACATAGAAATATGACACTATTGTGTGTGTGGACCTTGTATCCTATCCTATAACTTGCTAATAACTCATATTGATATTAGAAGTACTTTTGTATATTTCTTGTTTTTTTTTTATGTAGATAACCCTTCTGCAAATAAAGGCAGTTTAATTTCTTTTTTCCAATCAGCATTCTATTATCTATCTATCTATCATCTATCTATCATCTATCTATCATCTATCTATCTATCTATCTATCTATCTATCTATCTATCTATCTACCTACCTACCTATCATCTATCTATCTTGCTGCTTTATTGAATTGGCTTCTAGTACTATGGTAAATAAGAATGACAAGAGTGGACGCCTTTGCCTTGTTTCTGATCTTAGTTATTTCATTTTTTCAGTCTAAAATTTCAGCTTGGTTCATCTTTATACCTTCTGCTACTTTGTTGAGGCTTTCTATTTTTCCATTTATTTCCAGAATGTTCACAATTGCTGGCTGGATTATTTGCATAGCAGCAACTCGAGTCTCTGCCAGATCCTTCCAACATCCGTGATATCTCATCGGTGGCATCTGTTGATTTTCCTTTCCTATGAAAGTTGAAATTCTCCTGGTTCTTTATATGCTGAGCACTTTTAGGTTGTATCCTGGACATTTTGAATATCCCGAGACTTTGAGTCTCATTTAAACCCTATAAAGAATGTTGACATTTTTGTTTTAGTAGTCAATGGGACCTAATTAGTGTCTCGTTAATTCACCCTAATTACAGTTAGAAGGAGTGGGATTTGGTTCCGGTTCCAGCAGCATGACCGTTGATAAGTCTTTGATTCTCTCTTTGCCTTAGTAACTCCATCTGTGAAAAAGGAGGAGATTGGACTAAGTTATCTTAATGGACCCTTTTAGCTACAAATGTTTCATGACTCTTAGATGCAATAATTCCTAATTGTATATAAACTTTGATAGTTATTATTCACCTTCAGGAAGTTATTTTATATTGTCAGGGATGAGACAGTTCTACTCAAAAGTAATGTTTTCCTCTCATCCAAGTGGCTCATTTATTTTCTCTCAGATAGTGGGAGTCCTTCTTATTTTGGGGCCTGTCCACCTGACTGATGGTTATTGTAACTCTACTTGAAAATGCTATAAGACACAAAATACACCAAAGTAAAAGTTATTTTTTTTACATGGGTTTTAAGAACAACTCAAAAAAGGTAAAATAATAATGCTGTATCCTTGAAAGGTATTTCATAACTACTCTAATGCCTTTTTTTGTTTGTTTTTAAGATACGGTTTGGGTGTCTTTAAGAGAGTTGTTGGTCACAGAAATTCTCCTAAGATTTCTGACGACATTCAGAGATAACTGTATTTTTAGCAGATTTGACAATTTCAAAGCCCTTTAAAAAACTTCAGCAGCAGGCAGTGAAAAGGAAGAATCCTCTTGAAGCAAACGCTCTGTTCACTGCTGAGAACTATGAATCACAAGGAACAATATAACCCCAAAATGTGTTTTCTTTCTGCAATTTAAAGTTGTAGGAGCAAATCCATGGCCTAGAAGTAATGAAATGCACTGAGATAGTACAAAAATCCATTATTCAGTTGCTTGCTAGATAATGTGATTTAAATTGTTTTTGTTCCATTATCCTCAGCTCTTGGGTGCTTAAGGTGAGGCAGATGTATGAGTATTTCATAATTAACAAGTGTTCCTCTCTGGAAAAAAAAAAGTAGCCTAATTTGTGGGGAGGGTAGGAATCTCTGCTCTGTCCCCATGTGCTCAGCTTTCCCACCTTTGCTTCCTGATTGTCTGATTCCATGAACTTTAAAAGCAAATTAGAATCTAGCCTCTTCCACTGTTCTCACTTTGCTCAAATCAAACAGCATTTAATTAGTTGGCTTCTAGTATAATAACAGCATCCCATATAAACAGTATAACATGATAGTCTAACATTACATGAGTTCAGAAAAAGATTTTGAACTTGAATTATGGTCAATGCCTGAAGGACATCCTGGAAAGTCTATGACTCTATGCCACATTAGTAAGATTGCCACAGGGATATCAAGTCTTAAAAGGCCCATTTTGCCATTTATGCTGTGGTAATGACTCCCTTGACACAAGTTAAAGTTTGAAAATTCTTTTCTTCATGGTGGTTTGGGCTGAGCCTGTTTAGTCTAAACAAACATGAGAGGCTCTGGATGGAAAGTGACTTACCTACTTCTACCCTAATTTCAACATGGCCATCGCTGACACTCCAGACCCTGAGTCAAGGCCACCGGTTCACTGAGCTACTCAAAAGCTGGCACGACCTTCAATATGGGAGAACAAGATATAGAAAGCTTCTGACTATCATAATGTTAATGCACAATGTTCCTATACTCTGACCGCTTGGGCAACCCATGGGCATTTTTTAAATTCCATCCCTCTTTGCCCAGATTTAGAAAGCAGGATATAGTCTTTCAGTGTGTTTCCCAGGGTGGTTGACTACTACAGAAACCAAGAAAAATAACAAGTATTTTCAGAGAAGGGAGTGGTGAACTACATTGAAAGCTACTGTGGGAATAGAGAAGAGCCTGTAGATTTGAAGATCAAAGTCATTAGTGGCTTTTTAAGAGAGCAGAGACAGAAGAGGTTTGTGTGGGAAGAGGAGCTAAGGAAAGATAAGAAAAAGGATACCAGGTGTAAAGATAACTGTGGCAAGTTTGCTATAGAGAATAAAAGGAATTAGTACTGTACCTAGAGTCATGGGAGTCCAGAAAGTGTTTTTAAGAAGGGAAATATCAGAGAAGTTTGTGTGAAGATGAGAATTATACAGTGGAGAGGGAAAAACTGATATAGGAGGAAGAAGGGGAAATTATAGGAGCAAAGTCATGGAGAGATCAGGGGTGAAGGACCTCATTGCACTGCTAGAGAGGTGGATGGAGTGCCAGGCATGAATTCTTCTACCGAGAGGGGCAAGCAGACAGGAGGGTAAATTTTGTTATAGGGAAAGTTTCTCAATTAATCATATATTTTCACAAGGAATTAAGGGAGTGAGAAGGACATCTGCCCTATTTCTTGACTTTAATACTTGAGGCTTATAAAAGAAAAAGAATTTTACTTAAAAAGGATATAGTGAGACAATATAAACAGGGAAGATTAACAATATTAATATGGTTACTGTAATTGAAGAGAACTATTATATATGCAAATAATTAGGGGAAACAAAGGAATGAATTTTAGATAAAATAGTAAGCTACATTAAAGAAAGAAATGGCATAAATCCTTGCAATGAGAAGGTCTTTCATAATTATTTTAAAGAGGTTGAGATGCAGAAAGTAACTAATGGTCAATGTCAAAATCAAAAGAAATGTCAAAATAAAGTAAAAATTAGAGACTTCACAGAAAGAAATGAAGATAGTTAAGAGTGGAGATAAATAGCTTCTGGTTGGAACTGTCAGCATTTCTGTGGAGCACTTCTGTTGAGCTAAAGAACCCCCTAAATGGTCAAAAAATGATTGCAATCATTAGTAAAGACATGAGAAGAAGCTTAAAGTTCAACAAGACCCTACATGTAGTCGGTTGCTAAGCCTTTTTAATGTCACCATCGATTGTGCTATGTCTTTATAGCAGTCTTATGAAACATTTAAGATTTCTTGTACATTATTATTTGTTTGGCTTCTGGCTACTGTAGTTCAAATCAAAGCTCAGAAAAATAACGGACACATGTTATAAATATGGATATAACTAGAATTTAAAAAATAAAGTCACTGCTTTGAAGATATGAAAAATATTCCATTAATGAATTAAATGTCCTGTGAATTTTTGAAGGTGCAAGAAAATAGATATCTTATAAAAATAAAGTAGCAGATCCTGCTGTTGTAATGTTATGTGCCCAATATGACATCTTTCTTTTTTAATATTTCAGGGAAAAATAATAGTTCTAGAATATAATAATAAAAATTAAATTACATATAAAATGATTGTGTTGTTTGTGAAACTATAATAGAAATAAGATTTTGAAATCTATTGGGCTTATTTCAAAAATTTCAAAGAAGAGTATATCATAAATTAATTATATACAAGGATAATTTACACATTCATGTTCTAGGCATCTATTTTGCTATCTGATTAGATTCTAATTATGAGTTTTAAGCTGGACAACCTGTAAAAGGCAGAACTATTATATTTAAAATACTAAAGGAAGTGGTTACACACTTCTCACGAAACACTTTATCTGATTATAATTCATATTCCTAATACAATTTTTGTAAATTTACATAAATCCATTTTATTAGATTTTGTATTTACATGTAATGCTTGTAGGTCTAGCAGTAAGGTGTAAGCAGTTTCTTTTTTATTTTTTAGAAATAAATATGGCCTGAAATTTTTATTTTTTAATCATTAAAATTATATACTTGGCTTTGGAATAAATAGTCTTGCCTTAAAATGGTGAATATAAAAAAATGAAAATTCTTTTTCACAGATGCCTTTATAATGTTTTTAGAAATCAGTTTATTTCAGGTGCTTTGATAATTTTTGATCAGAGGCCAATTAGTATGTTAACCTAATGCAATGAAAAGAACATATAATTTAGAGCTGTGAGACATGGGGCTGATAATCCTTTGTCACTACTTAATAGTTATGTAACTATAAATGACCCACAGCCTCTGTAAGCCTGGTTTCCACATTTTTAAAGCGATAAAAATACTTATTTTATTTTATAGCTTATAGTGAACAAGGTACACAAAAGATAAAGTTCTCGAAAGTGCTTTGTACAGTGAAATACTAACACTATTATTATTTTAAGACTAATGTTTCTGACTTTGTCTTCCCTTTCTCCTAGTGTCTCTGAGGTTTTCCACATCTATAATTGAATCTGCTACTTTCTCTTTGTTAATATTCTAAGTTTATGCTAAAACTGAAATGTCACCATGCTCAGGAGCCCGCACATCAGTGCCTTTTTCTTTCCCAGTTTATCTGTAAAGTACCAGCACAGTGCTAGGCAGAGGAGTGTGCAGCATAGCACACGAAACTTTAGACAGTGGTATGACAGAGAGAAATTAGAAAAGTGTTAGGAAGAACTAGTGTAAACGAGACTGATTCAATTTATTGCCAAGTTCTTTGAGGCTGCTATAGTCATTCTGCTATAAATCTTTAAACGCAATAGACGCTGAGTATTACAAAATAAAATAATTCAGAGGAATAGGCCAAGAGAGCCAGAATACCTAGAGGCTTTTAAAAATCCTAATAAGCATCCTTGAATTCTACTATGTGTGCATTTCCAAACAATATAAAGTAATGTACATCACTCCAATAACACGTTACTCCAATTAACGTATAGAATAAAAGTGTTTTCTTTACCCATAATTGGCAGAGATTATGCAAACTTTTTGAAAAGAGGTTTCTAGGTCTAAAAGTACCGTGTGGATTTTCCCACCAAGCATGTGTTTAATGATCTTTTTAAGAACACTTACCACCATTTAACATCCTGCCATCCTGTCCAAAGATATTCATTAAATACCTACATATACCAAGCCGCAATTTAGGCAATAAGTATGAGTCGGACACAAAACAGCCACTACCCGCCCCCCAAAATCTCTGCTATCATCAAATCTATATAAATATTATGTTATATAATAGTAAGTTCTAGGAAGAAAGATAAAGGCAGGGAAGGGAGCAAGCCTTGTGTGGGAGGGGAGGAAAGTTTTATTTATTTGCTTGTTCACTTGGTACTTTACTCAGGAGAAAGTGAGGGAGCAGGCCCTGAAGATGTAGGAGGGTAGAACAGTCCAGGCAGAGAGAACAGCAAGTGTAAAGGTTCCGAGGGGGTAGTGTGTGCACCTGTCACTCTGGAGGATCAGCCAGGAAATGATAGTTCCTGGAGTAAGGACGTGAGAAGGCTGTTGGGACTGTAGATGTGGTGGCTTATAGAACATGGCAAGGCCACTGGCTTTTCTCAGAGACAGGATAAGCGAAAATGGAGGGCAGTGAGCAGAAGTGGCATAGTCTGACTTACATATTAACAGGATTGCTATAGCTGCTGTGTTAGAATAGATGGTAAGGGAACAAGGACAGAAGCAGAGACCAGTTACAAGGCTCCTGCAGGAATCCTGGCAAGAGATGACGGAAAGATGGTAGCGATTCTGAGATTCCCTTGAAAATGTTAAAAACTACTCTTCAGGGATTATCATCATGATCATCCGAAGTGGTGGATGGAGAGGAGGGTAAACACACAATTCAGAGATGCCTATATTTATAAGGTAGAGAGAGGAGGAGAAGTCTGTAAAAGGAACAGACGAAAACACACACACAACCAAAACCAGTTTCCGAGTTCTAGGAGACCAAAGTCTGTGCTAGACTTCCAAAGCAGGAATTTGTTACCTCCTTGTGAGGCAGCAAGATAAGGTCACTGCTCTCATCATATATGTTTAATACTACACTGCATGTCCTACACACAGCAATAACCCTGGGAAAAGAAACAAAAGGCATACAATTTAGAAAAGAAAAAGTAAAGTTTTGTTTATTCTCAAATAACATGATCGTTTGTGTAAAAATGTTTGAGAACCTACAAAAAAAAAGCCTGTTAGAATTAAGTAAGGTTGGCAAGGTTATAGGATACAAAGTCAATGTAAAAAAAAAAAAAAATCAATTGTATTTCTTTATATGTTAATGAATGATTAGAGATTAGAATTTTAAAATCATTTACAATACCAACACAAATATCGAATAATTAGGGACAAATTTTTACAAAAATCTGCAAGACCTGTACTACAAAGACATTAATAGTGAAGAGTAAAGAAAATCTAAATAAATACCCTGCTTGTGGATTGAAAACATCAAAATTGTTAAAATGTCAATTTTCTCGTATTAAATTTATAGAGTCAATATAATCCAGCAGGCTTTATTGTTATTATTTTCTAGAAACGAACAAGCTTAATCTAACATTTAAATCTAACTGTAAAGGATCTAGACTAGCCCTATCAACTTTAAAAAAAAAAAAAGAACAAAATTGGGAGATTTACACTATTTGATTTTAGGACTTGACAGAAAGCAATAGTAATCAAGACAGTTTGGAACTGGCCCAGATATAGACATTTAAATGAACAGAAAAGAATAGTTCAGAAGAAGACCCACACATGCACGACCAATTGATTCTCAACAAAGACATTATGACAATTCTATAGAGAAAGGACAATCTTGTCAATAAAAGGTATTAGAAAAGTTGATTATCTTTATGTAAAAAAACAAACTTTTTGACCTTTACCTCATACCATAGACAAAATCAGTTTGAAAGTAATCATAGCTCTAAGTGTAAAAACAACAACTTCGAAACATCTAGAAGAAAATAGAGGAGAAAACCTTAATGACCCTGAATTTTGCAAACTTTTATTAAATAAGACACAAAAATATGAACCCAAAAAGAACAAATTGACATCCCGAACAAAATTGAAGAATTTTGTCCTTCTCAAAACAATGTGGAGAAAATGAAAAGGTAAGGTATCATGGGAACACAGAGTAAGAAGGGTTCCCTGCTGTGGCTACTCTGAAAAAGCAGTAGCTGCCCCCACCACCCAATTTTGGTTCAGATGCCAAGGCTTATAATGCCACCTTCACCCAGCCCCATCCCAAGAGGGTTTGAAAAGTTTCCTACTTATTTATCGAGATCTCTGGAGGAGCAGATCAGAAGTGACTCCACACAAGAGGGAGAGGAGCCTGGCTCAGGGTTTTCACTGAGACTGAGTGGGGGCGGGCACTGTGAGAATTCTTGCAGGTGGTGGGGGCTTGTGTGGGTCTAATCTCCTGCTGGCTCCCAAGGAGGTAGCACATGCTCTTTTTACCAGCTTGGCCAGAGGGGACACAGGATGAGAGGAGGGGTGAGGCTTAAACGCTGTGGGCAGTGTAACATCAAAACCAGAGTCCAACTCTTCATTATAATCTGTTTTAAAGGACCCTAACCTTTTAGGGTCCCCAAAAGGTTAGAAAGTTTTCCTGGAGAAGGTAATACCTGAGATAATATGATTTTTTATTCATTTATTTTTATCATTTAATAATAAATATAATTGTCAAAACTGGAAAAATACAGAAAAGTATAAAACAAATTAAAAGTCACATATAACCTCACCATCCTAAGATAATCATGGTTATTTTTTTTAATATTTTTATGCAGCTTCTTCCTGTGTAGATTAGCTTGATTATTAGAAGAAAATAATCAAAAAATAAGATTATTTTTTTTCTGCTGTACTTTTCAGTACATTTACTTTTTTTCAGTGAATTCTTGGTGCAATCATTACTTGTCAACTTTTTATGTGGGAAAGTTAACATTTCTATTAAGGTTTGCTCACTGTCTCTGGTGATGTTTCAGCCTATTCTGTTTTTGTTTCTTTTTTTAATATAGCAGAACTAAAACTACTATACTTTAAAAAAAGTTTTCAAAAGTTTTAGAGAAGTGTTATTTCTGCCATGTCTATTTTCATTTTGCTGTCAAGAAACTGCTGGAATTCAAACTTGACCTTTCCTTTTCAGTGCTTCTAGTAGAGCAAAGAATTGCCAAAGGAGCAAAACAGCTCTCTGTTCCACAAAGAATACAATGTACATTTGGAAGCTCACATTCTTTTACCACTCGTCTTTCGGGTACTTAAAGAACTTGTCAGATTCAAAGAGACAAGCACAACTTTTCATGTTTATAAAATTTCATGGAGGTTTGGTGGTGATGCTTTTGAAGGCTGATAGAGTGGGCTCTCTTTATCCCTATACCTCTCACCTTTTCAAATTCCTCACTGCTACGACTCAAATTATTTTTCATTGCTACCACTCAGGGGCAAATAGGAAAAAAGAATTCTCTGACAAGTCTTGCCTGTCACCCATTCTTCCTATCATATCTATTTTGCTACATCCTATTAGTGAATATCAACCCACAGAGTCAGTTCAACTATAAAATGAAGGTAACTCTGTCATCAGGCAAAGGCGGTCATGGCCCTGGGCTTTGCAAAGAAAAACAAATGTGCAAGAACCGTGAAAGACCTTGGTGCCCAGGATGGTCCTCAGTAAGTCCCCTTCTGGCTCGTGGAAAGAAAGCTGACTTTGGATCATGGAAACATGTGAACACGTTTCCACTTCGTTTATAGCAGGGACATTTGTGTGAAGTATGTAATGGAAGCATGTGCAGATTGGCGTTTTTTGGTTTTTGCTTTTTGTTTTTTTAGGAGAGAAATCCATTTTGGACTCTTCTTTGTGGAATCACTGAGCAGAGGATTTTTAGATATTTATGTAGAACACAAAGCCTAAAACATTTACTATTTTATAGTCCCTGCCTTAATTGTCCATTTTCAAACAGAACTATTTATTTGTGCCAAAAAAAATTGTAAAAGTTGGTAGTTAATGCAACATTATAAGCAACATAGATTCATTTAAAAGTAAACTATAGATAGTTACTAATTCATAAAATAATAAGGTTGGGCTCATTGTAAAAATATCTAGGAATGGGAATATCATGCCAGGACAGGACATTGGAATCACATGGTACCAAGAAACAAAGCAAGTGACTTGAAGAAAGCATGTGGCCTGCTGTTTAACTTATTCTGAAGGCCTGATTAGTTCCTACACCTAAACTATATTGTGAAGAAAATGAGCATAAAACCTACATGCTATTGGAATAATAGACAAATACGTTTCAACCTCAGTAACTAATATTAAGTGAACTTGGCTTGGTGCTATGTATAAAAAGCTATAAAAGCCTAGTTTGTCTCTTAAGAAACTTAACAACAACAATAATGTTCATCAAGATTCATGGAGCTCTTACTTAGTGCCAAACATCACTGTAGGCACTTGACCTGAGTATCTAATTTAATTCTCCCAGCAGCCTTAGGAAGTGGGTACTATAAGCATCGTCTCATTTTAAGGAGGAAACCACATGGCTTTGAGAGGTTCAATAACTTGGCCAAGGTCATGCAACTATAGTGATTCAGAGTCAGGACACTACACGAAGCAGTGTAACCCAAACGTCAAAAACATAACCATTTCATACACCGCCTCCCCAAAAAGTCCACTCCTCTGTGGTAGGTGCTCTGATAAAGTGTCAACAATAAAATGCAGTGGGGAGGGGAGGGTTACTGGAGAGGGCTCGCCATAGAAGCTGAGTCTGGAATGACAAGATTCGGTGGCAGCAGTGGGAAGACACATTTCGACCGTCTCAAGTCATTCTGGGCTGCAGATCCTAAGGATCTTTGGCTGTCAGGCTTATCTCTACCTCATCCCTGAAGAAACTCTGTTCACATGGGAGGGTAGAGCAGGAGCAGAGCAGCTTCCATCTCTTCACTCCTATTATGAGCCCATGTTAGAGGCGCCAAGCTGAAGTTTCCTCTGCCTCCTGGCCCCCTCCTCACTTCTCATGGTGCCTTCCCTTAAGAATGAAAGGGCTGCACCCCTAGGTCCTTGTTTTGTGTTCTCTCCATCATATGTTTTACCTACTGAATACTACCCCGATCTGGGCATCTGCTATGTTTTTACCAATCCTCCCTCCCAGTGATGGGGAACAGGCTGCTTCTAAGGCCCCATCGCCACACATAGCATTGCAATAAAGTCCTTTGTGAGAATTCTTCAGGCTATGTACACTGGGGTGGAATTGCTGAATCTTTGAACCAGTCTGTACCCTGCCCTTCAGCAATGCAATATATCGATAGACAATACCTATACAATATACCAGTATATTATACTTGGTATTATACTTGGCAAGGAATAAAACCACGAGTCAGTCTCATTGTGACCTACACACTGCAGGCCCAGATGCTCAACATGAAACTGACTAGGCACCTGCTGCTCTTCCTTCTTACAGCCAGTCGAGCACTTAGCTATGGGGCTACCATCATGTTTAGGCCTCTGTGCTTCTGGTTGTGCAGAAGGGCCTCTGGGACAAGGAGTGAGTGCCCTCTATGTCCAGTGGGGCTTTCACCATGCTTGGCAAGGTTGTTGACTCCAATAAACAGAAAACAGAAGACAAAGAGCCAAATTGGGAGGAAAGATGACTCTATTTGAGGCAGATGGAATTAAGTGATCGATTTAACTGGTAGTGAGACATTCATGTACATTTGTCCTTCAGGGAACCTTGAATTTGGGACTTAAAGCAAAGGAGAGATTTTAGAGACCGAGTTACAGCTGTAGCTTTTGAGTCATTACAAATGAATCAGAATTATATGGGGAAAAAGAAGTATATGTAAAAGAGACTTATTTAACAATCACAGAGGGGTGGGCCTCTGCTAAATTTAGGCCAAAGAAGGGGACAGACACAGAAGTCCCTCCTTATCTAAAAATTCCTTAAGGAACTAAAAGATATAAGGACGTATGTGCTGGTAAGGTTACATAATTTATCACTGTAATCTTATGTATCATCTGGTATTTTCCTCACAGAATTTCCATTTTAATGAACACCTTAAGATTTTTGTCGAAAAAATTTCAACACTTTCTCCATTAATCTCATAGAACTTTGTGGAGAAAGAGTTTTTTCAAAGGTCTTAAATTTAGGCCTCTTCAGTAACAGTCTACTTTATAGCTTTTATATTTTATAAATATTTCATGGTGATTTCTCTGAGTTATATCCACCTTCCTTCTAGCAATCCAAAGCATAATATTTCAGAATTTTCTAGAAAGAAAAAAATTGCTGTAAGTCATGTTCCATTATTCCTAGGTATAGAATTAATGCAATAAAATTTGAAGAAGAAACTCTTCCTTTTTGCAGCTTTTGTTCTCATTTCTTTTATTTCCTTTGTACCTGAAATTTATGTCTCTGTGCTCACAGTGACCCTTAAAATCATCTTTTCCCATCTACACCACTGATCTCAGGTCCTGGACACAGATTTTTGAGTCCTGTGATTTCTTTTCCTCTAGCATTTTCAGGGTGGTGGTTTACATTAAGGTGATTTAATTTAGAATAAAAGGTGAATTATCTGGAATTCTATCAAGTATAATCGTCCTTTCCTTGTCTCTCTAATATCAAGACTAGTACTTTTTTTGATAATAAAATAATTAATGCTGAGAATTATAATCCCCAAGGTACCCTGTTGTCTTCTGAATTAAGGAAGTTGCTAGTATGGTTTTAATAGGTATTTTATTTATACTAATCCTCTAAAGTTTTATAATTCTATATTGCAAAGTTTTTATTAGTGAGGTTATTTGATTATATCAATTCTTTCTTTGGCTTATGCTAGCTAACAGAAAGACTGTTAAACTTCTAAGTTTGTTAATTTGATTGTTTCAGTTTTTCATTTCTGATATGTTGATCCTCTCTTGCATTTTACTCTGGCTTTTTTCTAAGTCAAGGTTTATTAAAGTAAACCCTCAGCCAGCCCTGCGAATGTGACAGCACCTGAGCACCTTGATGCGACTTAAGGAGAACACACAATCCTGCTGAATGGTCTTATTACATTTATGACCATACACCTCAAATATGACCCCAGGGTTTCTGATCTATTTCTCTAGTCGATTCACTCTCCCATTCTCTAGGATGATTGTTCTATACCCTCTCATACCTCCCTGGCCCTTCATCTCTTTCTTAGCAGATGGCCTTGACCTTGGTTATCAATTAGAATAGAACTTCCACATCCTGCCATCACTGAATCTACTAATCTACCTGCATCTGTCCTCACAGACTCCACTTTCTCATCTGTTCCAAATGAAATGAACCACATGGGCTTCTACCCAAGGCCAGCCTCTCCACTCATTCCTGGATTCCATCTCCTCCCAGCAGCCAAGGGCTCTGTTCCTGCACCAGCTGCATCCCATTCTCCTGGATCCTTCTCTTCTATAGTCCCACATTCAGTAATTTCTACCATCACTAAAAAAGAGCCTTCCTTTTCTATTTTTCCTTCTCTAGCTCTTACCCCATTTTTCTGATTTCCTTATATTTTCACTCTTTAAAGTAATCGCTTATAGTATCACCTTCATTTTCTTCCTTCATTCTCTCCTGAGCCCACCCCTGCTGGTACTACTTCTGGCAAAGCCAGAAACTGACCTCCCCACTGCCCAAAGTTAGTTTCAGCCTCATTTCTCTGGACCCATCAGCAGCAATGGACACAGTTGCTTATTCCCTTCTTGAAATGGCTTTATCCTCACATCACAGGTTCCTACTTATTTATTGGCTGCTCCCTCTCCTTTCCTCCCGTGGCTCCTCAGAGTCACTTCCAGCTTCTCCATGTTTGGGTGTCTTAAGTTTTCATCTTTAGCTTCTTTAATCTCATTTCATCCTATGACTTTCTATACCAAATATATATAGAAATGGCCCAAGTATTTATTTCTGACCTATTCCACTCCCAGAGCAAGAGACTCATTCTTACAATTCCACTTAGATATGTTTGGCATCTGGAACTTGACATGTGCACATGAAGGCTCTTGCTTCCTCCCCATCCCTTCTCCCAAATGCAATCCTCTTCTCTCTTCTCCTTTTGAGAATGTGGCAACTCATTCACTCAGTCACTTGTGCCAAACACTTAGGAGTCAGCTTTGATTCCTCTTTTCTTCTCTGTCAGGATCCAGCAAATGCTCCTAGCATATCATAAAATCTGAATGCTTATCAGTTCAGGTGTATGAAGTTGTATAACCTAACTTAGGTGCTGATTTAGATTTTTTTTTTAAAGAAAATGTTCCACTTATTTTTACCTTAGGAAACATTGAATTAATCCGTATCTCCTTTTTAAAGAGTATGTTTTAAAATATACAATGTTTAGGGGTTACCAGAGATAAGAAGATAACAATTATTTTAAAAATGGATCTCATTTTATTTTTTATTACTGTTTGTCTCTTACTTGGCTCTTTCTGTCAGTGACCTCCAGGCCTCTGACTTTTTGCATACCTTTTTTTTTTTTTTTTACCCTAATTCCTTCCATAAAGAAAGGCCTGTTATAATAGTGACGAGTAATCTATCGGCATCCTGCTGCTATTCCCTACTGTTCCTTGTCTCTCCTTCTTTCATATACGTGTTGTCACACACAAGTATAATGCATACAGCTCAGACATATGAACAGACACCCCCACCCAGCCTGCTCCCAATTAAGTTGCCAACCCAGTGCCTCACTCCCAGTCACTGGAGAACAGATTGCTTGTTACATCACTCAAGTCCATTATTCTCATTTCTCCCTATGGCATACACTCCTTCTAGATGCTTTTTAGCTCACGGTTTAAACAGAAGCAAGACATATTCTGCATTTTAAAATTAATTTTATGTATCTTTGACTTTTACAAGGCTAGACACTCTGGAGACTGATATTTAATAGATGTTAATGGGATTTATTTTTTATATACCCTATGTGCGAACATTTATCTTCGAAATAAAATAGTACGAAACTTTATGCGGCACCAAGAAAATTTCAAACCAAATTATTGTTCATTCTTTCTCTTTAAATCAAGTTACAGAATCCAAGCAAAGCAGAAAAGCTATTCTTTTGATATTTAGAATTTAAAACCAGAATATAATTATCATTAATTTATCACACTATATCAACAGGCATTTTGCCAGAGTCATTACCATTACAAAATAGTTCTAAAACTGTGCCTAAAAAGAAACTTTCTCCATAACCGGTTTTCCTATTGATTTCCATTAGGCAAGAAAGTCCTCTTTGAGTAACAAACAAATAAATAAATAAAACAAAACAAAACAAAAAAACTGTCCCTAGTTTTTGAAATTTTTTTTAAAGAAACAATTCTAATAAAGTAATACCACTCAAAAATACTTGTAATATTATAGGTACTCAATAATGTGTGTTGAGTATATTAATTTGTGTTCTGAGGCTGTACCTAGGACTATAGCAGCGACTGTTTTTTTTTTTTCTTTTTAAGTACACTTTCATCTAGATGTAAAATGCAGTCTAATTGCAGATTTTGGCTAGTTATGGGTCACGGAATTTGGGTAATTAATTACAGACAGAAGAAAATATCACCTTTGTAATCTTCCTAATTCATGAATTAACATATAAGACAATCAATTTATTCTTTACATATTTAAAATGCTGAAATTTCTCCAGTTCCAATTAAGAAAAACTCTTTTTGCTTCAGTGCCTGGCACCGAAGTGCCTACTTAATAAACATTTGATGAGTACATGAACGAGTTTGACAGTAGCCAGGCACTTACAGCAAAAATGAGGTAATGCAGTGCGTTGTGAAAAACACAAGGAAACAGATCTGAGTTCTTGTCCCAGTTCTGTCATGAGCTAGCTGTGTGACCTAAGGTAAGTAATTTGATCTTCCTGAGCCTCGACTTCCTCCATGTGATGCAGATCCTTGAGATAGTCTTCAATGGCCTTCTAGCTCTGAACACTAGTTTTCTAAATCTTCAAATTAGCCAGATGTTCTTGTTGGTTTTACTTTGGACTTTTGCATGAATGGAGACAAATTCAGGCTATGAAACTTCTGCACGGGAGATTTCATGTAGTAGCCTCTAAACTAAATCTATTAAAAGATTCAATATGCTAAGGCATGCCATAGGACAGAAGCTGGAAGGTCTGAACAGGAGTAGGAGACAGAGAAGTAGGAGGGATATCTGAAGAAAAGTATTTTCGTAGTTCAGTCTACTGAAGTCTCTCATAGCAAGTTTTCTCTAGATGCTGAGGTGAGTAAGCTTTTTTCATGACTGATTAACAACTGATGAATTCATACAAGGCTTCCTGTCCAAAGAGAGCATCAGGATGCTTTATTTCCTAATTGAATAGTGACATTGCACATAAATAAAGGAGAATCACTGCCGCCTGTTGGGGAGACACTTTGACATGGCAGGTTTGTTTTAGTCTCTGTCCTGATTTACTGTATGACCTTGGGCAAGTCATTCATCTTCCCCCAAACTAGTTTCGCTAATTATAAAATGGAAATAAAAATACTTGCTGCCTTCACTGAGGATTAATGAGACAAGGTGGATGTCTAAGCTCCCACAGGGGAAAAGGCTGTTTATAAGCAAGCAAAGAACTAAGTGGCAGTGTTGGACTTTTCACACAAGTTGGGAAAGAAAACAGTAATGAATCACGGAGCTTTAAGTTTCCCAGTTTAAAACAAAACAAAACAAAAAAACAACAACAAAACCAAAAACCAAACCAAAACTAAAACAAGGAGTTGCCTCTTACAACCAGATCAGTTTGTCTTGCATGTTACATAGCACAGGCTGGAGACTCGGAAGGCTCATAGCTGCAAGACAAGCACGAAATTTATTCCTCCAGCTCTCTAACTCTTGCTCCACCGCTGCCAAGACATCTTGAGGGGAAAGGTGGGAGGGATGACTGTTTTGCTGCCTCACCTTCTTCATCTGTAATATACTGGAAGATAATACTACATATCAGATATATAGAGAGAGATACATGCATAGACATCTGGCATATAGTAAGCTCCAAATCAATATCTGCTGTAACTTCTGTTTTTAGCAGCATAATTCAAGCTGCTAGAATGTTTTCCTAGGAAAAATCAAAAAGTGCTCATGAAAGCATTGGGACACAAAAGTGTGTGTGTGTGCGTGTGTGCGTGCGTGCGTGCGTGTGTGCGTGTGTGTGCGTGTGTGCGTGCGTGTGTGCGTGCGTGCGTGCGTGCGTGTGTGTGTGTGTGTGTGTGTAGGGGGTCGGAGGGGGCTCAAGTCAAGCCTGGAAGCTCACTTTCTTGCGCGAGGACTTGGACAACGCCTTAAACCGGCTCGCACGGCCGCCAGGGGGCGCTGGGAGCCTGCTTTGGCGAGGCGGAGGCGGCGAGCCGCGCGGGGCGCAGAGGGCTGGGTGCTTCCAGCGTCCCAGCGCCCTGGGGGGGGGGACCTAACAGATCCTCCGACGGTAGCTCGGGTTTCGGAAGGGGTGACCTGAGGGTCTGGGGGCGGGGGACGGGAAAGAGGGAGGCTGCACGTCGCCCCACAGCTCCTCCATCCTTCTGACAGGTCTTCTCTTCCCTAGCAACTGTTTTTAATTGGGGATCCGCGAGCCCCGGGGCTGGGGAACTCGGGAGGCACCCAGCTACCCCCCCACAGCCCCCGCCACACACACACACACACACACACACACACACACACACACACACACACCGCCCCCCTGGAGCTGTAGGGGATATTCTGGGTGCGCCCCTGTCGGGGGTTTTCCTGGGCCAAAGGACCGAAGCCGTCATCTGATCTTTCATGGGTCTGTGTTCCAAAAGGGGTTAGAAGCTCTTCTGAGTTAGAAAAAGGACCTCGCACGCCTAAGGCCACAGGGTGCAGGTGGGGAAAAGACGCTGGAATCACCATTTGTCCACCTCCACGGGCGCGGCCAGCGGCTGATACGTCCCACGGGGACCCGTTCAGAAGTCCAGTTCGGGTCCTGAAACAGCTCAGGTGCGAAGTTGAAAGGCCCCTTCCCACGACAGGGAGGAGACAGTGAACCCGTCCCGACCAGGATCTCGACCCTCACACTCCTGGCCCCAAGAAGGGGTCAGATCCTTGAGGACATGGAGGCGAGGCATTCGCTCGGGTGCACCTGCCGCTCGTGTCGCCCCCCCCCCCGGACGTTGGGCACGATGGGAAAACTCGGTTGCTTTGGTTATTCCCGAGAGAGAAAGTGCCACGGACGGACGTGTCCGAGAGTGTCCTCGAACGGGAGCTGGGTGGTGGGGCATCCACGTCCACGCGGCCCCGGGGCGGGGGGAGAGACATGGGCTCCTCGCCTGGGAGTGTCGCTGGGGGCAGGGCGCTCGGGCAGGATGCACGGTGGGGGGACCCTAGAGGAAGAGGAGTGTGAGAGGACCCTGCAGAGAGTAGGGTGGGGAATGCCAACCGACCCACCGCAAACTTTCGCAGACCCGGAGCCTAGCAAGGGAGGGGCAGGCAGAGGCACCAGCCACTCCCGCCGCCCAGCGAGCGAGCCCAGCTGCGGTGAGGGGCGTCCCCACCCGCGCGGGGACCCACGCGCCGCGGCTCAGGGCACCGAGCGGCCACCTGCGCGCGGGGCAAGGGGTGTCCAGCGAGAACCCGGGAAGGAGAAGGGCGACGTGACCGCGCAGCCTCGCCTGCCCCGGGCGGGCGCGCGCGCAGGTGGGAGTCAGGGACGCTCGGGAAGAAGTGAGTGAGCGCCGCGGTCTGTCCTCGGGGCCGGAGCAAATCGGGTTAAAAAGAAAAAGAAAAAAGATGGAAAGCAATGCCAGCAGCCCCTGGAGACCGACGAGCAGTTGAGAAGACACCCCCCACCCCCCCGCCGTACGGGGAGGGCGACAGCGACACGCACCCGCGGAGACGGGGCGCTCCCGGGCGGCCGCGCGCGGCGCTGCGCGCAGGGGCCGCCTTGCCGGGCGCGGGGCGCGCGTCCGGACGCCGGAAACCCAGATGCGGCGCGCGGCCCCGGGACCGTCCCGGCTCGGGCCACGCTGGGGGGGCCCCCCGCGGGCCTGAGGGGTGCGCCCGGGCCCCGCCCGCCCCCGCCCCCGCCCGCGCCCGCCGCGCGCCCCTCCCCGCCGCGGAGACCGCGCATCCAGGCGCGGCGCGGCGCGGAGCGCATCTCCCCGCAGCCGGTGCCCGCGCGCTCCCTCCAGGCTGCTCCCGGGATTCACTTGGCCGCTTAGCCGCTCCTCTCCCTCCTCTGGCTTCTCCGATGGCTTTCTATCCGCGGCCGGAGCCTGTCTTTTAAAAGGCAAACTTGGCTCTGCCATTCCTCGTTCCCCGTGGAGGGAGGAGAGGATTCGAGAAAAGTTCCCAGAACGGGTGCCCGCGCGTGCCGCTCGGGCGCGGGGACGGTGTCTCTGTATCCCCAAAGGGGTTTTCCAGTCCCACTATGGGCACCAACATAGTGTACGAGTGGCTGAGGGCGCTGCAGCTGCCACAGTACGCGGAGTCCTTCGTGGATAACGGCTACGATGACCTGGAGGTGTGCAAGCAGATCGGGGACCCGGACCTCGACGCCATCGGGGTGCTGGCGCCCGCGCACCGCCGCCGCATCCTGGAGGCCGTGTGCCGGCTTCGGGAGCAGGACGCGGCCGCCGCCGGCCTCTACTTCACCCTGGAGCCTCAGCCTCTGCCCGTGCCCCCGGGGCCCCCTGCCGTCGCCCTCTCCGCCGGCCGCCGGGGGGAGCCGTGCGGCGGCCCGGCCAAGGGCACCCGCGGGGCCCCCCGCAGCCAGACCACCGCCCCCCGCAGCAGGGAGCTGGTGAGCTACCCCAAGCTCAAGCTGAAGATCATGATCAGGGATAAGCTGGTCCGCGACGGCATCCACCTGAGCAAGCCCCCGTACTCGCGCAAGGTAAGCGGGCGGCCGCCGCCCGGGGGGCCGGGAACGCGGCGGGAGGGACGCGCGGCCCTTTCTAGGTGACCACGGGGCGGCAGAGGTGCTTGGATATTTGGCATGTTCTTCTGTGTTCTTTCCTCTCTTCGCTCCTCATTCCTTTCTTCCCGGGGTCACCAGCGGTTGGTAAGACAAGATCTCGGCTCCAGACGTGGGTTCTGAACTAGGACCCAGTCTCTGCGTGGTCTCAGCCCCCCACCCCCCGTCCGGGACTGGAGTCATTGTGTTTCTAGAAGCAAAGGGCAGTTCTTGATCACCTCTGAGGGAGTGTTTGGGTCTGGAGATGACCAAACGAATGGTTAGTATCTGTATGATTTCCGACCTTCCCTTTTCTCCTTCTCCTTACCTTTTTTGAGAAACTCCCAAGACAAATTGGCACTCTTTTCTTTTAAAAAGTGAGAAATCATGCCTTACTGCTCTCACTTCCCTGAAGTCAAATGCCAGCGCTGATGCACGTTTTCAAACGTGAACCGGTGACATGAAAAGTTAACACAACACGTTTGAGTCAACTTGGAATAAGTTCTTTCAGCCTAAGTATAGGGAGGTAAAAGGCTCGGAAGAATCTGGCCAGAGTGAGGCTGCCGCCGGATGTGCTGCTGAGGGCTGTGCTGAGTCACCAGTTTGGGTTAGTGTTAATCCCGAAGAGATGAAGTAGGTGCAACTGTGACTGCTGGAAAAGACAGTGGCCTTTCATTGGCAAGAGGAGGCCACAGCACAAGGAAGTGAGATTTTCAGGAGCCAGTGAGGCATTCCCAGGTCAGGGAGCCTCTGGAAAGGGGCCCAAAGTTATGGCAGCTGCTCCTCCTGAGAACTTGGGCATCGAATAATCAAGTAACAGAAAGTCGTCTTTCACACCAGAGTTCCGTCTCCAGCTGAGGCTGGCTCCTTTAGGTTTCTGCAGCTGTCTAGGCAGAGAGGGTCCTGACTTGAAAGGGAGGGGGCAGCACAGGTGATCCTGCAGCCTGCCTGGAGTTTCCAGGAAAAGGAGTCAAGCCAAAGAAGCCCAGGGGAGAATGATGGTGAAGATGCAGCAGCTGGAGGGGGAATAAAAACAGCACCCTCCTCCCAGGGAAACGCTGATAATCCAAACGTGTGCTCTCACCTGGGCTACTCGCGTCGCTTTTTTTCTTCAGTGAAGGTTGTAATGTCTGGATTTGAGGAGGTTCAGCGACAACTGTATAAAGTGTGCAAGAGTATCTAGGCCGGATGGAAAGAAAGGGTTTAATACTATCCATATGTTATTTTGCTAGACAGACAATTCAGATAACCTATTTGAGCACAGATATTTGTTTTATACAAACTGTATAAAGAGAGCAGGTCCGGAGGACGGTTTGTCTTACATTAAGCACGTGTTCCAGTTACCCACTCTGGCTGTATTACCGATGTGCGCCTAAAGCAGGGGGATGGAGAGGAGAGCACAAGTTTTTCAAGCAGGTAGAGTTAGAAGTATATCCAAGTGTGGATGGAGGGAGTTGGCCATGGGTGCAACAGCGCCTTTCTGGAGTCAGCAGGCCAAATGAGTTCAGACTTTTGGGATTTTACACCCCAGGAAGTGGGGTGGGCTTCCTTGAGAAAATGAGTACCTGGGCACGTGGTAAGGTCAAGAGCTGTGCAGGAAGGCGGGCAGAGAGCAAGGTGTGTCACCAGAAAGAGCTGTGTAAAGGGGTGAGAGGGCAGAGGTGGGGCTGGAGGGGAGAGTGGTGTGCGGGAACTAACACATTAGAAACACAAGCTTAATTATCAAACTTAGAAGCTGGAAGAAGATCAATTCTAAGCCCATGGAATGTGTGGGTGCTGGCTTTGGACTGTGGACTCCTGCTTTTGAGTGAATTTATTTCAGTGAGTGCAGTTTATAGAAGAAAGTTTCACCTTGTGTTGTGATGCTGTTTACTTCCCGTGTAAATAATTAGTTCAGTCAACATCTATATGAATCCCATAATGACAATGTTTAATAAGATATACCCCCAAACACATTCTACACATACTTAATTTTTTTAGAACTCACCAAAGAATAAAATGGGGCAGAAGTGGTTTTGTACCTCCTTCATCCATGGGCCCAAAAAATGGAGCGGACAAATTTAATTGTAAAAAAAAAAAATGTTACTCTGTGTTTATATTTATATTTTTACAAGGAAAACACACTGAATTAGAAACTGAAATATAATTAATGTACTTTAAGCCGAGCATTACAAGTGTGTAGGGCAAGACCATGCTGGTCATTCTAAATTTGATGCTTATGTGTGCGTTGCCTCCTAAGTTTTGGATTTTAAATTATTTAAGAATTTGTTTTCTGATGCGGCTTATTTCTTCGCAAAGTGTTAGGACTTTTTCTTTAACATGTGATCATGTTACTATTTCTCCAGATTTCTTGGCTCTGTCAGGATCAAAATGTGTAGTGTTCATCATGTGCATTTAGAATTTCCCTTGTTAGAGCTGGCCTCACCTTTCCTCCATAGTCATTTGCATTGTTGATTCCTGTGATTTTTTTTTTTTTTTGGTATGTTGTGAGAATATTAGATGGCTTTACATTGGATTATACATACGGAGGGTGATCAAGGCAGGAATAGTGAATCTTTTACAGAGGAAATAAGTAGAGGAATTTGCTCACAAATCACCTGAGAGGACTGTGGGGTGTAGGATTTGCGATAGTAACATTTAATGTTGTAGGTGCCGTGCTGCATTGCTGTATTCTCTAAATCTCATCAACAATTGCTACTATCTCCTCTTGCATGAGTTAAAATATAAGTTAAAAGTAAGTTCCTCTTTGTTTTCCAAAGTAGGTTTGTAGTTTTGGAAAACCAGAGGCTTGTAAAGAGCACCTGGACTCGCCCCTTTTCTGACTTGTGTTTAGCTTCTCCGATGGCTGTGATTTTTACTCTTGTGGAGTGGGGATAGTGTTTCCACAGAGTAGGGATTAGATAAAACTTTGTGTGCATTATTGCATCACTTTACCAAGCCTCTCTCTACCAAAGGCTTCTGCTAGGCCCCAGGTTAGTGTAGTTGGCAGGATGCAGAAGCTGTGCCCTTAAGGAACTTGGGGTCTAGCAGGAAAGACATAAAATGAAGTGAACAATAATAATAACGTGTGACAGTTGCTTTGATGGAGACTACCTGATGCCCAAGACAGGTGCATCAAACCTAGTTTTCAGGGAGGTGGGGCCAAGGCAGGCTTTCCAGAACTGGCGCTCCATCTGAGAACTGAGGGTTGGGGTGGGTTAGCCAGCAGAGGAAGAGGGTCCTAGGAAGCTGTAGGCAGGGAGAACGTGTGTGCAAAAAAGGCCTGAAAGGGAGGAAGTTTCACATGCAGCGGGGCAACAGGGATGTAAAGAAATTCAGTGTGGCTGGAGCCCAGAATGCTGGGAGGAAGTGGCAAGAGATGGAGAAACACAGACAGTGGCTAGTCCTGGATGGCCTTGAAGTCATATTTAGGAGTTTGGAATGTATTTCAAGAGGGAAGCTATGGCTGCATCCTGACCAGAGGCGGGGTAAACAATCAGGAGGTTTTGCAGTGTCAGAAGAGATTTACTGGTGGCCTGGACCGTGCAGTGACAGTGGGAGACATTTAGGTTTCTGGTTTAGGATTGTGATGCCATTCCCTGTGGTAGGGGACCCAGAAGAGGAACACATTTGGGGAGAAAGATGTTGCCTCTATGTTTAAACATGCTGAGAGTCAGATGCCTGAGGAATATATGGATATAGTTGTTTAGTTGGTAGTTGGAAATTTGGCAGTGGAGCAGAGGAGAGATTCTGGAGCAGAAATCTAGATTTGGTAGCCATCAGCACATTGAAGCCATGAATATGAATGAGCTGTCGTGGGAGAAGAGGGAAGGGACCAGGACAAGACCCTGAGGAATTCCAGGATATAGGAACTCCAAGATAAACCGAGGAAAAAGAACCTCCAAGGAAGGCTAAAAAGGTTGAGCAGAGCATTAAGGAGGAAAAGAGCAGGAAGGAGTGTTCTGGAAGCCAGTGGAAGCAGTAAGGAGTTGGGGAGGGACTGGGCAGGAAGCCAGAGAGCAGTCGAGTAGGACAAGAACTAAAATATATCTGTGGGAAGTAGCAATCAAGCCATTGGGGACCTCTGAAATATCAGGATTAGGTGACGGGACCGATGACAGGAAGTGCAAACAGGGAACACAACCAATTTTTTTGGGGGGGGCGGTTGGGAAGACTTCATTTATTTTTAGGTTCATGGCAAATTGAGAGGAAGGTACAGAGATTTCCTATATGCCTCTGCCCCCATCCATGCATAGTCATCCCCATGATCAACATTCCCCCCCAGAGTGGTACATTTGCTGTAAATAAATGATCAACCTATATTGGTGCATTATAATCACTTCAAGTCCATAGTTTACATTAAGGGTCACTCTTGGTGTTGTCTAGTCTGTGGATTTGTAAAAATGTGTTATGACATGTTTTACCATCATAGCATCATACAGAGCATTTTCACTGCCCTAAAAATGATCTCTGCTCTGCTCATTCGTACCTCCCTCTACCTCACCCCCAGCCCTGGCAGCTAATGACTCTTTATTGTCTCCACAGTTTTACAGAATGTTATATAGTTGGAATCATGCAGTATAGCGCCTTTTCAGATTGGCTTCTTTTGCTTAGTAATATGTATTTAAGTTTCCTTCACGTCTTTTTATGGCTCCATAGCTCATTTCTTTCTAGCACTGAATACCACTTATTTCCTCGGTGAACCAGACAACTTTTTAATGAAGCTGGACTGAGAAGATAGAACTAGGCTATCGCTAGAGGAAGAAGGGAGAGTTTGGGTCAAGGGAACACTTTTATGATTTGCAATTTTTTTCAAGGATGAGAGAAACTGGAGCATGAGTAAGTGATGGTGGTAGGGGACCAGAGAAAGGGAGATAGTGAAGATACAGTCAAAAAGAGAAGGCCCAGGAGGTCAAGGTCCTGGAGGAGGTGGGAGGGAGTTGTGCCTGGAGCACTGGAAAGGAAAGAAGTGTTTGCTTCCATCAGGAGGGGAGTATATTCTCCCTGGGGGCAGAGAGGAAGGGTGGGGGAGGAGACTGGGAACTTGGTGGGGGTGACACTGAAGTGCCTTCATTTCTCTGTCTGATCATCTGATACCTGTTAGTGGGGGTGGAAAGGAGGGATTAGAGGTTGAGCTGGAAGGTTGCATTAATGAATCAATATTAGGTATTTATGTGTTTATAGCATTGTCTAAATATAACTGTGACACAGTAGCGTTTATAGACTATTCATGTCTACACACGTATAAAGGTACCTTCACCATGCAAAAGGGTGCAAACTCTGCATGATGTTTCCTTCAGTCCCTTGAGGTCTGGCAATACTTGTGTGAATGGGGTCAGGGATGCAGGAGTGGTCTGAGGCTGTAAAGGCATTCTGGCTTCTAGCAGACTTGGAAACTTAGAATGCAAGCCCTAGGGTGGAGAGAGGGTGGGGATGGGGGTAGGCTTCTCAACTTATTTCTCTGAAAACTGTGTCCTTATCACACATTACCAATTAAAAATGTTAGAGTTAGTATAACCTTATTTAATAATGCTATAGGAGTGTTAAGCTTCATTCACACCTCAGTGTGAATTTAATTAAGTCACAAGATTCTCATGGCAACGGGGCTGTTAATAGATGTTTGAAAGAGATGGCCTAGGATGAAGGAATTCGGAGAGGCAGAGGTGGCGGAGGGCTTCTGTGCCTGGGGCCACAGGGTGGAGGATATGGAAGAAGTATTTAGAAAGGAAAGAGATTGGCAAAGATATGCTCTGTTCCTTGGAGTTTTGCCTTGAGCCCTGGCAGAAGCCGAGATGACAATGAATATTCCTCTCTCCCAAGAATTCATCTGCTTTCCTGAAGATACAGTGGAAGCTGGCAAAGTTGAGCTTCTCCAACTCAAATCCATATCCTCAAGTATCCTCAGCCTGGGCAAGGAAAGATCCTTCCAGGCTTTTCTGTTTTCAGTCCCTGTTGGAACACAGGAAAGAAGGGCAAGGGAGAAGGGAGCTAAGAGCGTGGGTGGTGGCAGGGCCAGCCCCTTCCTCGTGTGCTTGGTAGTCTGCTTGCTGTGGAGTTTCCACATGTGTGGACCCTCAGCCAGCTGGCCATTCAGCCATCCATCATCTACCCATCTGTCTGTTTAATAGATACTGAGAATGTGCCACGTGCCAGTGTTGGTCCACACTCTTGGGAGTTCCTTGGTGAAATTCAGAACTGGCCCCTGTACACGTGAGGCAAGGAGAGATGGGAGAAAAAGGCAGACCACACCAGATTGGTGGGCGCCAGTTTTAATGAGCATGGAACTCATATACGAGGCTTGTCTTTGGTGGCCACAGGACAAGTAAGTAGATCTTGCCAGAATCTTAAAGTCCATATGGAGGCCTTACCAGGGTTTAGTCACATATGTAGGTGAGATGATCTCAACAACACATCACTTTCTCACGGCTGCATCCTTGAAGGAGCTCCCAGTGTGGGAACAGTGAGTGGGACATACATTCCAAGAGCAGGAGACAGGGAATAGGACCCTTTCCCCGAGTCCATCTCTCAGGGTCAACTGGCAATCACATCCTCTTGATGACTTCTTGCAATGGCCAGGCCCTAGGATGACAGCAGTGAACCAGGCAGACATGGTCCCTGCTTACAATTTAATGGATGTGGATGCAGGGGGCCTCCCTAACCCACTGCTGGACTTGTAGCAGAGATATCAAATACAATTTAATATTATTTCCACAAATGTCAAGAGTTGGCAAATTTTGCACATAGGTTTACTTTAAATGTTACTGACAGACCCACTTTGGAGAAAACTTGAGTAAAGATTATCAGCGAAGAGATTTAAAATAAAAATTATTTGTTCTCTAAGTATTGTCAAAGGAGAACTGGGAATTAAACTGCTGCTCCTGCAGGTCATTTATAAAGGCCTCTGCAGCAGGATCAGGATGAGGGTGAGGCAAGTGAGGCACCAGGGTGCAGAATTCAAGGAGGTGCTCATCTCAGGGTTGTGCAGGTGTAGGCCCCACTAGGAGGCTGGCTCCCATTGACAAAATAAATCACTTTTCATGCAACATTAGGTATTAGCAGGTATAGTAGGGCAGCCGTCAAATCAAACACTGAGCTGTCACCTTCTCCTCTCACGTTTCATACCTGCCCTCGGGGTGCTGAGAACCGAGATGGTGCTGAGCTCCCAAACTGAGACAACATGGATTCTTTGAGTTATTGGGGCCATGGTGTTCGTCCAGGTAGGAGAGAGCTGTGCATCAGATGGTTTCTCTCTAAAGACACTGCTGTCGTGGTTAGGAGCACAGGCTCAGCACCCACTGCAGAGTTCATGTCCCAGCCCTGGTCCATGCTATGTCACCTTTGGCTCCTCTGTAAAAAGTAGACCACCCTAGATGAGCTAGTTCTTAATGAACTTATTAGGACAAAATTTGTTATCAATTTCCTAGAGCCCCCATAACAAAGTACCTCAAACTGGGTATCTAAGCAATAGAAATTTATTCTCTCAGAGTTCTGGAGGCTGGAAGTCCAAAATGAAGGTGGTGGTGGCGTCTTGCTCTCACATCCTAATGGTCTGTCTGTGATTTATCTATAGGGGCCACCAAAGGCTCTAAACAGCATCTCTCTACCTGCCACTGCTGCTTCAAGCACAATTTGGATCTACTGGATTCTGTGGCCCAAGTGGCAGGGCAGCCTCCACGGCAGTCTGGACCTGTTTCAGAGCCCTCGCTTGTTCTGGGCCCAGCTCAAAACTAGCAGCTCTTTGAGTTCCTCAGTAAATGGGCTGGAGGAACGCGTCCGAATGAGGAATGTGTTTTCTCCAAAATCCAAAGAAGCCCTTTAGGCTTGTGTCTGTCTTTTGCAGGAGGACCCAGAGGCAACAACTTATCCTCACTCTAGCAAGGGTACCTCAGTATGCCTGGCACCACAGGACCCCTGAACATTTCATTGAGGCAGAAGGCCCCTAAAGTTTTGTCGGATTTCCCACCTTCCTACATGCAAATGTCTTACCAATGAGTTTAGAGTATTTGCTCCTTTTTGCTCATTAGGGCCACGCTGCAAAATGTCATCAGTGTGATGGAGCAGTGTGATAGCTTGTGGGAGGGAAAGGTGATCAAGATCTCTGGGATCTAAATTATGACCTTAGGCTGGAGAGTCGATACACCTTTGAAGCAGGACAGTGAAGGTGCATGGCTGGCTCTGCCCGCTGAAAGCAAATTGCTGCTGATGGAGATTAACAGGCATTGAGATGAAGGCATTGCCAGGTAACTAGCCTGGCTCCTGGTGAGTCCTCCGTATGTTGGCTCCTGTTACCCCACACCTAGGCTTGCTTGGACGCTTTAACCTCTATGTGAGTGGTCATGTGTCCTCTGTTACAGAAGAACCCACTGTCCCACGTCTCATTCCTGATTTAGGGGTGTTTTGGAACTAGTCGTTGGTAGACGTTTTTTAGTATGAATGTTGTCCAGCTATTTCTATGTGCCTGAGGATACAATAGAGAAAATGATTTAAAAAATATATAAACATTTCAAAATTTAGATATTCCACGTTAGGTTGTAATCTTCAAAACAGTCACTGTGTAGGTGACAGAGTTGTCATTACTCACACATTTCTGAAACTCCAGCACTTGCGGAACACTCTCAGAGCATCCTTAACAGAAGCATGGCTTCATTCCGCCAAGGTGCGTCTTACTCGGGGTAATTTGGAATCAAAGCAGACAATTCAGAGTAATGGCATTCAGTAAAATGTAGTGGGAAACAAAATCTAACAACAAAATCAGTTTATTGTTTCCTGGTCTGATTCGTAAATCGGTTTTAGATTTTTTAATATTTGTAATCCTTTTTCTACTTTTTCCTACTTTTGCACCCTCAAAAATATGCTCTTGGTGTGTATCCATGTTAAATATGGAAATTCTTTAACAAGCCTTTTCAAAACAAAAAGGCAATTCCCTGTGTATTTGCAAAGAGCAAGGCACTAGTTGTGGACTCTTCATATGATTAGTGTAAAGGGGCTTTTGGCTATAAAAGAGAAGAGTTAGGTAAATCGTGCCCAAATATAAGTAAGCTGCAGCACTTGATGGGTTAATTTGAATTTGGGGGGTCTCCTGGCGTTTTTCTGGCTTTTTATTGGCTTGTCCTCTTCTCTGTACTGCCATCTCAGGTTTTAAGGAAGTCGTAGTCATACTCATTCTGCCTTCCTCACTCTCGAGTGAAGAGAGGATGATGAAGGCAGGGGCAGCACTGTCAAGAATGCCCTTCTGAGCAGTCTCTGCTCTCAGGTGGTTGTCCAAACTAGGCCATAAAAGAGAGAAAAAAGGAAGAGAATGAGAAAGAGATAAGAAAGGAGTTTCAATAAAAGTGAATGTTTTTCAGATTATGCAAGTGCTTAGATTTTAGTTTATCAGAAATAGGTTCTCAAATGAGGTTTCTTGAAGTAGGTGAGTCAGGTGACATGGTCTTCACCATGGCTAGTCCTTGAAATAAACGCTATCCTAAGATGTTAGGAACAGTATTGCTCATGGTGACGTAAGGTGCACCAGGAACCATGGTTGGCATAGCTTCTCGAGGTCATGGCATAGATGCAGCTAGAAATAGCATTGAGTCCTTGGCTATAGCCGAGGCTTATGATTACTACTACTAGCACTGGAGTTAAAAGGTCTTTATCAGTTATTTTCTAAGTTTTATGAAAAAAATTCTACTTTGGATCAACCACTGATTCAGACTTGGGGAGGCCTGGGAGGAATAGGAAGGGAATCCTGGTTTTCAGTCAATATAAAAATGATTAAAGGCAAATAACTGTGGGTTGTGCCCGAAGGCGTTACACATACAAACTATCTTGCACAGAGTCTAAGTGACATCTAATAGTTTAAAGAGATTTTATTACTGCACCTAATTGACTTTAAGATTTTTTCTTTGAATGTTAAGAAATATGGTGAGGGTGTGCTGGGAGAAACAGAGAAAAAGGAGCTTCCAGTTGGTGGATCCAGCATGCCTGAAAATACCTAAGGTGTGATGTAAGGGGAAAACTTCAAGAGCAAGAATATATTATAGAAAAAGCTTTTCAGGCAGATGAACACATGCAGTTCTTGCATCAATTGTGCCCACGAGAGAGACATCTTCTTAAATAATGTTTATTTACAGAATCTTCTGTAAGATTGAGTTTTATTATCCACATTGCGAAGTAGTGTCCAACTTCATGGATTTTGATGACAATGGGGTGTCCAGAGGATTTAAAGGAGAACTACTATTAGTGTTTGTAACAAATATTATGATATCTTGAAGAACACAAAATAATTCAATCAACTGAAAGACAATAGCAACATAATTCTCTGGGAGACTCCCAAGGAGACTTATGAATGGCAGATGGAGCAGCCAGGGTAGAACAACCCTGAAAATCCTCCAGGCACCCTTTGCCATCAAAATCCAGAAAGCTGGACACTACTTTGCAATGTGGATATCTAAGCGATAGAGTGGATGAGCTTTTAGAAAAGTAAATGGACTCATATATTATGTTCTAGTAAACGATAAATCATTGGAGGTAGCCAACTCTATCTTACTGCTCCTAATTGAAATAAATGGTCTAATGAGATCCGGAAACCTCACTGTTATGTTTCCACAAAGTCACAAATATAAACAGAATAAGACCTCCTCCATTTGGAACATGTCAGAAAGAGAAGGAAAATAATTGGCATGTATTCTTTATCAAATAATAATGAACAAATTTTCCAAAATTTAAGATGTTTTCCTAGAAAATACCATAACTTTATAATAAGAGTGGAGGTATATCTGCTGTATTTGACAGGGTATAACATTTTTTAATATTCCACCTTTATTTGACAAAGTTATTTTAAGTACTAGTCATGGATTAACACACACTAATCATTTTCTTGATTCTTTTTTAGTTTTAAAGCAATTAACAGTTAATGAATGCATTTTAATTTTAAATTTATTTAAATTTAGTAAAAATATTTCATCTATAAAGTAAAATTTTCATTTAGTCAAAATGAAGTATTACATCTTGCATTTTGTTCTGCTTCTCTGTTTTGAATTTTCAACACAAATCAAAACTCTGAGTGGTTACATAAGAATAATAGAATGGATGTAAATTTTGTCAAATCGTGGTGCTATTATTGTTTCTTGTAAATCTGTTATTTAGCTTAGGCATGTACCATGGGAGAGACATGACAACTTTTACAAACTTATTCTGGAAAAGGACTGCTGTAACCATGGGATGGTATCAACTGTGTAACTAGGAATTCTCTGAACTAACCCCCATGTAGAATACAATTTTATCAGAGGATGGATAATGGAAAGTTGCTAATCTGAAGCAAATACCCACACCATCAAAACTCAGTAGTAACTGCGGTAACTAGAATTTAGACCAACAAAAGATTTTTTCAGGGTAGAATATTTAATTACTGACATTATTAAGAGATGTCTGTAGGGCATGTTTTGGTTTTAAGGACCCCTTAGTTACCTGTGACTGGGGTGAACCATTCATTGCCTTTGCCCTGTCTTTGGAAGTCACAAAGAAATGTGTCACTTTAATTTAAGAGAAGGTATTTCTTCTGTAAAATGGTGCCAGTATCCATCTCACAGTGTCGTAGTATGTTTATGAAGTTGCCTTATAAGTTCTAAAAGAACTTGACAGTTTTAAGATGTTCTTATTGACAGTGAATAAATTGTTATATTTACAATTAAATTTTGAAATCTTTGTGATTGAAAATAAATACACTGAACTGAGAAAATTTGGAAAACACTAAAGCAGATCAAGAAGAAATTTGAAAATTCTATATTACAGTTTCTAACACTATACTGTATTTCTTTAAAACCATTTATGTGTAAGAATTTCTGTCTTGTGTATATGCACAAATCTAGTATTATACTAGATAAGGGAAAGCTATTCCTAGGTCAGCAGATATTATTTAAAAAGTGATGTTAATACTAAAACATATTCTCACTTCAGTACCATAATTAATTTAATCATTTACTTATGGGATTGAAACCTTACCCATGTTTTTATTATTTAAAAATATTATGTTTGAGAAATAGGATTTCATCATTCTTTGAATTAACTTTCTTAGATTACCAGTTTCCATAATTTCATATTTGCGGCTTTTTATATTTATAATTATGCATTGCCTGTTCTTAGTGCTTGCCTCTGTTTTTCTAGTGGCCTAAGACTTCTCCCAGGTGCTTAGCAAGAGCTCTTCATATGTTAAGGAAAATAGTAGTATTTATGGAGATTGCATAAATTTTTTCCTGAATGTGATTTACCTTAGAATTTTACAGGATTTTTTTGGATGTCTTAAATTTAAAAACTCTTATTACATATTTCACCTTATCAAAAATTGTAGTTATTTCTTCCAAACTGAAGGAATATAGAGGGTACAGTCTCAGATAGAACTGAGTTTGAAATACTTTTAACCATTTACTTGGACAAGTTATTTAATCTTAACTTTATGATGTGAAGTTTTTCACAATATGAAGGTCTTGTCTTAAACTGTTAGTTCACATCCTTGCCATTCTGTCGAGGCTAAGTGTTCTTTTGATAATTGCAAAAAGCTCTTATACATTTTAATAAACAACAGCATATAATTTTTTTGTCTGGTGTAATCATTGAAAATATTTTGCTTAATTTGTCACTTGTATTTTAAGTTTTCCTTTTTTAAAAGTAGATCAATATAACCAATATCTACTTTTGTTACTTTTATCCTTATAAATTTTTTCTCTAGTCCCAAAATCAGTTAATATATACCTGTATTTCCTATTAATTTTTTTGTTCCATTTCTACATTCAACTCTCTAACCCATCTGAAATTTATTTTGGCACAAGATAGAAGGTAAAGGCCTAATGATATACATAATCATACATGCAACATAATTTTATCATCTACTTTATAAGAATTATAGCTTTTATTTCTGTGTTTTGGTCTTATTCTATTGGCTAGAATTTATGTAGCAGTGTTAAATAATAATAATAATAATGATGATGATGATAATAATAATAATAAAATTACATGTTCTTGTTTTATTCCAAATTTTAATGAAAATGGTACAAATAATTTACTATTCTGTTATTGGCTGTCAGCTGCAGATATTCTGAATGATGTTAAAAAAAGCATCTTTGTTTTCCTAATTTTGTAGGTATTTTTATTGGGAATAGATATTTGATGTTACTAAATATCTTTTCAGCAACTTAAAAATAATTGAGTGTTTTTCTTACTGGGCCTTAAGTTGCTATGTGTTGCATGAAGAGATTTCCTAATATTCTTACATAGCTGAGGTAAAGTAAATAATGAAATGATGTCTTTTTAAGTGGGAGGAGGAATTTTGTAATCTTACTCCCAGATCACCATGACGTTCTTTCACATTACATATCATTTTTTTTTTTCATGAATAATGGCTGACCTTTACCTTCAGTTTGGTAACCTCTTCGACAATTATTATCACGATATGATTACAGTTGACTTCCTGCTAGTTGCAGTCTTCATCTAGACAAGCACAAGAGGCAGTGATCTGGTTTGTACTTTGGTTTTTAACCAGAAGGCAGAGACTCTGAAGGGGGTGAGGGCTTAATGTGAATCCCTGATGATTTTACTCTTTTCACAGCATCCTCCCATTCTTCCACTCACTGTCCCCTACCCAAGCCCCTACTCCCATTCCCCTATCACCTAGTCTGCTCTCTTCCTGCCCCCTCCTCACCCCAGGCCTTTTACTGGAAAATATAGATGGAGGCTGCTTGCCAGATGCCATGTTAAATTGAAAACCCTTGTAAAAGAAATTGAAGTGGCATTCATGTTCATTTGTTTGGCTTTGCATAGTTAAACAGCCCAATGTGTAACAAAGATAAAACTGCAAAACTCTATTGAAATATAATTATAAGAAATCCTTGGTTTACATTTAAATATTTGATGATGACAGGTCAAATAGAATGCTATATATATATATATATATATATATATATATATACACATACACACACATACATACACACACACATACATACATACACATACACACACACACATATATGTATATATATATGTGTGTGTATATATATATGTATATGACGTCATCAAAGCAAGAATTAAAGATGGGGTACAGGAATGCTGTGTGTCTGGAGAAAATACCCTCCTCAGGTGCTGAATTCAGCTGCTTGCAGAAATGGAAGCACCCAAAGCTCCCCACCCTAGCCATCAATCATGCAATAAAGATAGAGCCACTTTAAAGTAACCATGTATCAACCAGAATGGAACACTGCTGGGTTACCAAGTGTTCCTCAGGGAAACTCTTGATTGACAAAAGTTGTACTGCATTAAGTAGCAGCGATATTTTCATGGCCAGGAAGTAATAAAGCTATAATTAATCTTGATGAAGAGAAAATATTTTACATTAAAAAAAAAAAAAAAAGCACCGAGCAATTCTTGGGTTTTGTTTCCTGTAGGATTCAGTTAAGTTGACAAGTAACTCCACATACACATGAAAGAAAAAGATGATAATTTGATGAGTTGTTAATTGCATTCAAGGTCCATGCTCTAGTAGCTGTCGTTTATAAGGCATCTGAAGAAAGGATGGGATTAATTGCTACATGGGATCGCACAAACCCACCCTCTCTGTGGCTTGCTTGGGCTTGTGCAGAGGGAAAGAACTTGAGGATATGCATATTACATCCATTATAGATTAGGGTTGAGCCAGAGGGTATGCAAAGTAATTACTCTTTTGAGATCTACTTCATTACGGAGAGGTGGTAGAGGGTTGGAGTTGGTTGGTGACATTAACTTCAAGTTTTATTGCTGTGTCATTTTAAATCAGAGTTTTTACTGCCACTTCTTGGCACAGCCGTTTGGGCCTGTGTATTTCTCTCTTAATACGATCCCTTATATTGACATACTTACCTTGAAAATGGTGGTGGATTGACTCTTCTGATCTTCTCGTGATCATTTATTAAAACACTGTGACATATCTGAACTGCTGAGCCATATTCGTCTTGCTCCCTGACAGGAAGTGTGATGTATTTTTTTTTATCACCCAACATTGCTGTTTTGGGATTCACATGTTAAATTATATTAAAAGTGATGTGTGGGGAAAAGGGAGAGTGATGCTGTTCTTTGGAAAACAGGCAAATTGCAAAGGCTGTGGCTTCTAGAACAGTGAATGCAACCTGTATTCTGAAAGCCTTTCATTGTGCTTTGATTTCATTAATTGTGAAAATTAGACTTTTTTTTTTAAATTTTCTTCAATTAGAGTTGACATTCAATATGATTATGGTTAGGCTTATTCTTAATTCAAGCATATACTAACTCCTTACAGATCTGTTTGGAGTTCTTGTTCACAGCTGGAGGGGAGTTTTTTCTTGAAGCATCTCCCTCGCTCTCCCCGCAGAGTTTTGAAAACTAAAATATTATTTTATATTCTCTCCTAGATTTACTTTTTTAGTGAGACTTGCACAAGTTATGATGAGCTTCCTGCTATTGGTGGCCTCTTCAGATAGAAGGAAACAGCTTTGAAATATGCAGAATAATAATAGTGATACTGTTTATTTTTAGTTAAGAGTGCTTTACCACATTATTTCATTCAGTCCTCATAACAGCCCTCTGAGGGATATGCTATTTGCCACCCCTTTTAGTTGCTGAAGAAAATGAGGCTTGAAGAGTTTAAGTAACTTGTTGTCCAAAGTCATGCAATTAGCAAATTTCATTTGAAATCAGGGATGCTGGCCTCAGAGGTCATAGTCCTTGTCACTGAGCAATACTGTCTAAAAACATCGCTTTACGGGATTTGACAGTTGTCTTTCAGTTGGTGAAAAACAGATGTGAGGTTGGGAGTGGGTACATCCTAGAGATATTTATTTATTTTTAACTGATAGCATACTAATTAGTATAAATTTTAAAGGTGTTACAGTAGATTGAATTCATATTTTATATTTGATTTAAAGCAAGGAGAATTTCTTCATTCTTTCCAACATACATTAATTGCAAATAGTAACTCCTGAGAGGAGACTAGAAAATCATATATAGATTAAATCACAGCAGTTTGGCGACAGAAGGTCCTGTTAATCTTGAGCATCCACTGACGAAGTGATTAGCATCGTTAACTCTGTGCAATTGCTACTGTGTTACGTGCTGGCCCTCCTTGGTTCAACTTCGCAGGAGTTTTTGCCATATTGATGTGTTTGCTAAATCCATATTTAAGTTTTTGGTAAGGCTTTCTTCCTTTTAGACAAGGTGGAGAATAATATGGGAACCAGACATTTAATCAAACCAGCCCTTCCTTACTTGGAATAGTGCTGAAAGTTCATTTGAGTTGCTCTCATAGCCTCCAGCAAAGGTTTTGAGTATCCATAATGGCATATGGTGTTTGAGGTGGGGCTTGGAAATAGCTGAAAGTCATTTTGGTAGACGGATTAGCTAGTGGGTAGGCCTGTATCTAGTCTCAAATTCCAAACAATCAAATGAGAACCAAAACAAAAACGTGATTACCAAGTGATAAGTCTTGTTTTCTTAGAGATGTGCATTTCCAGGAAGAAAGATTTGTTACAATCTCAGTCATGTATGTAGCTCCACTGTTGTAATAAGAATAGTCTCCCAATAAAAATTACCTTTAAAGATACACATTTTGGGCATATATGTCTTTATTTGTTTGCTAAAAATTCTACAAAGTCATTTGTAATATGTATCCCCTTTTCTTAGATTCATGTACTTGAATGGTCTTATTTTGCTCTTAAAATTAAGAACAAATATTTGAAATTCAGTAAGTAGCAATGAAAACTTAAAGAAACAGGCTGTCTTCCAGGCTTTAATTCTGAAAGAGGGAATTGGCCTCTTTTAGAAGAATTAGTTGACATATTGGACAGTGCCTACTGAGCCCACGTTCCATCTGGGACATCATGTATGTTTGAATGGTGCCTTCAGATTATTTGAGTGTGAAAATAGACTCACAAACTGAATATGAGGCTTGATTTTTTTGGCAGAAAAGAGAAGTTTCAAAATAATGAGAAAGTATTTAGTTAAACTGTAATGTCCTGTAGGATCAATAACTTGTTTTAAATAATGTTAAACTGTAGAATTGTGACTTCACTTGGGGTATAGAAATCCATAAGAAAATATTGCTCCCACTTTAACCACGAGAAAAATGATGGATAACCTACAATAGCATTTGCTTTTTTCATCCCACTAGAGACCTTAGGTCTAAGGCAGTCAGGTTTTCTAAATTCCAAGGAGAGAAGGGACACATCATTGTTTTGCCTTTGGCAGGGCTCAAAGAGGGAGGGTTAACAGCCATCAAAGCAGATATGAAGAAAACAACTGAAATTTTTATTAATCTTTAATGACTAGAATGATCTTTTCTAATCCCCAGGAACCTTGGCATAAAGAAGATCTTGCCACTCTTTACCAGTAGATGCTCATGGGGAATATTGGGAACAGGGCAGAGAGCCCCTCTGTGTTGCAGGCATGCAGGTGATGATCAGCTACCCCTGGGAGAGGTGCAAAATCCACCAGTGTCCCAGAACTGTCACAGGGCACAAAAGCTTTCATAGGCTTGGAATGGGCAGAAAGGCTGGCCAAACACTTGGATCCATGCAAAGACTGGCAGTTGTTGGGATGAGGATAGAAAATATACTCTTCCAGGCTTTAACTGAGTCTAGAAAAATCTTGTCTGCACCAGGATGGGGTGGCAAATCTACTTGTGCCCAGGATCTGGGTTGATATTGAATAGTGGTGTGCAAAAGCTGAGGAGGAATAGACTCCTCCAACATTACAAGGTCGAAACAGGCTGTTACTTGTGAGTGGAAGAGGTAGGAATGCTGAGACAGCCTCACCTCTGAAGCTCAGGTGCACAAGGTCTGTCAATGACAGAGGCTGCAGCAGGAAACCTTTTTGACCTCACGATGGGACCTGCATGGAATAGCAGGCCTAAACGCAGGGGAAGAGCATGAGCACAGAGAGGCGCCCTCTGTTGTGTAAGTGTGGAGCAGGAACACTAAGAAAAACCCTCTCGCATTAATAGGGACAAACTTCCTGTTATAAAATGTCACAGGGATATAATGTATAGCATAGAGAATACGGTCATTACTATCATAGTAACTGTGTGTGGTGATAGATGGTCACTAGACTTATCATGGTGATATTTTGTAAGTTCTATAAATGTCTATAAATGTACCACCATGTTGTACACTTGAAACTGGTATGTGTGTGTGTGTGTGTGCGGGGAGAGGGGGGTGTTGTTTGCCTACGTGCATTAAAGCCAAATGAGATACAAGTAGGGTTTTGGAGCCAAAAAAAAAATAATAATAATAAAGGTTTATTTAAGGAAATGGCACCACGCCCAGAGACCCAAATGAGCTAGCACTCAAAGGCCTGGCTCCCTGATGGCCTCTAGGGAAAGGGTTATATAGGACAAATCTCATTAGTCATGGTAGCTAAGGGAGTTGAGGTTATGGACTATACTGATTGGTAGGTAGGAGGCAGTTTATTTTTGCATCAGGCCCTGAGTCATGGGGTCATTCTGTCTGGTTTTGAGGGGCTGCAGGTAGGGTTGTTCCGCTGTCGTGGGTCTGGAGTTGAAACATAGCTGAAATCAAGATGTTATCTTTAGTTTAACCAAAACTTTTTCTGTGGTCAGCAGACTTGAGGCTTTGTTTATAAGACTGTTTGATGCTGACCGAAGGGCTTAATGATTAAGGGAGTGGTCATGCAGCTCATGCAAAGGTGGAAGAATAAGGAAAGAAAAAAGTGAGTACGAGGCCAATTTAAATCAAGGAGAAAGAGAAGAGAAAAAGTCATTTTAAGGAAGAGAAAATTTGCATGGTTACAAAAGTAGTATAATAGTCTATGTCAACTAAAATTTTTTAGAAATAGTAATTTTAAATTTTCATAAAAGAAAAACTTTTGTTAGGAAAATCTCTCATTAAACACAAGGCGGCTGGAATCCACTGCTGAAGGAATTCATTGTCTTTGCTGCACTGGTTACTATAGCAACAGCAGAACACAAATCCTGCTCAACAACTTTTAGATTGACCCAAACATTCACAGTATTGGCCTAAAAACAGAAGAGATGTGCCCATTCTAGAAGTAAATTCGGTTTACCTCAGTCTCAGCTGATTTTTCACATACAATGTTTTGTATTTAATCAAAACTGACAAGATATACAAAAGAATAAGGAAAAAGAATAACCCACCAAGAAAAAAATTATAATAAAACTAAACCAAAGAATAGCTAGAAACTTAAAAAATAGCATTTAATTATATAAAATATGCCATCATAATGTAATAAGTTAATCATAGGGGAAGCTAGGAATGGGGTTATATGAAAATTCTCTGTTCTACCTTTTTAAATTTTTCTGTAAATGTAAAACTTTTCTGAAAATGTTTATTACAAATGACATTGTTTAAAAATATATTTAAAACATATTTTTAAGGATATAAAACTTCAAGCTAGAGATGGAAAAAAGATTGCAAAGTGCCTATGTGGTAACTAGATTATATAAAGGACTCTTAAAATTCACTAATAAGAAAATCATTTCCACAGGAAAATGGACGTTTAGATCTTCACTGAAGAAGATCTATGGATTGCAGTTATGTACATGAAAAGGCGTTCATCATCATTACTCATTAGAGAATGCAAATTAAAACCACAATGAGACACCATTAGTATGGCTAGAATGAAAAAGCCTGGCAAAACCAAGTGTCATTAAGAATATAAAGCAAGTGGAACTCATACAGGTCTGGTAAGGAAGCAGGATGGTCCAACCACTTTGGAAAACATTTTGGCAGTTTTTCATAAAGGCAAATAGAAGCTTATCATACAGCCAAGCAGCCTCACGCACAGCTTTCTACCCAAGAGTCATTAGAGATACATAAGTACAAAGACCTGTATATGAATATAGGTGGAAACTTCACTTAAAATGGCCCCAAACTGGAAATAACCCAAATCTTCCTCTACTTGTGAATGGATAAACAGGTTGTCCTATATCTGTACTATGAAATACTACTGAGCAAGAAAAAGGAACAGTTACTGATCCTTACAATAACATGGACAAACCTCAGAAGCATTATTCAGAACGAAAGAAGCGACACACAAAAGGCATAATTCCATTTTTATAATATTCTAGAAGAGTTAAAACTATAGTACATAAAAAAGAATAGGGATTGCCATGGACTTAGCTGGAGGGATGGGAATGACAGTAAAATGGCATGAAGAGTTTCAGTGATGAAAATGTTATATCTTGATTGTGATTATCGTTACATGACTAAATACACCTGTCAAAACTCATGGAAGTATCTAGATTAAAAAGATAAATTATTGTATCCAAGTTATATTTCAAAAAACCTGTCTAAAATTGCAATTAAATTCTAGAATAACATTTAATAGGTTCTCAGAAAATGATTTAAAATGCAATTAAAAAAATTTTTGGCAATCTGTACAATAATGTCATGCTGTCTGAGGGAACTTAAACAAGCTACTTCACTTCTTGGGGCCTTAGTGTGTTTTTTTTTCTAATCTACATTTGGGATAGCAATCTACATTTGGGATAGCAATCTACATATCTTATATGAATTTTGGGTGAACATTCAATTAAATAATACAAAGGGCTTAAAAATTTTTCAGAAAATAGTAAGGATGCCAATAATATTATTTGTGATGATGTTCATCTTGCTTTAGCTTCTGTGTGTGATAGGGGACTGAGATGTTAAGTCTCCATGTATTGTTGATGAACTGAAGTAAGAATTTAGGTGAATGTTACTGTTTTATTCCAACATTAATGTTTGTTTGTGCTATTGCATAGACTCATTTCTGTATTTATTTAAAAATATTTTTTTGAGCACTCTCTATGTCAAACACAGTAGTAAGTGGTGGAATTACCTTGCAGGATAACACTCAGTCTGTGCCCTCAAGAACTTATTGTGAAAACAGACCATTCAGAGGTGGATTCCAATGCATTGACTGCGATAAGTACTATGAGTAGGTGTGGGAGCCTGTTATGGGAGTCTACGCAGCTATTTATCTGAAGGCGGGAAGAGTTTCTGTAGGCAGTGATAATGTCATTGACTTTGAAGGAATGTGTGTTGGAGGCAAGCTGGTTCTCGGTTTGGCCTTTTTTGGTGTAGGAATACATTTTCAGAAGTCCATGGTGCACTAAAAGAGGAAACATTACAAGAACATTATAAGAGGAAAAAACTTTAGAGAAGAACTGAGTCTGTGTGAATAGTATATGACCTTTTAGTAAACTCAAATCATATTCAAAGTATAGGTAGCTAGAGGTTATAAGGAATATGATTCTTTTTCCCATTTGTGATTTCACACTGTCCTGAGTCACAGTAGAATGGCCAGACTTAAACCATTGCCATCAGCCTCTTGAAGAGAGCAGTTCAGATTATAATTGAGGGGTGAACCATGGTGGTTGGTTCCTAGGGGGACAAAATCAGTTGACACCTGTGTTCCAAAGTCTGATAAAGAGAGAAAGATCTTCAGCCTATATTAGAGAAGCACCAGTTACTGTCAAAGATCCTAAATGTACTTGACAAATCCTGCTTCTTTAGCAGGATCAGTCTGTTGAGGTGCATACCTACAGGCAGTAAAACATTGAGAAAGTCAGCATACCTTCTGGAAAGCTAGATGGTTTTATGATGGTAATAAGATATCAGTCTCTATACCAAATTTAAGTTCTAATGAGCAGATGAAGGTCCAACCTTCTGGCCATTATCCTTGGATGTACCACACAGACCACACCTGGCTGCCTTTTGGCCTTTCATTAGTGTCATCTTCACACTACACTCTTCAAATGGCCTGCTGGGAATGGATTCCTGAGGCAGAGTTCAGTAATGATGGCATGCGCTTGTTGCAATTCAGCTAAAAAGCAGGAACATTCACAAAGTAAGTGGGGAACAGTGTTCTGCAGAGACAACGCTGTAAACCTAGAATTTTTAGGCTCAATTTGGTGAGTTTTATATTTTTGTTTTGTTCTGTACCTTAGCATATTACTGATAATTATTAATTAATATTATTATTAATGACACTCAGCAAATATTTGTTGGACACCAAGAATATAAAAAGCACCATTAGGTGTTGTTTGGGAAGTTTGAGGGTAACTAAAGTATAATTTGTGCCCTAACAGAATTTATAATCTGGAAGAATATCTTTATCTCTAACTCTGTGTCTATATATGTCCCAGCATGCACACACACACACAAATATAGAAATCCATAATATATGTATGTATGTATGTATGTATGTGTGTATATGTATGTATATGTGTGTGTATATATACATACACACACACACACACACACACATATATATATATATATACACATATATATATGTATTTCTGACCTTCTCTATGATCTGAATGCTAAAATGAAGCATAAACAGCGTCGTATGGGAGCACCAAAAGGAGAACTGTTTATTTTGATTGGGGGTTTGGAGGATCTTTGGGTTGTGAGTGTTACGTGCAGGATGCGTAGGGTTTCACTAGGCAGAGTCACAGTGTGAAGTAGGAACTGGAAGCCAAGAACCATACAGTGAATTCTATAAGAATCTCATCCCTTTTATAAGCTTTCATATGTTCAGCACCTCATTGCAAGTATTTGTTGAATGAATGAATGCATGAAATAGCATAAGCAAAATCTCAGAGTGAAGAAAATACAAGATATGGACTGGTCAGTGGTCCACAGTAGGTGGTGTAGGATGGGGTCAGTGGTTACACTGTGTAGGGTACAGCCTAGGGATGGGATGGGTTGTTGGAGGCATTTTCCAGAAGTGCTAAGGAGTTTAGAATTAGTACCTGTCAGATACATTTGACCTGGAGAGTTACCTAAAAACCTATTTATTTTACAAAGCTCCTTCATACTTTTACCATTCTTTGATTTCTTTCCCATTCTCTTCTCAGGAGTTCTTAATCTCTTTATCCACAGGTATTCCATTTGTTGTATCACATCCTACCTTCCATCTTCGGGACTTTGGTTTAAAACATGATACTACATTGCTTTAGTGGTAATCAGTTTCTCTATTTTATTGGTCACAAACATATGACTCAGGAACAGGGTATTCCTGCAAGGGTCGAACATGGATTTATTTGCAGACTGTTTTAGTTTGGTAGGGCTAACTACCACAGACTGGGTGGCTTAAGCAACATAAATTTATTTTCTTAAGGTTCCGAAAGTCCAAGATCAAGGTGTCAGCAGATTTTATTTTTTTCCGAGGTCTCTGTCCTTAGCTGGCAGATGGCTGCCCTTTTGCTTTGTCCTCAAATGTTTGCTCTTTAGTCTGTGTGTTGTCTGTGTCCTAATCTCCTAACTTTCTCTTTTTATAAAGATAATGGTTATATTATATTAGGACCCAGCTACATGACCTGATTTTACTGTAATTACCATTTAAAGGCCCTATTTCCAAAAGAGCCACCCTCTGGGGGTTAGGCTTTCTACAATTACGTTTAGAGGAGACACAATTCAGAACATAACACTGACCTAAGGCATTAGGTGTGTGCTGTGCCACCTGACAGAAAAGTGTTGTTGGGGTTTAGGTCAATGCAGGTCACATCTGGTTGGAATCCGAGCTTGAGCTGATGTAAAACTAGATTGTTGTCTAGTGAAAGTCATCTCTTCTGAAGAGTTCAGTCTCTACCAAAGCCGGGAACACTCCATATTTCAGTCGCTTTAAGTAAGTTTGGAAATAGTGGCCATAAATTCATAAGATAATTGTATGTACTTATGAGAGAATAACCAGCTAAACAAGTGTTACACATTAAAGTTAATGGAATCCCAGTCTCTCAGGTCAGAGGCAGGGGGCTTCCTCAGTTTTGATCTGTTAAGACCTCAGGCAGTTGCCTTAACCTTTTTCTGCCACTCTTTCCTTGTTTGTAAATGGAAGATGACAATGCTTTCTACCTCATAGGATTATTCTGAGGATTAAATGAGAAAATGTGTGTCAAGCACGTAGCATAGTCCTTGATACACAGTAAACACTCTGTAAATTAACTAATCTAATATGTATTCAGTGTTAGCTGAATACATTACTAAAGATGAAAATGGTAGATCTATTCACAGGCATGTTAGCAATAAAACTGTTCGCAAAATATTAGGTTTAGCAGCTATATTTATGTAAATTGAAGAAATAATTTTACTTAAGATGGTAATCGTATGTTCCCAATGTTTAAAAAATATCATAAATATTGTTCCTGTAACTCTATCAAATAAAATGTACCTTTTATTTCTTTTATTACTGTTATTGCAGAATAACTTTCCTCGGCCTTATTTCAACAATTGACAAATAGCAATTTAAATGTACCTTAGGCGGATTTATCTTCTAGGATTGAACATTTGATTCTGTTAATAGTATAAGTTTTAAGGATCTTACGTATGAGGTATGCTCACGAAGAAGTATTTCTTTGTGTTGGTAAGATAGAAACATGGTCTCTGTTATTGCTTCACTGTAGATGATGTCACAGGAAGTTTACCCAAGAGTTTTGTATAAAGGAAGGGCAGGGCTCAGAAAATGCTGAATACACTCATCAGTAGTGGTTTTCTTGGACCTGTTGTGCTTTCTGCTCATCTCCACCTCCAAGTAAAGCAGTCAGCGTGTTATTACTTTTCATATTGCTTATTTTGCTAGTATAACCCTCATTTTGGAACATTTTGAAATATCTAACAAAAAGGAGTTAGGCACTTATAAACACTTTGTAATATGAGGCTGTTTTGAATAGTATTATAAAATAATTCTTTCAGAGTATACCCAGTTTATATAAGGCAAATGGTAACTGAGATCCTTATGACTTGTATTGCTTGTTTAAAAGAATAAAGTTAGTTGAAAAGATTTATTAGTTTTAGAGATGGGTTGAGAGAACTATTAAAAATTACATATACAGTTGGGATCCTACAGCACTTTTGCTTATGCTGGTCTTTCCTTTTTCTTTAAAGTGGATTCATCTTTACCACATACAGGAAGATATTTTTCTGATATTTAATAGGTTCTGCTTTAAAAAAACTACACACAGAACCATCAGACAAACATGAGGAAGTTTTTCTGTAGGAAGGCAAACAGTTGTTTGCATGTGAGATCTATTTTTAGTAATAATTAACTCTAGATTTTTACCTACAAATAGAGGTGACATGAACAAGAATCACAGTAATATGCATGCACAAGCACACACACTTTGTACTTGCTGGCATTTACCTTGGAGTGGGGCCTGTGCGCAGTGGGCAGGAGACAGGTGCAGACGGCTTTTCCTGAGCAATAGGCATGTCATTTCTCATCTACTTTCTGCAAAGAAGTATGAAGTGAAGCAGCCTGATTCCCCTCTGGAGCCATCCAACTGCTTCCTTTAGCTGGAGTCTTGGAGACAGGCCATCTAGCCGCAACTCCTGACTTCTCAGCTACAACTGGCTTGAGGTTTTGTTTGTGTTTTGTTTTGGTTTTTTAAATCTTTGTGATTATTGTTGAGGATTGTGTAATTAATTTAATGAGCAGAACAACCAGTAAGACGCAAATCTTGCAGACAAAGGCCTCATTGTAAATGCTAAGAATTATCAACTGCGAGGAAGAGAGTGGGGTGCAAAGTGGCTTGGCCTGGAGTTGAGGAATTAATGAGATGTGGGGCCAGGCCAGTGGTTCCCAAACACTGGGAGAAGAGTCATGTTCGGGATTCTGGACGTTTGGCATAGTCAGCCTTCTTTGCAATTTCTGCTATTTGATGTCTTAATCTGTTATTCTGAGAACGAAAAAATTATGATACACAGATGCAAGTTAATCTAAGTTAACCTCTGTCTGAACTTGACCTACTTTCATTTAGAATTAGCCATATTTAAAATTGTAAACGACTAATTTGAGTATAGCACATGAAATAGTATTATGTTTCTAAAACATGTGCCTTTTTTTTTTTTTTTTACCTCCTACTATAGATCCTTCCTGGCTTGAGAAGTCTATATAACAAAACCAGAATAAGTATTTTAGCTATCCCAGGACATTCAAGATTTCAGGCATTTAAAAATAATAGTTTTTTTTCCTTTTTATGGAAAAATTTAGAGATTAAAGAGATTCTTTAGGATCTAAAATGCTTATTTAATTTTTGTCCTAATGTTTTAGAAAAACACTTTCATCTTGTTTATGTGAATAAAGTCCAGCCTACGTAAGAATCTGCACTACAGCCAGAAGAGTCAGTTATGATTATGTAAATTGTAGAAATAAATTTGGCTAAGTATTTAAAATATTCTGCCTGAAATTGCAGTATTTAATTATAATCTTAGATTATTAGCAAGGTAATTGCAGTTTTAAGTCTTCTTAGTTCTTCTGTAAGATGTGAAGGCAGGCCCCTGTCTTATTCAGCTCCTCAGCCCCAAGGCCCAGTCCCCAGCAAATGCGGCACTGATGGATTGTTCCCTAAAAGGACACTTGCCTCCATCTGAATCTTATTTGATGTAAACAAACATATCTGCCAACATTCATGTCAGAACTATACTCATTATCATAGTATAGGTTGGTTTCTCGAACAAGAATTTAGCCCATATCAACAAAAGCATTCTGTGAGAATCAATTGGACAAGCAGAAGTTACAAGAAGGGATATTATAGACTTTGTTATCCTTTGGTGAATGGTGTGGTTCATCCTTTATAGCAGTAAATTTATTATAAATCTTTGAATTTTATGTATACATACATTTTTCCCCCGGAGAGCCAGTTAGTAAACATTTTGCAGCCACCCGCTGAAGCCTATTATTGCAGTAACTTCTGTGATTTTTGGTGGTGAAGGTCTAAAGGACTGATTGTGTCTTACTTCCCTTGCTATGTGTACGTGCCGTGCAGCCTGTTCCAGGAATGCTCAGGTCGTGGGTAGGGAAGGAGTCTTCCAGCACTACCATTGGCAAGGTAGGCACATTCAGAGTTCAGACTCCAATGTGTGGGCCCAGACTAATCCACTGAGCCCAAGGGTGGAGCTGGGTCTTAGGAGACATGAAACTTTTAAAATTGAGGGGACCCTTTTTTAAGGAACAGGATTAGGAAAAAGAGGTAAAAGGCCTGAGAAAATTCAGGTATGAAGCCCCGAGGGTTTAACTTCATTGTAGAGTGGCCTTTGATCAAGTAAATGGAGCATTTAAGAGATCAAGCCTAGCTCTTAGGCTGAGACCCAGAAGCAAGACAATGGGTTTGGAAAAAAAAAAAAAAAAAATCAGTCAGTGAGTCCACCAGGATGAAGAGCACTGTATTAGAAAAACAGAACTAAAGGGGTGTGTGTGTGTGTGTGTGTGTGTGAGAGAGAGAATGAGAGAGAGAGACTTATTTTTAAAAATTGGATCATGCAGTTGTGGGGCCTGGCGATCTGCAATCTGCAGGGCAGGCTGGCAGGGTTGGCAGGCCGGAGGCCCTGGGAGTTGTCAATGTTGCAGTCTGGAGGCAGAATCCTTTCTGATTCCTCCTTGAAGGGCTCTAGTCTTTTCCTCTTAAGGCCTTCAACCGATTGGATGAGCCTCACCCACATTACGCATTGTATTCTACTTAAATGTTAATCACATCTGAAAGATACCTCACAACATCTAGACCGTGTATGACCAAAAAAAAATGTCACCACATTAAGCCAAGTTGACAAACGAAATTAACCATCACAATCCCGGAGGTCGGCTCTTGGCTTGGACCAGAACAAGGGGCTAGGAGGGCAGGTCACCTCCTAGTGTGGAGATGGCCTGATATACCTAGACTGGAGGAGAAGGACTAAAACAGAATTTGGTGGTCAGATCCTGCTCTGTCATTGGCCACTTTCTTTGGGCCCTGAGGGAGATGAGCCCAAGACCCACTGTTTAAAATGAGAGAGTTTGTAGAGACATGTCAGTCAGAGATGAAAGGATGGGGATTTTCTCTGTGTTTTTTTTTTTTTTTTTTCTTGTAGGACTCTTTTTGAGTCAAAATCTCAAAGAGGTCCAAACTTCAAAACTGAGTTAAAACTAGATTACTGTGATGGTTGGGGCAAAGCACGGGAGCCAACCCCCACAGCCACACGAGCAGGCTCACAATCATGATTTGAGAGTCATTCTACTACTCCCACTTTCCCATCCTGGTTTTTAAAACCACTGAACCAATGTCCCAAGATCATAAAATGACAAAAATCAAGAATGAAAGTCACATTCCTTCTTGCTGCAAAATTCTTTTTCTCTATTGAAAGATGTGGCACTTGGCCCTTGATTGCACTGATTTGCTTAAACACATGTGTATATTTTAACATCTAGAAACATTAAAAAACTTTTATGTTTGTTTGTTTTTTTGTTTATTTAAAAAATTTTACATGAGAGCATCATGGCAGACTAGACTTCATTGCTGGAAAAAGTTCTAGAGATAACAAGGTCAGAATTGTATAATTTAATTAAACTTATATAGGAGTGAGAAAATTTTAATTTTTAAAAAACTATCACCCCCTGTGTGATTTTTGTGTATTTGATTTGCTTAGAGCCAAATTGGGTATAATGACCAGAATATACAATATTTAGGTCTAAATAAACCTGAGAAAGGACACCTAGTTGTAAAAATATGCAAGTATTAAGTATTTAGAATTATGGATGACTTTCTTTAATACATCAACGCTAAGATATGGTCTCTGTTGATGAACTTGGAGTAGTTGACAAGACATAAATTAAGTGATAACTGAAGGCAGTAAAGATGGAAAATCAGGGTGATCTTAATGAACTAAGAGTTTGGAATAGGAGAATGAATTCTTCAGGATGGGGTGATCTGGGAATTTATAACCTCAAGAATGGTGTTTGAACTTGATCCCATCTAATCTTGGAAGCTAAGCAGGGTCGGGCCTGGTTAGTACTTGGATGGGAGACCACCTAGGAAGACCAGGTGCTGTCAGTGTAAAAAATAAAAAATAAGGGATTGTAAACTGACAAGGTCCTTGCAATCTGTGATGTCAACCAAGGGTTGCCTTGTCTATAAATAAATAAAAAGAAGAATGATGTTTAACTTGTGTCATAGATATGAGTTGAGGGGAGGAATAGAGACATTCCCTGAGAATGTAAAATATAAACAAACGTGTGTGGTGAGAGTGGAATGTTCAAGGGAGAGCAAGACCTTCTCTCTTTAAAGGTAATAGAAAAGGGGTATTTTAAATTAAGATGCTCTAAGGAGATCAAGGCCCTTAGGATGCCAGTGTAATGTGAATAGAAAATTGTAATGCATATAACATAAAAAAAACTCCCTATGGTAGCACAACCTTATTATAAGAAAATTGCTGGTTTTGCAGTGCTGTACCCTCTATTGTGGACATCAAGCAAATTAGTAAGAGTCAATATGTAGAAAATTTGGTTTTAATAGGATGATTGCATTGCATGCTCAGCCACGTGATATAAATAGTAAATACTACATCTGTGTACATACATTCACGTGAAGTCCAGTATTTATGGAATATTTTAAAGAGGCAGTTATTAAACCATTCACCATTAAACGTATATAGAAAGTTATGTCATAGTATTGTCATCTCTCTGGAGGGCTTGATGGCTCATCCTGTGTTCATTTCTCACACGCAGAGAAGAATATTGTCATTGTTACCTTTTTATAAATTTAGTGACATACCTTTGTCTTTTTTAGTAAGGATGCTACAGGGTGTGTTGTACAGCCGGAATCACCTGCGTTGGGTCAGGGTGGATGGGTGTGACAGTGATTTGGGAAATGATGCAGTACTTAATATCCTTTTGTGGGTGGTATACTCGATTTTTCCATTATTTTATTTTTATTTTTTTTGCATATGGTTTACTTTAGAAATGTAACATCCCAAGTGAATAAGAAACCATTCATATAATTTTGCTCCAGAATCTACTTCTCAAAGTTGGCAGTGAAACATGCTTACTTATTGCTCTTGACAAAACACATTCTTTCAAAGGTGATTCTGAATAGCTAAAATTCTTTGGCCACAAAATAATACTGAATACTAGTAGAAAATTTACAGATTTAAGTTGGAGTTTGTTGGGGTATCATAATTCTAGCTTTTATATTCCATACAGTATAGTGTTTTGGATTTTTAATGGGGCCAGAGCAATAATAATAAAAGTGATTCAAAATGCACCCAGTAATTACAGAGATTTGCTGTTGCCTTTGCGTTAAAAATGATGATGATTTACGCTTGGTGAAATTGTCGTCTGTGGCTCTCTTTAGGATATTCTTGCTATTAAGATGCTTATTAGTTAGGGTCAATGATTTAAAGCTTAAGAACTGCGTCAGAGAGCTGTAAAATTATTTATTCTTTAATAGATAATAGTAAATTTGAAACAGACACTAGATTAATTATAATCTTGTACACTAAAGAATATGTATTGGCCCTTCTCTCTTCTTAGGTCTTTTGAATTCATTTCAAAAAGTAACTAGAAAAAAGTAAATAGAAAAAGGCATAATTGGGTTAGACAGCCTGATGTATTCACTTCTGCCTCCTGGTTTATAAATAGTTAACATTGTTTCTGAATATGCAAGAAAATAATTTTTACTTCTCAAGGTGAACCCTTCTCCATGCTAAACAAATGGTAGATTTCATTTTCAGTTTGTTTGTCCTTGCTCCAGCTTGACATTGGTTAAATTAGGTTGAAAAATCAGGGAGGTGGGCCCTTCTCTGATTCTGGGGCAAGGGTAATGGAGGATGGAGATGTAGTTAATGGTAAGTACACTTTAAATTGGCATTGCAGGAAGGGGCTTGTCATTATTTCTGTTATCAATAATTATTAGTGTGTATGCATAAATTTACATGTACATATTTATGCACACACATATACATATATACGTACATATATATGTGTAATTCAGGATACATACACTCTTCGTTGTAGTTTTATGTAAGACAGAAATCCAGAGTAAATATCAGATGTGTCAGAATGTTAATTTCTTATAACAGTAATTAAATTTGATATTCAAATTCCTGTGTTAATGTTCTTGAGTAATGCTTGGGTGTTATACTAAAAAAAATAAGTCAAAGATAAAGAAATTCTGTCTAAACCTGTTAAATCACATGAGAAAATATATGAATATTATTCCTGTTAACATTGTGAAGTTAACAATACAAGTTAATATTATTAAGCTATGCTATAATAAGAAAATATCAGCCTCCTCACCCTGTTCCCCAATCTCAAAACCTCAATATAACAAATAGTTATTTTTCGTGCCTGCAAAATCCAATGTATGTCAGTGGAGGCTTTCTTCCATCCAGTGACTCAGAGCTCTAGGCTTCCTCCATCTAGTGGTCTATCACCTAAACATGTCATTTTTAGGGACAAAAACACTGAAGAGTAATTCAAGTTGCATCTTAAGAGTGTGGCCTAAAGATGAGTTTTGTTATTTCTGTTTACATCCTATTGGTCAAAACTCCATCAAATGTTCTCAATTTACTTGTAGGGGAGCCCGACAACTGTAGACTTCCTTTGTACCAAGGAAAAAGAAACAGAAGGGTGTTTCCTTTGCTGCTGTGTGGGAAATGCTTCCGAAATCTCTGCATGTAATCGTGTGACTTAATAATAGGAAAAATGCCACACAGGCATGACATCTTTCAAACAATTTCATCATCTCCCCTTTCTCCCTCACCCCATGTGCTAGGAATTAGGATGAAAATCAGTTGGTTGTACCCCAATTCCACACACCTGTGGCTTGGCACCCTTTAGCTTGTCCTAGTCACTCTGCGTGTTTCCTTCCTTTAGAGTGCTTGGTGGCCCCGTGCAAGCATATGACACTGCCACTGGACAGGGTATGTGTCCCCTCAGCGTGTTCCTCTCTGGGTCCTGCTTTTCCATCACTGATCCTGCCCCTCTTTTGTCCCCAGGAATTCCCTCCCTTTCACCAGAATTAATGTCACACATTCTGAAGGTGGGGAAGAGTCATTATTTAGCTGTTTAATAGTAGAACATTTCAGCTGATAATTTTGGTTACATGTATTAGTTTTCTATGGCTGCATGACAAATTGCCACAAATCTAATGGCTAAAAGTAGCACCTTTTTATTACCTCATAGTTCAGTAGGTTAACATTTTGGGCTAGCTGGACTGGGTCCTCTAGGGTCTTATAAGGCCAAAGTCAAGGTATCAGCAAGTCTGTGCTCTTGTCTGGAGGATTTGGGGGAGAACCTGCTTCTAAGCTTAGTTACATTGTTAGGAGAATCCAGTTCCTTAGAGCTGTAAATACAAGGTTCCCATTGCTTTGTCAGCTTTTAGCCGGAGGCCACTGCCTGCAGTTAGAGGCTAACCAAATTCCTTCTTGTGTAGCCCCTCCATCTTCAAACCAGTAGTGGTGGGTCAAGCCCTTCCCATGCTCCCAGTTTTTCTGGCTTCCTGGTTTCTAGACAGAGAACACTATGCTTTTAAAGGACTAGAATTTGATTAGCCAACTTGAAGATTCTGCCTTTTCCCCCTGATTGTGGGAGCTATATTTCATCATATATTAACAGCTTCTACTCATACTCGAAAGGGTTTGAACAAAGGCAAGTCATTGGGGTCATTCGTAGAATTCTGCCTCCTGCCCAGGATAGGTTAGAAAGGGAGTTTTTGTTTGGTAGAACCTGTATTTCTACCCAGATAACATATTTGAAAGGAAATATTTTTTTGTGCAAAATTAAATGTGGTTGGTGAAGAGAGGGTAGCGGAGGTTGGTAAGGAGAGAGGATGCATTTTCTTTCAAAGGCTTCATGATATACAGTAAATACTTAAAAAACAACTTAATTTAGGAAATAGGCATAGAAAATAGCTTGCTTGATTTTAAATTAAGAACTGTAATCATAAAATTGCACTTAATAAATACATGAAAAAAATATGGTAATGGCCAATTAAAAGAGAGATTTAGTAGGGAATGGTAAGTGGATAGAAAGCACAGAGAGTCAAATCCAAAGATCTTAATAGAGTAACAATAGTCCTTATAGGATAAAGTTGTAAACGGTTACTGAAAACCATGTTGTGATTTTACATAAATGGTTTCATAATTTTCTTACATGTTGCTCTCTCAGAGAAACTGTCATTTACAGGTTGGTGCCCAGCTCTCACTGTCACATCTGTTTAATTTCTTTTTAGAACGTATCCTAATTTGAAGTTATCTTGATTCTTTTCATGTTTAATTGCTTATTCTCTGCACCCCCTACCCCTTTCTAAAGCATCCACCCGAGAGGGTAGAGACACTGACTGCCTTGCTCTTCTCTGTAAGCCCAGTGCCTAGACCTGTGCAGTGTACATCCTGGGTGCCCCGTAAATATTGATTAAATGAATAAATGAATGGAAGAGTTTGTCACCGTTTCATCATTGCCCTGTGAGGCAGGTCAAATTAACTAAAGGCCTGGAGTACATTTTTCTTTTCTAAATATAGCCTTCCTTTATGTAAATGAAGCTCATCTGGCCTCTTCCCTCCTGATCGTTTCATCTGACAAAATTTCGATGCTTCTTAAGTTATACAAAGAAGCTGATATCTCTGATCAGCAGACTGGTAAATCAAATGCTCTAACTATAACATGCATACTTGCAATAGTACGTGTTAATAGATTAATTGGATTTGTCTTTTTAGTGTAATGCTAACCTACATATTTAAAAATGTTTTATTATTAGATTATTAATGTTACAAAAACATATTTCCCGTAAAATGTACATACTTTTCAGGTAACATGAATATAAAGTTATGACCATAATGTTTCCTACAAACTTTACTTTTAAATGGGAGGAGAATTGAAGCCTGTTCCAGGTCTGATATTAATTTGCTTAGAAGTTACTTCATTTGTGGTTTCTGAGAACCATCTCAAGATCTATAAAATGATGAAATTCATAACATAAGAAGTAGATAATTTCTTCTGCGTCCCTCTGAGATATTCCCCCATGCTTTTATTTTTTTTTTCTCATTGGAAAAATCTGCCGCCTTTGATTGGGGCTGAATATTTCTAAGTATTGGATGGCCGTATGCTCAGTGAAAAGATAGTACTATGAAAACATTTCCCAAAGTGAATTATTTCTGCTACCCTTGGGTTTTCTCCCATGACAATGAAGGCGTAGTGTGATAGATGGTATCTTTGTGCTCTAAATCATCCTTCCTTCAGTGTTCCTCCCTGCAGAGTATTCCATATCCCAGCCCTTTGACCTAAGAATAGGCATGTGACATGCTTTGATCAGTGAAAGGTAAAAACAGTGATGTGATCTCTTCTGGGCAGAAGCTTTAAAAAACTGTACATGGTTCACAAATTTAATCTTTTCCCTCAAGTCACAATGACTGGCAATGTTCCTGACAGAGACTGTTTTGTCAGCTTTGGTCCTAGAGTGAAGAAAGCGGCACAGAACCATGGTAGATACACATGAGATTTGTAGTAAAAGTGAAAAATAAGCCTTTGTTGTTGTAAGCCATTGAAATTGTGGAGTCATTTGTTACTGAAGCAGAATTGGCCCATCGTGACTGATACACATGCCTGATGCTTGTGTACCCAGTTCAGATTACCTTTGTTCACATTCCATCCACTGCCAAGCAAGCAATTCTGCTTGGGCTTCCACTAGCAGCACATAGGTACAGCCTGACAGCTCAGTAGCTTAAATCTGTGCTTCTCGCTTTGTGTCCATATGCACTTCAGATTTTGTCATGCACTGCTATGGGAGCTGAGTAGGCACTCACACATGTGTAAATAGAAAGTGCAAGGAAATTAACCCCCACGAAGCAAATCTCGACAAATGGGAAATAGACAACGAGGGATAAGTGTTTCCCTCTTCTCTTAACACACACCATGGTTCTGAGATAATATTTCTGAGAGCTCCTTGGAAAGTCTTAACAGAACTGAACAGCACATCACCAAGTGGCCAGCTCCATTATCCACCTTCATGTTGGCTTTCCCTTCTTTATTTTCCTCTCCTTGGCCCTCACTTCTACTCTCTGGAATCACATTCCCCAATAAACAGCCTTCACACAAGCCTTTGTCTCAGGCTCTCTGTGGTGGGGGAACATGACTCATCACCAGTTCCACCCTCATCTTCTTGAAACAATCAGAACATTTTCCAGCACCAGAGTGAATTATTTAAGTAATTCGGCAGTGTAAAGGGTTGCACTGTGCGTTTATAGAAACTTGCAAAGCATAGACACTTTGCTACTCAGCTTGGAAGTTATTGTTAGATTTGCTGATCCCAAAATAAGACTTTTTCCCTCCCACGCTCACAGAATTATCTCCCATCATTAGCTCTCAGTTTATCCTGCAATCATAACACGCAGCTCTTGGTTGGGAGGAATCCATGTTTTTTGAGATTTAGTGTTTTGTTGAATAGCAAGTTGTTAGGCAAATGGTTCAGTGTTAGAGCACAGTTGAGGTTGTAGTGGAGCTATTTTTCTGTGGTACCTTGTTACCTTTCAACTCCGATTTGCCAGTCCACTGACGGTGCCATGTGGGACATTTTCTGGCGTCATGGGAAATATCATCTTGTTTGGGAGTCGAACTGGCTAAGTTCCCACAGCATCTTGGCTGTGTTTCCTCTTTGCTTCCTCGTCAGTCCCTAAAAATCATAAAAATCACAGCATGATAGAACTGCAGGCTATATTGAAATCATCTAACTGAATTCCTTATTTCGTAAGTCAGAAAACAAATCCATAAAGGTTAAGGTAAATGACCCCCTTTGAGGGGGCAGGGAGAGAAATCGAGAGGGATGCAATCCTGGCCGTTTAAGAAGATACCGTTCTATTCTGACATAATTAAATTCTTGATTGTGATGCTCTTAAATGAACCATGAAATTCTAAGTACTTACAATGCGAGTGTGATTTTTAACTAAGTCTGCGCCCCCCAATCTGAATGTTAAGGTGGCAGATGCATAACTAATCTTAGCTGAATCTATATTAAGGAATCAACAAGGTGTCTTTATTTAACTCGCAGGGTCTGTGAATATAATGTAGTGTTAAATAGCGTGATTTTGCACGTTATGTCCTAAAATAAAAACAACTTCTTTAAAGTGATAGTAAAAGGCAATAATGAGACAAAGGTTATTTTACATGTGGCCTCAAAGGGAATAAGAAGCACAGAGGAAAATAACCGAAGGACTTGTTCTTAATGTGATTTTGGCAGATGTATGTGTCTATTTTAAATTCCATTTTATCTGAGGGACAAAAGTCAGTTCTGAGGATTGTGTTCCTGTCATATAGGGGAAGCTCCTATCAGCAGCAGGAGGGGCTCTAAAATCTCTTATTATTCTGGTTTTGAATTTTCTGAGAAATATCTAATCCATTGAGCTTCAGTGTTTTTGCTTGGGGATGTTTCCATGGATTCGTGTTAGTTCCAGGAAATTTGGGTCCTTCCGATTATCTCTGGAACCAGGCGTGGTTCTTGCCGAAACTACATAGAATTATCTGTTTCTCTGTTTGAGGCCTTTGCTGCAGTGGGTCTGATTCCTGAAGGAATAAACAATGAAAAATTGTAAGGCCTAATGGTGGGAGAGAGTGGGAAAAGGAAAGCAAGCTATTCTGACTTAAGACAAAAAATGTTGGCCTTTAGCTTCCTGAAATACTGCTCTGAAGTCTCCTTGCCTGGGGTTTGCTAACCAATGCTCGAGGGTGGTGACAGCCACTCAGCGTCCTGTTGGTGTTGGGACTCTGGGGTCTGACTTTCACTCAGTAAACCAGTTTTTATTTTTATGTATTTGAATTGATTCACGAATGCAGTTTTAGCTTCTGATGATTCTCTTTTTTTTGGGGGGGGGGAAGTGGATCCTAATCTGAGGATCATAGGCCCTTAAGGAGTTAACTAATATGGGAGTCCTGGAACCTATATTTGGGAACCAACAACCACTGTCTGTGGATATCTTCATAGATAATAATGTTTTGTATAAATTTATTCAAAGGTGTTCAGAAATTCTTGGTCAATTTTAAAGTGATTTTTTTTTTCTCAAAGGAGAGTAAAAAAAATAGAATCGTAAAGTTACTCTTTTTTTTTAATATGGGAGCGTGTGCACACACATATACACAGGCCCAGTGCGTGGGTGGGGTTTGTGCTTTTAAAACACTTAAGAGGTCTTTATGCTTAAACAAGCTGAGAACTACTGTGATAGTTGTGTTCTTTAGGGCATGCTCCACAAAGCTAACTGAAAATTTTAAAAGTTAATGGCCAGACAGTACTTAAAGCATACACATTATTCATGATTTATTCTAATAACATTTGTGGATGACTAACTTAATAAAGCTGCAGCACATCCATTATATTTTGTTCTGAAGATGTGACTAAGTATCTATGCCTCCTTAGGGGTGGGTTTATGTCACATGGTGATTGAACCAAGAAATAGAATTCCAGGCCTTTTGTGGAGTAGGTGTTAGAAAAAACCTCCAGACACATATGCAGGGTAAGCCAGGTACTGCTGTAAACAGTCTTACAGGTATCAGTTTGTTTAATCTTATGACAGCCCTCTGAGACTAGGTACTACTGTTGTTCCCATTTTATAGGGGGGAAACTAAAGCACAGAGCTATTAGGTTAAGTAATGTGCCCAGGGCCAGTCGTCCAGGAAGTAGTAAACCTGGGCGTTTATTCTGGAGTCTGAGCATGGATCTCTAGCCCTGCCCTGCTGCCCCAGGGGATTTTACTTCTGACCTGGCAGGAAGGGATGCAGTGACTTCTGAGGAATTCCTGGAGGATAGTCTGCTTTGGAGTGAGGTAGTATATGTCATCCCATGTGTCTTCCACTCCCCACCCCAACCCTTAGCATCACACACACACACACACACACACACACACACACGGCCAACAGCCACCCTTGGCTTGGGACACAGCGACATTAGGCTCACTCAGACTGTGACTGGAATGCCCTTTGATCTGGGCTTTGCTCTCAAACCTTCTAGAACTCTCACTTTATAACAGGTAGTGTGTGTGGTAAAGACCTCCAGTGTATGATGGGTCTGAGCCCTGTGTGCACATTTTGCTGCTTCAGGTAACACATTTACATGTCCTCAGAGTTCACCTGGGCAAGGCCAGCATCTTAAGGACTAGTCAGATGACTTCATGAGTACCTTTAAAGCAATTAGCTGATGGTTCTTGAGCCCCATAATGATCACATCAGACTATGTTGCTTTTGTGAGACATTTGGAAGTGTCCCTCCTTCTCATGCCAAAATCAAAGAAGAGGCAGAGTGACAGAAACCAGTATAGACACCTTAGATAGTTTTTCACTCTGGCTGCCAATAAACATGCAAATGTGCTTCCCAAGGAATTGCTGAAGAGGATTATGGCAGTTGTCTTGCTTCTCTGCCCCTTCTAATTTTGGCAGGTGAGGTCAAGGCCCGGGGGTGGCCACACTTCAGCTCTGGACACCTGGAAACCCAGGGTTATTTCAATGTGGCATGCTGGCTGGGCTCAGAATTGCCTGTCACTTCAAAAGCCATTGTTATTGTCAAAGCTGAAAAGTTAGAGTCCCTTAGAGAAACGTTTTTCCAGGCCAGCCCAGCTTTTTTTTTATTTTTACAAACCCTCTCACTAGACAGGAGAGGAAAGTCAACTCACCTTCATGGTGCGAGGCCTCCAGACTTTCCAGCTCCACTGGGCAGAGCCTGATGAGGGGCCAGGAGGGTAAATACAGAATGATTGTTAGGAAGGAGCTCACTTTTTAAAGGGCAAACTTATACTGCAGCCTAATGAGTTGATCTGAGGCTTGCTGGTGCTGCTTTTGTGACATCTACCTTGACTCTCAATCTAGATGTGGTACAGAGCACTGGTTTTCAGAGTGTGGTCCACAGACCATGGGGGGGTCCCTGATTTTCTTGTAGGGCATCTGTGAAGTAATAGTTATTTCATAGCATTACTGTGACGTTATTTGTCATTTTTAATGTGTGAACATTTGCACTGGGAAAACAAAAGCAACAGTAGGTGAACATGCTGGCACATTAGTGCCAGTCAAGGCAGTGGTTCCAAACCACAGCAATGCCTGTTGTAGTCTTCATCTGTACACACGCCAATAAACAAACAAACAAACAAACAAATAAATAAGCCATTTTTCTTAATATATTCTTGGGGAAGCAGTAGAAATTAATTTTCATTAAATTTCAACCTTTGAGTACTTCTTAAAAAATATCGTGAGTGATAAATGGACCTACTCATAAAGACTTCTGTTGCAAATGGAAGTATGTGTGAACCCAGCCTCCCTGCAAACCACGTATGCTATTGTTTGAGTTGCTTGCTGAACTAGTAGCTTTATTCATGGAACATTATTCTCACTTGGAATATCAACCAAAGGGCAAGCCATGGCTATTTAGACTTGGGTATTTCACAAAAGATGAATAAAGTGGACCTGATATGTCAAGAAAAATGACTAACAATATTCATTATTAATGATAAAATTTGAATATTCCAGTAAAAATTAGGAATGCTTATATCTGATACAGAGAGTCTGACAGTTAATCGATACTTGAAGGTTGTTTTGGTGAGATGGGTGGTCATGTTAACAAATGTTACTTTTTTGATATTGAATAATGATATGTGTTAACATTCGAAAGTCCTGCATAACTCAGGAATCCAATATTTCCAAATGACCAATGCATGATATTACCAAATCACATATGGGAAAAGATCCATTAAGAGTAGAAGGTAGGCCAATGGCTTTAATGTAGTAGAGTATGAAAAGTTCATTGACATGGCTTCAGATTTCACATTACAACTGACCTTTAAGTAACTAACTATTGTTGAGCTTTGGCATGATGTCAAAACAGAATATCTACAATTTCTTATAACAAAAGCTACTAAAATATTTTTCTCCTTTTTCTAATACCACATCTGAGGCCAGATTTTCTTCATATACTTCAACTAAGAAAACATAATGCCACACAGATCAAATGTGGAAGGTATAAGAATCCAGTAGACTATCAGTTAAAGAGGTATACAAAAATGTAAAACGATGTCATGCTTCTTATTAGTACTGGGGGGGGGGGCATATTTATTTTTCATGAAAATATTTATGGTAACATGTAATGTATTTACTATTTTTTGCCCCTCTTTAATTCCCTACTTCCTGCCCCACTTCCACCCCTGACCCCTGGATGTTGCCGTTTTCCCCTTAAGAACTGGATCTCTGAAGGCGGGGAGTCTGCTCCCATACACTCGCAGCGTGCACCCAGGGCCTGGCACACCCGGGGTATGGTCCGTGGTTCCACCTGGGGTGCAAACCCAGGGCCTGCTCTCTGTAAAGCAGACATGCTAACCACTATACTATGGAGCCACCCCAAGTATTTACTATTTTTAAATGAGTTAAGTATTTTAAATATTTCTCAGTTGTAATTTCAAATATAGTAAATATCAATAGTTATAACCCATATCAACAAAAGCTCTTTAAAATCCTCAGTGTTTTTTAAAAATGCAAATGGCTCCTGGCACAAAATGTTTTTGAGCTGCTAATATAGAATAGTGCAGTGTTTTCCAGCTGGAGCTGTCAGAGGAGCCAAAAAAGTCATCCAGGTTGGGAATAGTGACTGTTTAATTATATATCTTTAAATAATTCAATAAAAATTATTTGAATGTTTTCCTTCTTAAAATGAAACCCTCATAAAGCTCAAATATGCTTACATTGCACATTAAATTCTTTCTCATTCTTCATTAGCTGATAACAAAACAAGAAAATACTGGCAATTATATTCAATATTAATTTATTGGAAATAAAAATATACACATGCACAGTGTGTTATTTGTAGAGAATTTCTTGCAAATAGCCAGAGTCCTTCTTTCTTGTCTTATAATTTAAAATAAACCATAAATATGTAAGTAAATAATAAAAAAAAACCAGTGGACATTATGCAAAAGAAAAACAATCATTTCACATGCTGATTTTTCTATTTTTGATGCTGTGGCAAATAATTAAATCTCAGTCTGCAGTTTAATATACATGGAGTCCATGTATAAACATAATATGTAGTTTTTAATGTATTTTTATAAATCATATTTTTCTTGTATAATTAATTTGAACAGTTTGCATCATTTAATAGGTAGTCGCCAAAATTTTCCTTCCATATTATGAACAACATTAAATATAATACCATATCAAAGTAAACATTATGCACATTTAATATTCCAAATAAAAATGAAATACCTTTGCCTCAAGTGTGCACGTGCTGCCAAAAACAATGAAGTGATTAAAAGTCTTACTAAGAGTATGTGGGAGATTATGTATTTTTCTGAAAGGGTTCTGTATTAGTTTCTAAGGGCTGTTATAACAAAGTCCCACAAAATGAGTGGCTTCAAACAAGAAACATTTATTCTTTTGCAGTTTGGGTGTCCATAAGTACAAAATCAAAGTTTTGGTGGGGCCGTGCTCCCTCCAAAGGCTCTTGGCATGGAATTCTTTCTTGCTTATTACTCCCAAATTCTGGTGGCTCCTGGCATTGCTTGGCTTGTGGCTGCATCCCTCTACTCTCTGCCTCTGTCTTCATAAGACCACTCTTTCTATAAGTGTCTCCTTGAGTTCTCTCCTCTTCTTACAAGAATACTGGTGATGGGATATAGGGCCCATCCTAAATCCAGGATTTCATCTTGAGAGCCTGAACCATCTGTAATGGCCATATTTCCAAGTTCACGTTCTGAGGTTCCAGGTACATGTTAATTTGGGGGAACACTGTTCAACTAGTACAGATGTCTACCCCAAAACGATTGCGAATGCAGACATCTTTTTACCATGCTGGGCTTTGCTGTTGGCAAGAACCACTCTGCCACTAATCACCATTATGACCCTGCCAGGTTATCTACACTTGAAAGACTCAGATTCCTCATGTATAAAGCTGGGTCTGTGATGGGCATCATGTTGGCTTGGGGGAGAAATAAAGAGATGGTGTATAAATATATAATGTCCTCATCATTGTGCCTTACTTAGAGGAAGGTCACTCAATAATATTAGTATAGTAGCTTATGTTGACCAGGGCAGGCAGATAATAATCATAGTATGCACAAAAAATATACTGTTAATGGTAATTATTCTGGTGATAATTTTAATAAGATTTAATATAAATGGTGATCTCAAAGACCATTAGTACTTAATAATGGATGATTTTACTTTAAGTAGATGAGAGAGAGAAGGAGAGAGACAGGAAAGGCCAGAGAGATGAGAACCCTTAAATGGAGGGAGACAAGAAAAGACAGAGAGATGGGAACCCTTAAGTGAGCAGCCAATGAGCTTGGTTTGAGACAGACATTGCTGCTATAGACTGAATACTTGTATCCTCCCAAAAATTCTTATGTTGAAACTTAATCCTCAATGTGAGGGTATTTGGGTGAAGAGTCTTTGGGAAGTGATTAAGTCGGAAGGATGGAGGCCTTACGAATGAGATTAGTACCTTTAGAAAAGAGACCCCAGAGAGCTCCCTTGTCCCTTCTTGCCATGTGAGAATACAGCAGGAAGATGATGTCTATGAACTAGGAAAAGGGTCCTCGCCACAGATTCCATGGGCACCTTGATCTTGGATTTTCCAGCCTCCAGAAGTAAGAAAAATAAATTTCTGCTTATAATCCATCCAGTCTGTGGTATTCTGTTATAGCAGCCTGAACAGACCAGGTAATCATCAACAGGACTTTTCCTTTAAAAGACCCACCAGATATATTTCAAAGAGCCGCACTGGAGGACAGAATACTGGTGTTCAGCACACTCTACCGTTCTTCATCATTTCTGTACTGGACTTGTGTTGTGCCTTCAGGCCTTAACTTGATCACTGTTTCGGATGCTGTTTGGAGGCCTTGAAGAATAATACAGAAAAACTCTCAAAGCCCATATCACCATAGTTCATCCCATGCAGTCCAGTGTAGCTGCCCTCCTGCAGCTGTCAAGGTGACTTCGTTACATTTCCCTCGGTGGCTCTCAGACTGCCCCTCACCCCAACTCGTGCCTCCCAACCTTGCTTCTTCAGATAGTCTGGGCTTGGACATTACTAAGAGCCAGACTCTGTTGTCCATGAGTTCCCTCCCTACTGCACTCTCTACTGCAAAATGTGTTGGCACCTTTGCTTTTCTTTCCCTCTGTTCTCACAAGGAATTACCCCTGTCACCTCTAAAACTTATCCCTCCCCTGGTATCTCTTCTTGGCCCAAGTAATAATATGGTCCATAAATATCTTTTTGTTTTCTTGCATTTGTCTCTCTCTATAGAATCTTTCCACTCATTCTATAAAGATGCCCAAACTCCCTCTTGGTTCTTGAAAGCATTGTCCCCTCCAGCCACCATTTTGCCTCCCTACCTGTACTTTAAACTTCCAGAAAGAGTAGTGACCTAGCCCCAGCTTCTTGTTGTGACAAGCTGTTAATTATAAAAGTATTGAAAGAACAATCCAGTATTCCCCACAGTTAAATCTTGATAATTTCTTCCTGGTAGAGATAAGATGGGACTGTAACAGTAGGCAGTGAGAAAATCCTAAACCCTGGTCTCCAGAAGCTTGCATCCTCTTGTAGACCCTAAACCCCTCTGTGGCAATTTAGCATATTCAGAATATTCAGTGATGAGAATGACAAAATGCCTTAAAGAAATCGGAATTTACATAGCCATTCGGTTGGAAAAATGATAAAATCGGCTAATGCCCTGAGGATAGCATCAACAAAGGCTTTTGTCTTTTAACTCCTGCATTTGTTTCTGGGAGTTTTCTGAATAATAAGCAGGTCGGAAAATTCCCAGCCTCTCCAGTTTACTTCACATTTGCCGAAAACCCTCAGGTGAGTCCTGAGTGAAGATTATAACCATGTGGGATGAGAGGAGGCAGTGAGAAACAGTGCCCTTTATTGTTTATTGAAATCCACTCAGTTTGTTCCAGGAACTGGGTGGTAAATCAGTACTTACCAAGGACACACCTGGAAGAGACAGCATAGTTGTTTACAACCTTGTACTTGGCATTTGGGTTTTGTGTTCAAAGTAAAAAAATAAAAAAAGAAGAAGAAAAGGGAAGGAAGGAAGGAAAAAAGGAAGGAAAGAAGGAAGGAAGGAAGGAAGGAAGGAAGGAAGGAAGGAAGGAAGGAAGGAAGGAAAGAATGGAATAGGATAGATTGGGATAGAATAGGATAGACGTCAGTCATTCTAGAGGAGGCCAAACATTTTTATAATCTGTTGACTCCCAGGGAACCTACCCTTTAAAACTCTAGCAGTTAATTGTCTAACATTGCATCCTCCAGCCTGCCGGGGCCTACAGGCAGCCTCTGACTTCTCAGTATATCACCTGGTCCCTGAAAGGTCTTTCGAGGAGCTGAGAGATGACCATTAAGATACAAATGGGTTTAGTGACCCTAGATTGATCATTTTTTCTCTGTTGTTTAGGCAAAGGAAAATACACTCTTATCCAACCTGTTTGGCTAAAATTTCCAGTAGAAAATTAGGTACTGAGGAATTATAAGTAAAAATTACAGTGTGGACGATGCAATCGACTAGCAGTAGGAGCGTGTGACATTGTGTACAATGTTCCCAAAGGAGATATAAAGAAGCATGAAATGTGGTTTCTGCCCTTGGAAAAGTTTACACTTAAAATGAGGTGTATTTAAGTTCCCCCTCAAGACAAATTCCCATCCTTCCTTGGTCCTTTAATTACAGGTGGTACGGATGACATGACTGAATGCTGGTAAACCTAGCTTGAGAAAGTCCTGAGGTGAAAAAATCTTGTGCCCTGTCACCAACTAGCTGCCCAGAGGTTCAGCTTTGTGCTCTGTTGCCATTCAGGAGAAAAGGCTACGTCTATCCCAAATTAATTTTTCCTATGAGACATTTGTTCCCCAACTGTAAGGACATCAAATGGACTATTAATGTACATTCACCAGTCTTATTTTTTTATCCCAGCAACTGAATGTAGAACATTTATGTCTGTTGCTTCTATATCTGCAATGAAGCTACCTCCGTAGGATAATATCACACCAGAGAAATAACCTCTAAATGGATTAACTTGCATATAATTCTGATGGCCTTTTAATCAGTGGGGGAAATCACAAGCTCAAAAGAATGACAGAGTTGAAATCAGTTAAAAATCAGAATAAGTAACTGAGAAAAAAATGTAATCTCATAAATCTTACTTTTTAGCCATAGAATAATAATTTCTTTATTTTTAAAATAACTTTTTTTGACCCTCCCTGTTTCTCAGATTGGAACTCTAACATGGATTAGGAGAATTGCCAAACATTAGTGAAATGAGAGGCTTTCCCTTCCACGCCTCCTCCTCCCCCATCCCTCATAATAGCCTAGAACAAATAAAACTGAGAAAGTCACAGTTCAGCCCAAGAATCAGGTTTGTGTGGCCAGAAGGTGTAGAGAGTGGTCTCAAAGGCAGGCAGTGTTTGAGATTACCTATCCAGAAAGTTCCTGAACATGGCTAGTGATACTTTCTAGTAACATTCTCCTAGAAATAGGGAGATAATCATTTGGCACATCACAGACAGACTGCTGGCACTCATTTTTACAAACTCTGTAAAAACAGCAAAACTCCAGGAACACGACTAGAACCATAACGAAACTTGCTATTTATTGTTACAGAGTTTGGCTTTCCTGAAATGTGAGAAAGCACCAGGTTTGAGGTCATTCCTTTCATGATTTTTAAGACAACCTAGTACTGCATCCAAAGAAGACTATAAACACATATACACAGATTATTATTTTTCTTGCTGGAAGGGAAAAAGAGTTGTTTTTTCTTTGTAGGAGTATGCCAGACAATTTAGGGGAAAATGAAATATGAATAATGTGTGCAGGGAGCAGCTGTGTGAAATGAGGCTAGCCTGGCAACGCCTGCTTGCCAGCACACTTACTTTCATCAGTTATCTCTTAAAGCTGGTCAGAATTTTAAAAATCTGCTGCTTTCTATTGCACTCGGAGAGTGGGCCCTGGGAGGAACAGGCCTGGGAATGTCGCGGTGCATGTCAGCTGCCAGAGCAAGGAGCAGTGTCCCGCACAGGGAAATTGCCAGCATTTCCTATGATCATGAAGCAACATGTGCTCGGCTAATTACCGTTCTCTGTGGCTGCTCTCACATCTTGAAACTCTCCATGACCCAACTGCGGAAATCCTGTTTGTCTGCCTCCCACCCTCTTCCCCCAAAGAATGAAAAACAGCAACTTGCAAGGCTGGGCTTGTCTAATGAATGCGATTTGTTTTTGTGGAACTGAAGACACCAGAGGTTTCAGATGCTGTGAGCTCACTGCTGGCTTCGAGAATGACACTGTGGTCCTTAACCTTTAGATGAATTTAGTGTGGAGGGTGTCTGTGCTTGCTAGATGATCACCTGTCCAAAGGCACTTGGAAATGTTTTTTTATAGGTTCCTAGAATAAAATGACTTTTAAAGGGAGGTGAGGCCATCTTCCTGGCTTTAGGCAGAGCTATATCTTCCATGGTGACATCTGAGAATCTTTTAATAAGTATGTCCTCGAGATGCCATCTCCTTCCTTGGTGACCTTGTCCTTTCATTAGCTTGTTAACGTCCTGGGTTTTAGTAACCCCTAATGCTATAACCTGAGGCTTTTCGTTTTTTATTTATTTTTTCTTGACAAAGTGAATTATCTTGCACTGTAGAGTAACTGTAGTTTTTGGTATACTGTCTTTTCATTTATTCACTTATTAGGGTGTTAAAAATGAATAGTTTGCCTTCTTTATATTGAGGTGAATTTCCCCCAGTTCCCCCAAAAAACTTAGTCAAGATGGATTAAACATTACTTTTTCACAGTTTGTAACAGTTTGTAACAGGAGGTGATTCTAATAGAGACATTGGCTTGGATATGGTTTATTTGAGTGACTATTTGAGTATATTCATTAATAGCAAATTATTATTACTTAGTATTACAGGAAAAAAAAAAAAAAGGCCTGGAGATAGCTTGATTCTCTAGAGAAAGAAACTTCCTGAACATGGATAGTAATTCTTTCCATGTAGATGCGATTGCCAGATGATGTTACCCAAACTAATTAATAATGACATATTAGTTAACATATTGCCATCAGCAGGTGGCTATTTGAGCAGGGGTGAAAACGACATGTGCTAAAACAAATTGTTGTACCCTGGAGAAATGTGTAGGATTGTGTTTTAAAAGAGTCTTTTTAATGATGCCTGTAATTTGAAAATTTTTTGTAAGACGTGAAGCTGGGGGTAAGGTAGGACAGATAAAGACTAGAAAAGGAAAACAAAAGAAAGCAAAATTGATTCAAAGCTTTTCCCATTAAAAAATAAACAACACCAAAAAAACCCTAAGAAGGAAATAATTGACTCCTAGCAGCACAATTTGCTTGACACGTCAGAAATCTTGAGAAGATTCAAGCTTCTTCTCTTCCTTCGCTCTCTCCTTCCTTCTTCTCCTTTGTCCATTCCAGATCTGCCAAGGGAGTGTGGCATAGGATGTCGCCGTGACAGATGGGCAGGAAACTGTAATCTGTTGCTATCTTTCGATTTTGGAGGAATCATTGTGACAATGAAGGGGTTAAAACTGTCAACACCTATCAGGGCTTGGAGATAATTAGTGTAATATCAATTTCAGAATGTTGGCACAGATGACCACACAACAACAAATGGATCTGCTAGATTAATCCATATTAATCTCTTTCTGGCTCTTGTACAGCCATGCTTTTTAGATGCCTATGTGAAGAAGTTATTGTTTCTGCATACAAATGATTATGATGAAAGATAATGGTGAATCAGTTTTATTTTGGAAGGTGCATTTTGATTAAGCACTTGTAGGTACATCTCCAATAGATATGCACCCCTGAGCATCAGAGAGGTGGACTTTTAATGTCTCTCAATGTGTTTACTGTTACCCTGTTACTGAGGATGCTGAAGTATATACCGAATGATGTGGTTTAGGAACACACACTGCTACAAGATAGATATACATTGATTTAATTTTGTTCCTTTTCCTACAAGAAATAGAAAAGGAAAAAGTAGGCCACTTTTAAAACAAAACTGGAGAACAGGCTCCAGAAGAATAAAGCTGCATTTTTATTTATTAGCTTCAAAGAGAAAATCGATAGATAAAAAGCAGAACTTAAAGCTGTTGTTCAAAAGTCCACATGGTAACCAGAAAGGGGACAGGTATGACTTAAAAGCAGGAGCAGGAATCCATGCTGGACGAGGGGAAGAGTGGGTAAAGGAGAACTTCAGTAACCCCGATATGTTCAAATCCACAGGTCCCAATGGCTGGCATCCTAGAGTACTTAATGAATTGGCCGAAGTCATCACAGAACCGCTAGCTATCATTTTTGAGAACTCGTGGAGGACTTGATGAGGTGCCTGAAGACTGGAAAAGGGCATATTTAGAACCTTCTTTCAAAAAGGGAAATGGATGATGACCCTGGAAATACTCATCAGCTTTACTTTTTTTGCTTGGAAAAATTCTGGAATGATCAATTTAGTACACTGGGTAACTAACTTGTAATAGCTAGAAATGAGGCAGGGAATACTGAGTTCATTTTTTAAAAGACACACCATTGTGAAATATAGTTTAATGCATACTCTGGGATTCTCCCCTCCATTCTGTGGGTTCTTGTTGAAGATAAATGAGGTTGGGTAAGGCTTTTGGGGGACAGCAAACTTTAAGTGTAATACTAGACAAAAAGCAAGTTTCTAGCATTAGTTAGTATTATGTCATTTTCAAATTAGCCTTTGACTGGAGAATAATAGTAGCTTTAATTTTCTATTTTAACATACTTTTTTTTTCATTTTGTATAGGATCATATTTTCATAGGTTGAGATATTTTATATAATTCTGTATAGAATAGTTTGGTAAAGGGATTTTTATTTTAAGGTGCTTTCTATATATAGAAATATATTATTATAATATATTTATATTATATAAAATATAATATAATTACACCTATATATTATTTCATATATAGGTGTAATTATAAAGCTGATGAATTAAGGAACATCACTACGGGAATAAAATTTTTTCCAACTTTTCTTTTTAAATTCAATCTGGCTGAAGTTTAGTGGTGGTACAAATAAGAGTGTCTTGCTCTGACCTACAGTAAGAGCCAACTCTGTAATGTGGAGCTAGCTTTCTTCACTCTGTGGACAGTGCAGTGGGATTTGCAGTGCCATATCCCTCCCAGCTCATGCTCCAGGTGTCTGACCCCGGGCCTGTGGGGGCAGGGCGGTGGGTTGTGGCTCCAGGCCTACTGTATAACCACAGCCAAAACAGAGAGAAGAGTTAGATGGGAAAAGGAAATTAAGATGACTCTGGGGTTTTTCTAATTTCTAGTGTTCTTGCCTTTGGTTATTGGCAGTTTTATTTTCTGCTGAGATAATGCAACCATGTTAATAGGACCAAAAATTTAATTAAAGGGAAATCATCAAAGAAGATGTGGATGTGCAACAAGCTCTTGGGTCAGGCAACTTCTGAGAATAGCTGAGCAGTGCTGTATTGCAGAATCTTCCCTGCCTTACTTAGAAGTGCATAAGAGATGGGAGTTTATGTCAGCATTGTGATGCTCAAGAGTTGGAAACTCTCAAATGGAAAGAAATTTGCTTTATGTGTTCTTGGTGCATTCTGGTCCCTAAGAATGGATAGGCAGTTAAGGTCTCCTAGGGAGATTTTATCACAATACTCTTAAAAAGCTAAGGCTTACATGGTTTAGCTAGTTCTAGAGATTTAGACACTGTGTAAAATCAGTCTTATTCTTAAATACAAATTCAAGGAAATTAAGATCTAAAAGCATGTACAGGTTGTCCTTTAAACAGTACATAATTTATAGTTTTGTAAGGATTATACTCCAATCAAACTTTCTTCATTTTTTTTTTTCAAATAAACTAGTCTTTCAATTTTCCAAGCTAGGTTTTTAAAAAAGAGTAGTGTGGATGAGGGTCTGTATAGATTACAGATATAATTTATTGTGATAATAAATGGCTTCCTGTTAGAAACCTCACTTCCAGGTACAGCATCTGTGGCAGATTTATTTTACAGATGTGCATTTACATGCGTTTGTTGAACTGTTGCTAGAAAGAACCCAATTTCTGAAAAATCTGTTATTGTTACCGTGGGCATTTTGTTGCAATCTACTGCAATCAACAAAGGGGCTCTGGTCATTTCAAGTTTTATTTTCTATTTGTGTAAAGTCCAGCTTCAATTATCTTGCCAAATTTAAATCTCTGAGTCTGTTATTGAAATAAGAATACTCTACACCTAACTTAAGAGTTACAGTCCAGAACGGTGTAATATCTCATGGATTGTCAAGACTTCTTACCTAAAACTAGAGGAAGAAAACTGTAAAATAAGCAGAAAAATATTAAAGGAAGCCCATTAATTTCTTTGCATTAAAATAAGATAAGGTAACAGTTGAATACAAGAGAAAGGGAACAGTCTTACCAATTGCATCTGGAGATAATTACTCTTAAGGAAAGTAGTTTGTTCATAGTTTTTCTTTTTTTAACCTAACATTGATGATACCTTTAATTTTTAAAAGTAGTTGACCTAGCTGAGGGACAAATATGTTATCAAAACTAGAGGATTGTTTTGATTTGTATTTTCTAGAACGCTGAGAGGTATTAATTATAGACTTTTATTTTGTAATATTGAGGAATTTGGAGGATTGCAGCAAAATTTTGTTCAGTTCATTTTGAAACAAAATTTTGGGGGGTAAGAGAAGCGAGATGTTATTCACAGAAAATATTTCATGGCATAGGGAATGCATAATCACCAAATGACTTCACAGCAAGATAGAATAATAGCTGCTCTCAAGCAGTTTCTTAATCCAGAGAAATTTACAGCATTTTGGTATTGTGAAATCAACAACAAAACAGAAAGCATTGCCTTTTTGCTTTGGAGTTCTTCAGATGTTAGTTCAAATACTAGAATCATGTTTATAGCTTTTTTTTTTGTACACATGTTAAGAACACAAGCATGTGTAGCATGGGGAATGATCATGAATAGTTATTAAACTCTTCAAAGCTCTTTATTCTTGTCCATAAAATGGGAAATTTAAATACTTTCTGTTGTTCTTAGGAGACTTAAGAGTTCTGTAACCCACACCTACACAGTTCTTAGCCTGGTACTTGGCACATAGTAGGTGCTAAGTGCCTCTCTCTCTCCCTTCTTTACTCTGAGTTGCTTTCTTTATTTCCTCTTATATGAAAGAGATTACCTTTTAACGGACTAGGAAACTCAAGGATAAATTGACATATTCTTATTGCTGCCTTAAACCCAATGAATAAGGCCACTTTTCCTTTCTTTTAGGAAAGATTTAAAAAAGATTACAGTCCCCACTCATAGGAAGAGTTCAGTAAATATTTATTGATTGAATGAAAAAGTATGTGATTTTTAAAAACAATGAGCAAATTTATAAGGACAGCACTTTTCAAATAGCCACACGGGCACATGTGAAGGTGTTTCTCTAACTTTCCTCTTTTTATAACAGCTTTAGTTTTATAAATTTGGTGTGCAAATCAGTGAGTGGCGTGTGGGCATTTTCCTCTGATTTTATGACTTGATTGACAAATTAGGAGTGCAAAGGGGCCTCCCCCCATAGCTGCTTCTGGGGTAAACACAGCCAAGAGACAAAGAAGATGATGGTGCATCAGCAAACTCTTCCATGTGCCAGAGACTGGGAAGCACCATCAGGAACCCAAGATTGTTCCCCCTGAAGAACTGGAGTGCTCTAAACAAGCCACTCTCCTGGGCATTAAGGAATAACCAAAGGAGAAGTCAAAGAAATTAGATATGGTTTATATAACTTTTTACATGTAACATTTAAGTAGATGTCAAAATACCATGTTCAGGCAGGTGGAAGATTTCTAAATTGCCAAGTAAATAAGGAATAAAGAGTAGACTTTATGTATAATACCCAGAAACATGTACAAGAGATGAGTGAGATCCTGACCTTAAATTGTCTGTTTTCTGTTCAGACCAACAGCCAAGTAATAAGGAATCCTTAGAAGAGGGATCCTCAGCTGACAACTATGCTTAGAATAAAGCTGTAGTAGACGCCGTATTAAATTCCACAAAATAAGTTGTGCAGAGCAAAGCAAATCAACTAGGCTTTCTTTTTTCAGAATTTTCTAATTTTACCCTTACAGAAGCCTCAGTGATTGTCAATTAGATCTTCCTACATCAGATGTTTATACTATCAGATTCTTTGATTAGAAAACCTTCTTTAGCTTTATATTATTAATCTCTAAGGGGAAAAGGCCAAATAATTTTATATTCCATTATCTCTATTTTAGATATTTCCAAAAAGGCAAAAAAAAAAAAAAAAACTGGTAGTTCAGAAAAATGAATGATATAACTTTTTTTTACTTTTCAAAATAGATATTTTCTTTTAAATTGTTTAAATTTCTGGAAATGAAGTTTTATTTTGTATTGTTGTTAAAAGCTAACTTTTAGAGGAGAATAGGAGCTTAAGAGCTGGATGGTATTTTTCTCTTTGACAATTTGGCCAAAATTTGTTCCACTAGAACTAAAGGAAAGTAGTCAACTTTTAAACATTATTTAAGATGAGAAATGTCTCTTCTAGATGTATTCTGTATCATGACTTCTGTCAGACAAATTTTCCCTCGTTATTCCAAAAATGAAGTGCTGTATTGCATATGTAGAGGGCAGGGTGGTGTATTGCTGGGGGCAGATGTTAGAAATTCTATTGTTCACTGCACTTGTCACCCTCTTCCCTAAGATGGACAATATTCTGAGATGCCATTTGGGTTAGTAAAGCCGTTATTCATTGAAAAGTTCATTCCAGACAGAAAAGGGTACATGGGCTGGAAAAACCATCACACGTACTTCTGAGTAGCCAAGCACAGAGTTACTGTAAGTACAAGCTGCCATTTGGTTTTGTAAATGTAATTGCAGTTGACACGCTTTTCCCCTTTTAGTTATTGTTTTAAAAAGGGGCAGGATGAGAAGGAGCTAGAAAAGCCTCACTGGAACAGCACTGTGAACCTTGGAATGTGTGCCCACGGTGCTGTCATTTGCAAATATATGTCCTTTCTTCAATAAATGTTATGGCTTTTACAGTGGTTCCGCCTTGGCCTCTTTTGTAATTGTTTACTTTTTGATGAATGGGATAGAGTATACGGCTTGTTTAAATTGATGAAATGTAAATGTTTATGGTACTTACTGCAGCGTTATGGTTAGCAGAGGAAATCAGAGGTCTAGCTCATGCAATATTCAAATAAATCATTATACTTAGAGGCTTTTTTTGTGATTATTACTTATGTTTACATTGTGGCTTTCTCTTTTTTCATTTCACTCCACTTCCGACTAAAAAGTACTCTTAAGGGTGATAACACACGATACAATGCCAGTTATTGTGGCCCACCACAGTGGGAAGTGGGATGACAGTGGCAGGGTATGTTAGGCTGTAGGCAGGGTCACATGTGGCCTTGCTGTGGCTCCCAGAACCCTTAAATCTCTGTTACCCAAAGATTATTGTGATTCAACTACAGATAAGGAGCATCTCAGGGGTAATTAGATTTAGAGACTACTGGATTGAATCCCAACTTTCTGCCTTCAGGACCTTGAGCAAGTGGAATAATTATTGTGATCGCTTAGCAAAGTAATTAACACATGATAAGCAGCCCAAAAACATTCACTGAAAGTTTTATAGTACTGGTTTGGGTTATGTACAAATGACATAATATGTATTTTGATGATTGTGAATGGCTGTTTTTATTCCCATTGAGGAAAGTACATTTAAAGCAAGAAAGATGTAAATTTTAGGAAGAAATATGTAAAGATTTAAATTTTAGAAATGAAAAGGGACCTTAGGATAACCTAATCTGATTCAGAAATTGAGTTAAGATGCTGAAGAGCCAAGAGTTTGTGACATGCCCATGACATGTGACACTGGATTGGTAGCAGAGAGTTCAGATTTTCCCAGATTTTCTAATCTTTTTGTTTGATGTCAAATCCTAGAAAGTATACCAAAGGGTTCTGTGGCATCTTCAAAAAAAGATCCATTTTTCTAGACTGGCTTCAACTTAGATCCATGTTCTTCAAGATGTAGCATTACAAAATTTTTGTTCATAAGCTAAAGGTCCAAGCATCCCTAGCAGTCTGTAGGAGCTGAAAACAATGTTTCAGCTCTAAAATCTTAGGCTTCAAGTCTTTCTTGATCTACAAAAATAAAAGAAAAGAATAAAAAGGGGCAGAGGACATGAAGATGAAGAAACATTTCTTCTCCAAAGAAGTTATTAAGATAGCTAACAGACATACAAAAAGATGCTCAATGTCATTAATTTTCGGGGAAACTCAGATCAAAACCACAATGAAATGCCATCTCACACCAGTCAGAATGGCTGTTATCCTGTTATCAAAACGACAAGAAATAACAAGTGTTGGTGAGGATGGGGAGAAAAGGTAATGCTTGTGCACTGCTGGTGGAATTGCAAATTGGTGCTGTCACTATGGAAAACAATATGGAGTTTCCTCGAATAACTAAAAATATGTCTACCATATGACCCGTCAATTCCACTTCTGGGTATTTATCTGAAAAAAACAAAAACACTAATTCAAAAAGATATCTGCACTCCTGTGTGCATTGCAGCATTATTTACAATAGCCAAGCTACGAAGCAACCTAGGTTTCCATCAATAGATGAATGGATAAAGAAGATATGGTATCTACATACAATGGGATATTGCTCAGCGACAAAAAAGAATGAAATTTTGTTATTTGCGACAACGTGAATGGACCTAGAAGGTATTGTACTAAGAGAAATAAGACAGGGAAAGAAAATACCATATGTTTTCATTTATATGTGGAATCTAAAAAAAAAACAATTGAACACACAAAACAAAACAAAAACAGACTCGCAGAAACAGAGATCAAACTGATGGTTGCCAGAGAGGGGGCTGGGAGGTAGATGAAAAAGCTGATGGAGAGTATAGTCATTTATATTGTGATAACTTTGCACGGTGACAGATGACTATGAGACTTAGTATGGATCACATTGTGAGCTGTATAAATGCTGAATCATTATATTATTCACCTGAAACTAGTATAATATTACATACCAATTATACTTGAATAACAAATTTTTAAAAGTTCTTCCTTGATCTATCAAACACATTTAGAAAAGTCAGCGATACTGGTGGACAGTTCTAAAATGTATCATTAAAAATGGTGAAATGTGTGAATGCAGCAGAGGTCCCAGCTAAGGAGGGTTTGGTAAAGACTGGGATGTTTTATCTCATCGATAAAATCACATCACGTAAGGCAGCTTTGAAAGTCTTTCATCTGAACCTGGAAAATGAATACCTCTAGTCTCATTCCAAACCATATGGTGCTCCACTGAGGATTTTTTAATTTAAAAGAGGAATCTTGAACAATTTTAAATGAAAAAATTACTTTTTCCCTCTCCTAGACTTACCCTGAGGACAGAGTGCATTCATGTAATTATGGACACTTTTTTGGCCAACCTCCTCTGCTTTAAAATATATCCATGTACCTTTAACAGGATGTCTGTGGAATCTCATCTGTTTCTTGTGAATTGTATGTATTCAGTGTGCATTCTTTTGCATCCGTTGTGCCCAGTCAATTTAACTTTGACTTCATTTTGGAAACTAATCGATCTACATAACACCATTTGCAAAAAGAGCAAACGAAGGGTATGCATTTGATTTGTTTCTAAATCTTGACCTCTAAATCGGAAGCCCCGAGTCCAGTCTTGGTTTTCCTGGTGGGTCGCTAAGTCACTTTCTTTCACATCTTCACTTTCTCATCTATAAAATCTCCAGTAACAGTGTTACCTAACCACACCCTGTGGAAATTTTGAGAAATAGTATCTGATAATTCCATTTTCTTTAGGAGAAAGTCACAGAGTGACATGGTCTGGTTTTTCACTGCGACCTGCAGGTTTTCCAGTGTTGTTCCCCACTTTGGCCTTCTGTAGTTCCTGGTGTGTTTTCTGGCACGTTGTTGGTGCTCAATAATATTGTCGAATGAATGAAGGACTAAATAAATGGACTTTCTCACTCACTGAAGGAAGCTGATCAATGAAATTGTACGAGTTGGTTCTACCAGGGCACTCCCTGGTTTGGAGGAACTTCAGGAATGCCACAGCTTTGTGTTTGAAGGAGAGTGTGCCATTCACCCCAAGACCTGGGAAACCAAAATTTTCTTTATCAGAAGTTCACTTAGACGTGTGATTTTCCTGTTAATCCGGTCCTTTCACTTTCCTGTTTTCTTTTGTATGAAACCATAAATGCAAATAATTTATAAAATAAAATTTACATACTCTTTTAGGTTTTCTTGTGTAGACATGGATTAAACATTGTAATTGGTGAAGCCACATGAAAATCCTCAATCAGCTATTTAAATTCTGATTTTCTTTTGGCCTTATTTTTCTAATCTGAGTTGTAAGAGGGGTATTCTCTATATCCTGCGATTAAAGCTAGGAAAATATCAACCTATTCCTGCAACTGAAACTAATTAAACTATGATTAATGCCCTTATCACATATATGCTAGCAGTATAGTGTGCTGCTAGATGAAACAGAGATATTTTGATAACCTGCCCTAAACAAACATTACCTTCCCTTTCAAATTGCATTTTGGACACACTTCCTTTTAGATATATTTAATATAAATACATGACCCATAATTTTGTCCCTAGAGATGACTATTCCTTCTCTAAAGATTTCTTCTACCTTCTACCAATAGAAAGGCAAAAAAAAAAAAAAAAAGAAAAAAGAAAAGAAAAGAGTTAAAAGAGTTGTTCAATCCTGGGTTTGAATTTCACGTAGCTGTTGAGAATTACAATTGCTTGACCAAAGAGGATACTCTCAGTTGAACAGTGATTACATTCCTCGTCTTTCTTTTATTCCCTGATAGGTGTGAATTATGTGGAAGGATGGGAAGAAAACTTATGTTTGGGAGTTATAAAACCTAGATGCAAATACTAGCTCCTCACACCTGGTCAAGTCCTTAGGCAGGTTACTAAACCCTTTCACTTCTGTTTTGCTATCTGAGAAATGGGATTAATAACACCCTCTCAAAGAGGTCTTGTGGAAATTGAACAAAATAACATGTAAGATAACCACAGGGGGTCTTGCATTGGAGTATTGGCCAGTAGAAAGTTGGAGGGTTGGGACAGAGAGAGGTTTGTGACTCATGAACTGAAATTGTTTTTGAAATATGTTAGAAAAAAGCTTGCATTCTTGAACTGAGTATAGAACATTAAAAAGCATAGTTTCTAATACTTAAAAGGACATTTACTAAGTGCCCAGGACAGTTTAAAGCACTTTACATTTATTTTCTCATTTAATCTTCACAACAATCCTGTGATGTAGACATCATCATCATTCTCATTCTTCAGATGAGGAAACTGAGGTAAAGACAGGTTTTTGGTAATTTACTCACAGCCACAAAGCCAGTAGTCGGAAAGACTGAAATTTGAATCTCAATAGTATGACTTTAAGCCTCTCCTCTTAACCTTTTATTTATATTTTATGAGGCCAAATTAAATATATAAGACCAAATAAAAGGACCATAGATTAAGAAGTGAGAGAGGTCAGATTGACACAAGTGGGGTTCATCATAAAAGAGGGGGTGCTCGAGGGGTTGGGAGACTAGGAGCAGAAAGTATCAAATACATTGCATTTCACCAAGTCTAAGATGCCTTGAGGGCCAGGCCACCAGTAAGTGCCACTGAGAAGGAAGAACGCTGCCAGTTGAACTGTTACACAACACTTGTTTTCAATTAAGATTTCTTTTTTCAGCTTATAGACACAGCTATCTTAGATTTATTTATATACAGGTGTTTGATTAGGTAGTCAGACATACATAAAACATAAAACTGAGCAAACATGAGGACATCCTACCATTTTTTTTTAGACAGATTTTTCGGAATCACTTTCGACTCAAGTCGTTCAGTGTCCCTGTTGTCCTCACGGGGTCACCTGGGCAGCCTCTCACATCTGAGAGGCCTTGATCATCTGTGGGTTTCATCTAAACTGTCTTACAAGTCCGGATGCTGGCATTTTCTTGATTGTACCTGAAGTGGTCTGAAGAAGGTTTCAGACGGTGGTTCATTCTTTCTTCAAATGGTCATCGAGTGGTTCATTAGCCGAAATGCTGTGGGCTTGCACCTCTGCGAGGCCATGTGTACATGGTGGCCACTGCACCACCAGCGTCCAGTTCTCTATCTGTCATTCTCCACCCCGATTTCACACGTTTAAATGTGGAAATGTGTGTACTCACATCCGTGAGATATGCTTGCCCATTAAGTGGCAAGGACATGTGGACCACCTGTATCATTTCACATTCTGTCCTCTAATCTGTGGATAATTATGTACTAGTAATTTTACCTGTACCTGCCTTGTACTCAAAGTAAGAATTTCTTTTGATTCTTTTGTAGTTAAGTCTGTGATAACTTTAATGTCCAGTGTGTCTCCACAGACACATAATTTGCATTGCTTATGTGTGGCTTACTCTTTGCTGTGTTTCATGGTGATCCCTGGCTCATGGAGATTCATTTAATTCTATAAAATAATATTTAAATTGTTTATACTTTCCCTCATGGAATAATAATTTATTTGGGTATTTGAATTCTAATAATGGTGCCCAATTATAAATTACCAATATACCTGTAAACTGTTGGATGCAGGAATTTGTTCTCACTAATGCTTCAGGGTAAGAAATACTATATGCTGTAATTAGAATTCTAAGTGACAGCTCAAAATTTACTATTTGGCCTTAAAATATTAGAATGCTATTATAGTGTTTGAATTTTCTAAATGTCTTCGGGAGCTTTTAACCTCCCTTTCCTTGTGCTTAGAGTATGTGTGGTTCAGTAGAAAGAGGGTGGGCCTTGGGACCAGGGAGAAAAGAACCTCAAACACCTCTCTACTGGGTGGCCTCACCAAGTGGATGGAATATGTAATATGCAAATTCCATTTAATCCCAATAGTAACTACATCAAGTAATTGTTGTTACTGCTCCATTTTGCAGGTGAGGAAACCAAGGCTCAGTTTAAGCACCTTAGGAAAATCACCTCTTATCTTGGGTGTCCTTAGATTTATAAAAGTTGACCTGCTGATAATGTTAGTGATACCATGTATGACTCACACTGCACATATTCGGTGCCTGAAATGGAAACTAATTTTATAGCACTAATTTTTGATCGTCCTCCATTGTTCTTCTCATCCTCCATTCCCATAGAAGTTTAAATTTCCATTTAAAACTGATTTATAGGTTCTGAGAGAAAAATAAACATTTTGGAATTTTTGAACCCACATAAAAATCATTTTCTATTACACAAATCGATTTTCTCTATTTTTCCCTGAGTGATTATAATCCTTAATTTTTGGAAAACTAGAACAACCAGTAGGCAGCTTTATACCAATGTCCAGGGCTTCCTACTGGCTATCAATATTCTCCATAATATACAAATTAAAGGAATTTAGGGACCAAATATTTTTTATAGTGGACTTTTGGGTGAAACAACCTTATATCTTCTGTACTTTTAATGAATCAATAACCAAAACTGGATATATAACAAATTGCAATTTCTAGTAGTTCTCATCTTGCTAAAATCCTGATGCCTACGTTAGAAATATTCTCTCTAGAACATTATTTCATTGGCCCCACCAAATGCAAAACTTCATAGTATTCATATACATGTTAAGACAAGTTTATTTAATAATTTGATAGATATAATTAGTTAAGGCATAGTTTTGAGAAATATTAAAATCATTGCCTCAAACTATTGAGCCTTCTGTCTTTCCATCTTTTCCCCTTCCTTCCTTCCTTCCTTCCTTCCTTCCTTCCTTCCTTCCTTCCTTCCTTCCTTTCTCTCTCTCTTTTTCTTAGATCTGACAAAATTAATAGAATATCCCTTTAGCCCACAAATCTTATTCATCTGCTTTTATTTTTTTATGCTTTAATCTTTTTCCAAGTATATGTGAAGAATAAGTAAATATGTTTTCTAAAAATCTTGGCAAATTTCCTGGATTTTGGAGGCATGAGGAAAGAGTTGGCAAAAAAAGTGATTTTTAAATGAAAAATTAAGTTTATACTTACATATAAAATCCCCAGAGACATGATTAATATAAACTATAGTAGACATTTTCAGTAAAAAAAAAGCAGCCAGGTTGTATTGTGATTTTGATGAATGAGTTTTTTTAAAAAAGCACATAGCAACTGAATATATATATATGTATATATATATATGTATATATATGTATATGTATATATTCATATATATGTATATATATATATATATACACACACATAAATTTACTATGGAATGTTTTTATAACATAAAGCATGGTGTAAACTTAATCGATTATATTGGAAAAGAATAAACCGATGAGGGCTATATTCTAGCATTACATATATGATGACAAAAGTCCAATCTACCAAAAATTTGTTAAATGCAATGTAAAGAATAAGGCAAAGCCTCTGACTGTGCCATATGATGGAGAGAAACTGAAACATTTAGAAAGCCTGCTTCATAGAGTTATGTACAGCCGAGAGAATAAGGGAGGACAAGAAGGTGCTGTGAATTTAATTTATTGCATGTCAGAAGAAGTTTATGGCCCCTCTGCTTTATAACTTTTTTGAATCTTACCTTAGGACCTTTTGACTAAATTAATAGTTGATTATGGTTTAATTTGGACACTGCTGCTGCTTAGCTGTGGCATTAGAAGAATGGGTTGGGTCTATTTGTATAGAATTTGCTTGGCTCCATATACAGTAAATAATGTTGAACAACTAGACTGCTATGTTTCTTTTCATCCCCACTTCCAAGAGTTGAGTGTCCTGAAGTTGGGAGGGTAACCTGTCTCTGGGTACCTGCTCTGGGTAACACTCTTCTCTGCTCACCTTGGGTCACCGAGGGAGATTTTAAATTACACCAGTTAAAAAACACTGTATGAGAATAAGTATGTTCTTTCAGTAAAAAATGAGTTCCTTCTTTGTATGATTCCAAAATAATTCTGAGGCATTATCTAGTCATAGAAAAAACTTAAGCCATTTCCCCCTTGATAATAAAGTTGATTATAGTAAGATGTGGAGAATGATAAGTATTAATCGGTTGTAGCCCACATTCTATAGTTCAAAACGCTTCCAGAAAGTTTGGAGTTAATATCCGTATGGCAGAAGTTGAAAGTTGTTTGTGGGTATTGTTTACTTTTTATACATAGCATCAGGAGTAGTATCTGCAAAGTAAGGAAAACTAAACCAAAGCACACTTACGACAGATGATAAATCAATGCAAAGAAAACAGACATCAGTGGAAAGAAAAGAGTTTGACGTGGGTTTGAATTCCTTTCTGCCACCTGATCCATGTGGCCTTGGGCAAATTACCTCACCTATGTCAGGATTACACGAGCTGTTTGTGTAGTGCTGTGCATATAGTAAATGCCCAATAAAGGTTAGCAATTGTCATCATAATTCTTCTTTGTGTTTGACAGCTGTGCTGTGATGAACCAAGGCCCCGTGAATTCCCAAACAATCCAGTTTGAGAAGAATTTATTGAGCAGTATCCCCTGCAGGGACTTCACTGGGCTCTGGGGGAACAAAAAGAGGAATGGATGAGGATTTACCACGCGTAGGGAGAGACAGATGCACAGAGAACTCGAACTATCAAAACAGAATAGCACGAGTGCCAAAGAAATTCCTCGTAGCGCTGGGGAAGTAAAGAGAAGACGTGTGTTATTTAGATGAACAGCCTTAAAAGATGGATCGGATTTTGGTGATTGGGGTGGGGGCAGAGTGAAGGAGGGAGGGAGTCCTAGATGGGGGAGCCACACGAGCAAGGGGTTTAACACAATGAGAGAGTGTGGCCTTTTGTGGAGGAAAGGACGTTGGCCAGTGGCTCTGGCGTCTGGGATGAGGAGGCGCCTGAAGAGGGAAGATGCATCTGTCGCAGCTTGGAAGCAGACCTGGCACCCTTAAATGCTCCACCAAGAGGACGTATTTTGTTTTATAGGCTGGGTATTTTAAACTTTTCTTTCTTGAGATATGAGGCCAACGGCATTCGCATGCCCAACATATTTTTACATGACAAATATGTACCGAATCCTTACTCGTGCCACTGTTCTAAGTGCTAGGAAAAACTAGACATCAATCCTGCCACCATGGAGATTGTGTTTCTAAAGAAATATAGGTGTGGGTCATTTAGTGTTGGCTTCTACTTTCTCTTTCACTCAAGAAGGCATATCAGAATGCAAATCTATGATAATCTGGTTATGCTAGGGAGAGCCTAATGCATAAAATTGCAAATGGGGCACAAACTGCCATTTTAAATAGACTCGTTAGCAGATTATTGGTATACTGAAAAGCAATACCAGCTCTTCTGAGTGTCTGAATCCCAGCGAGGCAACTGCAGCTCAGGTCTTCGAGGAGGGAGGTGGTGTAATTGGAGAAGGAACCAGAGGATGCTCATATCAAGGCTAGTCTCATCAGAGTTCCTCTGAACACCCTCATCCTGTGAACCCTCAGGCAGCCCTTCCCCGTGCATCCCCTGAGACCCCCTCCTACTTGTTTGTCAGCATCTCCTCTATGTCATAAAGGCCAAAGGTGCAGCGCTTTTCACTGCAAATCTACTGCTGGCTTTTTCCTCTCATTATATCTTTCTTTATTTTAATTACCATTCTCATTTCTGTAATTATATTTGTCTAGACCAGCACTGTTAAGTAGCACTTTCTGCGATGATGGAAATGCTTTTTTTCTGCAAATTTCCATAGAGTAGCCACCAGCCATGTGAGACTGTTAAGCATTTAAGATATGACCACTGCTGTTGAGGAAAGCAGTTTTAAGTTAAATTTAATTTAATTTAATTAATTTAAATGTAAGTAGTCTTATGTGGCTCAGTAATATAGGCGTTCATAGATATTCTAGATATTCATAGAAAAATGTCTAATTTCATATTCTCTCTCCTTGAAAATCATATCTGGCACATTCTTACAGTTAATTTTCTAGTTTTTAAAGTACTTGGACTTCTTTTTTTCCTTCCAATCTATGATTTAAATAAAAAAAAATTCTTGCATAGATCTAGGAGCAGGAGAGTGGCAGGAAGGATTACTCTTTCCCTGCCCACGCCTTCCAGCCAGGCAGCAGGTAGGAAAAGATGCTTCCTCGGGGGTAAAGGTCCACTGCAGCTTTTGGTTGTAATCTACCTCCTGCCATTCTCTAGCCAAGAGAAAGAACACTTTCGTTCTCCCTCTCCTTTCCCCACAGCCAGTCCCAAGGCAAGAATTTCAAGAGAAGTAGTTCTGTTTAGACAAAAGTGTACCCTAAAAAGTGATGTGCTTCCCCATCCCTGGTTCCTGGTTGTTATCTGATGTGGGATGAAGGAGCAGGAGGGATCATGTGTTGCCTGACAGGCAGTCCCAGGCCTGGTACCATTCAATCGTGCATGGTGCACAGGAGAAAGAATCTATCAACAGGACAGGGGGGCAGAGGTGCTCCATCTCGGACAGGTCACGTTTGAAGTCTTTGTGGTGAGATGGGTGGTCAGAAGTGGGGACCTGTCTGCACCTCTGGAGAAGGTTCTGTTCTAGAGGGAAATGTTTGGGAGGCATTGGCATGTGCTGATTAAACTTGTAGGAATGAATAGGATGGCCCAGGCCCAGTCCACAGAGTGAAAGGAGGAAAGGACACAAGACAGAGAACACAGCCATAGCATCTAGACTTACATAATGGATGAGGAAGAGAGGCCATCTGAATGAGACATGAGGGAAAAAACAAGACATTTACCAAAGACAAAAGGAGAGACATTTCCAAGAAAAAGAACATTCAGTAGTGTCACGTGCTCTGGAAAGGTACAGGCTGAAAATTATCCATGAAATTAACCATGATGTACGTGGAAAGCAGAGATTTCAGTGAGAATGCGTGACACAGCCTAGAAGGAAGGGTGGGGTGGGATAAGGAAATGAGTATACTTAGCAAATGTAGTCAACTTCTTAAAAAATATTTGCCTGTGTGGGTCGAGGGAACTGGAATAGCTACAGCTCGAAGGGGGTGAGAGATGGGTGGAGAAGTGTTTTGATTTTGTTGTTGTTGTTGATGATGATGTTCGGTTTAGAAGTAGGTAAGACCTGGATCAAGTTGAAGGATTATAGAGAATGGTCGACGATACCATGTGGGAAAGGGAGTGAGCAGATCATCTAGACATGGGTCATCTGAGAGAATGGGAATGTTGGGGCCCAAGAACAGGTGAAAGGAGAGTCATCAACCCTATGCAGAGAGAGGGGTGACTTTTTAAATTAAGGCAGAGAGGACTAGTGCAGCCACAGTTAAGTTAATAGGCTCAGTAGAGGGCAGTTGGGAGAGGTCCTGTCTGACTACTTGGCTTTGCCAAAATTAATTTTATCTCTAAGCTTCTAAAGTGACCTTTATATATGCACTGAGCTAATATAAATATGCTCATATAAAGAGTCCCTAGCCAAATCAGCAGTGCTTCTGAAGTTGGTACAGGGCTTCAAGAGTGACTGGTCTTCTGCCGTCTGTAGGACTGCTCAGCTGCAAGCAGCTTTGAGTCTCCAAGAAGAGGAAGAGCTTTATGTGTTGCCCCTGATTAAAGCAGGAAGCGAGCACGATCGTTCTGGCTTTCCCTCTCTGAAGTTGGGATTGCAAGTGTGCAGTTTTCATTTTAAACACAATGAAAACACATCCTCAGATGTCTAAGGTGGAAAGCCCTAAGCTGGAAGTGGCACTTCGGAGTGGATCAGCATGAGGTCCAGAGGTCCAATGTTAGTGGCATTTGTCTGTGTGACACCAGGTCCGTGGCACCTGCCTGCTGCCTGGGGCGGTTGTGCAGCTGAACAGTTACCTCGTCAGGGGCTAGAAAGCACAGTTGCCTCAGGCCTAGGGTGTGTGTTGGGACCGGGGTGCCATCGGCCTCTGATAAAATCTTGTTATACAAAATGAAAATATGACTAAACATTAAAATACTTAATGATTTCTTAAAGTAACATACTCATTCATTAAATAAAAGCAGGATGTATAAAATCGATATCTAGTTTTAAACATAAACATTTCATTACATGAATATTTCTTCAATATGATACTGAGCAGCTGTTTCTCCAGATGTCACATCAGGGCTCCGAAGGGAATAGTTGCTAAATCCAACATGATAGTTAGGTAGATATTAAAAGAAATACTACAAGGTGCCACTGGTCTAATCAGCAAGCCTCAGTGAACAAAAATTTAAACACACAGCATGGAATTAACGTGAGAATTCAGATTACGTTCTGAACAGGGGAAATGTAATTGCAAGGCTTTTACACTTATCACGTTTTAATTTTTATTATTTAAAACCTATTAAGTATCCATTGCAAGAAACCCTCTTTGTTTTTCCTACAATCAGTTGTCATTGTGGCAGCCAATTGTTTTGAAAGAGAAAGTACAACATTATTATTTATGAGAAAGAGCTGACACACACAATCCACATACTTAGCTGAGTCTAATATGCCTGGGCCAGCACATTAAATCACGTGCATAACTACTTGAAAGATAGATCCAGAAGGTTACAGGTAATTTTTATGCAGGAACCATCAGTCCTAAACTGAAATGAAAAACTGCTCATAAACTAGTTCATAACCTATTGCCATTCTGCACCATCGAGTGGTAAAATGAAAAGCAGGAAATATTTATGGAAGGATTCCATTGCTCTGGAAAGAGCTACCTGATAATTATGTAAAAAAAAAAAAAAAAAGGAACTAAAAAAAATCCTGCAAAAAAATTGGCAATTTACCTGGGAGAAATTTATCAGAAAAAAAAAAGCTAGTTGATTCTTTTGATGAACAAAACATAAGTTGCTTGTATATTTTTCCATTTCATATATATGTGTATGTTCAATTATATTGTCAAGTTAAAAAAAACTCTTTAAAATACTCTAAAATACTTCAAGGAATTAATAATTTTAGTAAAAATATATATAGTTTATACATGCAGGAAAAATATTGAAAGATCAAATGTCAGCATAGCAATGATTCTTATCTCTGACTGGTGTGATTATAGGCATTTTTATTATTTTTCTTTTAATAATGAGTATTAATTAGTATTGAGCATGTATTATTTCCATGATTCCTAAAGCACGACCCACCAAAAAAAACCCTAAGTGTTTTCACATAGTTTCATGTAGGGTTCATGGACATCATTCAGATATTCTTAACTAAGGACTTTCTTTTGTTTCTCCAAGAGCTGTCATTTGCCTGTATAGTGTATTATATTGATAAAGGAATTCTTTATGTAATTTGATCCTCTGCTTCCATAACTCTTCATTGCTCATGTTCCATATCCTAAGATGCCGAAGACCACAGCACTCGCCCTGGACAGTGTTCACTGAGACCGAAGCTGCCCTTAGCCTTTGTCCTCCCCCTGCTTTTCCGGAGGTCTGGCCCAGTCAGGCTGCTGTGGCCTCACAGGCACTGCCCTGCCTGGTTCCTGGCCCCGACCCGTTCTCCTTATTGCTGGCTAATGAAGCTTATTGCTGCTGGCTAATGAGGACCATGCCAGGCAACGTGGGAACATGGCTTTGTTTGGCATTTGTTCCCCCTGATTCTATATAGTTTTTTACCACTGGTGAATTCATATACAGCACAATAATATACATGTTTTTTTTAGTATAATATACCTTCTTGGAATAAGTAAATGAGGATACATATTTTCCTTTAGAGTGTTTCAGGCTACTAATTAGATCAGCTCTGTGAGTGCCTAGCAAAATGTAACTTGTGCGTTATCCTTGGCAGGTATAATATCAGCTGTAAAACCCTTATTAGAAAATGTGACAGAAAAGGAAAGAAGGAGCATGAGGGAAAATCACTGTTGGCTTCACAAAAGTAGCTCCTGGTAAAAACAGATATCAAAACAATAGCTCTTAATTCATCAACAATGTATAAGTATATGTGTATATCGAAAGGATTTGGGTGACTTGGGGGGTGCTTCTAGAAATCATGCCCATCCACATTTACTCTATGTGGTACCCCAACCTCCAATGTCCAAAACCACTTGAGCGAGCTGTTATTTATGGAAGGGGTATTGATGAAAAGGGTTAAAATTTTACTCTTAAGAGCTGTGATGGGCTCACTACTGCCTATGAACTTTATGTAATGGGCAAGAACATCAATGAGAAGGCAACAGGGAGTTCCTGGTTAGTTGGTGCATTAAGTCTTTCAGGCCACTAGGAATTCATTTAATAAATTACTACGTCGCCAAAGAAATCGCTTCTGAATGGCCCAAAGATGTGTTCTAAAAGGCAGTCATTTAGTCCTCTTTGCAGGAGGACCAAGCCCTGTGTTAAGAACCTTCCATTTCTTTGTCATTTAAAAGATTCTTATTTTTGGTCTTTAATTACAAATTTCTAAAGAACTTTGATTTTCTTAAATCCTAATGCCATCTCAGTTTGAGAGAGAAAAATATATATATTCACACTGTGAATGCTAAAATCAGCTATTTAAAAATGTGAAAACTCAGGGTTGATATAAATTCTATTGAAGGACCACAAAAAAAAAAATAAAAGAAAAGGATTGTAAGTTAAATAAAAATTTATTGGTGTCTCAGTTCTGAACAGCGTGGTCACGACAAAAAGAAATGGGTCACATCACAAGAATGGGGTGGGAAGTGAAGTTTGGCTCGGAGCTGTGATAAAGTGGACCTTAAGGATGGCCGTCACATGGTGCCATGATTAATTAAGGTACCTGCCAGTCATCGGGGCTTGAATCATCGCCTCGGAAAGGGCAGAAAGCATCTCTATTTACATAGGGATCATACGTTCATATTCAGAGCACTGTCACCGCTTCTTTTGGCAGCCTCTGACTTGTTGGCAAAATGTCTTCAATTATGGGCAAACTGCCTGGTCTCATCTCATCACAAACCAATTTGTCAGGATGTGTGTATTTGGAAAGCTTAGGAAACAGAAATATTTTACTTATTTTAAAAGGGTGGAGAAAAAAACTCTTGAGTACATAGATTGAAAAATACCAAATCTTATGAAATTTCACCCTTAGATAAATATTTAATAAAAATGCTTATGCCTTTGTCAAGGGAAAACAGCTAGAGAAGAAATATTTTTGGTAATATTGATGTTAAATAGCTCTAGGAGTGTTTAGAGAGAGACTGAGGAGCGAGAGGCTAAAATGTTTCTGCCTAAACTCTACATTTAAAACAGTCAGCATCACCCTGGTCTTTCTTTACATCAGTCCACATTGCTTAGATTTTTAAAAGTAATCGTTTCCTCTATGTTCTGATAACTGGAGTTAAATTATTAGCTATTACAATTTATGTTATAATACTATAAAGATATAAATGCTATAAAGATAAATATAAAGATACACGGAGTGTGGGAAAGAGCCTACAGCAGCAAAAATAAAATAAAGTCTAATTAACAATATAAAAGATGAAATGCAGAAATATATTATTAGCATTCTTCCATTTTTCTTGTTCCTTGCCTTTCTCTTTCCCTGATGGGTTGTAAGAAAAAAATTTCAAAATAATGGGACCTAATACACAATCATTTGTACCTAAATTATGTTCATATGAATTTTGTGGCCCTTCTGCACCTTTATGTATTATTTTAAGCTTGAAGAATAGCTGTTTTCCTTTAAAGTTAATTATAAGGTTAATGCTAATAAAATGAATGTTATTCTCATATTAGATTTAGTTGTGGATTTTTAGAGTATTTATTTATTTGTGTGTTTACTTGTTTAATGCTTGTCTTCCCTGCTAGATTGTAAGATCCAAAAAGTAAATGGCCCATGTTTTTTCCACCACGGTATTTCCAGCTCCTGGAGCGACTCTAATTTTTGCTAAAAATATTTTTTCAATGACTCTTGAAGGCATACTGTTCAGGAAAAAATATCATTCTGTATAACACATCTAAAATTTTATAAAACAAATAAACATCATTAAGAAATTGTCAACACTCATGTCATCATGAATATATTAATATACCAGGAGGGACACACAGCCAGGCTACTGGATTTACCATCCATCCGGTAGTTATTTTTTCTACTGCAGCATTTTCAAAACTTGGTATGACTTTTCCTCTTCTGGGTTCTGCCAGTGTCAGACATAGTGTGCCCTTCCCCATCCACCAGAGAATCACTGAGGTTGCTCTTTAAGCTTCTAGCACTGAGTCCTCCTCCTCTGTTAACCTCTCCCTTTGTAATAACAAATAGAACTGGCCCGTGACGATCCATTTCCCTGAAGGAGGTTCCACAACCTGGAAACTTTCAACGTTTGAAGCTTTGCATTTTTAAAAATGAACTGTGGGCCTGCTGTTTCCATAAGTTTAAACCTGTCCAGGCAGACTTCTTACAATGAGAGACACTCGCCCTTATAGGGTTTGTAAGTAAAATAAAAGAAATGAAGGTAAAACAAGCACTAATATGAGATGATGGAATGATGAGGAGCAAAGACCAGAATCAAGATGCTTTAAATCTCTCCTATCTCTTCGTAAGAGGAATCATTGCATGCTAATTAACAAATCTTGGTCAAAGACCGAAACATAAATATGTATCTAATTTGCTTTCAAGTGTTTTAGATAAATATGTACAATATGAATACTGTTGTCTGGTTTCAGGCAACTAAGATGTAGTTTGCTTTTCAAGATGATATAGATTTACTACTTGTAAGGGTCAGTCACTTAACTGACAGAGAGTGACATATGGGTCACTTTGTCCTTATACATTTTTTTTTTTAATTTCTGATAATGAGACAGTTCACGGAAATATGGTCGAGATTCTGTCAGAGCCCTGTTGGGTGACCAAACTCCTGTTCTGTTCCTGTTGTCCAGGCATCAGTATTAAGAGCTCCCATTTCACTTTTAAAAGTGTGGACAGTCACTTATAAAGTCAATTGATCTGTAATGACTTTCAGAACCCACTCCTCATACTTTGAATACTGCCCACTTGTCTGTCTCCACCTCTGCGTTGCAAAAACCAAGCTATCCTTTCTCAGATATGCCATGGAGACAGATCTAGTGTGGCCCTTCTACCATGATACATAAAGATTAGGTGCCGGAGCCAGATGACCTGGGTATGACCCCAGCTTGGCCATCTGTGGGCAATGTGACCTGAAGCCAGCTAGCCAGTCTCTCCAACCTCAGTGTCTTCATCTGCGCGTAGGGTAACAACAGCCCTTCTTAGAAAGGCAGCAATGTGGCAGTTACAAGCCTGGGCACTGATGCCCACCTGCCTGGGTGTGAATACCAGCTCTGCCACAGCTGAGGTCTGTGAGAGCGTTGAACGAATTGACACATAGAGTCTGAAAGTTCTTAAAATAAAGCTGGGGCACATGGAAAGTGCTCAGTAAAGGTGAGAATTGTTATCAGTGCCCTGAGAATTAAATAGGATATAAATGCAAGTGCCTAAAACAGTCAGCACTCAGATTACTGGGTCCTGACCTGACATATCTCTGGTTTCTGTCCCTGCCTAATCCCAGCAAGAACATATTCATCGTAGATATGCTAAATGTGTGCATACATATGCATGTGTATACAGACTCAGAATTAGAAACTCACAGCAGATATTGCTCTACATCTCCAAACAGACAGTTCAGGGCTGCCAAACTGCCATTAAAAAAGTCTAGCAAAATGCCAGCGCATTTCGAGTAAGATGCAAATGTGAAATTCCCTTGCTCTTGGAGGGTGTATAAAGGCCTTGCTAAATTAAAAAGGCAGAGGAGGGAGGGTTTGTTGATCCTGTTTATTTGAAGTCAGAGCATGAATCGTGATGGTTTAATGATCCTAAATATTTCTTAAGGTTTTTCCAGGAGGGAGAGCTTGCATTTATCTCTTAAATGGCCTATAGCTATTTCCACATATGAACCAGGTGAAATTTTATTTCTCTAACATTCCTCAAAGACAGTGTTAACTCAGGTGGAGTATCAGCTCCTTCGGTGAATGAAGTACCTGATTGTCTTGGGTCCTTCACGTGTCTAGTGTGGGCCCTGCACCTGTCAGAGCTCAGTGTTTGCTAAATTGATGGGGTCACCCCCCACCGGAGGGGCTGGCCATTGTTTGATTTCTCAGTCTTCTTTTTTCTCTTTCCACTTCTTGTTTACTAGAAATAAAATTCGGTATTAAAAAGTCTACTTGACCTCACTAAGTAAAACTTTAACACAAAGTTTTGGACACATTCTTTGTCACCAGCTTACATTTTAAGCTCGTAGTATAAGGATCAGCATTCCAGCACAAATTCAGTTCAGTCATATAGCTGGGTAATGTGTTACTTAGTTTTCCATTAAAGTGGAGATTTTTATTAAGTAAAAATGGGAGATTTTCACTAATTTGATGTGCTATGTTTAGCATAGGGATATAAGGATACCTGATATTTTTGGAAAATGATGATCTATGCAGCACCCCCATTTATAGGTTCACAGGCCACCCCCATTCCTCCTGGGGCAGCACGTGCTCCAGAAATGTGAGGCTCAGCATTTCTGAGCCACGTCTAAGTAGGGCCACTCAGCTAGCACCTCTTCTGTCTGCAGAGGTCTCTCCAATTTTTCACCACCCAGGGGGAGGGCAGCATTAAAGACACTGGGAGAGTCAGGTCAGAGTTAGTACTGAAAGTAATAGACTTGCTCTCTCTTAAGGCCCTAGGAGAACGCCTCACAGTTTATATTCAAGGAGTAGTGAGGTATTTCCTAAAGAAAGCCCTACCTTGGGTGATATCAATCATTCTGTGGCTTCATTTGGTTCTTGTGGAAAGGGAAACAATTTTCCTCTCACTGTACAAATGAGGAGGCACCTATAATAGGTTAGGGTCAGTGCCAGGAAAGGGGTGACAGGCTGCCATGACAACAGAGGAGAGGTGCCTGACGTGGTCTGCTCGGGTGTTCAGGGAAGACACCCGCAGGAGGGGGCATGCAAGTTAAGATGCCAGCAAATCCAAAAACAGGAGATTTAAATGATTTAAAGGATGAAGTCCAGATATTTAAAGCTCTGCTTCATGTGTTCCCATTCATATTTCTAGACGTCTTTCTCACTCTGTTCCTACTCAAACTTCCATGCCCATCACCACTCCTCCTGGTCCCCAAACACTTTGAGTCCCACTGATGTCTACCTTCCCTCTGCTATGACTCATAGGTCCTTGCCCTAACTCAGGTTCAAGATCCCTGATCTATGTTCTTCTCATGATGAGTAAAGCAAACAGAAGTTACCTCTTGTTCTCTTTAATCAAACAAACTCTAAGCTCCTAGAAGACTGAGTTATAAGACGTGTTAGTAATGCCCACTACTACGGATACGAAGTGACATCGATGGTTATAAACTTTAGTTAGCCTCGAAGTATTGGGCAAGATGCTTAACTTCCTGGGCATCAGTGTGCTCACTTGTGAAACTGAGATGACAATATTCATCTTGAGGAATAAGTGAGAGAAGACATGTAAAGGACCCAGCCTGGTACCTGGCATCCAGTAGGCACCCATAGGTGGCTGTAATAGCTGTTACCATTATTTTTCTGATGGTCTTTTCAGGATCTACAACATCCATCCAATGCTGAGGTCTTATACTTCCTTCAAGCAGAGGCAGAACCATAGACTCCTGAAGCCAGAGGAGGCCTTCTATATCATTTAGTCTGGAGGGTTGATTTTGGAAAAAGAAAATGCACACTAGACTCCTGAGATACTACACAGGTAATTAAGGCTGTGTGGTGTTTTGTGTTTGTATTCATGTGACAGGAAAAAGGACTTGGAGTAGAAGAGAGTGACTTTACTAGGTCACACCAGAAGTTAGTGGCTAGGACTGCTAATCCAGTACCCATGCATTTGCCCATTCATTCATTCATTCATTCATCCATTTAATGAAACTTGAGAGCCTACTATGTATCATGCACTAGGAAAATATCTGGATTTATAGTGGCCAAAAAAAACCAGACCTGGCTCCCTGGCCTAGCAGTGCTTACAGTCTACTGGAGGGGCGGACAACGTACAAAAAAATGTTCAAATAAATGTCTGATCAACCCACTAAAGCAAAAGGACAGGACATGCTGACTCCTACATGAACTCCCCAAGGCAGGGCTGGAGTGAAAGCAGAGGCAGCTGGACGAGGAGGGATCAGGGTGGGGATCACTGCAAAAGTCAGTCCACTGCTAAATGCAGTGGCCAAGAGCTGTCACTCCCCGGGTTATTGTCATTGTAAAGGAGTATCTCCAGGACCTAGAGGCTGAACATGTAGCACCGGTTATATTGAGGGAGTGAGATAGGCATTCGGTACAAAATGTTTTCCATTTAATGGAGCCTATATTGTTCTTTCAAATGTTGAGTCGATAAATTTGCCGTGTTCTTTATAGTTAATGTGTTTGGAATGGTGGCGAATGCCCTGGCTTTGTGTAGAGGTGCTGGGGACCAGGCATTTTCAGTTGCCTGAATGCAACACTTTTCAGGCTACCTGTCTCCGAAAGTTTTCCACAGACACTGACATGACTTGAACGTGGATTTCAAAAGAAGTAAAATCACAAAATCATGCATCAGCATCTGACTCCATTGTGCTCGCTTCTCCATAATCGTCTGTTGTGCCTACTTTCTCAAAGTCCACAGGTTTGGAGAACATATCCATTGTGAGAGGTCTCCTTTAGATCTTTGCAAACTCATACCCAGAAAAGTAAAGTAAAAAGCAGAAAGATCCAAAGAATACAGTGCAGCCATGAGCACTTCCATTTCCCAGCTTTAATTAGTTCGTTTGGGCATTATCTGAACACTTTGATCTTTTTTCTCCCCTCCCTTGCTCATTTTTTGCTCATTTCTCTGCTTGTTAAAACTCAGTCAGAGGTTAGGTAAGAGCAAGAAAGAGGAGAATGGAGCAAGTCTCTTTTCCTTTTTATTAACAGCTTTTGTAAAAGGTTTTGATGACAGAGAAGAATGAAGGTAAAGTGAGATTATAATGAAGTTTACCAATAATGTCATTGATTTTAATTAAGCCAAGTTCTGAGCAGCAGAGATAATTGAGACCGAGTTTATTTTTCAAGTTTTCACCTAATTCTTGACATTACAAGGGGAAGGTATTGGTGAATAGCTATTTCCATCTTAAGGTATATAAGTAAACACATTTCATAGAATTATGATGATGGCCAGTGTTTACCAACAGCGAAAGGAGAAAGACACTAAGCGGGAGGATGAAGCATAAAATCAAATCTCTGGAGAGATAACTGTAAATCCTCGTCATTGAAAATCAGTTCATCAGAAATTGTCACTAACTGGCACATCTCTGGATTTTGGCCACAGGAAGAAAACTGGGATGCAGTCTGATGGGGTCCAGGCAATTCAGGAGCTTGAAGCACCTGGAACCTCATAGGAAAACTGAAGGGACGGCAGTGTCATTTTTGTTATATATTGGTGAATGCTTTTCTTAGAATTTGGTGATGTGTGCACCTTTAAATGTGACCGTTCTGTTTACCGAGCATACTTAGTCACTTAGCACAACCCAGCCAGAGACAGGAATATTCTACTTGCCTAAAACTCAGAAGCAAAGCTTGGTGGAACTATTAATTTTATGTGGTAGAATAATCTTCATAAACTGCCTGAAAACTTGGTTTGTGCAATTAAGACCACTGCATAACATGTCATCTTGAGAGCTGATCTAGCTCTGAGACTCACTCCTCCTCCAGCAGCCTGCCGTAAAAATTCCCAACATATTTGGAATGCTTACAGAGACCACGATATCTTCTTTTAATAATAATGACAATAATAAGCATTACTAAACACGGTGCAAAAAGTTTTGTACATAATATCTAATTGAATCCTCACATCAGCCCTATGAGGGAAGCATTTTCCCCCTGTTGAATAGTTTGAAAGCAGCTTAGCATAACTTTCCCAAGGGTTGGCCAGCAGAGCCTAGATTCTAACTTAGGTCTTCAGAGCAGCCTTTATCCCTGTGCTATTCTGCCTCGCTCAGAATAAAGTTCACCTCCCATACTTCCCACTACATCTTTAGTGGTGGTTGTGCTTCTAAATTTGAATTTGTAGGCAAGTCATCCATACCCCTCACACCTCAGTTTTCTCATCTGGAAAATAAGGATGATAACTTCCCTCTGTACAGCTCAATATTATTATTGTGTTATTATTGAGACACAGATGAAAGTGGTGTAGACCCATAGCAGTAAAGATTTTGCCCAGGGATATTGAAGTGAAAAGTATTTGGGATATACCCTGTTTATATTATGTGTTTAGCTGTAACCCCTTCTATGTTTGCCAGGTCCCCAGAGAAGTAAGAAGTAAGGCCGTGTAAAAGTAACTAAAAATTATCTAGAAAACCAGATTATTTTAGAATTTCTCGTATCCTCTTCAACCTTTTCCTCTTTGCCAGGGTTTGTTGGTCCATAATTATGTCTTTATCTTTGTACATTCAGTACTGTAAATTTTCTTATAAAATATTCTCAAGTTTTTAACAATATGATTTTTAAAAGTTGATTAAAAAGTGTATTTCTAGTTGTATATTTATTACACTTACTAGGATTTGATTATGGCCATAATTGCTACTCTGGCAAAATTTTAGTTTGTGCAGATATGCAAGTGATTGTTGGAGACTAATGTTCATTCTCTAAACATAAATTTTTTAGAGAAATGGAATTATTATTTGCTCTGAGAATGCCATTTAAATATTCCATTTGAATAATGAGTTATCAAACACTCTAGTGTTTCTCTTTCCCCAATTATTGAAGAGATATTACCCCAAAATCCTTCATGTTATAAGAATGATTTATAAATATCATTTTCAATTTACTGTAATCACCTACAGGTCATAAACAACATTTCTTTAAACTTAGTTTGTCTTAGTTACGCAACAAACCTGCCTATTTACTAATATTTGTACATTTCTGATTTATTAGATAGGTGCTATGGAGGAAGGGTCTGTCTGCTTTTATTTCATTTTGAAAAACGTCATGTTGACCAATCATACCAGCTGGTGGTGATCTTTCTTTAAATTTATTCAGAGCCTTATTTTTAGGAAATGGCTTACTTTTTTAGTGTCGCGTACTTCAAGTTTCAGATAAACACCATCTGAGGACTTCTCCTTCATTCTGTAAGGGCTGGTGGAGCTGGATCATGATGATGGGGTGCGTAAGAGGGGTGAGGGTGCTGACCCAGCTGAAAAGTCACCTGGACTCCTGAGAGCACCGAGTGTCTTGGGTTGCCATTGTCTCGTTAGCCAGTTAGCTACTTTGGGAAGGATATTTATCACACAGATGGGTCTTTAGAAAATCAGCCTTTTCTCAACTGTAAGGTTGTTGATTTTTAGGATTAATTAGTAGGGTTATTAATCCAAACAATTAAATTCTCTCCTAAGAGTATAGCTGTCTGATTAATTAATCTATTAATTAATCAGTGGCTTCTCCAGATGTCTGTTGAGATACTGTCCCTTGAGCTCCACTAGGATGTGTTTTCAGACCATGAATTAATCCCTTTCGCTTATTCAACTTTACAGTCAAAGGAGACTATTTATTAAGAGAGCTTGTTAGTTTGCTGTGAGCAAAAATCTATGTGTAATTATTTCAGGTTATCCTTCTCACTCACATACGTGACATACTTCTGTGTCATGAATTGATAACGTCTGATAAAATCTTAATAGCTTTTCAGATGTATTTCTTCTCGCCATACTGGAAAGTGTACTTACAAAATTAAACATTGCAGCTGAAAAGAGAAGAGTCATCACATTCTAAAACATGATTTATTTATTTCAATAAAGCAAGAAAATTATACCGATATTTCTAGTCATATAAGTTTCATGACTTCTTCCAGAGCCACTGTTTTCCAAGGCAAAATTCGTGAGGCAAACTGTTTTTCCCTGAGCCTTGCTTCAAATTCATGTGTGACCCCAGGTGTCCCGAACAGTCCTTCTGTGACCACATCTGGAAATCTCCAGGGAATCTTTTCTAGTGGGTTAAGATGTGGCCTCCTTGTTCAGGCATAGCTGAACTGCTGTGTCCCTTGATCACCTAGCTACTTGGGAATCAGAGCTACTTCTCTCTCCCCTGAATCTACCCAGCAGCACCTTAGCCCTTCTCAGCTGCTCCATCTGCTCCGAGGTGCTCTCCTTCCTGGAGCCATACTGCTTTTACTGGATTGTGCCAGGCCCTCCAGTGCAGCATCACTACCACCACCACCACTCCTTGAGGTGGCAAATCTTGCAGAATATTCTTTATCAAAATGGGAAAGAATGATTCCCCCTTTCTGTGGGGCAGTATCATACAGAAAACAACATAGATGAAAGAATCAGAAACACGTGGATCTGAAACATTTATCCATCCAGTGTCTACACAGATTAAACCGAGGATAATGATGATAACACTAATTTCACAGGGTAGCTCCAGGATATTGCATTTGAAAAGCGGACTGTAATCCAGGCTCCTCTTTGGGAATCCATCCTTTCACTGCCCCTCCACCCCAGCAGAGTTAAAAACACTCTCTTCTGTAACTCAGACTTATGCATTCATTCATTCATTCATCAGTCAGTACTTACTATACATCTATTATGTGAAAACCAACACCATCATGTTTTGAAGGTGTGTCCCAGTTGCAAAAAGGTGGGGGAGGGAGCTAGAGGAAAGAAAAAGCCCTCGGCAGTAGCTGAGGTCATGACCCATTTGAACTCACCAGCATGAACGTGAGCAAAATAAAAACACAAAGGCCAAAGGTGAACCTGTGGACACCAGACTTTTAAAGGCCGAGTGGAGAGTTGTCAGCAATGAACACAGAGGAGTGGGAGGAGAACCAGGAGAGGGACAAGAGCCACAGTGGATGGTGTCACAGAAGACAAGGGAAGAGTTCCAAGGGGCCAGTGGGCAATGTGACAAGCGCTTGGCAAAGAATGCCAAATTGCCATAGGCTGAGAAGTAAATGGGAAGAAGAAAATAATAATTTCTCGAAAGACACATGGCTTGGAAAGGAAGAAAGAAGGCAGTTAAGGAGGCAAGAAGAGTTGACAAGTTCATTTTTTAAGATGGAGGAGACTGAACATGTTGTGACATATTCTGGATAGTTTTGCCTGCCAAAAAAAAAAAAAATTGAGATCGAATAAGATTTCTAAAATTCTAAAGAATGGCAATTAATACGTTACCTCAATTTGCATTGTTAAGGTCAGGTATAAATTCTAATCTAAGGCAGCGATCAAATTTGTCAGAATTGGAGGAGGAAATGCATCATTTTCTTTTATTTATTTTATTTTCTCTTTTTCCAGATTAAACCTGATGTTTTGACTAGTGAAATACTTTGGGGGGAAAAGACCCAATGTCAACACTCTTCCATGAACATCTTTGATGGCTCAGCATTCAACAAAGATGGTTCTTTCCCGAGTTAGAATTAGAAGCAACGAGAACCAGACCCATTGTCAGTTCATATTTCAGTCAGTTTCTTGTTGCAAGAGATTTGTAAAAACAAGCCCATCTTTGACTGACTTTGGGTAAAGCTAAAGATCCTGTTACATCGCATTGGCCCTGAGCCATTTCTTTCATTTGGTTAAAGACCTTTTTAATTTACATGCATTTTATTGGACAGACCTGACCTGGGAGGCAACAACAGATGCTGAACTCACAGTGTTGCCGAGCTCAGGACCATTCTTAGAACAGGAGCCCAGGGACCTCCTCGTGCTTCCCTGCTGCCTGTGTTTCACCAGATGCTTCTATTTTTAGGAGGGAGAACCACTCTTCATAGAGTAGCTTCAAAGTAAAGTGACAAGGGGATATGGATCTGCTTCACAGTGTGTTCAGAACAGGTGCTGAGGATTCAGCCTCTGGGTCCTGGAGAAGCTCCGTTACAATGACAACACCCTGGGAGAGTGACAGCTCTTGGCCACTGCATTTAGCAGTGGACTGACTTTTGCAGTCCATCCCTCCTCTTCAGCCACCTCTGCTTTCACTCCAGCCCTGCCTCGGGGAGTTCATCTAGGAGTCAGCATGTTTCTGCACAGGAATTAAGTGAGAGTCTTTAACCTGAGATGCCAAACTTTCCTTTCCTTTCCTTTTTTTCTTTCTTTTTCTACCACCCTTCCTCCCTCCCTCTCTTCCTTCTTTCCTTTCCTTTTGTCCTCAGAAAAAATATTTCTTGATAAAGAGCAGAACTGAGACATGATGAGCCCCACATTTCCTTCTTTTTGGGGGTTTTCAATTGGGATTCCTCCTTCCTGCCTCTCTCATCTCCTACCCCCATTAGCTCAAGTGCTCCCTGCCTTCAGGTTTGTCTGTCTTTCTCTCTCATTTCAAAGTTAGATGAATAAGCATAGCTATTCCTGGAGCACATTACTTTTCTCTCCTTTCTCTCTCCTCATTTAGAATCGTGTGTTTTGACATAATTTATCATGGGTTGTCACCCTTGATGATTAAAAAAGGCACTAATGAGACGAAGCTTGTCAAGACTTGATCACAGGGTCTCTATGGCCTGTGGGATGGTAATAGGACACCTTGGAGAGACTGGGAGAAAGCAGGAAGTGTGAGAACAAATTATGGATTCTTGTGGATGAGGGCAGAGGGGAGGTGAAGCTGCTTCCAATCAGAATTCCTCAGGGAGATCAAACGCCATCACAGCAGTCTGTTCTTGACTGCATGTTTGAAGAGTGCACCCAGCAATAGAAATCGAATGCTAAAACTTAGAACAAGCTATCCACAAGAGTAGAATTTTCAAAAATAGAAGGGAGCCTTTCTTGCTGCGACAGACCATGAAGATTGCTTTATTTGTGTGACAGACCTAATGTGGAAGACCAAGAGATTGCTTAGCCTTCTGGAGGTTTCACGTGGTCACAAGTGACCCCCAGGGAAGAGAGGAATCTTCATGCTCCTTCAATAAGACCTGTTAGTTGAGATCTATCTCATTCTAGACCAGAGTGGCATAGCTAGCAAGTCGGCAGCATTTTATTAGGAAATGAGTGTCCAAAAATAAGCAAATCATGAAATCTATCGGGATTCTGCCATTTGAATTTACAGATTATAAACTTACAATATAGTACAGACACTGAACAACATTCAGTGTCTGCTGGTCTGCCTGCAACGATTTTATTCAGATGTCTGGAAAGTCAGGTTATTTTTATAATCAGAACGACGTCTCTAACGCTTGTAAGAACTTATTTTAGTATAAGTTGTATTTGAGCATAACTCACAAAATATTAATTAGAAAAACATTGTATACGTGGCTTTTTAAGTTGTTATGGAGACCTGGAACTTCAGCACATCTGGAGGGCACACTCTTTCCAACCCTTCACGAATGAACACATGTCCATGTTTTATGAACATAAACGTGACAGGTTCTGATCCTCAAATCTGAATCTAAAAACTTGTTAGGGAAATACGGAATGAGAAAAGAGATCATTTAATTAAAGGCTTAGTTTTGATCTATGTTACTGTTATTCTTGTCTCATATGGCACGGAAGGATTACTCATGGGATGTTGTTGCTCAACGATGGATCTGACACAGCTAACTTCCCCGGGAATGTGCAATTCTGATTATGCATTTCGGAATTTTCATGAAGCAGCAGTTGCCAGAAGGAACGCATGCTAGGAAGTCTTCGTATTTTATGAAGGCTATCTTGGCCCATTGGCTCCTTCACTTGAATTAGCACTCAATTATCCGAAAGGAAGGGGCTGAAGACTCAGCAGAAGTGCAAGATAACCTCCGATCTCGTTAGCTTGGCAGCAGCTGCCCGACTTTGCCCGCACCAAATTGCAGCCAGTCATTTCACTTCGTTTGTGCTGACTTACTCTGGAAAAGACACGAATGTATTTAACGCTCTTGAAATGTCTTAGCACAGACTGAGAGCTACATAGCAGTCTGGAGACCGGGAAAATCTTTCACTTACAAAATCTCTCATCTTCCCATTTGAGACTGGACAGGCTAATGACTGCAAGCTCTTTCATTTTTCCCGGCTGTGAAACCACATCCTGGTTGACTTAGCAGGTTACTTGGGAACGGAGTTTCTGGACTATAAAGATGACAGTGCTAAGTCAGTGCGATGAATGCAGCAGTGGTCTTATCACAATAACCTACTTTTTAATTTACGTCATGGAGATACGTGTTTCTCTCACTATCCCAAAGTAGAGGGTTTCCCTATGAAAACGTCTGCGAGGTGAAATGGTGTAAAGCAAAGAAGTGATTAGGACACATCTTGCTAACAGATTCGCAAAGTAAATCGAGATAAAACACAGAGATGCTCAGAGACACAGTTCAGAGCGATGGGGCTGGATGCAGAGATGCTGAGTGTGGTTCCCGCAGAAGAAGCTTGGCGGGGCCCGTGTCACTGCTGGGGATGCTGCTGCTTCTGTAGGGAAGGGCTTGCTACAAAACAAGCCCTGGATGCGATTTTTACTATTTGCTTTTTTCCATAAAAGCAAAAATCCTCTTTTCGATTTATTTCACTTAACGAAGTGGCAGAAAGCAAACTTTTGAAAAACAGGGCATACCTGGAATGTATTAGGTGACATTTTTTGAAATATTGCTTTTACTATGTTGAAAGGTATCTTTGCAGAAACAAACATAGTGACATGAAAAAAAAAATCACTTGATAGAATTAAGAGTAGCTCCAGGGTAAGGAAAATTGTTAGGTAATGAAAAATGGAGAGAAGTATTCAGGTCAGGAATACTGAAAAAAAAAAAGGGTGTGTGGTGGGGAAGAGGGGGACTCTGAAAGTGTATAATTCACTGAAACTACTGGAAAAGGGGGCTACTTTATTTGAAGTCGATGAGCATCAACTAAAATGGATATAACGGAAATACAGTTTCTAAGTCTGAAATAAATTACAGTGCTGTAATTTTAAAGCCATGTAAAGGTAAAGATGAAATTGAAAAATTAAGACTCCTTAAATTCAAGATTCTCATTTTTCAAAAAGGAACTGATCGTATGGCTCTTCGTGGAGAATTACATCGGATATATTAACTGAAGTTATTTCTAAGTTATCACAACACACATTAAGTTGAGTTTTAGGGAGGAAAAGATCTCAGGTTATAAGTAAAACAGAGGCTATTAATGGCATAATTTTAGGCCCATTGATATAGTACCCAGACAGGTGCAATATTTTTAGTGCTCTATACAATACTTCACACACACACACACACACACACACACACACACACACACACACACACACCTTGTTAAAAGGTAGATCCCAGTTAAATATTTCTACTACAATTTGATAAAGAAAAAAAAAACTATAGGAATCGCTGTTTCAAATTTGCACTAGTTAGAAACTGACGAAACTAGATTGAGTTGTGGGGAGTGAACACAAGGTGTCCTCTGTCTTAGCATTTGCATCTCATAGCCCCGGGGTCTGGTGTCTTCACTGATGTTTGCTCCTTAGCTCTTTTGGTCCCCAGCAGCATCTTGTGACTTGCTATACTAGTTGCAGTACTAGTTATATGTAAAGCCAAGTGTGGAATTCAGGCTTTCCAATTTGCTCATCGGTATATTTCTACTAAGCTGTTGCACAAAGATTTGAGGATAAATTGACATTTAGCATATTTTTGAATGTAATGAATCCATTTGATGAGAAAAACTACCTGTTGGGAGATGGAGGTTTAGATGTTTCCATATCTATTTAAAAATTGAAAGTTGGCCATTTGCCATTTGCGACAACATGGATAGACCTCGAGATACTCATGGTAAGTGAAATAAGCCAGACAGTAAAAGTTGAAAATCACGTGATATCACTTATATATGGGATGTAAAGTTAAAAGCAACAAATGAACAGGATAAACAGAGACTCATGGACATGGACCATAGACTAGTAGTTATAGAGGACTATAGAGTAGTGGTTACTTGTAAGGTGATGGAGAAAGGGGGAGGTAGATGAGGTAAAGGGGGTCAAATATAGGGGAGTAGGGGGTGGGTGAAGTGGGTAGTAAAGGGGATCAAATACATGATAGCTGAAGGAAACTGGACTTTGGTGGTAAACACACAATAGAATATACAGATGTCAAATGATACTGTACACTTGAAAATTATATAATTGCATTAACCAATGTTACCCCTTAATTAAAAAAAAACTTAATAAAAAAAAATTGAAAACTGGGCAGGATGGATTTAGTCTCCAGGTTTAGTTGATACTATTCTCTAATCATTTTTCGAAAAGACATTCTGTGTTAGCTTATGAGGCCACGTGCACATTTTTAGGCCTTAATTTTTCACAGTGGCTAGATTAAAAATAAACACTTCTAAATTTAGTAACTTTCATTTTTAATCCGAGATATAGGCTCAATATTACTAGAAAATAAACTTTCTAAAGGGAAGACTGATGACTGGAAACATGTTAGATTTAACGAAACCACCAAATTGAGTTGTGCCGGATTCACAAGATTGCTTTTTATATCATGTGTATTTTTTTTTTCCTAAATGATTCTTAAATATCGCCATCTCAACTTTATGGCTTGAGTGAGTGCTTAGATCAGCAAAAAAAATTCATTTTTAATACTTCTCTTAATTTTTCCGACTGTAAAGACCTGGCAGTTCTTGATGAATATAGTTTGAAAAGACAGCAAACGTGTTCTGCATTCGGTACAGTATTGTGAGGAAAATTATGCCCTTTTCCCCTACCACATACATCTGAGCCAGGAGATAGTTTCCCTGTTAGGTTAAGTGCTATGTAATTACAAAATCATTTCAAGAGTAGGGAAACAGTTGGCAGATTTAGGGAGTTTTGAAACACACGAGCACGTGCCAGCAATGTTAGATGAAGATCCAATTTCAGTGCTGGTTTTCAAGGGAACTAGTGTTGGCTCCTCTCTCCTTGAAGTGCCAAGGATCCTTTGCTCAGCTTGGTTGGAAGAATTCATTTGATCCTCTGACACACTGACTTAATTAAGCTTCAGCATCATGGAATTTGTGAACCAAGGCTGGCACATTTGCCAAACGAATTTCCCTAGTACATAACTGCCTTGAGAATGGCTTCCACGTAGGTCTTTTAGACCACCTTCTGTCCACGTGTGCTGGTGTTAGGAAAACTCTGGGCTGCACCTCATTGCATAACTGGAGCATAGAGAATTATTTAAAAATAAAATAAAAATAAAAGATATTGGAGGAACTTAAAATGCTTGTCCAAAACGCTTCTGAGGCTCTAAACTTGTGGTCTCTGATTTATATCTCGTCTGGGATAATCAGATTCTTGACCACTAAAATGTGATCTGGTTACATTTCCACATTTCATATTTCTCTGACATTATGTGTGCGACTCTTTCAGTGCTAGATCAATGTCATGCTCATGTGGCTATGTTTAGTAGCATTTTTAATATTATAAGATGTATTGGTAGGAATAGATGGTGAAGAATCTGTAATTTTTGTGGTTTTAATCTTATTCTGTAAGCCTAAGAATCCTGTAAGATACTTGAAATAAATATAAATATTTTCCATTTTTTGAAAATGAAAAAACATAGAAAATAGGGTGGAAAAAAGTGATGTTTTTTGAAACATTAACCCATTAAATAGTCCATTAAAATTCTATAAAAATCTACCATTTACCTTTTTCAGTTTTCTGAAATTCAACAGAATTTACACTAACTAGTTCACAATATTTTACAAGTAATCTACAATGGAGTGACAAGTTGAACCCAATTAACCATCAGGATTGTATCTGGTTCTGTGCAGTATACATTAACAGGAGAAAAATTTCTCTTCTAAGCAAAGAAGCAAAGTGAATGAAGTTGTTTCCAATGAGGAGTGCTTGTCACAGAGGAGGCTCTACTAGGTGTAGGCCTGTGTCGCCACATGGTATGCACACAGCTGATATCTGTTGAGCGCATTAGACAGGTTCTGTTTGGTCCCACAGATCTCATTAGGCTCCATTCGGCTCAATTAAAGAAAGAACTTTCTGCTTTCCAGCTGTGTCAAGGGGGATGGGCATCACCAGGGTGAGTTTCCTGACCAGATGACCCTGTAGTGTGGACGCTATGGAGAGGACTCAAGAAATATACAAACGGTTGGGACAGGTGACTTTGGTGGCCCTTTTTGATTCTGACATGCTGTAAAATGATCATTTGTTTGTTTTTCTTGGATTCCTACTCAGTTTCCTCACTCTCTTTGGGCAAATGCTGAGGTTTTAATTCTGCCCTTGGACATATTACACAGAACAAAACAAAGCCATGATGAGTGAGATAAGGCACACCTGATGGCCCACGCCGAGTCCTCCCTCACAATACCATGTGTATATGTGGCACCAGGAACACATATTTCTACTGCATTTTAGCATTTAGAATTGTTTTTATTAACTCTAACAGAATTTTGAAATTCTCTTTGAAAGCAAAAAGCCATTACTTCTTAAAGGATAAATGTTTTCTTACATCAGATCAGTAAGAGCTACTTTTAGTCGCAATACATTTGTAACCCCACTGCTATGCGTTTAAGTGTATGCCCCCTAAAATTCACATGCTAAAGTCCTAACCAACAGTATCTCTGCATGTGACCTTATTTGGAGAGAAGATCTTTACAGAGTATCAAGTTAAAATGAGCTCATTGGAGTGGACCTCAACCCAGTATAACCGGAGCCTCATAAAAAAGAAAATTTGGAGACAGACACACATGCAGAGAGAATGCCACACCAACCCCAAGATGGCCATCTGTAAGCCAAGGAGAAGGAACGGCCTGCAGAAGGAACCAACCCTGTCAACACCTTGATCTTGGACTTCTAGCCTCCAGAACTGTGAGATAATAGATCTCTGTTGTTTAAACCACTCTGTTTGTGCTACTTCGCTACAGCAGTCCTCACAAGCAAAACAAAAGACCTCACAGCACATCTCTACTGGATTGCTAAAGGGGAACATATTTAGGAGATGAGAGAAAAAAGCTGCCTCCTATAAACATTTATTTTCCTTCGATACACCTGGATTTAATTGTCCTAACAGTCCAGTTTAAGTTACAACTCGTTGTGGCTTTTGTTGCTTTCATTAACCAGTTGGGAAAATAGCCACCAACGAGGCATGAAGATCCCACATTATGCTGTATGCTGTGCTCTGTAAATGATGAACATCATTTTCTCTCTTATGAGATACTTTCCATGCTGGGCACATACCTCTTGTTACACATCTTACATTGTGTGTGTGTGTGTTCAGATTTTCATTTACATTTCCATGTGAAGAATATTTGGGGTGGCGGCTAACACACAGCGAAGGGAAGGGACTGGGTAATTGACCTGAAGCATTTAGTCTGTTGCAACTTTTATGATTCCTAGCTGATCTACCCCAGTGGAGTAAAAATAGGAGAAGAAATGTCCCATTTAAGCAGAGACTTTATTCAAGACATGGCTGACTTTGGTGTGGTGACTACCCTCCTGAGAGCGTTGTCGCGTCGGGCGATGCTTTGTGTCAACAGTGCCCAGGGATGCGATTCGCTAGCAGCATCCCCGCACCACCATCTGTCGTACAGCATATTCCCTGTAAAATTGTATTCGAGTGTGGCATTGAATTCCTATCATTACCAGTGGTTTACTCCGAGCCAGACACTTGCTGGATGTGTCAAAGTAAGACCAGCATGTCCCTTTATTCAGACCTTCATGCGCTCTCCCAAAGCATCATGATCAGTTGTCTTATGAGAGCAACCAAAGTTCTTGAATCAGTCATCCTGGGAAGGGTTTGGCCTTCATCGCCCTCATTGTTGCAGAAGGTTGGCTAGGATTTGGGGTTAGGCGCAGAAGGAAGGGACATTGCGAGAATAGAGCTTTGCCTAAACTAAATATGTGTTTCCTTCCATCTCCTATGGCTGCACCTGACATTTACGCTCATCCCCTGAGTGACTATTCGTCTTGTCTTCCCTCCCTTCCTTCTCCTGGTGACCACTCTGTAGAATGGGCATCACACCACATGAAGCAGATTGGAATACATTTTTAAAAAAGAAGAAATGAAGAAAAAAAGAGCTGCTACTTTTTCCTGGGGAGAGCTAAAAGAGCTTGTTGGAGGAGATGGTGCTGGGTGAGCTCAGCAAGATGGGCAGGATTGGTTAGGCAAAGAAGGTGGCATTTGGGACGAGAGAACCGCCTGGAAGGGATAAGCTGATCAGAACGAGGGAACTGCTGACATAGGTGATGACCTGGAAGAATCTCAGAAACACTGCGCTAAGTAAAAGAAGCCAGACACAAAAGATACATTCTTATGACCCCATTTCTGTGAAGATGGGAGACAGGCAACATTAATCTATGGTTTAGAAGCTGAAAAGTGATGACCTGGGTTGCGGGGTGGGAAGGAGCACATGAGAACTTGCTGGGATGTCGTAAGCTTCTTATGTGTCAATTTGGGTAGTGGGTAAATGGGAATATACATATACATATACACACGTAAAATTGTTGCCTTTTACTATAAATGAAATACACTGCAATAGGGAAAAAAAGCTAAGCGAAAGAAATGATATATGTAGAATAGTTTGCGTAAAAAATCAATACAGTAAAACAAGGCCTATTAAAGACTAGCCCTGATTTTACAATTTATATTTCTGATCTTTAAAAGCTTCTTGAAATTTATAATTAGGCTGTATTAACGCCATGTGAATACATTATAGTTCTGATTTTAAGATTAGTTCAATAAATGTGCATCTTTAAATATTTATTAACTTAAAAATAGATCCCCAATCATGTTTGCCTCGTGCCTTTTTTGGCATCTATTTTCTATATCCTGGGGAAAAGTATTTATTTTTATTTACACCAAAAATTAATAAAATTAAGAGAAATTGAGATTTTATTTCTTCGAGGGGAAAAGTATCCATTATTTTATTTATGACCGTGAACTTGTTTACAAAAGCCCTCCAGCAATAGCTGAATTATTTGCCATGCATACAATACTTGTGAAATTCAAATATTAATTAATGTTTACTTTTTAAAAATATGCCTGAACTGCGTGTCAGTGTATTTTCCTTAACAGAGTGATAGGAAAATATTGGCTGGAAATATTCATATTTTTTGTGAACCAAAATTGTATGCATGAGTATTTTTTAAATAAGTAAATTATGTTAAGCACAGTCTGAAACCTGCCAAAGACAGTTTCTTTACTGTAACCACTGTTCTGGACAAGAGATTGTGACTTTCATCTTTTATGTTGTTTAGAGAAAATGCTGCAGGGGGGCCAAGGAATGAGAAGTTCGTCACAGGCAGGGTTAAATTCAGCCTACACCGCTTGGTAGGCTGTGTGGCCTTAACTCTTTGGCCTTAATTTTTTGGAGACACAGTATATTCATCTGTAAAAGCTGAGCTACTGGTGTCTGCCTCGATGTGTAGCCTTATGAGGAGTAAACGCTACAACAAGCTGGAAGCACAGACTGTGGCCTCTAATAGGTGCTCCACAAATGCTTCCCTCCCTCCCTCCTGTCCTGGGGTTCTGTGCCCATTATGATCCTACTAGGTGATTGCTGTGTCCTCCCTCATATTATTGCTTTTAGCTTTAATACTTTTATTCACTTGCTCTATGGCAATTTCAAAATATAAAAATTAGTAGAAAGAGAGGGACTGATGTTTGGTTCAGATCATTTTCCCCCTTACTCTCTGTATTTATCAATACATTCTAGTCAGACAGGGCAGGGAGGTTGAAATTATGAAATAAAAGCTTCTCATCAGTGAATTTGAATGATTGGGATCTACCAGGTTGAGGCTGTTCTGTTTGAGTGGGTATCTCTCTGTATTTGAGGGGTGCTGGGGATAGCCTTCTTCTAGATTAATCTTGTACCTGGTATGAGAAGTTGGTTACATAGCTGGTATGCTCTCCTCTGAATGGCAGGTTTGCATAAGGTTGTGGTAACTCAAAAGGAAATTAAGAAAAATTAAGAGCATGCTTGCTGAGCAAGTGGGAAACACTCAGGAACTTCAATAACAGCAGGATCTCTTGTGTACTTTGTGTGCTCTGTCCTGGACGCCATGCCACTGGGCCCCAAATGACTGAAAAAGATACCTGGGAAAAGCAACTTTTCTGAATCATTGGCCTTCAGAATTGGTTTGTAATTTATAAACTCAACTTAGAATGTAATTATGTCATTTCCATCTTGGCAAATGTGGCATACTCTGGAATGTAAGCTACAGGGATAGCTTTATGAAATGAATTTGCTCCATGGAGCTTTAAGTGGAAATTGCTGCATCAGCTACATGGTGCTGTCTGTTCTGGAAGCTAATTGAAATTGTTCTGGCAGATGCTGGAAACAAATGCTGGGTGACATTAGCTCATGGGGGTCACTTTCTCCACTGTGTCACATGTAAAACTTGTCACATTGGCCCTGATTCTAGGAAACAGCACAGGGCTAGGAGAAAGGGAATTGGGCCACTGCCTTCCACATAGTACATACTTCGGTGGCATTTGCAGCCCTGCCTGTGACATGCACGTGCTTTGTATGCTAATACATATATCTCAGAGCTACCACACATAGACTGAATGCTGGTGTTTAAAAGACAAAACTTACTGAGCAAGTGAATCATTTAATTTTTGATATTGATTTTGTCATTATATGCATAGTCTTTTATTCAGCAAACATTTATTGAGCACCACAATAATAATGCTCAAATTTTATTGACTGTTTAGTATGTGCCAGAACACTCTACTTTTTATGTTTTAACTTCTTTAATCCTCACAGTAGCCCTCCAATTTCTGTTTTGTAGGTGAGGAAACATATAAAGCAAAGAGGTTAAATGAGTTTCTTAATGTTTGTTGAGTGTTTTGAATGTGCTGGGCACTGTGCTGGTTGTTAGGGACACACTGGTCGATGAGATACAGCCCCAAGCACAAGGACTCCAAAATCTAGTTGTAGGAAGGATAAGTACAGAGAAACCGCCAGGCCTCTATTTAAGGTTAAAGATAGAGAAATGGCTCAGTGCCAATGGAGCCTACTGGAGGAACACCTGGTAGCACTTTACACTAAAGGGTGGGAAAGTTGGGGCTGATTCCAAAGCCTGAGGAGCAGGTGGGACTAAGGGGACCTGGAGCAGACACTGGGCAGCTGGCTTGGAAGCGGGCTGGACCTGCAAGAGTACTTTGAAGCCAGTGGTTAAACTATTAGAGGTCAAAGTAAAGGAGGTTATCAGGAACTGAATAGAGCTGGGTGAGGTCAGAAACTCAGGGAGAATGCCCACCTCCAACAGCCACATGTGCGGAGACAGTTTTGCTAGCACTCAGTCCTTACTGGGAGTCTTACCTTAGCCTAGAGATGGTTCCTGCTGATTCACTCATGTGTTTTGAGTTTTTTCATCTTTTAAGGAGAAAGTGTCTCTAACTAGGAAGCTGGAACTTTTTTAAAAAATATAGTAAAATGGGAGATATGCTTTCCAAACACTAAAAATTAACATGTTACCCATCCTTATTTAAAAGAAATACATGAAATGGGAAATCTAAAATGGATAAAATAATAGGCACCCGCCCTTGAAATAAATTAGGAACTTAAGGGAACATTGCATTTATATCTGAACCTCCTAGTAGCCAAGGTAAAAAGGGTAATGCAGCGGGTTGTTTAGTTTCCTGTACCCTAACAGAAGAGAAGCACGCACCTTGATGTGGGAGCCTTCCTGAGTTCTTTTTAAGCATGTTCTATATAAGCAAGGCCGATATGCTATTCCTAAGAATCTGTTTAAATAAAAATGCTCATTAATACTCCTAAAGTCACTCAATACATGAATTAGAGGGGAAATTTTTTCTATTTCTGCTTCATTGTGATTTCTAAGAGTGAGGAAGAACTGTCCCTTTCGGAAATTCTTGAGAAACATAGAGGAAATGTATCAGCAGTGTCAGGGGATAGAGATATCTATTTCCTTTGTGTATTTATTTTATCCGAGAGCAGCTAGTTGCGAGTGCATGAACCATAATCATTGTTATCCTGGGTCTAGAGAGGCCATCACAGAGCTAGGCTGCCTGGTGAGGGAGGATGCTCTCTAGTGGTGATTAGCTCCAAGGAGTTGACACCTTGTCCTTGAGATTCCATGAGCCGCTTGGGCCTGATGGATTCTCTGCAGGTGGCTGGTAGAGTACTGCTAGGCTGTGGGAGCTTCAGTGGTTCTTTCCTGGTCACTACTCTAGCAACACATTGTCATTTGAGTCATTATGGATTCCACATGAAGCATAATGTATTTAATCAAAATCAGGTGTATGTTGGTGCTTCCTCCTAGGAACCAGGTGTAACTCTTGCTACAAAGAGAGATGACTTTGTGCCCTTCCTCAGCTCGGGGCAACCCGGGGAATCTCATCTTTGACTTTTCACTAACTGTCCTTCCGCCATCCACCACCTGCCACCTACCCCTTCTCTGTCCTGTGGAAGTAACATGCCCCTTCTGTGCCCCTTACCACATGTCTCGCACCTGGGGAATGCCTCATGAGACCAGGCCCCAGCCTGAGCTCTACAGGACCCCTTAGCCAGGCCACTTCTCTACTTAGTTCTGCTCTCAGAACAAAGACCACAGTTCACAGTATTTAATTTGCACTTTTATTCATTTTTATTGTGCATCAATTAAAGACAAAGCCTGGGCAGGAATTGCACCAGCAAGGGATTCAGAGTAGTGGGAGAGATAAGACACGGGAGCAACGAATGCTGCTTTAAGGCAGAAGCATTAAATGCCTTAAGAGCTGTGAGGTAAATTACAGTGGGAGAAACATTTCCAGAAGGACCCAGAAAGACTCCGGGAAGAAGGCTGCATTTCCTAAAGCAGGTGAGCACACTTCCTCACTAGAGTGCCAGGAATAGGCCACAGGTGAACTAAACCAGCACCTGCCCAGTGCCAGGCTGCAGAAGCGCACTGCTGGCTCAGAGGCTGCCGGCCGGCTGGCCTACCTGCGTTGGCTCTGCAAGTGACCTTTCCCATGTCCGTCCAGATGCAAAGACGGTAAGAACACTTTCTGAAAAAGCGGTTAGATGTGGAAACTGGAATAATGTGCTTTTAAAGGGAGTTCCAAGAGATCCAAGGGTAGAAGGAGGAATCATGAATATTTCTATTTGTATGTTTTTGTGTGTGTGAGTGTGTGTTTGTATGTGTGTGACTGTGTGTGTGTGTGTGTGTGTATGTGTGTGTAGGGGTCAACAGGCAGTAGGGCTAACGATTGTTTGGAGTGTTGTCACACAGCGTCTTACACTCCAGGCCAATGAGCTTAAACTTTGTTTTGAAGTCCCGGTAGTAGATGAAGATTTATGCATAGTGGAATGATATAATCCGAGTAAGGCTTCTTATATTCCTACTTGTATTTACTTCTTGGGTTAAAAAAGATGGAAGAACTGAAGATGAGAAGTTTTGGGGGGAAGGTTTTAAAATTTTATGTGTAAGAAATAATGAAACATATAAAATCGTGACAGTAAAATCAGTCAGTCAGACGGATACAGGAGGCATTTTGGAGAGACAACAACGGAAGTTCACTTCTCATCAAGTGAAAGACTGTTCGAATCAAGGGTGGAGACAGGGGCAAGAGAAAGGGCGACATCAGGGGTGATGCCAGGGCCTTGCACAGGTTACTGGCTGGTGCTTATGGTTCCAGACACTCTCTGGGTTCCATGCAATGGCCATCTCCCCCCACTCACCCCCTTCTTTCTTGTTGACACAAAGCTAGTCCCAATCCTAAGGAATGAGCCTTCATTGTTCTGGGCTAGTCAAGGCCATTCATTTCCCTTCTAGGGAGTGATCTCAGAGTAGATATATGACGTAGGTCTGGTCAATGAGCTAAATAAAAGTTGTAGACTGGGGACTCTGATGAAACACAACAGCTGAGGAGCTGGTCCCTTGCTCCCTCCTCCTCCCTTCTTTGAATGCTGTTCCCTAGGAATGTGATGTCTGGGGCAGTGGCAGGCATCTTTGGACCATTCAGGGGAGACCAAGAGGATCTAGGAGAAACCAATTGAGAGCTAGGATATTGTGCTGGGAACCAGCATGGAACCTTGTATTTTTAGATTTTTTCTTAAGTGAGATCATACCTGTCCGGACTGTCACTATTTTGCTGCTTGTAACCAAACATGTCCTAACCGATGCCACGATTAACAAGAATTCAAGAAGGAGGAAGAGAAAGATGTGATTGTGATGGTATAGGTAGATGGTCAGAGAAGATGGAGCGTTTTGTCCAGTCTTTGCTTTTTTTTTGTTCCATTGGGTCTTCTGACAGGTTTTCTGTCTGAGGAGCTTGGCAAGGGACTGTCCAGGATGGTTAAAGGGCCAGAAACCCTTCTCTGTCTCTCATCCCTGTTGCAGACTGCCTTTCTCCACTTCTCAGGCCACTATAGTGGGGAGATGACCACGCAGCACCACCACTGGTTCAGGAGACCAAAATAAATAGTCACTTGGTCCCAGTCGCCCATTCTTGGGTAGTCTGGCCTGATTTAATTAGCTGCCCGGGGTTGTGACGTAGAGTTTACAAGCAGGGCAGCTATGCGTGGAAATGGGGAACCAAAGCAGGGGCCAATCAAGAGGGCTTGTTTCAAGCTGCGCAGACTCCCCATGTCTCCTAGTTGTATTGCCTCTTTAGCTGTTATCTCCCATTAACTCCTCATACATAACAGGATTCTTAATGAACAATTAGCCACAGATGACAAATTGTCTTAAGGTTAAAATCTTTATTCTAGTGCAAAAGAACTTTGACACAAAAGTTGTATGTTGATATTTTAGGACATATGCTATGCTTCTGACTGTAGCAAATGCTACGATAGCATCATGAGCTGTGTGTTCTGCCTTTTCTCTAATACTGGAAGGAATTATATAGGTGGAGTAATCTGATACTAATTTGCCATTTCTATGATTTATTTTATTGTTTGAACATTTTCATTGAAGAAAATAATAAAACTCACCAAATACTTGCAATAATTCTTTCTCAAAAGAGAGTATATTGTGAAAGAAACTATTGCTCATCGTAACTCTGACCACATTATGCCTAGTGTATCTGAAAACTTAAGATCTTAAAGCACCATTAAGTTTCAGTAAGATTGAACACATTAAGAGAAATGAAGAATTGGTAACTGGTAGATGCACTTAAGATGTTTCAATTAGACCGAAATTTACTGAGGGCATATGCATTTGTTTTTTTATTGTATTTATTTTCTGGGTACATTTATTTTATATTCCAACTTTTTGTAATTCAGAAATCAAAGGGAGAAAAGAATCTAAAAACGAAAACAAAAAACAGACTTACAAGGAAACTACAAGTTGGGCATGACAAGCGGGCCTAGCCGTGCGTCCCAGCTGGGGCATGCACACCCCTCCCTGCCCCCTGCCAGGGGCTTTGGAAGTTCCCAGAGAATTAGAGGCCACAGGAACCAGGCTCATCTGCCTGGAGCATCAATTCTGCTTAGTGCAAAGTAATTAAAAACATTGTTTTTGTGTTAAAACAATGGGTAGATTATAGGAAGAATGAAAACTTGATTTTTTTTTTAATTCAAAAAAACATTTTTTTTTGAATTAAAAACTGCCTTTTTAGGGCAGTCCTCCTTTGGCTCTGCTCTTGGAGGTTGATGGGGTTTCAGGATGAGGGTGGAGGCTGGAATGAAAGTCAAGTAGAAGGACCAAGGGAGATGGGTAGATAATTCGTATTCTAGACCAGGTCTTTCATTGGTGCGGATTTTCTGCAGAGTGTGGGGAGGGTCCACTTGAATATCAGTGAATAGTCATGTGAATATCCCATCCCTGCAAGGGGTTTAGGATTATGGCATCAATCTGCTGAGATTTTGTGGTTAATATGGACATGGTGTCCCCACTGTTTGGGCTTTTAGTCATCAAGGTAAATGCTGCTGCTTTTGGGTTTTCTGCTTTTTTAATATTTCAATCACCCAGTATTAGAGCTAAAAAGGACTCATGGCTCCTGTAGCATAATTATAGAATACAGTCTGAAAATAAACTAAAATTATTAAATGTTACTGAAATCATTTAGTTATCAAATCACTTAGTAATTCAGCAGTTAATTTAATCAACTATTTTCTTAGGCAAGGAATCTGATTTTTCTTATGTCTAATCTTAATTCTTTTGAGAAAATATTGAGAAAATAGAAGTATAGCTATAGGGGAATGTTAAGGCCCATAAACAGTCTTATCTAATCAGAGTTTCTTCACGGTCGTATTTTATACCTGGAGCTTTATGCCAAACCTCAGGCAAACTGTAACCCTGCTCAAAGCTGAATTTTAGATAGCTCAGAAACAATGAATTTTGAAAGGGTTGATAAAACAAAAAGCTGAATAGATGGCAAAGATTACATGTGGCCCTCAAAGTCTAAAATATTTACTATCTGATTCTTGACAGAAAGAGTTTACTGACTCCTAAGTCATGGTTGGCTGACTGTGGTAAGTCCAAGTTCATCCACAGCCTTGCCAACATGACTCATTGTAGTTCCAGGCAGTAGCGTGCTCAGCTCCAGATAGTGGGTCACAAACGATCCAAACCAGGCATGACAATCCAATTCATATTTCTCAGCCCATTTTTAGTTAAGAGTAGGCCAAGTAACTTAGTTCTGACCTATGAGGCCTAAGTGGAAGTCTTCTGATTGGGGGATGGGGAGCAGTTCGGGAAAGCTTTCTGATGTATTATTCATTTGGCATCACCTGCCTCACTTCTTTGAGTGTGATATGATGGCTGGAATTGTAGCAGCTCTTTTGTTACTGTGAGGGATTGGCAAGAGGATTGCAATGTCATTGGTCTTAATATCATCGAACCAGCACCAGCAACTATCTATCTTAAGATGTCGTGTGTGAGAAAATTAAACCCATATTTACTTACTGTGATTGCTTTATCTGTGGTTTCTTGCAGTTAAATATGTACATTTTTCTGCTAGCACTAGTCAGCCTCAAAAATTCCAACTGCTTCCACTTTTTTTATTTTTTTTTTTTTAGGAACTATTTTATGGTCAACCAGGAATTACTGGACTTTTTCGGATCTATGTTTTTATTCATCATTGTCTTACTCTGACATAGATTTAGCCTTTGTAATCAGTGTTAATTTTATGCATTTTAGATAAGCTATATAATCTTAGAAAATTACCTATTCAGTTTTCAGAATTATTTTAAATGGACCTGATCATAGTATCTACCTACCTCATAAAGTCCTTTTCGGCATAAAAATTAATACATGTAAAACTTATCATAGTATCAAGCACGTAATTAGCACTCAAAAATGTAAGATGTCATTGCTGTTTTGTTGTTATAATTCTCCTGCTCCCCTTCCTCCTCCCTTTTCTTTTTTCTAGATCTTTAATAAAAAAAAAAAAATAATCTCAGTTTCTGTATGGAACCCCACCCTTTTCCTAATGATACAAAGGCAATGGCCTTGGAAAACTCAGGAAATATTTACCTAAAGAGGAGAAGCTTTAACTTTTAAATTCAATATTAGAAATAACCTGAAGATTTCTCATTCTTGGTGTAATTTTAATTTGAATATCAATCTGGTGTATAAAAGACAGAGGAAGCATTCTGTTTTCTTTCAGATTTCAAAAGTTTGCTGGGCAAACTGGCCAGAAATAGGAAGGCACCTCACAACCTGGAAGTCCTTTGCTCATGTTTAATGCCGTTTGTTGGTTGAAAAGGATCCATGTGGCATATTACCTGAGTGATACATATTTTGTGTGAAAGTTTTGTTTTCATCATACCAATTTATATTTCTCATAAAGGACCCTTGGGTTTTTGATGGGGAAGAGAATCTATTTAGTAAAATTTGAAACAGGGAAAAGAAAAAAGTGCTTCTTTTTTAAATGATGCTTCAAAAGGAGGAATATTTCTATTGCAATAAATTAGTTTTTGATTGCCTCTATACCTCTTCCTGCTCCCCCATGCTGAATGGCATCATTAAACAGTGCCCGATGTGAATATTAATGCGCGTCAGAAGTCTGCCAGTCACACACAATGCATTCAGATGTTGGCTTTACATAATTATCCTTCCTTTTTCCTGCCTTCTTTACGGATGCCCAGTCTAGATTTTGAATTGCTATCTAGTAAATCTGGGGTGAAAATTTCTTTAGTTTTGGATGACAGCCTGAAGTATTGCCAGCCTTCTTACCTAGATGAAATTTGGCTCAAAAGGGAGCAAGCTCCTGGCAAAAATGAAATTTTATCAGAGTATTAAAGACACTATTTACATTTCACTGAAGTTTTACTTTTTTTATGCACATGTTCCCTGCCACTAGTTCATTGCTCTACATCTTTGGTATGTGCAGAAAGGTTAATATAGGCCACCATATCCTCGTACCTATGATTTGTTCAAAATAGTTACTGACTACTGAATGAAAAGCCTAGTCAATATTTCAGTCTGTGAAAACATAGTTTCTTGTAAATGAAAATATTATTGTGGATCAGTCGATATTGCTGATAGATTTGCTTGTTGTTTGTTTCCTGAATGTTGATAAAGTTTCTTATGAGGTGCCAAATAGAAGATTATTATAAGAGAGCTTCTGGCACCTTTAAATGACTGTAACTCCTTGGTATGAATGATTTACAATCTCATATACTAAAAGAACTTAGAAATTATATTAATACATTATATTATTGATCATTTTCAAAGATTTGTGGGAAAAATGAAAATTTATTAAATTCAATGGTTGAAGTGTGGCCCTGACTTTCAAAAATAATAAACTTAATGTCCATTATAGCTCAGTATAAGATATAGTTTCTTAAACATATTTTGAGAATTTGTTTTAAAAAGAAGCTGATCAGCCAATATATATTTGCAAAGATTATTTGCTTTGATGGTAGGATTACAGGATTTCTAGTGAGGGGAAGGTTAGAACAGTCTATCTGAATTTTATGATATATTCGTAGAAAATAGAGAAATTTGGTCTACTTAGTTTTCAAAGATTCATTTGAACAGAAAAAGATTTTTCAAATAAAAGATCACACAGAAATGTGATATGCTTAAAAAAAAAAAACGTCAACTTGAGAAGGGAGAGCACCTCTCCCTTTGCTCCCTTACCCGCTATAACCCATGGGACACATAACTCTCTTTGGAAAACAGGTGGAAAACCACTGGCTTATATGATAGCATCCTTAATTGGGTTCATAATTGATTAAATAACCATACACAAGCAGTGCTCATTATTATATTGATGATAATCTAGAATGCATTCTCCAGTTGAATGTCACAGAGATTCATTGTCTATTTCTCATGTTTCCCATTTTATAAACATTTTGGGTCGATAATGATACTGGTGATGATCAAATTCCTGAATATGAAGCTAGGAGAAATATTAATGTGTTGGAAGGTAAAATCAGACTCCAAACCACTCTTAAAAGGGTATAATGACAAGTCCAATAGGTTAAAATTCAATGGGAGTAGATGACAAGTTTTGCATTTATGTCACTAAAACCAGTCACATGTACAAGACAGGATATGATTTAGCAGCAATTAGGGGAAAGGTTTGGGGTTTCAGTTGCTTTTAAAGTGAATAGTAGAGTATTTAAAGCATGTTATTTAGGACAGGGCAACAAATGGTCTCATATTCTTTGGTCAGAACCAACCTGAACTGTATATAGTGTTCAGTGTGATAATGACAAATTATTAAGCACTTAGTGTCAGACATAGTGTTTTGTTCTTTATCTATACTTTACATGGAGGGTTATCACTAGATTTCTGGTTTCTTTTTGTGGGGGTCCCTCCAGAATCTCCTGTTTGTACCACCTGTCCTCACAGTGCTGAGGAAATAAGGCATCCCGACTGCCATTTTAACCATCAGCAGTGGTGTGCTCTGAAAGAGCTAAGTCAACTCCAGTCCACTGAAGAGTTTTCAATAGGTTTTCTTAAGACAAACTTTCCTTGTTTTTCACCCCTTCATTACAAAGGTTCAGGATGGTTCAGACCAGAGGATTGGTGTGTGTCCTGTGACAACAGATTGGTTTTGACTCTTTGTTCACTTCTAACCTAGTACTGAATAATAAAAGTTGAAAGTGTGTGTAAATAACAAAATAATATTCTGAAAATAATATTCTTTCTAAATTGATGCTATGGAAGATATTAGGTCAGTTCCACTATTTGAGCCTCATTACTTAAAAATTTAATCAGCTTTTTAATTCTAACTGACATGTAAATTATAATTTAAGTTCTTCCCTCCCTCTTTTCTACATTCCTCCTTTCCCACTGTCCTAATTTTCCTCCTCCTTTCTTCCTTTAATGCATTTTAAGCACTTCATATACTATAAAACAAAAAGGATAAAACTGAATGTTCAGATGTAACCCTTGGATGAAGAGGTAAGTTGAATAAAATGACAGAAATACAGGCAGTTTTAGTTTTTGGTTGCTGTCTTAAAAGAAATCATCTTATCAAATGACAAAGGCTTCATCAAGTTTCTTTCAAAATGCACCAAATAGAGCATTTTTGAGGCAATGTGTTCTTTATTTTAAAACTATAGTAATTGTTTTAGATATACTTTCAGCAGGGTTACATACTACTTGCTTTGAGGAGATGAGAAATTCCAGCTGGCATCTTTCCTAACCTGAGGGCTCCTTCAGGCTGCAGTTTCTGATTCTTTCTGTCGCCAGGGGGGAAATAGGCAACGACATTATTAGCTTTGCAGTTGCTGAATGGATCGAGAGTGACTTGGGACATCTTCTGCTCACACTAGTGCAGCCTTGCATTTTGTGGAGATGGCCATAGGGAGGAAGCTGACACCCTCAGACTGACAACTGCTATTTTTCCAAGGAAAGGAAGGTACTGTTATTGGTATGGAAATAATTTCCTCTAGAGGCCAACACACAGCAGCTTCTCTGCAAGGCATTGAGCTTGATCTGGCAATTTGTATATAATTTTAAAAATTCAGATAATTTTTATAACATTCCAGCAAGTTTTACAACTGCTGCTTTTTCTTCTCCTTTCTTTTCTTTCTTTCATGCATTTTCCAACTTTTTAATGCAAAAGCTCTATTTGTTTTTTCTCCTTTTAAAAATAGCTTTATTAATAAAAATATTCATAATCCACATTTCATATCATTCACCCATTTAATGGGTTTTTGGTATTTTCACAGAATTGTGTAAGAACCACCACAATCAATTTTAGACCATTTTTATCACCTCAAAAGTAAACTCTGTATTCATTACAGGATAGCAGTCACTCCCCATTTATCCCGGATTCCTATTTCCTGCCAACTGTTGGCAACTACTAATCTACTTTCTGTCTCTATAGGTGTGCCTATTCTAGGCACTTAATATAAATGGAATCATATATATTGCCTTTTAAAATGGGCTTCTTTCATTTAACATAATGTTTTCAAGGTACTTCCATGTTGTAACATGAATCATTACTTCATTCCTTTTTATGGCTGAATGGCATTCATGGTATAGGTCTATCACATTTCTGTTCTATTTTTTTGAGGCATCAAAGCTTTATCTCATCTATTAGATTATAAGTATTTTAAGAGGAGGGGTATTTCCCCTATTAGACTTGTTTAGTATAACATATAGCGTCTGTAACATATGATAAATTCAATGTTGAGTTTACACTATAGAAGCAAATGTGAAAAAATGAGTTCGGTATCTTTTTGGCTTTGACAGAGTAAAAGTTAGGTAGGAAAGATGTGAAATGGAAAGTGAAAGAAATGGTTTAATGTAATAAATTGAGCATGAACTATAAAAGGCTAAAAAAAAGAAGAGCAAAGCCGCTTAGTGGGACACTAAGAAGACCTTGAAAAGAAGATTCTGGATAAAGTGGGAGCCGCCCAATGGTGACACACCGAGACACAGAAGCAGTTTGAGTAAGAGTCAGACTTTTAGAATCCTCCTCACAGATTATACTAAAAAATGTTGGGAGACAACTAACAGAATTTTGTTTTGTTTGTTTAGGTTTATAAATATCCTGAAATTGCTGAAATGAGAATGTAAAACTAGTTCATAAATAATTGAAATTTTCTCTAACTTGTCATCATCATCGTGAACATTTATCAAATGCATATTAAAAGGTATTGAAATAAGCCATTTCTTGATGTTCAGGACACTATGTTAAAATGTTTACATGGGATATTTTATTACTCTTCCTAATGATTCTATGAGATTGGACCTAATAACATCACCAATTTTACATACGTGAAAAGTGAGGTCAGAATTTGAAGTATGTTTGATTCTGCTTCTAAAGTGATTTCTAGTTGCAGCTCCCAAACTTTTTGTCTAATTTCTGTTTCAGTCCTTTTTGACTTTGTGATGATTTTATAGTTATGGTGGTTTGGATGATTGTTAGCCAACATTCACACCCGCCCACACCCACTCTCTGTGGGTGTTATGTGCTTCCTACCCCATTAATTTGGGCTTACGTGACTGGCATAAGCAATGGAATATTAAGCAACGTGATGTCAGCAGAGGCTTTAAGTGTGCTTTCACTCTTTGGGCTTTCATGCACCAGATATTTACTATGAAAAGAGGATGCCCAAATAACCACTGCCCTTTCTGATAAGTGTCCCAGCAGGTGCCTATAGCTGTGTTCTGGGAGTTCAATGGAGAGGTTATTATGGCTGATTGAAAATATTTAGAAAGGCTGAGGGGATGTTTGAATGCAAGGTAATGTATGAAATAAGTAGGGAAATTTAACTCCTCTGAATACTGAGAAATGCCAATTAGCATGAGGTTTTTCTGTTATGTTTCTAGCAAATAGAGATGATACATGATCAAAAATTTAGAAGTTAGATATTTATCATCAAAAGTTGAGAAATTAGAATATCTCCCATGTCATTCATTGGTATGAGTACGGGTTCAATATAAATGTATAGAGCCATAGGCATAGAGGCAAAATCTCTTCATTTTTTTTTTTTTATGTCACCTGGCTTGGATTATAAAAAATAAGTTAACTGGTGTTGGATTCCTGCATCTGTCACTCTACCACCTTTTTTTTGTGACCAGGGCCTGGCAGAGTCCCTAGTGGTGGTGCTACCAAGTGGTCAAGCCTTTGGGCTTTGTGGTCCGATGGCCCTGGGCAAAAGTCCAGCCTCTCAAGTTACTTAACTTTTCCACACCTAAGCATCCTCAGAAAGGGTCAATTATGTGGTAGACCATCATCAAATGTCAAATATTATTATTCACAATATGATCTAAACCCTTGATGAACAACCCCTGAGACCCAGGAATCCCCTGTTGCTACCTGATGTTACGTTATAGTCAGGCAACTAATTTCAAATATACCCTTAATTTGGACCAAATGATGAACTTAGGGGAAAACTTTTTTACAGTGACATTGTTTTGGATGAAAAGAGGAACGCGTCTTAGAATCACTCGTCCCAGAGAGTAATGCTCCAGCTATGTGAGGACAGCACAGAGAAAGTGACAGCTCCATAGAGCGGTAGCAGCCCCCAGCAGGTTGAGATCTGGATGCTTGAAGCCCATGGAAGACTGTTCACTTAGCCCAAAGCATTCCCTGGGACCAACCAAGACCCTCCAGGCAGCAGGGCCAGGGTGCCATCTGCCAAACCTTTGCCATTCTAAGCAAAAAAGAGACCCCACAACCACAACAGAGGGAGCCCAGGTTGGGAGAGGAGTGCCTCTGGTATTCAGCTCGGTGCCTAAGGATCTGGAACATACCAGGCTCTCCATCACCCCTATGTGGAACAGAGTAAACTCATTTGATTTGTAGACCCCTAGTGAACTTGTGTCCTTATGGGCAAGTACGACTTTGTGTCTCTGAACCACAGCTTTCCTACCTGTGAAGTAGAGAAGTCACAATACATACCGATTGTCCTTGGGGTTATTTCGAAGATAAACTGAGAAACTGCCTATAAACAGACTTAAACCCAAACGCACTTGTTGGATGTAAAGGGTGGAAGACAAGATGCTGCCATCCTGGCACCTGCCCCTCCACAAAGATACGCAGTCTTAACATCCTCAGCAGAGTTAGCTTCTCCATTGACAGTCTTTGGTTAAGGGAAACATGCAATGTAAGTGGCAAGACTTAGCTGAGGTTTGTATATCTCATTTTGAAAAAAGAAAGAGAAACCCTTCACCTTATCCACATTCTCAGCTTTGCTAAACCCTTCCTTGTGCAAGAAAAAGGGCATTTGCTATGACGGGGCCATGAGGACTTACTGGTTCCTGCTCACTCTTTGGCACTGTTTCAGGAAAATGAATGGTGGACTGTCATCGGAGCGCTTTCCTGTGTATGATTTAAATGCCTGCCTTTTCATAGCCAAGTTCTGCTTCTTTACAAATTTCAGACCAGTTTAATACTTTTATTCAGTACCAGCCGTTATTAATTTCTCTCGTGAACATATTTTAAATTCCTCACATGACAGTTTTGAGGAACTAATGAAAATTAGAATGTGTTAGCATATCACATTCCTGCAGAGACCTGCTGATACATTCAATTACACTTACCCACGGTAACAGGGAGGAAGAGAAAAGCGTTACCATTTGTACTTGCTTGCTCATAGTCAGTCTCTCTCCCCCCCCTTCTCTTTCCCCCTCTCCCTCTTCTTCTCCCTTTTCCTCCATCCCTCTTTTCCTTCCTCCCTCTCTCTGTCTCTCCCCAACACATATTTGGGAAAAGTATAGCATAAAGCAAAGGGAATGTCATTTTTGATGCTATTTTTTAAAATGGTTATTTCTGAAAATACCTTGCTTCTTGATGAGAAACAGAATGATTATGGCACATGTAACTTATTTATTTGTGTACACTACTGGAAAATTTCCTTTTATTCACCAAAGCCTTCAAAGGAATTACATAAAGATATTTTACTGCCTAGATATACACTCTGGCAACTTGTTTTTGTTTTAAAGGGACATAGTTACATGTTCTCCATCTATTCTGTGAGTGAATTTCTTTGAAAAACTTGATTAAGAATGTAAGACGTGAGTGACTGGTATGTATTGGTGTTGGTGTTTGCCTGCTCCCCCAAGTCTGGTTTGACACTGACTTGTGCCCAGCAGGCTCTCCCTGAGCTGTGTGGCATTATTTTGAGACATGTGGGCCCAGGTAACTGTGTGTGCCATGGTCAGCAGGTGGTCCAAGTCATCTCTGGGTGAATAAATGTGGAGACCTCAATGCTTGATGCCAGACTCCTTCATGGCCTGTTGTGGAATCCATGAAATGCACATTTATTCTTCATGAGTCTGTCAACTTCAGCATTTTTTGTTTTAGGTAGTGATATTCTGGAATTCAGGGACAGTGCTGTTACATTTATCTTGTGTTACTTGAATATGCATTTTGATGATAAAAAATTTGATATTTTCTAGCTAATGATGTGATAAGCTCGTGTTTTCAAATATGTGTATTAATTTGTCTGTGTCAGATGAAGTATTGGCTGATTTTTTCCAGTAAGAGAATAATTAAGGCAAATATGCAGACATCAGTTGACCTGAACAAGTTCTGTGCAGGCATTGCGCTGTGTATTCTGGTCTAAAGATAGACAAAGAGAAGTGAATTATTTAAGCTGTAAATTGCAAGTACTTGGCAAATGAAAGTTATTCACTTTCTAACCTTTCTTGAATTTTTATAGTCATGGAATTCATGCCAGAAAGCCAGAATTTCTAACTTAGATGTGGTTAAAATTCTGATCTAAGTATTGTACTGTTGTTATATGAATTATTAACAAAACACAAAAGCACAATTAATTAAGTTTCTAATTTTAAAATGGTGAACATTTTCCAGAATTTGGTCTATGAAAATACATGTATGCTCAAGATAAGAGTGTTAAAGTTTTATTCCATCTTGCCAGTGTATATATTTACAAGTTTGAATGGTATTTTCAATGGGATGTCTCTCTCCAGTCTTCGAGCACAGCTCTAAGCTATGGCCACCCTGGTCAGGAAGAGGAGTTTATGGATCACCCTCATCTCAGTGGGCACCACTACCAAACTGTGGGTGCTACATCCTCCCTCACAAAGTTCTCCTTTGTTAGTCAGAAGGCGTGGAGGAATAGCAGGAGTGAAGGATAGCATAAGGCTTGTGTCCCTCATCGCTGCCACTCTTCTGACTAAGAAGGGTTGAAAAATGTGATTTTAAATGTTTTTTTTTCTGTATCTTTCTTTGGAAGGATTTTCATACGCTCACTGTTGGAAAATCATGGGATAATAATTATTCAGATTTATCAGTGTGAATATTTACTCTATTTTGGTTGGCAGCCCAAACCCTAAAAATTTCAGTGAAGGTTTTTAATTACATGTAGAAACAGAGACAAGTTCCTTATTGATTTATTTTTATTAGAAAAGGTGGTTGTTGCCCATAAAAGGCAAGAATATTGTAGGTTCTTTTGTAAACGTGGAGACAGGGAGAAAAGAATAACTTGCAATCTGAATTGTTCAGCTGGGGCTAAACACATTACAGCTACAAGGCTTAATGCTAATGGATGCTGCATGTAAAATTAAACAGAGCTCTGCAAAATCTAGCCAACTTCCAAGGAGGAATCCAAAAGTATGATAAACATGCTAAAATTTTTCTCACAAATTGAAGAAAGGCACATTTTTTAACTTAAACATTTATCTAAATGAACTGATATTATTGTGCTCCTCCCATTTAAAATAGATTCAGTGACAAGTATCCTTATTTTAAAAGAAATAAATTATATGATGCTATTTCCTTAATTCCAAAATGGAAAAGCACCTAGAAAAGTTGCCAAGCCAAATGACCACTGGCTTTACAAGATTTTCATTCTATGCCATGACCTACCATTAAGTTAGACCTGGGGATTTTGTAGGAAGATCACTCAGATGCTTATCTTGTTGCTTAGCAATTAAGTATTTTTTAATTTAATGTTAGCTTCCCTTGTTCTGCCTCCTCAACTCCTCAAATATCCCTTTGAAGATGCACTTAAATCTTGTAGAAACTTTAAAGTTGCGTAAGAGTAAATTTGGGTTCCTTAATCCTCTGTAAACCTGCTTTAAACTCCAGTAGACATTCATATTAGGCAACGATGAATGGTTTGCTTTGTAGAGTGGGGTGGAACACAGGATCTGAGAAGCCCAGATTTTTAACCTGATCTCTGAGTTCTTCTGCCAGTGACAGCCTGCTCAATGCTCAGCTCTTGCAGCTAAGAGATTTGATTCAAAGTTGGAGGTCCAACACTGGAAGATTTCCCCTAAGGCTTTCCTTTCCCACATCTCTCCATTAAGATGGGCTCCAGCGACACATGATAAAATCCTCTGCTCAGTGGCTGGGGAACTCAAGTTAGAAACGAACTGATTCATTGGCTACAGTGAAGTTAAAGGGCTCTTGTCACAGTATGTGTGATCAAGCAAGTCATCCTCATTTGGAAAAAATGGTATTAGGACATGGTGAAGTGCTTTGTTCAGGAGAGTGGCCAACAAATGCGAGCATATTTCAGAATTTCTGGAAGTCAGGCTGGCCTCAACTTATGCAACCCATTCTCTTTCTCACTCTTTTTCCTTTTTTTTTGTTTTTTCCCCACTCAAAAAATTCAATGGTTGGATGAGTAGACCTCATCATAAAATTTCCAAGTGTCTATAAAGAGTGCATACGTTTTTAAATGATGATTCAGATTCTAAATTTTTAAGACTTTTGTACTGGATTAACATCCAGCTGTCTCGGTACCCTGCTGTGAGCTTGCTTTGGTTTTCTGCCCTGCATGCAGTTCCCAGACTTTTGTCATGGCATTCATAGAGTTTGATGGGAGGCAAGCAATACAGAATCGATTCATTTCACCTATAAACTTTCAATAACTTAGCTTTTAGAATTTTGCAATAAAATTCTTGTTCGTTTCACTGGAGTTTGAATTCGTGATGTGTTTACTAAAATTATTTTTTCTTTAATTAAGTTATAAAATGCTTAGAAGAAAATCATATTCTTGGAATACTTAATTTTTTTTGTTATAACAATGACATTCTAACATAAAAATATTTATTTTCCTATTTTATTGTTCTGTTTTAGTTCATACAGATCCTGAAATAATAAATCACAGCTTTTGTTAAAACTTTCCTTTTTTTTTTTGTAATGTGTAAAATGAGGTTATTATACACATATCACACAATGTTTTTTCTTTTTCTTTGTAGGAAGATAATGAGCTAGATTGCAGCCCTCCATAAAAATGTATGTGGCACTGGTAATTATTTCTTAGTTAAAAAAAATCCATTTTCTTTTAACCTTCTCACTTTAAAGATTTGATAAAAATTTTTAATTTCCAGCTTCCTCATTCTACTCATTGTTGTTCTTAGTGCATTTAAATCTGTATGTCACAGGCTGTAAAAAAGGCCCTGAATACTGTCCCCATTGGTAGAAATGTCACCTTTCTGGGCCTCAGATTCCTGATCTGTAAAATGGGACTTGCCCTAGATGATTCCAGAAATCTTTTGAAGCTCCGATTTAGATATGCTGTAATCGTGGCAGCAATCAAGGGTAATTAGTTATTTCCGGGGCTGCATTTCTCTGCTTATGTACTGCATTTCTGAGACAGGACCTTTACATTCAGGCTGAAAGTTCCTCTTTTGCATGTTCTCTGAAAGACATTCATCCTTAGAGTTGGCTACCAGCATTTAGTGCCAGATGTCACATTGCCCAATCCTCTCATTTTACAGATGAGGAAAACAAAACGGTGCTTTATTGAAACATCAATGTGAGAACAAATAAACTGACATTTTGTTTTCTAATGCTATGTAACCCCAGCCATACTATAAATACTGACAAACTGAGGCTGCAAAACCTCAATGCTAATTCTATAAAACATTTCTCAGGTTAAAACCTACTCACTGCCTGTTGGGCAGCCTTCTTGCCTGTCTGGGGTTCAGGGACTCCGTGCTAATGTGAAAGGGCTCCCAGGGGTTTGTTGCCATCTGTGTCATTGCTCTCCAGAATAAAGTCACTGAAAACACGCACTACTTAGGTGTGCCTAACTCTGTAACGATAATTATTACTTCCCAGATATAAGAAATTTAGCAAATACACTCATCATAATGTAGTAATTTTATTCACCATTAATTCTGGTGAGGAACACTTAACTGTTTCACATCTATTTTGTGCTTTCTATTTTGATATGCTCTCTGGTACTACAGTACTCAAATGGATGGACGCATGGAGAACTACCTTTCATCTTAAAAGACTGAGATGTTCGGTGCTGGCATTTTACTCATACAAGAGATTTATGTTTTAAACTTGGTGCTCTGTGCCTAGTCCTGTGATGAGCTCAAGAATATATTAGAAGAAAAGAATTATTTGGCCAAGAGAGATGAAGCTGTGATGGGAGAAAGTCTGGCATGAGATCAAAGTGGAGGTGTGGGATTCAATTTCTGCCATTCATCTTTCTAAGACTTTCAAATTACGCAAAATGAGTATGACTCTGCCAATTCATGAACTGACTGTGGAAGCAGTTTTTCATCTTTAGTGATATTTTTGCCTGTGGAGCTGACTTTTCTTTTAGGTTCTAAGTCATCCAGTCCGACCCTAAAGTGGGTTGGGCAAGAGATGAAGACCTTCCCTCCTGTCCCTATTGCTCAGTCCTGCCAGATATTTTAATCACATTCCACAGACACCCAGTCTCATTGATCCTTCCAGCTGGGATGAAAAACAAAACAAAACAAAACATGAAAATATCCTGCTGTAATGTTCTGGTTTTCTACAACATCAAATATATCATTCTATTAAATTTAGCGGGGCTTACTGAGCACCTTTGCAGCTAAAGCGTGATATCCTTGACAAACATTCAGTAGCCTAAAACTGCTGAAATAGTCTTTTGCAATGGGACTTGTGTGGAATTTCAGAATGACAGCTAGTTTCAAAAGGTTCACCCTAAATTATTGTGTATCCAGGGAAAGGGCCTGCATAACCTCATACGCTTGAGAAAAGGGTCCATAGTTTTCATAGATTCTCAAATATCAGTTGTTTTTCAAATGCCTTTAAAGGAGAAAAAAAAAGAAAACTGAAGCTAGGCTAAGAAAAACCCTCAGATTTCATGAGGGAACAAATAAAAGTATATTGTTGCCTCTGTATAATTAACTATACTAGATTTGTGGTCAACTGAGAAGTAGCCTGAGGATTGTGGTACCATGAACTTTGCCACCATCAGTGCCATAATGAGTCACGGACAGTCTGTGTGTTTTGTTATATGGAAAGCAGAACAAATGAAAGATTCTCCCCATTGACCAAAGCATAAGAATGGGGAAACAAGAATTTAATAATAGTGTAGTGTTCAGGAGTAAACCCTATGTATGTAATAAAAATACCTATCTACTTCTGTTACAGATTACAGCTTTCTGTTTCCAAGTGACCAGCACATAAAAAGATAAACCCGAGTGGCTTAAACTGGGGCAGCAGGCACTGGAGGGAGGATTCGTAATCCAGGGACCATAGAACACCTAGATAAAAAGTACGAAATAGGAGCATTGAAGGTGAAAGAGGCTCAGTGAAAGTATTCAGTGGAATGACTGAAATGACAAGTGACATAATTAGACTTGAGATTCTACAATGAGGCCTGAGTAATAATTTAATATTGTAATACAGGTGACCATTGAGCAACATGGGGGTTAGGGATGCCCAACCCTGCCCTGGTGAAAATATGTGTACAACTCTTGATTGATTCTCCAGAAACAATTGCAGTCAGCTCTTTTCATCCGCAGGTTCAAGCAATTGTGGATCAAAAATAGTGTTTTCCAATCTGAGGCTGGGAATTTGCAGTTGGGAGTGCAAAACTACTGTTTTTGGTTCATGGTGGGCTGAAGAATCTGCGGATGTGAAACCCACGATAAGTAGGGCCAACTGCAGTTATTTTTAAAACTTCCCCATATAAGTAAGTGGACCCGCGCAGTATAAACCCGTGTTGTTTCAAGGGTCGGCTGTACATGGAGAGTTCTTGAAAACTACTGATAAGTTGAAAAGACCATTTCCTACCATTTCTTAACAGTCCTTTAAAAATTATTTTTGTTTATAGTTTAATATATTCCATATATTTGCTATTTTTATATATGTTCTATATTCTATATACTTTCTTTATATTTGATATAGTTTTCTAAATATATTTTACCATGGGTTTCAATATTCCATCAGTTTTTTTTTAAAGGGACAAAATACTTGCTTAGAAATTATATATAACTTCTATAGTCCTTTTAATCTTGCAAGTAGATTATTTTCCTAGGAAATTATTGTAATGGGGACAAGATCAACTAAAATACACAGAAAAGATGGTAATTTTATCTATCTGTGTAGCAGTTGTTCTATTCCTTCATTTGACTTCAACATAGTTAAAACAAAGTCGACCTCTTGTCTGATTAGAATTTTACCCTATGGTAACAGAGGAAGGAAGGTAAAATCTCCAACTGGAAAATTATTCCAAATTCATTACACTTGTCACCTATTTACCAATAAGGAGCAATTGTAAATTGCAATTTTCTGAAGATAAAGTAAATAAAGTGTTTTGTTATGCAGAATTTGGTATACTTTTATAGAAGGCTTTGCTAAAAAGAAAAAAATATGAGTTTCTGACATTTTAGGAGGGTTTTGTTTGGGATTCTAACTTGCCTGGGGTTAACTAGAGTTGTAGGCCCTAAGTAACTAGGTTTAAATGTCACATATTATGACATTTAGGAAAATTGGGACATTATTTACATGTGAATGGGGATAAAGGTGACTGGATGTTGATTCATTGTGTGATGAATGTTTGCCCTTGGTGAAATGTTTTACCTTCCTTGAAATTATAAACGATATTTTTACTGACTGTAAAATGTAGACACCAAGCCTACCAGTGTTTGCTTCTGAAATACTGCTCCAATTAGAAAACTTTTTTAAAAAAATTCCAATCAGAGAAGGCAAGAAGACTTGGAATTCTGCCTTTTTGAGATTAAACATTTGCTTAATGTATGTCTTTATGTTTAGGAGAGATGAAAGAGGAACTGGGACTTATATTCCAAGAAGCATTAGAGATTAGTGGACAAAAGACATTTTACTCACATTCCTAGGAAATATTTTTGAAGTTTTTAGCATTAACTGGATTTATTCTTGTACATTTTATGTTATTAAAGTTTCTCTTGACATAATGTGCTTTTTTATTTATAAAGTTAATACTTTTGTAGAAATAAAATCTCAACTATGAGAATGAAGGAGCAAAGGTTTCCTCAATAACATGTCACTATCTCTTTAAGACTTTAATAAATGGAGTCTTAGAACTAAATCAAAATATATATTTTTTCTTATCTTTTTTGGTAGAAACATTGTCAAATACTTCCATTGATTTAAAAATATTGATTTTTTTCAAGACCACTTTGCTTCATAGTCCTCTCATTCAATTATATTATAGTTAAAGCGTGTTTCTATAGTGTAAAGCGTGTTTCTATAGTGTATATATTTATAAATCATTTTGTGTGCATATATATGTATGTCTATCATTTATTTTAACCCCGTACTTCTCTAAATAATCAAAGAGAAATGGGATTTATAGAAGCTCCTTAGTTAAACAATAAAAGTCAGAGGATCAGGGTCAGGATTTTACCAGCACCCCTGTTATTGAAGCATGCTGGCTATAGTTTGATCTTCATGGAAGCTTAGGTCAGGATGCTTAGAGATGTGGTTTTATATTCTGTGAGAAGACACAACAAAATTGAACATCAGAGACCATGTGAGAGGCCCTCTTCATGTGATGTGGAACACCAATGTCCCAGGACTTTAAGAAGGAGATGCCACAATCTTAGGCTGCGGCACCCCCATCCCCACCCCACACAACAGGATTTGAAGAAATGCCACCAGCAGCGGATGTCAAGTGCAAGGAGCATCCACGAACCCCGCTTGAGGGTCATTGGGCCTGACATCCTTCTTTCAAGAATTGAGCAAAGGCCAAGTCTCCTGGGCTATGCAAGGTCAACATTCCAGTCAGCACCACCTGTGGAAGCTGACTTGGAAATTGTTTTCAAAAAAGTTCATTTCTCTAAGATCATGCAATCTACTTCTAAACAAAAGGAACATTGTCCCTTCCTCTGCTTGAGGTAATAATGCTGACCCCAGGTTAGAATTGGAACTTTTCTGTAGCTGAATTATTTATAAATTGACTGCATCTTAAACCTGTAGGCCATCTGGAGAAAGGGGAAAAGGCAATTCCATTGAATTCCAGTGTACTAGGTATAATCGTGCCCATGTATGCTAACACATTCATTGCAAAGGAATTTCCATAATTTTGTACAGCAAGGGTTTTAAGTACAGATGGTCTTAAGCTGAGAAGCAGGTCAGAGATAAGAACACAAGGCTTAGTGGTGCCTGTGGCACACCAAAGCCCTCTTCTCAGCCAAGGAGAATTGATGCTACTTGGCTCTAGCTGATTGTTGTTTGAGAAATACAGGCCCAGGGCTGTCAGCTCTTCAGAATTTCTTTTTTTTTTTTTCCATAATAAAGCAAAACCTCAAGTTTTTATGTAAATTTTTACAATCTTAAATAACAGTTTGAACTAATGAAATACATTTACAAGCCAGAACTGGGCCTTGAGTCATCAGTTTGCAGTACACTAGGATCATTATCAATGGCAAACTACATGACAAGCGCTATGCTAATTGTTGTGTGTATATATGAGCTCGTTAATCTTCACAACCTTGTAATATAGGTATTATTATAATGTTTTACTGACAAAGGGTACTGAGTTCACTGTAGTTAGGTAACTTGCATAGGCTTTAGTAGTTAGTGTGGAGGAGTAAATGGATCCCAATCGAAGCTCTAGATTGGACTTAGTAAATATTTATTGAATATATAATATCTTTGAGAGACTTGCTAGGCTCTAGGGATCCAATAAGGCATGAGATAAATGCACAAGGTTTATGGCCTGTGTAAATTAAAATACAGGAAGTGAGAGCAAGGATAAGATGCTTTTGGAACATACAGGAGCAGGAGGATCCCAGAGGATGATGCTGATCTGGAGCTAAAGGATGAGCAGGAGTTAATCAAATGAAGAGTGTAGTGATGGGATACATGGTCTTCCAAGCATAAGAGGCAAGAATCCCAGTGGTGAGAGAGGGCAGGAAACTTCTATGTAGTGCTAGACATTTGATGTATCTGGAGATAAATCTCAATACAGGCATAGGGAATGGCAAGAAGACATGAAGCTGGAGAGATAAAGCACAGGGGGCACAAAGAGTTTTATTTTTTTCAGCTGTGTTGAGGTATGATTGGCAAATAAAAATTGTGTTTATTTAGATTGTACAATGTGATTAAAAATTCTTTTCAACTGTAGTGAACCTACAATATTATATTAGCTTTAGGTGTACAACATAGCGATTAGGCATTTATATAGCTAATGAAGTGATCACCCTGATAAATCTAGTACCCATGTGACACCATAAATAGTTACTACAGAACTACTGACTATATTCCCCATGCTGTTCTTTAAATTCCCGTGACTGTTTTTAACTACCAATTTGTACTTCTTAATCCCTTCCCCTTTTTTACACCCCCTCCCCTTCCCATCTCCCAACCATCAGAATGTTCTCTGTATCTTTGAGTTTGTTTGTCTTGTTCTTTAGAATCCAAATATAACTGAAACCATATGGCATTTGTCTTTCTCTGTCTTACTTACTCCATTCAACACAATACCCTCTAGGTCCATCCATGTTGTTGCAGATGGCAAGGTTTCTTTCTTTTCTATGGCTGAGTAATATTCTGTACCATGTGATTTTTAAAAGGTTTATGACATGATTTAATATATGTATACATTGTGAAAGAATTACCACAATTAAATTATTATAATATCTATCACTTTACATAGTGATCACTTTTGAAAATTATTTTTGGTGGTGAGAATGCTTAAAATCTACTCTCAGAAAATTTTAAGTATACAATGCAGTGTTATTCATTTTAATTGCCATGCTTTACATTAGGTTCCTAGAACTTATTCATTTCTATAACTGAAAGTTGGGACCCTTTAGCTAACATCTCCCAGTTCTGCCACTCCCTCTCCCCTCAGCCCCTAGCAACCACAGTTCTCCTCTTTAGTTCTCTGGGTTTAACTTTCTTAGATTCCACTTACAGTGTTTATCTTTCCATGTGTGGTTTCTTTCACTTAACATGATGTCTTTCAGGCTTATTCATATTGTTTCAAAATAGCAGAATTTCCTTCTTTTTATGGCTAATATTCCATGCATCCATCCATTCATAGACAGACATTTAGTTTGTTTCCGTATCTTGGCTTTTGTGAATGACGCCACAGTAAACATGAAAGTGCAGATACCTTTTCAAGATACTCATTCATTTTCTTTGGGCATATATCCAGAAATGGAATTTCTGGATCTTATGGTAGTTGTGTTTTAAATTTTTTAAAGGAATCTCCATACTATTTTTCATAATGGCTCTACCAATTTACATTTCCACTAACAGTGCACAAGGGTTCTCTTTTCTGCACATCCTCACCAACATTTGTTACCCTTATATTTTTAGTAATAGCCATTCTAACAGGTGTGAGGTGATATCTTATTGTGGTTTTGATCCACATTTCCCTGATGGTTAGAGATATTGAGTACCTCTTCATATACTTGTTGACCACTTGTAAGTCTTCATTGGAAAAATGCTCAGATCCTTTGCCCATTTTTAAAGTCAGATTATTTGGTGTTTTTTTTGTTGTTGTTGTTATTGAGTTATATGAATTTCTTATATGTTTTTTAACATTAACCCCTTATTAGGTTATAGTTTGCAAATATTTTTTTTCCATTCCATAGGTCGCCTTTTCATTTTGTTGATTGTTGCCTTTACTGTGCAGAAGCTTTTTAGTTTGATGTACTCCCATTTATTTGTTTATCTTTGCTTTTGTCACCTGTGCTTTTGATATTGTATCCAAAAAAAAAAATCATTGCTAAAACAAAGTCAAGGAGCCTTTTCTCTTTGTTTTCTTCTAGGAGTTTTATAGTTTCAGGTCTTACATTTAAGTCTTAAATTCCATTTCAAGTTGATTTTGCACAAACATTGTTATACTGGGGAATGACTTGATTATTTGAGTATTAAGTTGATTACTCTGGCCACAATATGGAGAGAACAGATGAACAGATTGAGGAGGTCACTCATTATGGGGTTGATAATAGAGGCGGGGAGACCTTTAAGAAGCTAATTAGAGTAATCCAGGAGAGGAGATAGTGCCTTAAAAAAGGATGGTGCTGTGAAATTGACATTTGGTGATGCAAGAAACATTTAAGTAGAATAAGCCAGAAATGGTGGTTGCGTATATGCAAGAAGTGAGAGAGGATAATCAATGATGAGATTGAGATTTCTGGTTTTGCTAATTGTGCAGATGGTAAACTATTCATAAAGATTCAGCCTTTGAAAGAACTGGCTTCGAGGTGGGTGACAGATAAATTGATCTGATTTGAATGGGTTGAGCCTGAGTATGAAGTGCCAGTGGGACATTCGAGTGGCAATTTCCAGAAGTCAGTTGGTGATATCAATCTGATGCTCTGAGGAACAATCTGGGCTAGACAAATAGATTGTGTGTAGATGGTGTTGGAAAGTATGGAAGAAGATGAGTTGGCCAGGGTAGGATTATGTATTGAGAAAAAGCATAATTACTCTCAAGGTATTAGTTCCAGACATTGTGAGTTGCTGAAGGCACCCTCCTCAGGGCTTCTGGTGCCCCAGCAGGAGGTCACTCTGAGCAGATGGAATATCACCACCATCATATGAAATTCATATGGCAAGAGAAAATTTAGGCAACTGAATCAATGCTCCCCGAATAACCCACATCCTTTTCTGAAAATGTGTCTTTAGAGCTTATCTCAAAGATAATAATACCTCTACGCTTTAGGTAACAGAGTATTCACATTGACTCAAATCCAGTGTTCTGTAGGAACTCTTCCAGAGACTAAGTAAATCAGACAAGATTAAGTGATATAATTTGAACATAGGTATTTGGGACATGGTTTCACCACACCATTGGCTGGTTAGCTAAATCCTGGGTAGTGGAAAGATTCCCTTCTCTGAGGCTACCTGATTTAGAGAAGCAGATTATGGAGTGTTTAGTACATATCTCAGCCCACTGCTGAAGAAAGGTCAAAGCCTCTGGCTGACCAAGGTATATCTACCCTCCACCACCATCTTTCTTTCAGCTGATGTACAAGACCTCATAACCATTCTTCTGTTAGAAACATTCAACTATGGGAGAGAGATAAGCAATAATCCCAACTTTGGATCCACAAAGTTGGAGGTGATTTGCCTTACATATCTTTATTCAAGCAGGAAAAATGTGTGTACTGTTCTCTTTTTGATGCATCTATAAGTCAGCAAAAAAAATAGGGAAAGTAACAAACTAATTGGCCTGGAACTTTATTTGTAATTGTAATTCAATCAAAAATTTACTATTATATATTTAAGTATTGGTTAAAAGTTCCTGACCATCGATGCCTCATTATATACATTTAATCTCTATAAAAAAAAACTTGATAGGAAATATGATTACTTTTCTTTCATACTAACATTTCATTAAGCGTTAGCTGTTTGAACTGCCAACACCATTGCCCAGCAAAGTAGAATTGACTGTGGAAGCACATTCACACAAGAGGATGTTTTAAAGATTACCCCTGTTGGATTCTGATTAGCAATGTTTATGTTCCGTTTAATGTTTTCCATATGTCTTACTAGTTGAAAGTTTGGTCTGTGCATTTATTCTCATCACCAGCTGTGGAAATAGAGATCCTGTGCAACAGATTCAGACCGAATGTCTGGACATTGTGGCATCCTGACCTCCAGCACTGTTTATTTTATTTTAGTTTCGTTTTTCATGGAATAAGAGTTTGAGTGACATATTTGTGAATATAATCACAAACTTTAAATGTTCTTTATCTTTACGAAGGGCCCATTTTGTCACATGTCTAGTTGACTTATGTGAAGCGTCTTGGCATTTTCAATAGCTCTTAAAGGCAAAGCTGAATATTCTAGAAGAGTCATATGAAATGAATTATACTGTGATGTTTTCGAAGTAGCTTTGTTATTTTGTAAAAGTGATGTGTGGTCAATGAACAAGAGGGAAATAAGTTAATAAAAGTACAAAAAGGAGAAAAAAGTCACCTGAGATTTTATTATCTGACAAGAACATAGTTCAGTGATCTTTTTTCCCGGATATCTCTCTCTGAATGTATTGCCATGTCTTTTGAGTGACCTTTATTATTAATAAGGCTAGAAGTATATCTTGAATATTGACTCATAGACAGTGACCATGTAATTTATTGCCCATACCTAGAGACTTGGAGTGAAGGAGAGGACTATCGATAATGAGGCTGGAACAACAGGTATGTACCTGGCCTGTCTCAGGCATCTTGACCAAGGATAACTCTTTTTATAGACCCTTTACTGTGTACATACTTGTTCCTTTATTACACATATTGAACATTTATTATATGGCAGGCTTTAATCAATAAAGTAAATATAATATAGACTTTCCCCTATGGGCTCACAGTCCAAAAGCCATTAAAAGGCCATTTAATAGAGACTGTGGTGAGGGGATGCCTGTCATACTATGGCAAGATATGTGGACAGTTAATAAAGGCTGGGGCTGAACAGTAGAAAGGCTGAGGTGAGTTTCAAAGGATTGGTGGAGTTAGCCTGGCAAGGAATGGAGCAAGGGACATTCCTACTAAGAAGGGATGATGTATACAAAAACTAGAGGGAAGTCATGAGATATTAGGAAACTATAGAAGGCTCAGTATGATGAGAAATTTTGGTGGAAAGAAGCGGAGTGGCTGAAGATGAGGCTGGCCATGAAGGCAGAGACCACCTGTGAACCACATATGATGCTAAAGAGATCAGGTTTTATCCTTCTGGCACTGATATATTTTTAAGCACGTAGGTCATTAGTCTGGCATTTTATAATGCTGGATTAAGGTGCTATTCATGGGAAATATTGTGATGTATCTGATGAAACAAAAGAGGTTGAATTAATAGTGCTTGGGGCAAAGGAGAGGAGAGAGTTATGGAGTCAGACCTGGGCAGCAGGGTGGAGGATGGAAATATTCACTGAGACACAGAAGATTGAAGGAGAAGCTGGTTAGGAAGACAGAGAAGAGGGTGATGGATATTCAGTTTGAGGCTCTGGTGGGACATCCAGGTGGAGATGTCTGTCTGTGTGATTTTGGCTGGAACTCGTGATAAAGATCTAGGCTGAGGAGAGAAATTGAGGAATTGGTAGTTTAGAGAGGCAGTATTCGAAGCCATGGGAATTTGAGGCCAGTTTGATTTTTATTACTTATCATGAATTTCTATTAACTCTGGTTCAAGGTTATTGAATTTGTAATAGAGTAGAATAAATGGTAACTAAAATGATGACATTTTGAAATTCATTCATCCCCACCCATTTTTATGAAAGAAACATTTGTCTGGGAGATATAAAATACCACCATTCAGGATTTATTGTCCAAAGGAATAGGCGAAGAGATTTTTAGCCAAAAATCAAATTTAGAAAAGTCACTGTTATTTCTGTTTGTTTCATAATAAAGAGACATAGTTAAAGCTCCCTGGTTAAAAATAGTAAATGATTACAGTTCAGCCTGCATTGTGGAGACAGGGAACCTTTGGTTCGTTAAAATCCACAAACAATCCTGACGTGTTGTAGACACATAAAACTTTCTCCTTTGGTAATTTTTCATATATTTAATTTATGTTTCCCCCTCATATGTTAAAGATTTTACATAAAAAACAAAATCAAATAGGAGGGAAAATAATCAAAGGAAAATAGAGCAATGAGTGATGGTAGAGATTCTTTATTTAACAGTGTCATGTTTTAGGTAAGGGAGCTGAAGACCAGAGCATTCTGGTGCCTTCCCCAGGGCTTCCTGCAGTTGAACTGGAACAAAGAGTTGCAGCTCAGTTCTTCCTATCTGGTGTCCCCCCAGCCTAGGACCCTGTGGAAACGATCAATGCATTCGTTATTCAATAAATACAATTTTAATTTAATTAAAAATTTTTTCTATTTAGAAAACCTATTGCTGTCTCAAAATACTGATAAAGACAAGTGTGTAGTAACTATCTTAATTGACCAATACATAGGGACAGAAAATGAAAAGAGAAAAAGGAGCATTTCTTAAGCAATAGCTTTGCATTTTTCTTCTTAATTGCAAATAATACAAAGTGTATTATCTCTCTCGTTACATGCCCTTTATTTAATTGCACTAAAAGCCATTCAGTTTCAACACAAGTTCAAATATTGCCTCCGGTATAACAAGGAAGCTTCTTGTTTTTTATGTTTTTCTGTAAAGTAGTTTTTGAAACCATATTATAAACATTTTATAATAATAGCCATTCTCCTCTCAACCTAACAAAAACATATAAAAGGAAACTGAAGCAGAGATTCTGATGTCCTGTGTCATCTTCTCCCATGAATTTTCTGAAATGCTTTTGAACAAAACTGAGTGAGGACTCTAGATGCTGCCAACACCTGGTTCAGTAGAAACAGGGGAGAAGGCAGGGACTGTCCGGCCTGGGCCTCTTGTGGCCTCTCAGCTCCCTGACCCAAATTCACTTCCTTCTTATGATGTGTGTGTGCGGCCAGGTGATTTTTATGGCTCCTTGCAACTCTAATAGTCTATAATCTTACAGTCAAGACGTACATCTTCATTTCCCCACAATTTTTCACTCCTCATGCATTTTTTTTATCCTATCTAATGTACTGCTGAATCCTGTCACTTTCTTTGGTAAAAATTGAATTGCTATTTATTATTTATCTATTTGGTGCAGTCATTGTCTTAGATGCCCTTTTTTTTTTTTGCCTGTCATCTCTTACATTCATTAACATTGCCTTCCCTGAAAAACAAGAACACCTAAAAGCAGGGACTTCCATGTGCTTGTCTCTGAGAGATGAAGCAGACCTTCCTAGTGCACAAATGGCATGCCCATACTTAAATATACACTCCACCATATTTCTTCCTGAAAAGTATAAATATACATTCTGGATAGTCTAAGATGTTAATGTTTTATTATGTCGATTTAGCATTAGAAAAGGGGAAACAAGTTGAATGAATAATGACAGGTTTAAAATCTACATATTTCCTAGAAATATATCAAAATTTGATCTAAATAGGAAGTAAAATAGGGTTGGAAATAAATAATCTCAGATATAGTTAATTAGCTTGTACTATACTCAGAAATCCAAGTAAGAACATGATTTGAGGCTTGGTTGCATTGTTATTTTAAATTCCATTTTCATTTGGTTATTTCATTTATAAAATGGCAGCCAAAGACATTTAGGGCAGTGGAGGTGTATGTCTCCACTGTACGTATCACAAATATACAGTGGGTTCATGTGAAGACTTCACACATCCATATGCATGTTATCCATTGCTCCATCGAGCAGTCCTCTTAATTATGCTTTATGTATGCTTTGTGCAGCCAGGCATTGATCTTTTGAGTACCGTTGTCTGGTTCAAAGACTTGCAATTAGGCAGAAGGATCTGGCAAAATGGATTCTTTGGAATTATTCAAAATGCTCTCTGTGTATGAAATTGTTCATCTAGAGTTATTTATCTGGAAAAAGGCACTTTTAAATATGCAAGGAGCCTATTTTAAAATTTCTATTTCCATTATTTACTGATATTTCATGCATTTCCTGGACATTTGCAAATTGCAGGGCTTCTTTTCTGTTTTGATATGAAACTGCTTTGTGCTTTCCTGTGGGCCTGTTAATTGGTGAGCTCTTTCTCCATGAGATCAAGAATCCGGGGCTTCTTTATTAACCCATTGTGAGCTCTGAGATATTTTCATGAGTATGGAAAAGAGTTCCCTTTGATACCCCACGCCCTCCCTATTCTTTTGCAGCACTGGTCACAGCCTGGGAGATGCAGTCGAGAATGACAAGAAGAATTTAATAAACCATTTAGAATAGAATCCCCAGATATTGAGGATTCTGTAATGAGACCTTTTGTCTTTTTCCCCTTTTTTTGTTAGCATTTGTGGTTCTTTTTACTTAGGGGGCCTTTCTTCTGCAGGATGAAACCGTTCTATTAGGGATTTTAAAATAAATCATCGAATTTTGCGTTGTATTTCTAAAAACCATGAAAAGGACGATTTTTATTTTTCTGGAAGGCATTGTCCTGGTCTGTAGGTGGTGACATGCAGATTCTTTGAATTTTCTCCTTTCAAAATGGAGAAACCAGTATATTCCTTGCTCCTCTTTCACACACATAAATACACATCATCACATGCCTTTCTATAAATGTATGAATTTACTCCCTAAGTAGTGTGAGAAATTATCTCTGCACAAAGAGCTCCCTCAGGGATTTACAAGGCTGGCACTGGGGGAGAGAGGAGAGGGAAACCCTGCACAGTTTCAATGACTCTTAGGGATTTAAATCCTCTATTGCTACATGCCTTTTTTTTTTTTTTTTTTTTTTTTTGACCAAAACGTACGACACCCCTTTCTACAACACTGCTACTGCTCTATTTTAGCATTTTCAGAGTGTGGTTTTTCTTCCTTCTGATTAGACTGTGCTTTCTGCTCCTGTTCTAATATAAATGCTTACAAGTAAGCAGTAAGCTCCAGCATGCAGGAGAGATCTTTTTTTTCTCCATGACTCTTACTTAAGAGCTTATACATCAGAATGATTTTTTCTTGGTCTGGTTGGTTTGACTATTTTTTATTTTTATTTTTTAAAAAAGTGAGAGACAGAGAGAAAGAGGAGAGAGACATAAAACAAAGTCCAAAAGCAGACAGGAGACCCAAAACACCTTCCCAACATTTCAGAAATGTGCTTATTGTCAGTTTGCCATCCATCCTCCCACCTGAGCCAGGAGGATCTTCTGGGTTAGCCTAGGGATCATGTCTGGGGTTCTTTAGATTGACAGGAATGACAAGCCCAAGTAATCAAGACCATGAGTGCCTACTCATCACATACCCGTTAAGTCATCATTATAATGGGCACCCAGCAATTTTGCTTTCAGACACTCAGATTCGCTTTTCCCTCCTTCCCTCTGTCTTTTACTTACCCTTCCTAAAAGGTGCCCTTTAATGTTTCATCTCATGTGTAAATGGCCTGTGAAAAAAGAATACAAATAAAGGCACTGTGTGTCGAATAGGCTTGTTTGGTTACACACATTTTCAGTTGGCCGAGGTATTTGCAAAGTAAAGAAGGCATTCTGATGTGTACAGAAATAGACTGAATACGTAAGTGTGAAAAGAACACTTGACTAGCTGTTAGCAACCTGCATGATACGAGTGATTTTGTACTAACTAGCTATGTGACTAAGCTAGTCGCTTCATCTCATTCTTGTCATATCTGTGTCTCTTTTAAATTCAAAAATTCAATTATTTTTATTGATATAAATTATCTAAAGCTATAATTATACATATATGCCAGCTAAGATCTTTAACCTTCTCAAAACTTGATTACTGAATGGACAGAAAAAAAATCTCTATACAAAGAAATTGAGAGTGACTATCTTAATCAGAATTTGTGTAACAAAATCAGCTCATGTCATTCGTAATTATAGCCACTACAACAAATGCAAAAGATCATTTATGTAATTTATTAATTGCAATACCTGCGTGATTCTCTAGAGTTGTCATGTTAGGTAAACAAAAGAAGTTGCAAATTCTTCACATCTTACATCCAGTTTATTACTTTTATTGTTCTTTTTCTAGTACAAGGCTGTGCAATTGATCAAAAAATATGTTAATTATAGAGTACACAAATGAGACATTTAATATCATGTAAATGAAAATTCTTAAAAGTTTTCAGAAAAAGATGACTTCAGGCCAAAAGAGCATTACAAAGAAAAATACTTTGTAATAATTGAAGCCATATTCCACAATGAAGTTGTAACAATTATGAATATCTATGCACCAAATAACACAGCATGTACCTATACAGAACAAACCAATAGAATAGAATTCAAACTCTAGAGAACAATCCATTATATGTAGAAATTCAGTATGAACTAAAAGTATTAGCTTAAAACAGAGATAAAGAGTTTTTTTTTAAAAATAATGCTTGCTTTTGGGACAATGAATAGTCATTTTTAAAACTGTAAAATTAAATTCATTCCTTATACTACACACACAAACACAAACAAACTCTAAGTATACTAGAGGTCTAAAGTAAAAAAAAAAAATTATATGCATGCTAGGAGAAAACAACTGAAACCTTCTAAAACCTGGGTGTAGGGAAAGGCTTTTGAGTGGTTATTCAAAATTCTAATACAACAAAACTGAAGATAAATATAGCTACGTAAAAATTAAAAAACTTTTATGTCAGAAGCAAATGGGGGGGAAAAAAGCACTGGAAAACACCCTAAGCAAAGAAGTTAAACAAATGACCAACTGGAATAAAATATTTTTGACATCTATCTCTACCCCTAATTAGTAACAGTCTCTTAGAAATTAAAGCAAAATGAATAAAAATCCTATAGAATTGTGCAAGTGACACGAAGGAATAATTTACAAAAAGAATATGAAAAGATATTCAAATTCTCTTATAATAGAAATGCAAATTGAAATAACACTGAAAATATTTCTCATTCACCAGACTGGCAAACTTAAAAGCTTTATGATACATTCTTTTGGCAAAGCTGTATGGAATTGGGCACACTCATACATTGCTGATGGGAAGAGAAAACATCTCACAAAACTGTGCATTTGCTTTTTGACTCAGCAATTTTCCTTCTAAGAATCTACTCTGAAGATGAACCTCCAACAACACAAAAATATATATGCAGAAGTTCATTGAAGCATTTGTTATAATTGCAAGATATCTGAAACTACTTGAGCGTCCAAGAATAGAGACTCGTTGCATAAACTATAGTATATACATACACTGTATTATCATGCAGCTGTAAAAAGATTAGGAAGACCTCTGTAATGGAGTGATTTCCAGAATATTTATAAACGAAAAAAAGACTTTGTACAGTAAAGCATATTAGTATGCATCCTTTTATGTATCAAAGAAAGGAAAATTAGCATACATATGTCTGCTTATCTTTACTAAAAGATACACAGGAAGAATAAACCTGACAATAAAGTTGTTCACCTATGAGGGGTGAGTAGAGACTAGAGTGGAAAGAATATGATACTACGATACTTATATTGTTTTTAACTTTGAAAGCATGTTAGACACAAAACATAAATCAAAGATTAGAAGCAAAATGAAACAAATGAACTGCATTTTATAATTAATATTTTAATCCCACTGATGGGAGAAGGAAGGAAGGGAGGAAGGAAAAAGGGAAGGAGAGAAGGATGAACCTGTGTATCTAAAGAACGCAGAATTTGACCATCTAGTTCCATCTTGGGAAGAGAGGAGTGCAGTTACAAACAGATTCTCAACTCTATGTAGTAAGATTGTTTACAGAAGGAGGAAAGCTACTATCAAGCTGTTTTAGATATAGGAGTGAGCAAATAAGTCCATGTGTCAGTGTTGTTGGGATCTCACTGAGGAACAGACACACAAATATGGAATAGGAAAAGAGAAGAAAGAACCCCCATGGAGATACACAAGAAGTGGAAGTATCTGGGTGAAGTACTCATAATTTATAAAGTATGCATATTTTGTGTAGATGCATGTATGTGCGTAATTGTATTTTTGTAGGTATGTAAGGGTATGTGTATGTTTACATCTGCATATATTTCTGAGCTGTTTGCTGAACATGGCAAAAGGAAACACATCTCAATGGTAATGACCCTATCTATCTCTATCTTTGTCTCATTCCATTCCCCACTAAAAGGAAGCAAAGATTCATGAAGAAATGACTGATTGCAGGACAGGAGTAGGATAGGTAAAAGGGCCTGAATCTTGTTATATCATAAAGGAAAGAGGTTCTGAAAAAAAAATCATGGGAGAACGTTGCAAAGACACACAAACCAGAATGAAGGTGTTTCTGCTGGCCAAATCTTAGACAATTTGAGCATCAAAATAATTAAGTGCAGTAATGAATTGTAAACCATTAAGGGTAATAGGAATTCATGAGTTCATGCCAGTAACTAAAAAGTAAAAGCAACAAGAGGGGAGAAAGGAGCATCCTGAGGGTTGACTGGTGAACAGGTCAGACTGGAGAGCGGGCAGGAGCAGAAAAAGTCACGGTGAAGATTGGGTCAGGCAAAAATCAGCAATTGATACTAAATCTAGAGAAAAATTTTGATGAGATAATGTGGATCATCTTACTGTCATCCCACATACTCATTTGTGGTGAGAGAAAAAAATCTATAGTAATTTTATACTCCAGAATTTGAGCAACATCTTGACCAGATAATCAAAGCTAATCACAGTGAGACACTGTGTACCATTAATTGTGATACTGAGAAGGATATATCACCTATGCAATATTCTGACCTACATGGTACCCGACTCTGATCACAAATATCAGACAAACTGGAAATAAAGAATATTCTATTAGAATAATAAGGGTGTAGGGAACTGTATTTTTCAAAAATGTCAGTTCTGTAAAAGTAATTGTTTTTATAATAAAACTGTGTAAACATTCCAAATTAAAGACTGTAGAGACATGATAGGTATAGGAAATATCAGACCCTGGACTAGATCCTGTACTGGATGGGAGGAAAATGGGATAAAAGTCATATTTGAGACAACCAGTAGTTCTTGGACTAATTATGGATTAGATAAAAGTGTTAATGTAAAATTTCTTGAAGTTGGTAACTGTACTGTGGTTATGAAAGCGAATGTCCCTATTCTTAGGTGATAAAGGGCTTGATGTATGTAATTATTTTAGGAATCAAGGGGATGTAACCCACCTTCAAGTGGTTTAAGGAAAAATGGGAAAGAAAATAATAAAGCAAATAAGGTAAATTGTTAAAAACAAGTGAACCTGATTTAAATGTAGAAAGGCATTTTTTATTCTGTATTTATTTTTGAATTTTTTAAGTTTGATATTACTTCCAAATTAATGTCTTTAAACATGGGAAAAAATAGATTTCTCACCTACACCCTAGGTGGGCTTCCACAGCTTTTAAGAGATGGCTCTTGTTACTTTGTTCAAAGGCTTCATATAAACCTTTGGGACCAGTCCTGTGGCCTCTGGGATCAGTCCAGGGCTCTCTTCAGAAGCCCTCCCAGGACCCCAGTCTAGCCCAGTAATGCTGGGCCACATTAAGTCTGTCTCACTATCATTATGTTCCAATAGATGTTAATAAGATAGTTTGAGGATTGGTATTACTTCATAGCTCGCTTTATGCCCCGTAGAGGGATGATTTTACTTAAAGCCACCAAAACTAGTAGTGCCATGATGAAAAAACCATAAAGGTGAAATTGTCTCATCTGAATCTCCTGCAAAGTGATGATTGATTTAGCAACTGGGATAATTGATACTGTTCATTTCAAAATGTGCAAAACCTTAGTGAGAAAGTGAAAACAGTGGTTATAAAAGGACTTATCCCAGTTTTCTGTCCACCTATGCACTTAAAAATAATTTACTAATTGAGATGGTGTGAGAGGCATTAAAGAAATGAAAAGGCCAGATTGTCACCTCTTACTGAGATAACATGTTGGAAGAGAGCATTCACTGAGTACATGGAATCAAGATCAGAATCGGGCTGAACATGAATGAGAATCGTGGTTGTTTCAAAAGGATTGATCTCAGTCATCCGTGGATATGTAATGATGATATTAGTAATGGCTAACATTTATTGAATATTCTGAGGACACATACTAAACTCTTGTGTGGATCAGTAATTTGACAACTGTGAATGTTTTAGAGGTGAAGAAACAGGCACAAAGATATAATTTACTCAGTGGATGAGTAGGAATTACTCCAGAGCCTGCATGGCTAAAACTGATTGACTTTGAGATTAAGAAAGGGCATTTAATACAGAATAAAAGAATGAGTTTAGAGGACACCTTCTCAAAGGTAAACTTTTATATAGAAAATATTTAGAACAGTGCATTTCTAACAACTTTAAAATTGGCAGGTGACAGTTGATAGGCCTTGAGTTATTAATAGATTAATAGGTGTTCTATGGGGAGATGGTTTTCCCAATCTAGGATTGGGAAACAGGGCATGTTCTCAGAACATTTAAAATAACTTTTACATTGTTGGTCCTGGGAACACGTCTGGGAAGTCCTGGGTTTTTTCCCCATCTCTGGTTCTGTGAATGTCTTTACTATAGGTTGTTTTGCTGTCAGCAAAACTTATCAGTAAGGACGGAGGAGATATCCCAAAAGATATTGTAATCAGAAGAAAAGAGACCAAATGTGAAAATGTTTTGTATTTGTACTTTCGCACACCAACCTCAGCCTTCTAAAGTAGCTCAACATCCTGCTCACCAGGGGGTATGAATGGTGGAAAAGTGGTTCTGAAAAAGATGAAGGATTCTTAGGGGTAAATGGGAAAAAAAGCAAGTGTAACTTTCCCCATGGTTCGCTCGAATTGTCAAATAATGAATGTATTCCATTTAGGAATTTCTGTTAAACTGCTTCCATTGGACAACAATGAAAGAAGGAGGATCTAGAGTATAAGTAATAAGCTCAACTGAATAATTCTTTGGAAATATTTAGCAATAGGATACACATTTATAGCGTTGAGTGTGTTTCTCATCCCCACCCCCGCCCCTGCCCTAGTGTTAGATTTTCATAACTTGTAGCGGCTGAAAATAGAAGTAAGAAAAGCTCCAGTAAATCTCCTATAAGTCACCACTCTGTGTGGCTGTGGACAGAAAGCGGCTCTGTGGGGGCAAGTGGGGGACATGGTCACAAGGTCCTAATAGGCCATTTCTGTCTTCTCCCTATGATTGTCCTCAATCACTTGGCAATCACGATGCTATTAGCAGCACCCTGACCAAAGACACTCACACGCCTAGATTTGCCATTAACAACTTTGACAGGAAGCTTCGAGGTTGCTGAGGAGCTGATGGGTCTTGAGAGCCTTGAATTAGAAGCCTGCGTGTCTTTATGAAAGGCTGAAATGGCCCAGCTCCTCCTGCAGAAGGATGCTTAGGCAAGAATCGGAACTGTACATGTGTGAACATCTAAATCATTCCATCTTCTATACGTCCTTTCATATTCTACAATTTATTACATGCGAGTACAGAGAACCGTGGTTGTCTGTAACTATGGTAGTGGTTTGTACTAACCCTGAAGTTTAGTGGGCCCTGGGAAATACGATTTATAGTGACTTACAGAGCTCCTCCCTTTTCCAGACCTTTGCCCTCTGGCCACCCTACCTGCCACCATGCAAAGCCAGGATGGGGTGAAACAGACTTTTCTAAGGTTTAATACCCCATCTTGGCCCTTTAGATTTCATGATCTTGTAGGAATTGGGAGAACAAGTATAGGTTTCTTTGGGACAATGTTTCAAGACTGATCTCCCAAGATTCATTTGGATCACCTTTCCTGTCTGCCAAGATGGTCAATGACTTATCCCTAACATATGGAGTCGGGAGGGTATAAATCTCCAGATGGGCAACCAGTGCTCAGGTCCTGGATGGCAATAGGCAGTTACATGTGTGTGTTCTTTTTATGAGCAAAATTGCCAATGTTTTTTATTTTTTTCTCATAGAAAAAGAACAAATCTGAAAAACAAAAAATAGAATCTTGATGATTCTAAGTAAATGTCACCCTTAAAGGGCACTTACATTTAAAACCTCAACCTCAGACTTTTTATTGAAGGATAGAATTGAAGAAGATAAAATAAAACATAGAAGTATTATTTTTCACCTGGAGTAAATACATAATTTGGGGGGAAAACCCACCTGGTATAATTATAGATTAAAATTAGAAGTCATATTGTGATGGAAGACAGTATCTTTAAAAAATTTTTCAGTCAGGTGTGTCTCTGAAAGTTCTCAGAAACATCTGAGAAGTGTGGGAGTATCTTGGAAGAAATTGTTAGCTATCAAATTATCAATCACTTTCAAAAGCTTGCATGCAAGAAACTGACTTGCTGGAAGGGAAAATGCTAAGATGAACCAGGGCATCCTCCTTCATTGGAAAGTCCTTGCTCTGTTTTTATGTTTTGTTTTTGTTTTAGCTAAGATTGCTTGCCACCAGTTTGAGTTCATACTTTCTCCATTTCCACCCCCATTTTTGTAGATTGGTGAATGATCTTTATCCACTCATTGCCTCTCCCTTTTTTGTGTCTCACATTCTCACAAAATAAGAAATAATAGCCAAGGGCAGATGACCCATATAATACTCTGAAGGGAGGAGAGAGTAGCCAAGCATGTTGAGTAGCCATGCTTACTGCCAAGCAATGTTTCTTTGGTGTAATGATATGCATTAAGTGAAAGATGAAAGAAGTATAGTATTTTATGGATTTATTCACCTTTCTCAATTAAACAGCTCCAGTTGATCCCATTTGTAATTTATCAGACTTTAGGAATAGAAAACAAATGAGGTTACAGCTAACTCCTTTCAGAGATGGATGCTCCAGGCAAAGCTTTGGGACACTCTGGTCCACTAGCAATTAAGGACCTCATTCTAAACTCATAAACTGGCTCTCTGGTTTATTTTAAAAACAGAACTGAGTGAAGATTAAAAAAATCTTAGAAACAGGGGAAATGGCTAATTTCATTTTGATATGTAAAAAAATTATTTGAATTAGTGAAGGATTTAAAAGTTACATATGCAACTGGGGAACTCGGCCACTGAATTGTGCAGTAAATTGTATAATAAATGAAATCCCTTTTGGAATATTGATCTCTCTTACCTTGTCAATGAATGAACGTCAGTGTGTCAGGACCCCTCACTCCAGGCTCTCTAGCGTGGATGAGAATGTCCAGGGTACAAAGGCTTGACTTTAATATCACTGAGAGAGTATTTACAGTTTGGGACTCACTCTGTTGTCTTCGATTGTCCTAGAACAATCATCCCAGAGAACTCTCTCCTTTTGCTACTTCACTCTTTTGCATACATCTAATCATTGCAGTCTGCTGTCAGGTCTTTTCCCAACTGTGTGCATAATTGGATACATGTACTACAACAGAAAGATCCACTTTGACACCTGCCATTTCCGAAAACAAGTGCAAGTAAAGGAACAAGGATGTTATAATGGATGTATTTATTTTGACGTGTGTGATTTGTTTTTAATTATTAATATTTCACAGTATACTAGTGACTGTCTTGTAGGATATTTTGTAAAAGCAACATCTGATATGTCATTACCACATTAGCATATCTCTCTGCAATTAAGGCTCTAGTCAGAAAAGGGGTTTGACTTTCATTTTTAGCGTGAACTGTCATGAAGCTAGAGAGAAACAGGCATATAAGAATTAATACTAATATTGCATTTCTGTTAAGCTTTTCATCAGCAATTTGAAGACACTTTATTGTGTCCATCACAGTGAAATCCTGAAACCTTAATTCAAAAATCTCCAGTAATAAAAAAATTGTATAATTGTTTCAGTCATTGGTTTCTCTAAGTTTTTTATATGTAAAATTCTTTTTTTGTTTTCTTGTTTTTCTTTAGAAATTTAGAAATTTACGTCTTTTAGAAATTTGTAACAGACCAGCACGTTTTTAATTCTAACAGATTAGCTGTGAGAACAAACTTAAACTGAGAAGGACTAACTACTGTTCATCCTTTTTGCTTTTGAAATGGTTAGGGCAATCTGAAGGATCCTGGGTAATTTCTCAGCAATGATCATCTTACTCTGCTCGACAGTAAAAAAAAACCCTCTCTCTTCAGTTTGCATCATCTCTGTTCAAATTTTCTGGTGCCAAGTCTCCTTGACAAACTCGAAACAGTGAGAAGGAAGATATGGAAGGAAAGATCCTGCCCCTCCCCCATTTCCACCATCCTTTCAGACTAAAAAGTCTGATTTTCCTTTAATTTGTACTCAGCAGTGTCAGCTCTGTCAGAGGAAAGGGCATTCCTGCTGACAGTAATCATTACAACTCCAGGAGAGCAGCAGAGATAAATACACTATAAGCCATCTTCTGAGTGGGTCAAACTTGTCCTGATACTTTTGAGGTCCAGATCTTTTGCAGAAAGGTGTCTTTCCTCAGACTAGTTCCTCACTGATGCTCAAAGATGTATTTGTGATCTTTTCATAGAAAAATAATGTATTACACATGAAAATATGCCAGTCTCTTTACTGAAAGACTCTTTTTCAGTGAAAACTTATGCTAATATTCAGCAAATAGGATCTCCATAAATTAAATAAAAACAGAAATCCAGAAACATTTAATGCCACATGTAAATTTAATTGGCAATTCGTTCTAATCTCTCCTGACTGAACTGAATATCTGCAGAATTAATTGAAAATCAAATATCTATTTGATATGTGTATCAAATTCAAAAGCATGAAATATCTAGGTTTGGGGTTGTTTTTTATGCTATTAGAAAGATTCCTAAATCCTGCAAAAGGTAAACCAAACGGCACCAAGCAAGTACCTCCCAGTGGAATTAAATTATGTTGCTTTTCATCGTTGCTTAGAATATTATTTTTTTCTCTCCTTTTGTGTTTGTCCCACTGTAATCTTTATAAAATTTACTTAGGTAGCAATTTCTTTATTGTGTCCCAAGATTGTAGAGTAGCAAGTGGGGAATCATTCAACCTTGTTTAACTAGAATGGGCATTTACACTGTGACTATGGAACATGGTTCTGGTAATGAACATCTTCCTCTAAAAGAATGTTTTTATTGAATTCTCTTCTGTATTGCCTTTATTGCAATTGAAGATAAAATTCGAGCAACTGAATCTACAAACACATTTTAAGATAGTTTATTTGGTTCTGCCATGATCCCGCTCTGTTCATTTTGTGTGGTTGTCGGTCTCTTTTTTATAACCATCAGTCAAATAAATCCTGGAATGTACTTTTTAAATTAATGTTTTTCAAAGTGGTGGAATAACAGAAAAAGAAGAGAAACATTAAAACGAAAATGTGTTATATTTGCATGGTATAATTATGGGTGATTTTTTTTTGTACCTTATAAAAATTTACTAGTAGCAGTGAAGTGTTTTTATAATCATAAGAGAAAAAAAACTTTGAGAAAGAATGGACATCAGATCGGTGAAGATCAGGCTGTCAACAAGCTCTTGCAAGATTCCTACTGTGTACCTTTCACCAGTCAAGTCCATGGTTAGGATGCAAACCTGATATAATTAGAGGGTGGCTTCCCACTGCTTTCGGAGTGCGCCCCTTCAACCAGCCACAAAAAACATTTCCACAGCTGGGGTCCCTGAAATGTCAACTGACATAACTTTTGCCAAGATAATCTTTGATGTGATACCATCTTTCAAAGAGGAGATGTCTCTGGTGTAAAAATATTTTAGAATCCAGTGAGATAATTCTGACATTTTTCCTGTGGAAGTTTTAGAAATGAACGTGATGGTGTTTTTAATGTGTGTTATTTTCATCCTCCTCAGCTGCTGATTTAAGCAAAGGCTGAAAGGATTATCATTAATTCCTGTTTAAGAAATATCTTATTGCTGTTCATGAGTGTTTTTGTTATTGTTGTTGTTTTGCTTTCTTTACAAAAAGATTCAAAATTTTTGCTTTACTCTGACTTAAAACAAGGAGTTGTGTAGGATGCCTTTGTGCCAGCTTATTGGGATGTGTATGTGTATTTTGAGAAGAGATGCCTAAGATAAAAATGCTTTCCAGAGAGCTCTCAAATGACTTCATCCACACTCTGCTCCTAAGAACAGGGGCCATCCCCTTTTCTGCTCTCCCCTTGGCCGTCCAACGCTCTCAGCCTTTCCTCCTGAACTTCCTATGACAGAGCTGGCTTCCTCCCTTCTGAGCCCCAAGCTTCTGTGGAAAGCAGATGTAGACTGAAATGCAGTCTCCCCTGGTAGCCACACAAACCACCCTTCCCCTCTGTGTCTGAAATGGCAATAACCCTTCCTTTTCTGATCAGATTACAAATGAAATGATTTGGGAATAACCAAGTTTTATTTGATTCACAATGCCCAACTTAGTAAATACTGTGAAATACTGAGTAGTCTTTATGTTACATAGCTCCAACAGATAAGAAGGCCCAAGCTAGAAAAATACCCCTATGGATCTTCAAATTGTCGAGACACTTAGGAGATGCTAATTGATAACTTGTGTCCCAGTGTTATTTTTCAGACTGATTCCTACTTATATATCTACCTTCCTTTCCATGTGCCCTTTCGCTGCCCATCAAGCTTCACTACCACGTTACTGACAGTTTTCACCCCAAAGCCTTTGGTCATGTGGATCTTTCTGGGGATACTGTTCTTCCCCATTTTTTTCAAGGTCCAGATGACATGTCATTTTCCACGTGAAGCCTTCTAGAACCCATCTGGTTAAATATCTCCCTGCTCCCTGTGAGCTGTCCTAGTGTGGAAGCCTTTGTTGAATTCAGCCTGGTTTTAAAGTGGTTGTTGACATATCTGTCCTCTCTGTTACGATATTGGGTTTTTAGAGAGTAAATCCTGTGTGTTCATCATTTGTTTTCCCGGTTTATTGTTCAGAGTTTTGCATCTGTTCGGCACTGGGTAAGGGGTCATTGTTTTATTTGAATTCCCAACATCTATTTATTTTTACGGGGAGGTATTGATTAGAGTTGGAAGAGAGGCATTAAAAAGTAATTTGCAGGAATTAGTAATAACCACATCTAACAATTGTTTGGTGATTGGCAGTTTTACAAAAAACCTTGGTATGTAATAATAGGAGGGAAGGCTTAGTGGTACAGCCTAGTCTGGAACATCTTTATGACAAAATCTAAAAGGGGCTAAGAAAAAGCTGAGATTGGACAGTTTAGTCTCATCTGCATTTTCTGTATATGTGTGCAAGGAAGGTTGTTGGTGCTTTACGTGTGTTGTGACCTCCACCCACTCAAATTTTTGTCATAATAATTTACGATAAACTAAGGGCTACTTTCCACACTATTGTTCCTACCCCCCTGTGTAGGGAGAAATGGCTAGCAACCTTATGCGGTTAGATACAGTTGGGATTTTCACATATTTTTGGAATTATTCAAATTTTTCTTCTCCCTCTCTCTCTTCTTCCTATTCTTTTCCACAAAGACTTTAAATATTATAGTAAAAAAAAAGAGAGAGAAAATAAAAGGTAATGATAAAACCAAAAGCTATACATTTAATTTTTAATTTTTTAATTCTGTACTGCTTGAAATTTTTCCTTTTTACTGGAACTCTAAGTGATAAAATTAAAGTTTCAGCTTAAACACTAAATGATAAAATATACTTTCCATAGACTTTTCTTTTGGTAGATTGATTTAAGATATGTTTTTAGATTGCATTATGAAAATATGTCTAATTACAAACAGATGCAAAATTTCTGTCCTAAGCAAAAATATCACACTTATATTAGGCTAAATGAAGTAAAATGTGAATTTCTGCCTTCATCTACCCCAATGTCTTCTTTTCAGAAGGAACTATTGTTAAACATTATATATATATTCTTGCAAACCTTTCCCTATGTACATACGTACATATACATATAGATTACCAACAGCTTGTATCATGCTATTCATAATGTTCTACATTATGTATATAATACATTGTTTTTACGACTAAATAATTTATAATCTTTCCCACAGTGATTGACATGTAGGTAATTTCCAGGGTTTTTTGGTCAGTAAATATTATTGTACATGTGTCTAGTTTTGCACACGTATGTGTGTATCTCTGGGATAGAGTTTGAGTAGATTCTCTGGGTCAGGGTTTAACGCACATTAACATGTACATTTCCTGCCAAACTTCCCCAGAACGGGTGAAACAAGTAATATATGAGAACACAGCTTCTCCATGTATCTTCAAGTATTGGGTATTATGAATATTTTCCTAACACTTTCAACAAATTGGGCAACAAGTAGCTCATAACTTGTTATTTCTTCTCTTATCAGGGAAATTGAGCATTTTTTCATGTGTTCATCAAACTGAGTGTAAACTACCTGTTTAACTTTTTCTATTTCCATTTATCTTTTTGTTTATTCCTGCTCTAATGCCACACTTAAAAAACTGCTAGAAAATTATATTTTATGTTTATATGGTCACTTTTCTTTTTCATAATTTTCTGAACTAATTTTGTGTTTATTTTTTTGGCTGGATTTTAGAATCGCTGGACAAGTTAAATAGAAGATTCTCTTAGGGGTTTTGTTGCAATCTCGGTTGAATCTATAAATTAATTTTAGGAGATTTTATGGGTTTACAATATTGAGTTTTCCAATCAGGATCATAGTAACCTCTCCACTTGCATGTTGTCATATGTAGCTTTCTGTAAAGTGTGTACATTTATTTGTCTTATTGCTAGTGTCTATGCTTTTTTTCACCATTGTGAATGGGAAATTTTTACATTAAATTCTATAATGGTTATTAATGACACATAGACAAACTCTTGGTTTTTGTTTACCTTAATCTAGATACTTTCATTAACTTTGGCATAAGTTTGGTGGATTTTTTTGGGTTAAGAAATTCTTACATTTTAATTACAAATTAATGGATGTTGTAGCAAATTTACAGTCTAATTTTATGAAATAAAAAAGAAAATGCTTCTTCATCATTTTTAAAAATTCTACAACATGAAGTTTTCACTCCCCATTTTAGACTTATTTTCATGCTATTACATTATGATTGTGCCCTATTCTTTTGAGAAAGTGTATACCATTCCATTGTATGGATAATCATGATATATTTTAATCAAAGAATATATATTAAAACAATACATGCATAAATATATCAATAGCAAATAACATTAAAGCTTATAATGAAAAGAATCAATCTCTTTACTATGGCTCTTTTGATATGCATCTGCTCTCCCCAAAGCCACCACTATGAGCAATTTTCAGTGATTTTTTTTCTGGTATTTTCCTTCATGTTTCTAAATGTTCTGACTATACTGCTCTCTCTTGAAATATCAGATCCTGTAAATTTTTTAGGTGAAAATATACTTTTTAAAAGCCCTTCCAAATGATATATATCACAATTATTTTTAAACCAATAGCCATATTTTACATGATCAGAACTATTTAATATTTTTATTGCTAGGTCATATAATGTACCATGAGTTGTCTTGGAGTTTTTAAGGTCAATAATAGTTCTGTTTTTTCTTTTCCTACAATTTTGCTACTCTTATTTATTTTGCATTATTTCCCTTGCTAGATCTTCTAGAACAATGTTAAATAGTAACAATAATACTGGTTGTTCTTATCTTGTCCTAAGTCTTATGAAAATACCTTGAATATTGATTATTTAAAAGTTTACATGAAACACTGAATTAAAAGGAACAAAAATAAAAATTTAAATCAATTTCTTAATGATGAGATTGCAGTAAAACTCATCTAAATCTAAGGCAAGAGCAAAATGAATGAATGATGGGAGGTGAGGGGAGTATTTAATCTATGCAGAATCAGAATTTTAAAAGGAAGCGCAGGTCAATTTGCGTGGGGGAAAAAGCATAATGAGGTCTTCAAGTATCTGGACAATGAATAAAAATAATTACACTGTACAGGGCAATTTTAAGCTCTGTAATTATTAGGAAAGGTCAACAGTAAGCTTAAATTTGTTTTTATTCATAATTGTTCAGTGAGTATACTAATGGTATAATGCTGAGCTATAAATAAAAACTCCAAACTACTCTTTTATGTCCTTTTTGGATAGGAGAGAAAAAAGTGACAATGACTGTAATAAATTGTCATCTCCTAAGTGCTACATGTCCCCAGAGGCCCATGTATAGAATTTGGTAGGAAATATCAGACAGTGTAAGCTTGTCCTAGGTGATGGAGATGGAGTATTTGGTGTATAGAGGATGCTTGCTGACACTGGGGCTGCCTGATACAGTGGCAGATGCCTCTTGGAAACTGGTGTGTGGAGCTGCTGCTTACTTGGGACTCATCAGTTCCCTCCCAGGCTTAAAATTCACTTATTTCCACCTGCCAGCCCCCACCCATTCACATTCCCCAAAACCAACCTGAAAGCCAGTAATAGTAGTTCAAATACTGTAACCCAGCACATACCAAAATCAGGTTGTCTTCACTGAAGATCTGACTGATGATTTCTATAAGTTCTCGAGTCTTTCTAACCTGGGCTTTGGGACGGTGCAGAGAGGCTCCGCACCTCTGAGCCTGACACCCATTGTTGCATTCAGCTTACAGAGTCCTGCATAAAATCTCTTCCTGCTTGAAATTTCTGGAGTGGATTCTGCTTTCACGACCAAACCCCAAAAGATACAGTGCCATGCTCTCATCCTTGAGCATCCTCAGAGGGAGCTAGTTTGTACTTCGTAAAGGAGTTATCTGCCTTATTAAAATAAACAAACAACAAACACAAACCCAAGATAAGGACAAAATTCAAGTGAAGAGCGACAGCTGGACAAAACCATTGCCTATTCCCTTCCTGCTATTTTTTACCTTTCTTTTCATGTCTCAAGGTAGATTTTCTTCTCCATCACCATGCCTGCTTCATCATCCTTTGAAGCCAAGAACAGCATATGTGATAACACTAACCTTTGCCCAAGGCAGACATTAATAATTGATCACAACAGTCTTGCCTGCTGACAGCAGATTTGGCCTACATTCTTCTAGGTACAGTGATCTGGCCAACCACTACTAATGGATGGAAACTGGTGTGTGAAAAGAACTTTATGTATTACCTACAGCTTTAACAAAAACCTCTCAACGACATATAAAGTGTAATGTTTTTACAGAGGGTATATTCAAAGGATAGTTACCGTATATTCAGAGGGTAACAGGGGGATCGTACATCAAATATTCGTTGTTTGTTTGTTTGTTTTAGTTTTTATGGCTAAGCAAGGAAACTAAATAATTGTGATGAGAGCATGGTTCCAGCCTACGATCATGGTCTTCCTTTAGAATTGTAACCACAAGCTCTGAGATGAGAAAGCCCCATTCGGAAGCTGATCCTTCTGCTCCACGTTGAAGTCGTGTGGCCAAATGAGAACCTAATACCCATCCACACTATAAAATATGACTGCTTCCCCAGTGACATAATTGACAGATATTCTAGAGAGAGTTTTACTCTTTGGCGATGTAATCTCAGTAGGGAGAAATCCTTTTTGTTCTTTTTTATGAGTCACTTTAACTTATCCTATGAGGGTTTTGTATGGATAAAAAATGTCAGTTGGTCACTAGCTTCTGATTTATTTTGATTGAGACTTATGCATGATATGTGTCATTAAGGTCTTAAATTGGCTGCATTTGATACAGTGCTGTGGCCAATTATTGGTTCAGTAGTAGAATTTAAATATATATTTTAGGGGTTTTATATACAAAAGCAAGACTATAATACCTTCACAAAATCCATATAAAATGCACTGACAGTGATTTTTCATTAATGCAGTCCTGCAGTGAATCACTATAGTTCAAGGATAATGCCTTGCATGAAACTTTTGGTCATTTACATTAATAAGATGTCATACAAAATAAATAAAGCTCCCTTGCATTTTATTAGATACTTGTAAATATGTTGGTGAAGGCCAAGAATTTAGCTTTAAGGGTCAATATATCAACACAAGGACAGTCACTTTTTAACTGTTTATTTTATGAGTGCTGAAAACATAGAGTATGTTACTTTTATGGTAATTGAAGTTTGTCATCTTTCACTCAGTTGTCTATTTGTAATGTTCCTTCTGAGAAAATTCACTTGAAAATGTGAAATGGACCTAGACAGGGATAAGCAGAGCATGCTGTAGGCATTGATTTCAATTCAAACATTATTTTTTTAAACTCCTACAAGGTGCCAGAAGTCATTCTGGAAGGTGAAGACACAAATGTACATAAGAAATAGTCTCTGTCCTCACAAGATTCACAGTCAAACTTTAGACATCAAGATATCAGCAGTAAACTCTGATCTTGTCGTTCTTCTACTATAGGCTCACCTTGTCAGCTCCTTCAGATTTTTGCCCAAAGATCATCATCTTAGTGGGGATTTCTTAGACCACCTTAGTTTAATTTTGAATTCCCCTGCCAACTCTCAGCACTCCTTATTCTTCTATTCTGGCTTACAGCACTTATTAACCAAGTAGGTTATTAGTAACCTGCATCATTTTTCTACTTTTTAAGTTTATTATCAGTTTCCCCCCACTGTCCACAAGGACACAGAGTCTATAATTCTGTTTATCAATGAATCTCTAGATCCTAGAACATGCTTGACACATAATAGACTTTTAATGAATACATTAGTGGGGCTGAATAATCCTAAAAGAGCTGGAAAAGGATTCAAAGGGAAAGGAAAAGTCCAAATGTTTTTGTATTAGACCTAAGAAGGGAGAGACATTTCCAGGGTGGATATAGATTTCCAGTGCAGAGAGGACCATGAACAAAGTCAAAATATGTCTAAGGGGGTAAGAATGGCCGGAGACTGGTTAGAGAGCCAGGGTTAAGGGGATAAAAGGAGATGAAGGCTAAAGGGAGCCAAGGTGTGACTTGGAAATGAAGAAAGTTGAAGCCAGATGGCAAAGGCCTGGATAAAAATAAAAATTATCACATGGATGGACTTCCTTAGCTTAATCAAAAGGAGGATTTTCTTCCTTAGAAAGGACAGTGGCTGTTTTCCTGATGTTTTATTATTTTAGCTTTCCAACCTCAGAAATGGCCAGTTATTTTACCAGAGAAATAAGTTTATTTGGGAATAGCAGAGAGTTGTAATTCTAGACATGCAAACTATAGCAAACCATAGGCAAGTCTAAAGAGACAAAGGGAAAGATGAACTTTTATTAGATTTTAGGAGCAAATTGGGGAGAGTCGTTTTGAACAAAAGTTTATTGAAAGAAACAAAAACAAACAAAAAAAATAACAAGAGTTCAAGGTAATGGCAGTTTCTCATTTGCCATAGGTGGTGTGAATACATTCTTGCTTGGGCAGAGAGAACCTTGCTTTTTTAAAAAGCAGGAGATGAAATTTCTATGTAAAAATGTCCCCCCTTGTCCAAATACTTGTTATCTTCCTTTTCCTTGTCAGTTATGTGGGCTGCCATGAGTGGTACGGACGTTATAAACCAAATCTTCAAAGCTACTGAAGTCAACCTTTTAGTCCAGATGGCTGGATATCTTCATTTTGATGATTGAGATCTTCAAAGATATTGACAGCACTGAATCTGTGCTGAGGCTTAGCAGCAGAGGGTGACAAGCATGTGGCATGACAGACAGTCGACTGTGATTAGCAAAGGGTGTTTCAGAGTCATAGGAAGGGCACTGTCAAAGTGCATGTGGCTGACGTGAGGTGAACCTGGTACTCCCTGAGTTAGACCAGGCAAAGGAACCTTGGAAAGGACCAGGTGTTGGAGGAGTTATCCTCTCAAATGCGGAGGCAGGTTCTGAGAAAGATGGCAGAGCAGCCCTGAAATGTGTGAATAAGGTGGAGGAAGGGGAGAGATTGGGGCCATGGAACCTCCATGGAAGGATAGTCAGTGAACTGGGGAAACTGACTGGAAGCAGCAATGAGAATCAGGATAACAAGAGAACGAGGCTTTCCTGGCCCCTGGCCGTGGTGTTGAAGAAGGATCCTAGGACGATTCCGAGGATCAGGTTTTGAACTTGAGAAAAACTATGTTGAAATGTGGGAAAAAAAAAAAAAAAAAACCCAGAAGGAAATTTTGATTCTGTGTTTGAGCGTTTAACACAAAGAATAGGATTTAAGAACCCAGAGAGGATGAAGTGCCCAGAGTAGCAGAAATGGGATGGGCAGCAAAAGGGTTCTGGGTGAGGAAGACATCACAGAGGAGGCAGGGAGGGTCCCCACTTGTGGTGGGTAGCCCCAGGAGAAGCAGGGCCCTGGGGTCAGCCACGGGGATGTCAGTACTGAGGAGCACTGCGATGGCAGAGGGCCTGTGGCCAGGTGGGTCACAACTCATAGGGAGCAGTGTAAATGGTCACCTCATAGGCTCATCAAAAAAATGAGCAAACTTGCAGGTTTGGCTCCTTCTTAATAACTGAAACACTCCTGGTGCATCCCAGGTGTCATCTGATATTACCCTGGAAATAGCTGCTCCATTTAGGGTTGCATTCAACAGAGCTTACACAGAAAACACAAATAATGGTAAAATCTGTTCTCATCCTACATCTTTGGTTAAGGGCATTTACTTCATGGAGGGGGTGGAGGTAGGGAGTGGGTCATGTGTAATATATAGCAAATTATCTTAGATATTTATAGATATATTTTGCCCCTAAGATTGTCTTCTTGTTATTTTATATGCCTGACTTCCACTTCTGAGAGAAGGCAAGGCAATTCTTATCTCTTCACACACACGTTAAAACACACACATTCATTTATATTAAAATAACATCGACAGCGTTTTGTGTCTTGTTACTATTAAAAATAAAACAGTAGTATTTACAAAGAATAACAACATTTGTTATTGTAAAGTACCGCAGTCCCTCACTGTTATGCGTTATAGCATCTTCACGTTTTAAGGAATTTGCAATCATGTAAAATGTATTGGATTTGATAGACTCCCACCATAAAACAGCCGAATGCTTCATAACAGCCAACAAAGGGATTGCATTTTTTCTGCTTGGCAGATTAACTGCTGGTTTTGTTTCCTGCCAGATCACTCGCTGTAACATGAGAAATAAATTAGGATGATTTTTTTTTCCTTTTCATGGTTTTTATTTTTGTTTTTGTTTTTAAAGGCTTTAAAGCTTTCTTTTCCTAGTGGGTAGGAAAAACCACACTTTATCTGTGTGGTTTTGCCCTCATTAATAATATTATTTAAATTCAAACACTTAAAAAATTTGGCATAAGAATGTCCTGACAAGGAGAAAGAAGCCAGCTCTAAAAGAGCAGTTGGAGAAATAGTGTGTGGAAGGGGGATTCCTTGCATGGATGTCTGAGCTTTATTTAAAAAAAAAAAAAGCTTTATTGAAGTAAACTTGACTCACAATAAACCGCACGTATTTAGAGTATATACTTGTTAAGTTTTGACATATGTATATACTCAAACTGTCACCACAGTAAGATAAGGAACATATCTACCACCGTCAAAAGTTGCATGTATCAATAGTTTATTGCTTCTAATTGACAAATACTATTCAACAATACTACTGTATAGAATCTATGGCTGTACATTTCATAATTACATGGCTATATAAACCCCAAATTTTACTCGTCCACTCACTTGTTGATGGGCATTTGGGTTGTTCAGTTATTACAAATAAAGCTGTTATGAACATTTATGTACACATTTTTATGAGATCAGATGCTTTCTCTAAGAGTGGAATAGGTGGATCAAATCATAGGTGTATGTATATTATAGCCTTTTAAGAAACTGCTGGACTGTTTTCTAAAGTGTGTCATTTCATGTTCCCTTTGGCAGTGTGTGAGAGTTCCAGGGTTCATATCATAGCCAGCACTTGATATAGTCATAATTTTGAATTTTGAAGACTCAAATAAGTTAGTAGTGGAATCCCATTGTTTTAATCTGTATTTCTCTAATGGCTAATGATGTTGAGCATCTCATCATGTGCACATTTCCATTTGTATATATCCTTTAATGAAGTTTCTGTTCAAATATTTTGCTCATTTTTCCTTGGGTTGTTTGTTTTCATGTCATTGAGTTTTGAGAGTTCTTTATATATTATAGATTAAAGTCCTTTAGCAGATCTGTGATTTGCAGTTATTTTTCCTGGTCTATGGCCTCTTTTTATTCCTCTAATAATGAATTTCTAACAGCAGAGTTTTTAGTTTTAATGAAGTCCAATTTTTTTGGTTGTTGATGTTGATCATCCTTTTCATGTCATATCTAAGAAATCTTTGCTTAACCCAAAATAGATATTGTGTTTCCTCCAATTTATTTTGAATTAATTATTAAATATCCTTTACAGGATAGATAAAAATAAAAAATTTTGTATATGGATACCCAGTTGTTTTGTGCATTTGTTGAAAAGATTATCCTTTCTCTGTTGAACTGCCTTTGAACCAGGTGACAGTATATCAATAGGTCTGTTTCTGAACTCTCTACTTTGTTTCACTGATTTATTTATCTCTCTTGATGCCAATACAATACTACCTTGATTACTGTAGTTTTAAAATAAGTCTTGACATCTGGTAGTGTAACTCCAAAATTATTCTTTTTCAAAGTAGCTTAGGATTTTCTAGGTCCTTTGCATTCCCAAAGAAATTTTAATAGAGATTGCAAAGAATCTATAGACCTATTTAAGGAGAATTGGTATTTTAACAATATTGGTCTTCCAATCCATAACTATTTCTCCATTTATTTCAATCTTCACTCATTTCTCTCAGCGATACTTTGCAATTTTATGTGTAAGTTTTGCCCATATTTTGTTAGATTCATCCCCTAGAATTTTGTAGTTTTGACGTTTTCGTACATCGTATTTCTATATTTCAGTTTCTTATTGTTCATCCACTGCAAGTATATGGAAATACAATTGATTTTGATATATTGATCTTGTATCCTGCCTACAAACAAAACTCACACATTAGTTCTAGTAGACTTGTTTTCATCCTGTAAGCTTTTACATAGAAGAACATGTGGTCTGCAAATAATGACAGCCTTACTTCTTCCTTTCCAATCTGGGTGCCATTTATTTATTATTATTATTTTTTATTGCACTGGCTAGAACCCTTATTACAATATTAAATGGATGTGGTGAGAACAGACATCATTACTTTGTTCTTCCTAGATGGAAGTCTTTCATCATTAAGTAAGATGCTATCCATAGGTTTTTTTTTAGATACTCTTCATCAGGTTGAAAAAATTTTCCTTTTATTTCTTGTTTGCTTATAGTTTTAATCAGAAATAGAGACTAGATTTTGTCAAATGTTTTTTTCTGAATCTATTATGAGGATCATATAGTTTTTCTTTCCTAATCTGTTGGTGTGGTGAATCAAGTTGTTTGAATTTTAAGTGTTAAAGCAACCTTGCTTTCCTGGGATAAATCACTTTTGGTCATGCTGTATTATTATTTTTATATATCATTGCATTTCATTAGCTAATGTTTAGTAAGGACTTTTATATCTATGTTCTTGAAGAATATTGTTCTCTAGTTTTCTCATAATTATTATATTTCAGCATCAGGGTAATGCTAGACTCATAGAAAGACTTTTAAACTATTCCTACCTCTTCATTTCCTGGTAAACTTTATATAGGATTATTAGTACTTCTTTCTTAAATGTTTGGTAGAATTCAACAGTGAAGCCATTTGGGTATAACATTTTATTTATTTTTGGTAAATAAAAAAAGGCTTTTACCAAAGTGGATGAACATACAGAGGACTGATAGACATATGAAAAGATGCTCAACATCACTAATCATCAGAGAAATGCGAATTAAAATTACAATGAGGTATCACCGCACACCTGTCAGAATGGGGATCATCAATTAATGAACAAACAAGTGTTGGTGAGGATGTGCAGAAAAGGAAACCGTCATGCACTGCTAGTGAAATTGCAAATTGGTAAAGCCACTGTGGAAAACAATGTGGAGTTTTCTCAAAAAATTAAAATAGATCTACCTTATGACTCAGCCCTTCAGAGTATTTAACTGAAAAAATCCAAAATGCTAATGCAGAAAGATATATGCACCTCTATATTTGCAGCAGTGCTATTTACAATATAGCCAAGATATGGAAGCAAGCTAAGTGCCCACCAGTAGATGAACAGATAAAGAAGAGATGATACATTTATACAGTGGAATATTACTCAGCCATAAAAAATGAAATCTTAACATTTGCAATGCCATGGATGGACCTAGAGGGTAAGTGAAATAAGTTAGGCAGAGAAAGGTATATACTGTATTGTCTCATATGTGGAATATAAAGAACAAAATAAAATGAAAGCAGACTTATAGATTTAGGACATAAACTGATTATTGCCAGATGGGAGTGGGTTTGGGGAGCTGGGGGAAAAAAGATGAAGGTATTAAGAAGTACAAATTGGTAATTACAAAATAGTCACTGGGATATGAAATACAGCATAGAGAATACATATTGTAATACCTATGTTTAGTGCCAGTACTAGACTAAGCAGGTTGATCATTTCATAAATGACATAAAAATAACACAGAATGTCAATTCTAATTGAAAAATAAAAATTAAAAAAGGGCTTTTAACTACACATTTATCTTTTAAATTAGGTGGCTTAAAGTTATTACACAGCTAACTGATGTACTTTTCATTAAAAAAAAAAAACCTTTTGTCTCTATGTTTTATTTTAGACACCTCCTATTGCCGTATCTTTAAGCTTACTCCTTTTTTCTTTTGTAGTAACTAGTCTGCTAATTGTATCGTGTGATTTTCATTCCAGGCACTGTTTTTCATCAGTGAAATTTGATTTGGGTCTTATTTTTATCTTTCATGTCTTTATTTAATTTGCTCAATCATTCCCCTGTTTAATGAGTATATTAGATACAGTTATTCTAACTATTTTTAATGTCTTACTCTACTAATTCTATCATCTGTATTATTTCTGTGTGGATTTTGATTAATTTCACTCATTATGGGTCTTCTCTTCTTGCATTTTTGCAGGCGTAGTAATCCTTTATTGGAGGCCAGACATCATGAACTTTACCTTGAATACGGTATATTTTTGTACTTTTATACATATTCTTGAGCTTTGTTCTGATATGCAGTTAAGTTACTTGGAAACAGCTTTATACTTTCAATTCTTGCTTTTAAGATTTGTTAATCTGGATGTAAGCAGTGTGTATTTTAGGACTAATTTTACCCAATCACTGAGGCAAAACTCTTCTGAGTACTGGATGCAATGCCCCTTGAATTTTGAGCTGCTTCACTCTGGCTGGTGGGAACAGTGACTACTCCCCGCCTTGTGTTAGTTTTGAAGATTGTTCCATCTGCTTCTTTCATGATTTCATTTTCCTAGCTTTGGATCACTTCATCATACATATGTACTGACCAGTACTCAGCTGAAGAGTTCGTAGGGGTCCTCTGCAAATTCCTCAAGGTTCTTTTTCTGTGCAGGTCTTTTAGATCTTGGCCCTCCTGCAAACTCTAGCCGCCTTTGCCTCAGTGGGTTCTCATATCTGTCTCCTCAATTTACGGTGGCCATTGGGTTCTACCTAGGTTTCTCCTTCTTGAGTTGTGGCCTGGAAAGTCTCACTAGAGAGTAAGTGGTAACAATTGTAGGGCTCATCTTGTTTGTTTCCTGTCTCACACAAATTACTGTCTTCCTTGTCTGATGTCCAGTATTAGAAAACTGTCATTTTATGTATATCATCCATATTTTTAGCTGTTTCAAGTGGGAGGGTGAATGTGGTACATGTTAGTCCACCTTCACAGAATTGAAAGTCTGTGTGGGCTTTGGTAGGTCCAGAGTTGGTCCAGACACCTTCTTCTGGCCACCCCTAAGCTCTGATCACTGCAGCATGCACCCCACAGAACCCAGGAGCCTCACAAAAGTCTCCATACTTGCCTCATCAATAGCTCTATGTGGGGCAAGAGGTCTTTTGCTTTCATTTCCAGATTTACACCTAAGGACCCCATGCTATATAACTTTATATTTAACGAATGCACAAATTTTTAAAAATCAGAATGAGAGCTTAGCTTAATGTTTAGTTTATAAAATTTAAAATCTAAAAATTAATAAAAGAGTAGTTTCTGAATTGGATGCTAAGAATAGCAGATAATTATCCTCATTGGTAATTATAATTTAATCTTATTTTATGTTATGTGTTATATATATTTACCATTTTTTATAGGTGAGAGAGCTGTTTATATGCTTTCATTGTTCATGTATTTTGAAACATTGAGTAAATTCTTCTTAAAGCATACTTTCTTATAGCTATACGTTACATAATATCTCTGCTCTCAAACTACGTGTAAAAAATGTATGAAAACTATTCAGCAGTGTGAAGAGGTTTTGTTTTTCAATGAAATTTGATTGTGATCAAAGATATTTATGTTGGAATGACAACTAACCTCTCCCTGCTCTCTGCTTCCTAAAGCCATATTTTCATTGATTATTGAATGAGCTGATAGGAGGTCACACCACCCTGTACCATCCACTCCTTGTCATTAGGAAGTTTTGGTCATGGGGCAGAGATTAGATTGAATTCTATCCTTGGGTGTCATTTGAGAAGGAGTTTAACTAGATAGAACCTACCAATATATCAATTGCATAATTATTATTTTAACTAATTCAGAAAATTTAAACATCTGCAAAGGGGCCTATTTACATACAAATGACATTATTGCAAAGTATCAAGAAACTATATTGCTTAAGAGTGATTCTTAAATATTTTTGGTCTCAGGACCATTTTTCCTCTTAAAAATTGTTATTGCAGACTCTAAAGAGCTTTTTTTTTCAGTCACTTCTATCTATCAGTACTCATATTAGAAATCAAAACCAAGAAATACTTTAAATATGTGTTATTTTCTTGAAAACAACAAATGCATTACATGTTAATTTTTTCATTACTTCATCAAGGGTATTTTTAAGTGAGATTGGCTCTACCGTACCTCCTCCTCCCCTTCTTCCCCTTCTCCATCGCCTCATTCTTCTCCCTTTTATTCTTACTCTTCATCATAAGTGAGTATTTGACAAAGGAGCATATCGTGACAACTAGTACAATTTGGTGGCCCTTTTTGGTTCATGCTAAGGAGTCGGCAGTTTTTTCGACACTGTTTTTATAGAATTAGCATAAACGACAACGGAAAAGACACATAAAAGCTTAGTATTGTTTTTTAAAGTTTTGATTTCATGGACCTCCAGAAAGTTTTTTAAGGACCTTAGGACTTCGCAGACTATTTCAGATCTACTCCTGTATAAATAATAATAATAATAATAATAATAATAATAATAATAAATTAATAATAAATATTGTACATCTGTGCAATGTTAGTGGATGCCGCTAAAGTTTTCTAAGTGTTTTGAACCAATTTACATTCTCACCAACAATGCCTAAGAGTTCAGGTTTTTTGCATCCTGGCTAACATTTCACATCGCTGTCCTTTTTTTCATTTAAACATTCTGTTACGTGTATAGTGGTGTCTTACTTTTCATTTCCCAGATGACTCATGAAATGGAACATCCTTTTCCTATACAGGAAGTTCTCACTTTACACAGTATTGTGGGACTGTAAAAATGATCACGTAAGATGGATTTGTACAAAGCTCTTTTAATAATTACAATCGTTTTGTGCTTGTTAAAACTTTTTGTCAAAATATTAAAAAGCAAAATTTTAGTGTTGGTTATAAATGTACAGGGAAATGAAAAATAGTAAACTTTATTATATAGTTCCTTGTAATTTAAAATATTAGAAACACTGAGAATTAAAGATTTTTATGTCTTTGTAGAAAACTAGTGATAGTTTGGACAGTGCTTGCCTTCTTCCTGCTATATAACTTACAATATGGAACAAGCATCTTTTTGATGCCTCGGTGACTTAACATACTTCTTTCTAAGTTTGGATCCGTTTCTAAGAGCTCATCTCTCACACTTCCAATATTGCGAAATATCTGGGAGTTCTTTAAGATGAAGTATTTTGCTGGAATCCCTTCCTCTGGGACATAACCAGTTCTTTCCATCACAACCACTTTCCTCGTTTACGTGGATAAATTTGCCTTCACTGAGTTCCTCTGGCTGTATATCTAGAGTCTCACAAATGGTGGCAGTGTCCACATTCCTGTAGTTAATTACTCCTGCCTTAATGACATTGACATTACATTTTAATTTCACTTTCAATATTAATACTTTTTTTCTTTAACTTTTTTTGTCTGCATTTCCTCTGTGTTGACCAATTCCTTCTGTTGATTGTCCATTTTTGTAAAATATCATGTAGATTTATAACTGGGCTAAAAAGAGGCAAAACGACTGCATACTCTGTGTGAACTGAGTTGAGCAGGTGAACAGTGGCCAACCACTGACAGACTTTAAAAGAAGTGAAATGACTGGTCACTGGTCATGATACACAATTATAATTTCCCTAGAGACCTGTGGACTAAAGAGCTGATAGTAAAGTCTGTATTTTATGTGATTACAGTCAACAGACTATGGTAACTGAAATTTGAGTGACTGGTAAAATTGTGCATATCAGAATAATGCAAAAGGAGGAGTCTGTATTCATCAGTTGTATGGATACACTCTTTTGTGAAGTATCTAGTCATATCTTTTGCCCTTTTGAAACTGCAAATTGTCTTTTTCTTTTAAAAAATATAGCAATTCTTTATATATTCTAAGAACTCCTGTTCTTTGGTTATGTATTTCAGAAATCTCTGACTCTGATTTTTGTCTTTAGCACTCTGGTATTTTCAATGTAATATAGCCCAATCGATCAAATGTTTCCTCTACAGTTAGTGATTTTTATGATGTGCATAAGAAATCACACAATTCCAAGGTCACAAAGGTATTCTCATCTTCTAAATGCTGTATTGTTACAATGCCTTTCATATTTAGAGTTATAATCATATGGCATTATTTTTATGAGATAAGGCAGAAGACAAAATTTGCTTTTCCCCATGTGGATATCTAGTTGACGCAGCCTTAAAGAGCTCATCCTATTCCATCACTGTGCAATATCACTTTTAGTATAAATCATATGCAATGTAAGTGTGAATCCATTTCTGGTCTCTTTCTCATGTCCATTGGTATATTTGTCTCTTCTTGCACCGATACCATGTTATTTCAATTACTGTAGCTTTTTAAAGAAATCTTAATATCCAGTAATAACTCATTCTTTACAATAATTTCGGGCCCCTTTTAACTCCATGTAAATTTTAAGATCAGCCTTCTGACTTAATAAAAAAAATAAACATACTCAAATTTCAATTGAGTTTGCACTGACTTTATAGATAAAGTCTGGGGAAAATGACATCTTTGCTGTATTTATGTACGAATGTATGTATGTGCATATATACATAAACATTGTTTCAAAACTATATTCTGGTTCTTTATTCAATTTTGTCTTCTAATTTTTTAAAAGATTCTATTTAAATATAGATAACATACAATATCATATTAGTTTCAGGTTATTCAACATTTACGTACCTAAAGAAGTGATCACTATGATAATTCCAGCAACCATCTGACACTATACAACACTATCACAGTATTGTTGACTATATTCCCTATGCTGTGCGCCATATCCCCATGACTTTTTTGTTTTATACCTGGACATTTATATAATTTATGAAGTGATCCCCCTGACTGGTACCCACCTGGCATACATTCCTATGCTTTACATCTCCACGACTGTTTCATAACTACCAAATTGTGCTTCCTAATCCCTTCACTTTTTTCACTCTGCCCCTACCCATCTGGCAGTGAGATCAGCTTGTTCCCTGAATCTATGAGTCTGTTTCTGTATCATGTTTATTCTTTAGATTGCATATATGTGAGATCATATAGTATTTGTCTTTCTCTGTCTGACTTATTTCATTTAGCATAATAACTGCCATTTCTTCCTATGTTGTCCCAAATGGTATGATTTCATTTTTTGATGGCCAAGTAATATTCCATATATATGTACCACCTCTTTTTCATCCCATCATCTATTGATGGATGCTTAGGTTGCTTCCATATCTTGGCTATTGTAAACAATGCAGCAATGAACATAGGGCTGCATATATCTCTTCAAATTACTGTTTTGGATTTCTTCAGATAAATACCCAGAAGAGGAATTGATGAGTTATATGGTACTTTAAATTTTTTAAAGAACCTCCAAACTTTTCTACAATGGCTGCACCAATTTATAATTCTATCAGCAGTGCATGAGGTCTCAGCTTCCTCGCCAACACTTTTTTGTTGATTTATTAATGATGGCAATTCTAACAAATGTGAGGTGATATCTCACTGTGGTTTTAATTTGTGTTTTTCTGTTGATTAGTGATGCTGAGCATCTTTTTGTATGCCTATTGGTTACCTTTATATCCTCTTTGAAGAAAAGTCTGTTCAGGTCTTCTCATTTTTTAGATTGTTAGTTTTTTTGGTGTTAAGTTGCATAAGTACTTTATAGGTTTTGGATATTAACCCCTTATTGGATATATCATTGGCAAATATCTTATCTCATTCAGTATGTTGTCTTTCCGTTTTGTTGGTGTTTCTCTTTGTTGTGCAAAACCTTTTTAGTTTGACATACCATTTGTGTACTTTTTCTTTTGTTTCCCTTGCACATGGCGACATATAAGAAAAAAAACATTACTACGAGCAATGTCAGAGAAATTACTGCCTATATTTTCTTCTAGGAGTTTTATGGTTTCGGGTCTTACATTTAAGTCTTTAATCCATTTTGAATTTATTTTTGTAAAAGAAGGTGGTCTAGTTTTATTTTTCTGGTGTAAGAAGCTGGTCTGGTTTTATTTTTTATCCAGTTTTCTGAACACAATTATTTAATAGACTGTCTTTACCCCGTTCTATGTTCTTGCCTCCTTTGTCACAGGTTAAATAACCATATAGGCGTTGATTTATTTCTGGGCTCTCTTCTGGTCCATTGATCTATGTGTCTGTTTTTATTCCAGTACCATGCCATTTTGATTACTATAGACTTGTACTATATTTTGATATCAGGTATTATAATACCTCCAACTTTGTTCTTCCTTCTCAAGATTGCCATGGCTATTCTGGATTAATATAAATTTTAAAATTTTTTCTTTGAGTTCTGTGAAAAATGCCATTGGTATTTTGATAGGGATTACATTTAATCTATAGATTGCTTAGGGTAGTCTGGACATTTTAATGATATTAATTCTTCCTATCCATGAACATAGTTTATGCTTCCTTTTATTTGAATCTTCTCTTAATTTCTTCAATGTTATAATTTTTTGAGTACAAGTCTTTTATTTCTTTGGTTAAATTTATTCTAATTGTCTATTAATAGTCTTAATACTTTTTTAAAAAATTTATTGTCAATAAAATCTAGTTATAATTATTTAGTGTAGTAAAATCTAGTTTTAATTTGAGGTTCTCAATGGAAATTATCTTTATAGAAAGAGGATGCACTTTTCTTTCAGGCAGTAGTTAAGTGAAGATCACTTTAATCTAGAGAAGGATTGTGTTGTTTTAGCCTTGTGACTACCGGCCAACTTCTAGCTCACCCCTGTTAAGGAGCAGAGCTTTTGTTGTGGGGAGGAATTCCCAATGGAAAGCTGTGGGCCTCAGAATCCAGTTTTTGCCTTTCTTGCTCTTTGAGACTGGTGGAAGTTCTCTGCAGCTTCTCACTCCCTGCTCAAGTGACTCAAAGGGAAACCATGCCAGATATCAAGCTCACTTCTTAGAGCCTTCCTGTGTCAGAGATTTTGCTCATCAAGTCTTTGCCACTTTGGTAACTTCCAATCATTTCTTTTTGAATATATATATTTTTGGCACAAGTTTCACATCGTTCCAAGTGGAATAGTTTATAACAAGTTGGTCTTTTTATCAGCAGAGGAAGAAATCCTGGGTTCATTTTTTAAATAGAAACCTGGTCAGAGATCTACTAGAGACAGTTTGTGAGGCACCCAAAGCTCTCCTTGCTCCAGATATCACCTTGGCTGACTTAAAATGTTTCCTGTACTGATCAAGGTGTTAAACAGTGGACGTGTGCCTTTCTCTTGAAGTCTTTGGAGTAGGCTTTTCAGCAGGGGCATGTTCTCCTGGTTTGAGGGTCTTAGGTTATCCTTTAAATTGAAGGGATTAAATTTATTGAGAGTCCTAGTAAGTTTTAGTAAAACGGGATCAGGGACAGGGCAGAATCCATCTCTGGGCCAGTAAGGCCTTAGCATGAAGGCAGTGACCAGGAGAGTACAAGCCTTGAATGATATTTGGCTTGGGAAGTATTGAAAGCTAAAGACAAAATACACCATGCTCTTATTCTAAATTAGTTTAGTACAATGGTGTCAGCCCAAAAAGAATGGGCTTTAGTCATATCTCCAGAACATACCAGCTACTTACCTTGAAAAACCTAATTAAGCTCTCTTGAGTATCAAGGTTTTTATATGTAAAATGGTCACCATTCCCTAGTTTGCTATTAGGAGGGTTATATAAAGCATAGGAAGGTTATATAAAACAAGGTATATAAAACACAGGAGTTATCAGGCGCTTATTAGGTTCTCTTTCTTTTCCTCTGTCAAACTAAATAGAACTGAAACGAAAGTAACTCAAGTTATATCGGGGTTCTTTTTTTGTTTGTTTGTTTTTATTCAGATGTCTATGCAAGTGTATCTATATGGTAACACGTTAACAAAGGCAGTAATACAATTTTGGAAAGGGAGAAACCATGTTGGTGCTTTAGGAGAGCAATCATTTATTGTCAAAAGTAATTCCGCTTCTTTATGCTGCAGGGCTTTCTAGGAAATAGATACAGTGAATGATTTCATTCTCTGTTGAATTATAACTGTGGGGTGGGATATGACAAATTGATAGTACAATGCTTATGAGTAAATTCAAGATTTTTGAATTTCATCCCTTAAAAAGTTATTCTGTTTAGGAAATCAATGTGTAAAAGACTGCTGTCTTGGGAAAATTTCAAAGAGGATTCTATTTCCTCATCAGTTATATTTTGGCTGAGATTTGCAAATTGAGGCTTATAATAACTCTGGAGACATTTAAAATTTTTCTCTTTTTTAAATGAGTTGTCTATGGCTGTCCCACCCTGAAAAGCCTGATTTTGTCTGATCTCAGAAGCTAAGTAGGGTGGAGCCTCCTTAGTACAGGATATGAGACCACCCAGGAAAACCAGGTGCTATAGGAGTAAAAAACAAAAAATAAGGAATTGCAAGCTGACAAGGTCCTTGCAATCTGTGAGGTCAACTAAGGTTGCCTCACCCAGAAAAAAAAAAAATTTTTTTTAAATAAATTAATTAATTAATAAAAAGACCCATGCCACAACAAAAAAACACATGCATGTTGTACTTTTCAATTAAAATGTTGAATACATATTAAAATGTAAATAAATGTAATATATTTATTGTAATAATAAGTGAAATAATTTGATTATTAGAAAAATTAGGATTACCCATCAAAATCTAAATAGTAACTCTCCAAGTATACAAACTCATCTGCATGAAATTTCAGTTTGTGGAATTTCTCTTGGTGCATTTATTTTACTTAATGAAAAACTTTAGTTATTTAGCTATTTATAAATTAATGCTTGCTTATATTGTGTTTAAGGCACAAAAATTGAAAATGAATTTTCACATTTATAAATAGTTCTTTCTGATGGGGGCTATATTTGTTTATATTTTTTCATAGAAACTTTTACTGTGCTTTTTGTATGGAAAATTTTTAACTATTTTTTGATAGAAGATGAATACAGGTACTTTTTCTATCTAATCCAAAATGACAATTGTAAAGTTATAAAATCATAAAGAATTTGTAAGTGGATAAATGGGCTTTTCTTATGGGCTTTTCAGCATATTCTCAATCCTATGGAGGAAATAGTCCACAATCATATTACTCCTGAATATGAGTAAAGAACTAGAATAAAATAGAATAGGCTGCAGAAGCTTGATGCCAAGAGATCTGATGCTCTAGAATACTCCTTTCAGTGAGCTAATGTCATTATGTCACTGGTTTCTTGGTCCCCAAAATGCACTGCTATAAATTTCTAAAGGTGTTTAAAGTGATATTTTTATGAGTATTTAATAACAAGTTTTAAAACAATTTTTAGTGTCCTCTTTAAATCCCATTTCTAGAAGAACAAAGTGTAGTGGAAATTTGGAATAAGAAATATACCCTGTTAAGCAAGCCATGGCTTCTTAACTGCAGATAATCTCTAACACTCTTTCCAGCTCTCAGTTTCTATAATTAAAGACACATTTAAGTCTTCCCTAGCAGAACTTAACCACTGTTTTTCTAATTATTTCTTGATTTTATGCAATCACTAATTAATAAAAAAAAAATCCTCTTTTTTCAACTTGTAAACATATATGCTAAACACTTATTAATTTTTTTTGACTGTTTAGATGTACTGAGAGATTCTAGGTTTGTCAGCTACAAGAATGAAGCTTGATTATAAAGTAATGAGAACATGTGTTTCATAACTCGTGGTGTCTACATGGCCAAATACGCGTTGAGTTTTAATGCAATCACTCAGGAAGCTACATGTTTACTCTGCCGAAGCTGTCATTACTCAAACCTTCCTGCAGCTCATCTTTTGGAGTTGTTTTTGGGCTTAGGCAGAAAGGTGCCCAAGCAACTATCTCCTTGTCTGATAGTGCATTTCTCGATCTTTGACCCCAAATGATATATTTCGGTTTGCTTATTTGAGACTCTTTTATTACTCTCACTTCTGAATGACAGCACTATCCAAAAAATCAAGGCCACTGTCGCAGGAAGTTTTTCCAGTCTAAGATCATTCTTTGCAGATATTAAGTACTACACAAGTCTTGCTAAAGAGAATCTGCTGAAGGCTTTGAAAATAATTTGCGGGGAATTCAAAATAATTGCAGTTTTCACAATTTTAGCCTCCCTGGAATAAATATATTGTCTTCAAATATAAAGAGAATGTATGTGCTAAATGTATTTCACACACACACACACACGCACGCACGCACGCACCACTGTTACTGTACTAAACTTCATGACTTACCCCATTACTTGATTCTTGCAATAACTATTTAAGTGATTATTTGAAGGGGATGAGAACTTATTGAAATATGAACCTTCTAGTATACTTGTATAAAAAAAAAATTTTCCACACTTATAGCCACACCTCATTCATTGCTCATTCATTGTTCATGAAAGTTTCTGGATGAGAAAGCTGTGTCTTTCTTAACATAGGGTATATTTCAACCCTTTGCAACCCTTACAATAAATAACTCCTTTGTGTTGTAAATCTTAAATCTATTCTGATGCATTTTAACTAGAAATTTCCTTTTTGTTCTGGTCTCAATACAAGTATCTGTTTACTGTCAGGCATAGCATTCCCGATAATGGCAGTTTTCTCTCATTTCTGGGCCTTATTCTGTCTGTTATTGGAGTAATTGTTTATTTAGGAATTTATTTGTTTGTTTTGTGGAGAGAGGCATCTGGTATGTGTGGAGTCTTAGATAAGGCTAAATAAATGCCAAGAAGGTCTTATCTGCATAACTAGGAAATGTTCTTGATTATTAAGTGACATCACTGTTTTGACACACACATGACCATTACACTTGCTTGGTTAAGTGTGGGCGCAAGGCCATTATCTAAATCATAACTACTTGTAGCAAACATCTTTAAATATGCAAGCAACCAGTGACATAAGAGTTAGTCCTGTGATCCCACAGTGGAATCAATGAGCTTTTAAAAAGGCTGCTTTCTAGGCAACAGGTAGAATTTGGGGGCCTTTTTCATTTCTGACCCACTGATAGGTGTTTGCTGCTAATGAAAAATTGGAATCACAAAAATATATCTGAAGCAATAATTATTTTAAAAATATACACAGAGAAATTGGTTCAGAATAAATGTTGTTTCCCATAGCACAGAATCTCTAAAAGTTCAAAAAATCATCGTATTGGCAGTGGGGGGAAAACAACAGAAAAAAAAAATGTGGCTTTTGTCACCACTTACAAAAGCTTCATTTGGTTGTCAATCAATTGCAGGACTTCGCCGAAGATGCTACTTGTGAAATTGATCTCAATTAAAATCGGTCTGAGTGTGTGCTCTCTCCCACAGCAGCTCTGGGCCGGTGAGACGGGGTTTTGAATTCTCTCTAATAGCCCCAGCACCTGTCTGGAAGGGACTGGCACTCTTCCTTTTTTTAATTTTCACCTTGACATTTTCTTCTAAACAGTCTTTGACCTCCGCGGTATCCCTCGTGAACTCCTTTCAATGTTCTGGGCTCTTCTCCACCACATCGTAATGGGAATGCGGTGAGGAATAGGAGGGCCAGGCAGTCTTTCACCTCTGACAGCATGGCCTGCGTGCAGCTCAGCTGTCGGGACACTGACATGCTGCTGCAGCCGGATAATTGGGTACTTGAGGAAGATTCATAAGGCAATATGCTGCAGAGCCCCAGGTCCTGCCCTGTAGCAAGTAGGGCCAGTGAGGAGAGGAAAGAAAGAGAAGGTTCCAATGGGGAATAAAAATCCAGTCTTGACAAATAATAATCTGTTTATAACAGGACATGATGAAGACTTTTGTTCACAAGAAGGCCACAATTCATGCAACGCGGGAATGATTTTTAAAGATTTCAAGATTGAACTGTAGGCAAGGTGAACCAAAGAGAGGGAAGTGAGAGTTGGACGCGCATCTGCCCATCCAGGAGCAAGGCTTGAGTCTCCCATGGGATAAGCCATTTCATACTGGAAGTTTGTTGTTTTAATCAAAGCTAGCCACCTGACAGCTCATTACTAAGAGACAACGGGAAGTGACTTTATTAATATAATGTGGAGTTTGTTCCTCTGCAAATTAAAGTTCTTTGTTCACATGTGACAGTTAGCTTAGGAGGCATCTGTTAAGGGGTGCCACATGGGATAACGTTTTAAAAGTTCAACATGATAACAATTAACCTATAATTCCTTTCTCTAATATTCTCCGCTTTCAATTTTATTAGATAAATTTATCATGAAAGGTGATGAAGACAAAATCTTTCATGTGATTTTCTTGTGAAGTAGCCCCTCGTGACTGGCGTAATCTGTCACAAAACTTATTGGTGTTTATTTTCCCAAATATTTTATGTTGTTGTTTATGGAATGTGACAGGCCGGTGGTTAGTTCGCTTACCTTTATTGTGAAAGGCCGGGATTCTTCATCAAACAATATCTTCGTGGTAAAAATAATCAGGGGGTTGGTTTACAGAGTTCAGGTAATAGTCTGCACTGTCAGAGGCATGAAATGGGATTTTTCTGTCTACAGAGGTATCCTGGGAATTCTGAAATTTGATCTATAAATAGCCAAAAAAAGTATGGAGAGTGTAAGGGACTTATATTTGATAACCTGAAAAAATGATTTGGAAAGGCAGCAGTGAGCATCTGTAAATAACAGCCCATGATAGAAAAGTCTCATACTCATTTCCAAGTTGTCATCATCTGGGTTTGGAAGGCCACATAACATCTCTCTTCTACTCCCAGTGCTTTCTCTCTCTCCTCACTTTTATTCCACTGGAAATTACAGCTAATTTGACATATGAAACATATATGAATATTCTAGGCATTTAAGTAAGGGGAGGTGTTGCATTTGACCTCCTTGGACAATGAACAGAAGCTTCTGTGACTTGTCGAATTGACTTTTTCTGATTGGTTAATTAAATATCGTCAGATATAAATTTCCCCACGAGAATTTTTTTAAAAAATATTATTAAAGAGATCTGCTTTACATTTCTAGGATTTTTTTTAAAATCATAAAACCTCTAAAAATTAAAATGCCTGAGTTTATCTTAGGGCAACAGTGCATATTTATTCAAATTGTTCTTTATTTGGGATGAAAATTCAGAGGTTACAATGGTTTTGCTTCCTAATAGGCAGAGAACTCAGGGCAAGCATAATAAGTGGATTAGGACAGGTAAATTATATCATATTGGCATTTAAATTTCTTGCCAGTAGAAATAAAGAATACAATATGTATTTCAACTTGAATTATGTCTTTTAAAAAAAAAACTATAAATTTTTTTCATTTACACATCCAATATTGACTTAGAATCTTCTACGTGCCAGGCTTGTGCTAGCTTCCTAGTCTAAATAAGACAAATATAAGCCAGTACTTGCCCAGAGAATTTAAGGCCAATGAGCACCCATAACTGTAATTAGGGCCAGGTGAGAAGTCTGCCAAGGGCACAGGGCACTAATAAGAGTGGCACAGTGTGTGTGTGTGTGTGTGTGTGTGTGTACACGTGTACGCACACATACATGCAATACATATAATCTTGGATTTCTTACAGTAATTCTTCTCTACATTATATAAGTAATCCAAAAGTGATTAGAAAAATAAAGAACATTTCTCCTCCCCCTTCATTCATGTCTTCCTCATTTTCCAGATCTGTGTATCATCAAATTAAAAACTCCCATTTGATAGAACCTATGTGGGGTTTTCTGCATGACATGTCTACACACAACGCTGGTTTGAGAAAAAGATGATGAGTGAGCTGCCCTGCGGAGGGGCAGGCCAGGCTGCCTGGCAGTCAGGGCTGTTCACTCAGGAAACTAGTTGTTTCTGAGCTGTCTACCCTCACCTCTTTCCTCCACTCCATGCTCCCTGTTCCCCATTCTTATCTGCCCCTTCCACCTTCCAAATTCATCTTCTTCTGCTCCTCTCTTCACTCTGCATAGTGGGTTTGTGCCCCATCCTGGCCTGCTCAGTGGGTGGCTATCAAATTCAACAAGTTAATTTATACTAAATTTCAGATGTCTAATAATGGCTTAGCCAGTCTATCTTGATATTCTTCATAAGATAGCAGACTCAAAAAATGACAGCACTTGTTCAGGCATCTGGGGTACATGCTCAGGTGCCTAGGGCCTGAGGCAGTCATTCTGGGCTCCAGCCACCCACCTCCACTGACCTCCAGGAGATTGACGGATTCAATGAGTCCAGCACTTCTGTGACCATTTGCACCATGCCCAGCATACAAAGCACAGCCCAGGAGTTCTGGGGTTCATGCCTCCCTGTAACATTCTAGCATTTTGTTAGGGACCTTCAATGCCCCAATACAGAGGAGGGGTGTCCACCTCAGTGATTCAGATCTCTGGAGTTTGACTCATCTGTGCTGGAAATCTGGCTCTGTTCTGTTAGCTGAGTGACTCTGAATAGTTTATTTAACTTTTTGTATATCAGTCTCCACCTCATGGGGTTGTAAGGTGGACTGGACTCTCTGAGTTAATGTGCATAGAACACAGTCAGTGGGGAATTCCCCTGCAGTGTGTTTTCTATCAGTAGTCCTGCCTGTGTTTGTGGGTATTTTAGACAGTAACAAGGCCACTGGGGCAGAGATTGAAAGAGAAAATTATTGAGTTTAAGTCTCTTATTTCAGAGCAAATAGCCTATTCACTTTTATATTTCTACGCATAAATGAATATGTAAATTATATATAGTATTCTCTTTACTTGAAAGCACTGTTCTTCTTTCACCTTTGTTCTCTAGCTAACTCCTTGTTTTTTCAACGTAGATGTGACCCCCTCTGGAGATCCCTGCATGGAACCAGTTATAGTCTTGTGGAGAGAGGCAGGTGAACAAATAAACCAGATCATTGAAACTCATGACAGGATAGAGATAAAAAAAGATGCTCTACATATTTCCAAGGAGGTAACTTGAAAACTGAGAACTGAAGGAAGGGAGACACCCAGCAGTGGAGTGGCTTTCAGAGTAGGGATCTGCACAGTGCAAAGGCTCAGAGGTGGATGTCAGTTCAGCTTGTGAGAACAGAAAGGAGGCAGGTGTGGCTGGAACTTGGTGAGTGTGGGTGAAGTGGTATTAGAGGGGGTTGGAGACACAGTGCATCGATCTTGATTACTAACAAATACACAGTAGAATCTTGTTTCCCTAAAGTTAGAAGTAAACTTTCTACACAGTCCTTCAGTTATAAACTCCTCATTCTTCGTAACTTGGTAGCCTTCATCACCTAGTGCAATGGCACTAAGCAAGGACTAGGTGAATATTCCCAGAATATTCCCTAGCATGAACTGAATACTAGGTACATGTGGGAGAGTACACTTGTTTTAATGAGATGCTACACTTCATGCAGAGAGGATGTCTTCTCTCTAAATAAGGCTCTTCTGGCCCTCTTGCCCCACCCACTTGTTCTGTGTTTCTTCAGAGAATTCTTGAATGCCATTTAGCATTGAAAAAAATGACTTCCCCACCCCCTCTCTTGCTAATTATAATCATAGAAGCAGTGAACTAAACAGTTGGGGGTGAAAGAAATTCTGATGCTTTAAAAATGCAAATAGTTTTCACACCAGATTTTATTTAACTAACAGTCCTGATCTTTAAACACGAAATGTTTGAGTGTGAAACGTTTTATTCACAGGAGAGAGAGTCCACATGAGACTAGTCTGAAGCCTATTTTTCTATTGGGAGTGATTTTAAGGTAAACAGGAAGCATATTGTTAGCTAGTTATTAACTAGCAAGTTGAAATCCTTTAAAACATTTAAGGATGTGAATGACATGATTCAAGATTAGCGGGCTTGGGGTACTCTGGGACTGCTTGAGTTTAGGAGAAGCCAATTCATACAAGAATCTGAACGGATGTTTGTGTTATCTGTGTGTTTGACTAATATTTGAATTAAATGTTTTATATTTAATCAAAGCAAGATTGAAATTCGTTATTACTGCTGATATGCCGTACTAATTACAGGAAATAACCAGCCCTTCCAAGTTCAGTGCCAAATGCCATATATTCTCCGGAGGAAGAAATTGTAGGTCTTAGATCTAGAAAGGAATTTAGTTCACTGTTTTTTAGCTATTTTAAATCCAGACTCTCCTTTGATAAAAAAGAAACAAAACAAAACAAAACAAAACCTTGCCTTTATTATCTTTAGCCTTCAACTTCTTTAGTTTGTATTATTAAAACAATAAGACTTTTTTCAAAAGATGAGGTTATATTATAAGGATAAATGTAATTTTTTAGGCTCTTCTTCTGTCCCATTTGATCCTGCATTATCCTGGTTGAGAATCACTACTCTCTTTAGAGATGAGAAAACTGAGTCTGTGTGATCAGGTTTTGAGATTAAGCTTGGGCACAGAGCTTTTTTACAGTAGAGTAAGTGCATGATGGAGATTTTTTCCCCATGTGTCTTATTAAAATGCTAGGGAGTCTAGAAATCCAAATTCAGTTTTTTTTCAGATACTCAGGCCTATTTCTCCTGTCCCTGTTGTGTTCTAAACCGCTCTGATGGGTGAGTCTCCCCATGTGGGCTAGCATTACAGCTTCACATTTTTCTCTGTAACTCAGTGTTTTACTTACATAACAGCAAAAATATGGACCTACGTGATCATTCTGTGAAACATGATGGTCTCTGGAAGATGTAGACAGTATACATTAGAAGTATGTGCCACATTCTTTTAGAAGGAGGCCTGGTTTTAGCCCTATGTTGTCACAGAATAAAGTGCAACTGGCATATTTTTAAAACAATATTATCAGGAAAAATGATGGCAAAGGTGATCCTCTGGTGGGAAATTGAAGTCACAGATTAAATTATATTTCTGGCTAACATGGTCACTAAGAGAACAGACCAAAGCAGGTAGCAGCAAAACATAGCCCTAAGACATTGAATAAAGGTTATCTGATTGAAAAAGAAGATAAATCAGGTAGGAGCAAGAGTCTTGGTAATGTGTCTAGTTATAATTGTTTCTGGCTGGTAGAAAAGGATCCTACAATCTTACATGTTCAGCTTAACAAAACTTCACTGAAACTTGTTTCCATGGTCTCTGTGTTGGAAGGTGATGCAGAATAATAATTACATTTATTATTATAATAAACATTAAACCATTATCTGAGGGGTCTCAAATCCTAACTAAATGTCAAGATAAAAAAAAGGAATTAGATATTTATAAATACTATACATATTTGTAAGTGCTGAGATAAGCATGTTATATAATAGATTTAAAAACATATGAATATATTCACATTAAATAAAACATAACTATATAGTAAATATAAACTATTTTTAAAACTGAATTATATATATTAAAACAGAAGGGTTCATTTTGATCACTTGTTGCAATCATTTATTTTTAGATAATAAAATTAAGGTATCCTATAAATGCTTATCAAAACCTAGTTGATCTCAACTCCATGATGGCTTTGTATAAAATAGAGCTTGAAAGATGGAAAACAGAAACTTACTTATAGAATGAATGGAGAGAAAAATCATTATAGAAATAAATGGAAGAAATTCATAGAGAATTTCGTTTATTGTTAAATGATGACTAGACTTGAAGAATCTGACTTAAAAATGGGCAATGATAAGAGACCCCCAGGTAAAATTCAGTTGTGCAAAGTTTTGAAACTGTAAATGAGAAGCTATTGAGCACTTGAGAAGGCTGTTGAGCATTTGAATATGATCAGAATAATAGAGAAGAAGTAACATATGTTTGAACTGATTTATAGAAGAGAGGCAATAAATTTTTGGGGTGATAAAAGACTTTCTATAGAGTTAAGGGTGAAGCATGTTAATGAAATTATGGTCTGTGAAGATTATTGCTGAGAGATACTGAGGTTAAAAAAATAATTGGGAAGCTAGAGAATTGAGGAATCCTTGTACAAGTGACAGGAGAAAATCTACCATTTTGTGGCCAGATATTTAGTATTTAATATTGCAAGTTCAGCCAGATGCAAGCTTTCTTGCTGTTAATTGTACTAAGTGCCCTTGATTTTGTTTCATTGAATGGCCTCATTAATGGTGGACCAGTGGAGCTACTGGTTTCTGATGAGGGTTAGAAGCATGTGTGTATATGTCCTAGAAAATTTACATTTACATACAGACCTCTCTCTTTCCCATCTTGAATTCCATTTTATTGCCAGGCCCTAAACAGTTTGTTCCTTTCAGCCAGGTAACCAGAAGCTGAAGGTAGGTAACTCTGAAAAGACATTAAGAGAACTTGTTCCTTTGAGTTTTGGGTTTCTGCTCATACTGTGGTCATACCTTGTCTGTTGATTCACTTCTACTTTGATCTTAGATATTCATTCATGCTTTTGATTGTATATTATTTTGTACTAATTAATTAATTAATTAATTAATTTTACACCTACTGCACCTGGTCTTCCTAGATGGTCTCCCATCCAAGCACTAACCAGGCCTGACCCTGCTTAGCTTCTGAGATCAGATGGGATTGGGCTTGTTCAGGGTGATGTGGTCATAGACTAATTAATTAATTTTTATGGTGACATTGGTTAATGAAATCTTGTAAGTTTGAGCTGAGCATTTTTTTCTCCACATACTGGCACTCATTTATTTATTTTTTATGCTGACATTGATTAATGAAATCCGATAAATTCCCGCTGTACTTTTTGACAGTAAGGCATATATATATATCTATCTACATCATGTGTTCACCTCCCATAGTTAGATTTCTTTCTGTTACCATATATTTGACCCTTTTACCCCATCTATCTCCCCTCTCCTTCTCCCCTTTACCCTCTACCCTCTAGTAAATCTTAGATATTTAACCTTAGATTTGGTTTCAATAGACTGCATTTTAGTTCTTTCAATTGTCTGCAGAGCTAAAACAGTGCCCTGCTGTTAAGGATGTTAATTAATGATAGAACACGTTTCCACACACAAGTGCATGTTTATCAAGCAAAACCTCAGAGCACAGAAGACCTTGGTTTACATGTTGCCTGTTTATTCTAACCCCCTTTTATTTGTTTCATTTGGGAGATGTGAGTAGGTAAGAGAGTGAGCTGCAAAGGCCAAATCACAATCTCCTTTTACTCAGCTAGAAACGGCAAAACATGCCCAAGGAAATGTTTTAAGTGGTGCAATTTAGAGGTAGGGAGGGAGAATAAAGGTGGTTCCTTTATAGTAGCTCAGAGAAGTTGAAAGGACAGCGTTTTCACATTAAGGAAAGGAACAGAACCATTTTCCCAGGAGTGAACCCATCTTCATCATGATGAGGTTGAAATGGAAAGCGCCGTGTGGGTGGTGGTGTCTGTCTGAAACAATGTGTATCTCCACTGAAAATTCAACACCTGAAAACACACCCAAGTGTACATGGATTTCCTACATTATATTAAACTCTTCAGAAACATTTTAGTTTTAGTATTTTATAAGAAGAATCATGATAAAAGAAGCTCTTATCTATGATGAGAGGCACACATAAGCTCTGAATATTTAATTCTCTGGAACAAATATCTCTACTACTAATTATTGTCCAAACCATTCTCATTTTATTGGGTATAACTTCATTGAATTCTGTCCTCCATTCATCATCTTTTTAATGAGAAAAATACATTTAAATATTCATGTCAAATAGAAACTAAAGCAAAATAGATTGGACTACTCTCGTAATCTCAGAAGAGAAATTTAGATTCTATATTTAATTTGTAGGCAATTACAAATTATATTTCCAATCAGAACAATAGGCTGTAATAAGTTATGGGGGTGGGGATTGGGATGGTTGGAAAAATATATTGTTTTTCTGTGTGATGATGACCTTGGGAAAATGATTGCCAGATGGCTTCAAGCTTGACAATAATAAGGATCAAAACACATTTAGTCCATAATTTCAAACGGTAGCCAAAAGAGAGAAGGAAGCTTGAATTCAAAAAAGAAAAGATGAAATAGAAATAAATGTTCAGTGCACTTAAGTGTTTAGTCATCCATATTTCCACACGTCAGTGCATTTCTCTGAGAGCAAGAAGGCAAAGGTGCTTGGTCGACTCTGTGCTGTCCCTCCTTGAGGACCAGCTGATAGAACTCAGTCATGTCACGTGTTGCTGAAGGGGCATGCAGTGAAATGAAATTGTCTCCCCATGAGACACCCAACACGAAACACCACATTTTGTCATGAGTAAATACGGCTGTTGGCACTGAGAAAATGAGATGGGGTTTGTGAGCAGTGATTCAGGATGGAAAGATGGGAACATTTGGATATAAAAAGATGTAGAATTTTCTCCACTGGACCTTTAAGACAGAGTCAGAAACTGGAGTAGGAACCAAATCCCACACTGCCCAATGAAATATGGTTTAATGTTCTGAATGCCCTTCTTATTTTTTTTCTCTTAATACTAACCATTCCCTCCAAAATCTACAAAAATTATATGCACTGTCTCAGCAGAGAATATGTAAATATCCTCCACGAACGCCTGTAGAATGAATGTAGCAGTCTCTACAGATATAGTGTCAGATTTATACAGCTTCAAGAATTACTATTAATTTCCTCTTTTTACATCATAAAAGAAATAATTTGCTAGAAATTCCTTGATGCATCTATCCTTTAAATAGTCATCCTGCTTTAGGCTAGCCTATTATTTTAGATTATCAAAGCAAAATCTTTTTAAAGGTACCAAACTTAAAATTTTTGCTGTGTTTCTGAAAGATCAAAGGAAAATTCCATTAAGAAATCGTAAGAGAATTCAACTGTGTCTTCTCATGTGTTACCAGTGTTTTGCATTCAAAATAGAAAATATGCCAAGGTGCATTGTGTATTAATCAATCAAAATGAGAAAGTAACAGCAAAATTCACCATTACAACTGAGACTGTTCCTCTGGGGAGCTTTCATTGAATTGCCTGGGTTTTGACATAGAATAACCCAGCTGCCCAGTTATTGATTTGGGCATAATTATCTACTGCTTAATAGTTATTTGCATATGCATTGGAATTATGTCACTGTGCTTGTCAGTGAGATTGGAGAAATGGTGAAAATTTATTATTGTTTGAAGGTGATACTATGGTTTCCAAAGATAAGCCCCCATTGTAAGTCATTTAGTGGATTGAATTTTCCACTGGCTGAAGTGTCCCATGCAGAGAAACGGCGATGCTCGTTTTTATATCACATTCCTTTATACACCTGAGCTTAAAGCCATTTTCTGGGTTGAATGCATTAAAATGTTTGCATTATTAGAAATTTTTGTTTTTTGATAATGATTGTGGCTTGGACCAGTGATGCTTACCTTTTGACAAATCATAATGAAGGAATGGGGAAAAACAATATTTCGATTAATTGTGCCTAAATATACAGGCTGAAATTAGGGTTTTCAGTGTAAGTCAGTCAGTTATTGGGACTTTCTGTACCTCTGTGGGTGGGAAAGCTCTTTAGAGGCCTACACTGTTTATCATTGATGTTAAAGTGTATAATCAATTAGCTTTTAATTTTGTCCAGATTAACTTCTGATATAATATGGACTAAATGTGATTGTGTGCAAACTTCAGTTAAAGCCAACTTTGCCCAGAGAATTCTGGCCGATATTGTGTCACTTGAGTAATAGAAGTTTTACCTATTAAAGAGGTGTTATTCACCTGCCTATCATGCTCAAAATGATTATATTCTGGTGTGTATACTTTGGTCAGGATATTGAAGATTTTTTTGATTGGCTCTTAAGTGACTGAAAAACTTAGCAAGTTATCTCTTCAGCTAAGTTTGATGTTTAATACAGAACCAGATTTTCATAAGTATTGACGTTAGACTTCATTTTTATGACAGATCATTAAAGTTTTCTGTGGAAATGCCATTTTGTTTGGAACCATGTTTATAAAATTTGGGATAGTAACACATTGCTGAAGGTGAACATGAGTGAAATATATAAAAAACTGTAATGGGCTTGAAAAATAAATTCAGAAAAAAAATTGAGCTATTTTCCAAGGCTCCTAAAATCCTTTCCACAGTTGTTCTTGAATAACAGGAAGAGAGATGAAAATTCCCTTCAGACCAGCCTAATCTAAATATGAGATATCTCAACTTCCTTCTGGCCTTACTCATCTCTTTGTTCTTGTTTAATGTAAATCCTTTCATTATCTAGTTAAAAGAAGCATTTATTCAGCTCTTATTTCTCTTCTGAACTTGTTTGCATTGGTGTTGTCCATCATTAATTGAAGGCTCCTAGATTGCAGGGTCAAGTTCTCTTACATTCTATTTCTAAGATGCTCATCACCATGCCATGTTAAGTAGATCATGAACACAGGTGGCTTTAATTACATTTCTCCTTCCATCTGGTAGAAAAATATTTTTTCATACTGTCTCATCAGCTGATGCACTTTCATACCAATGACGAGGCTAGGCGTGGTGGGATGGGATGTCCTAAGGGGTGGAATCAGAGCTGAAGAGAAGTTGAGGGTGGTGGATGAGAGCTTGCTCTCTGGACTCAGATCCAGGGGCATAGTCATTTCAAAACTTATGCTCTTTCTGGCTCTGGGTTTCCCAAGCCCAAATTTCCCCATCTGTAAAATGGGAATGTGATACCTATTTTCTGGGCTGAATTGTGTCCCCTACAATTTTCATATTTTGCAGTCCTAATTGCAGTCCCTGATCATGACTGTATTTAGAAACAGGATGTTTATAGAGGTACTTAAGCTAAGTCAAAGCATCAGGGTGGACCCTAATCTTGTGTGAACAGTGACCTTATAAGAAATTTAGCAAATTTAGACATACATGGACAGAGGGAGGATGTTGTGACACAGGGAGAAGATGGCCTTCTGCAAGCCAAAAAGAGAGCCCTGGAACAGTTCCTTTCCTCACAGCACTCAGAAGGAAGCACCCCTTGATCTTGGACTTCATGCTTCCCAGCTACAGACAATTAGTGATGGGGAGCACCGAGGCGGACATGTTAAAAAGTTAATAAAACAATTCCTATCGTATAGCCAGTCCATAATACTTTGTTACAGCAGCCCTGCCAATTAATACCCATGTCATGGTACTGTTGTAATTAAATGAAATCCTGTTTCTAAAGTGCTTATCACTGTGAATGATGTGCAATAGGCAGTCAACAAACGAGAGTTCTTCAGGACTCATGTTCTTAAGGACTGTGCGGGCATGGAGGTGGACTAGAAAAAAAATCCAGAGAAGTTTCTTTTTATTTAAATGAGGCCCCATGAAAACACACGAACATTTATGGATTGACTGTCTTCAATTGTGTTTCCCTTTGCAGTTGTCCCTTTAGGATGATAAATGACCCCAAAGATTAACAAATGGGCCTCACAAGAGGATTTATGATCTTCAACCATGGGGTTCAGATGGTGTATGCATGTTGAAAGCTTGGTAAAAATATGTAAGTAGTGGTGTCCCAGTCTATTTGGTTTCATTGGATTGGATTCATGCTTCACCGCTCTCAGGCAAAGAAATATTGTGGGTCCAAATAATTTTTAAAATTGCCAGTGTTAGAATGATGCCTCCTGCCATTCACTCATGCTCCTCTATGAATAACCAGCAGTTGGTGTGTTTATGTGGATCTACAGGACATTTTTAAATATCAGTTCCACATGCCAAGTAATTTCTTTCCCCTGTAAACTTGAAAAATAAAAATATTTTTTGCAAGCTATTTTTTAAGATGAGTGAGTATAAGATATTTTTAAAAAAATTTTGTACCTCCAAAGAGTAACTCCTTCTAATTTAAAGTTTGGTAAAATTATATTTAGTGTAATTGCTTCTAAAATCCCCGAGATTCTCATGAGAATGTCAGGCTCGGCCTATTTCTTAAGATTTTAGAGTTTTTCGACTATTCTGCCCTTCAACTACATCACTGCGACATGATTTATTAAACACTAATAGTCTTCCCAAGTCATAGCAGCAGTAGTTAGGGAAGGTCACTTAAGTGGAAGGTTATAATTCACAAAACATTCTCCCCTTACACACACACACACACACACACACACACACACACTCTCTCTCTCTCTCTCTCTCTCTCTCTCTCTCTGTCATAATCAAATAGATTCTTCAGAAGGCTAGTCTTTTATTGTTCTGTTCCATTGTTTTGTTTGGTTTTAAGGTAGTTTTATCAAAAAGGTTCTTCTGGCACAGAAACAAAACATTGGTCACCACCTGGAAAGGTGACTGACTCCACAGCAATCATCAGCTGGACCATGCTCTAGCTTAAATACCATGAGTCACAAAGGAAATGCATAAGTGATAATGGCAATTACTCGTATGTATAAACTGTTAACAGCAAGCAAGGTAGAAAATAGGGGAGCCTATTTGCCTAGCTAGAAATTTCACAGAACTTCCCAGGGTTGTCCTCAGTTTTAAGAAGGGACAATAAAAAATTCTTACTATTCTTGTCCTGGCTGCCACCATCTTTCAACTAGAATACTTCAAAGGCCTCATATCTGGCCTCACTATCTTGACTAACTCCTATACCTCCTCCACCATCCTTCTAAAACACCAATTGTATTCTGCCTCTTCTCCACTTACAACCCTGTAATTGCCCCTAATTGCCCTCTGGGTAAAGTTTAAATTCCTTAGTGAGGTGTACAAATTACTTCTGGCTTCTGCCTACTTCAAATCTCATTTCCTACAATTTCTTTTTTGTGCCCTACCTGCAGCCTTGCAGACTACCTGTATTCTGGGGCCTTCCCCTGCCTCTGGGCTTTTATGTCTAATGTCATTGTGTACAGCTGTCTGTCACCTACTGCTCACTGTCAGTCTAAGTTTTGCCTGCTCTGGGCGTGTATTAAATGTTCCTTCCATGTGCTCCCCACCACCCCCACCACCCCCACCACCCCCACCACCCTCACCACCCTCACCACCCTCACCACCCTCACCACCCTCACCCCAGCCATGTGCTTATAATTGTATTAAAAGTACTTGCTAGTCATCTTCCCCACTCGATACTAAGTGTTTGAGGGCAGGGGCAGTGTCTGGTGCCTGTTATATATAGTATTAGCCAGTGTCTAAAGCACATATGAGCATGTCTGACAAGAAATAGTTGTGGAAGAAAAGGAGGGAGGGAGGGAGGGAGGGAAGGAAGGAAGGAAGGAAGGAAGGAAGGAAGGAAGGAAGGAAGGAAGGAATCAATCAAGGAATCCATCAGGGCAGCAATGGGAAGTACTGAGAGTGGGAAGGGGGTGTGGGGAGAAGGAGCCTGGTATTAATAGAGCTTACTATGAGTTTCTCTCATTAAATCTTCATGACAGCTCTTTGAAGCAGGAATTATTCTCTGTAATTACGAATGAGGACAGCAGGCCTCAGAGGGTTGAGTCCACTGTCAGAGGTCTCAGCTAGTAAGTTGTGGGACTAGGATTTGAGTGCGGATCTGCTTGATCCCAGAACCTGTGCTCTCCACTGGCCCTGTGCTCCTGTTTCTCATTTCCCAGCCTCCTAGAGGGGCAAAGAGAAAGATGTCATCTAATCACCTTGCCTATCTGCTACAGTCTTGATCAAGTCAAGGTCTAATTCTAAGCAGCTGCTCATTATGTAGACTTCCTGTGCTTAAGGCTGAAATAGAAATAAGCTCAAAACAAACCCACTGGCCTATTTTTGTTAATCACTATAGACTAGTGGCTGTAGCAGAGCTGATTCATTTAATTGAGGTTGTAGAAAATATTGCAGAAAGTAAAGGCTAGGAATAGCTAATCAAATATCTTGGCAAACTAGCAGTTTGCATTCTTCAAAGGGGTCATTGCCTGATTCATAATCAGATTGTGATGAATTTCCGCCAAGGTATTAAATTTGTGGTACCCAGAAACCAGGAAATTTGTTTATGCTTTGAGTCCCTTGCATCATGGAGTGTCATGTGCATTAGTACACTTAATTAACTGCTCTGATGACATCAGTTACAGTGTCATGTGTCATGAATGGCTAATTGCTTGCAAATCAAAAACCCTATTTAAATAAACACCAGGGGCTCACTCTGAGGTCTGCACCAACCGTCTTTTAAGCTGACAAGACATATCTTCGATATCTTGGGGCAAACATTTCCATACAGAAATCCAAGAGATATTACTGAGGCAATGAGGATGTTTTTTTAAGAAAGCTCATCAGTTAGAGAATGCAAACTCTAAGAATTTTTTAAATGCTAGTTATTAAAGTGCACAATAACATTTCGTGGCCATTAATCTAGCTAAAGCACAATACTCTCTTCTATATCTTATATCTTCTAAGAGTACTTTGATTTTGAATAGGTTTCTGCCAAGCCACTTAATTATATTTTAAAAGTAATTCCAGAATATTAGCTTTGCAAAGTTTACCTCCCACATGATAGCATCATAGATACGGGAAAACAACTGATTAATTTCATCCAGGAGTGTTACCTGTGTTCTAGACTTTTAAACAAGGGACGTTAAAGAGATTCACATCTGTCTTTCCTCATTTTACACGAGATTCTAAGCCCAGAGACTGGAAGTTATTCTCCTAAGATCCCCTAGCTCAGTGTTATTTCTACATCAACCCACTCACAGGAACAAGTGTTGAGCAGTTTGTTGGTTCAATGATTATAACTCATTTTTATAAGTTATTATTCAGACCATCAGGAATGCTATGCATCTTTCTTAAAGTTAAATCAAAAATTGATTGCAAAAATGAAACCAAAGTTTAGGCCTCCTGATTCATGACCCAGAGCTTGTGACACCCAGGATGTTGCCTTTTTATGGGAAATATGTTTGTTTTTTATAGTCTTTTAATGTTCCCAGTATTTGTTCATTGACTGCAATTTGCAGACTTTGCGTTTTCTGTCTTTGGTCTTTTGGAGAAGTCATGAGCCTTTTGTTTTATTATTATTTTTCAATTATAGTTGACATACAATATTTTATTAGTTTCAGGTGTACAATGAAGCAATTAGATACTGATATACCTTATGAAGTGATCACTCGGATGAGCCTAGCACCCGTTTGACACCATAAATAGTTATTATAAGATTACTAACTGTATTCCCTATGCTGTATGGGGTAAATTGCAAGCTTTTTTTGATGTGAGAAAACTTTCGTGTTTAGTTTGTTCTGCTATACAAGAATAATAAAGGGAGTGACTGTTTGTTAATGAAGATTCCTGTACAAGAAAACAGAAATGGTAAGAAGTTAAATAGAAGAAGAGATCATAGGCCATTTGTGATCTGAGAGTATTTGGGGCTTACAGAGGCCCAAGGTTGTCTGAGTGTTAGGCACTTGTTGAATTTTACAGAGTACTGGGAAGTGTCTCAAAGGAGTATTACTCAGGGTAAGGGCTACTTCTACATTCTTTCTAGCAGAAGTATTTATGACAAAGTAGAAAAGAGCAATAAGGGTAAACTAGAGTCCATTTCTTCTCCTCTCCTCACCTTCCTTCCTTACTTCTCCCTCTTCTGAATTTAGAAGTATTTATTGCAATGTGGTCTTGAGCATTTCTTCTAAACCAGAGATTTTTCTTTGAGGTCTGGAGAATGATATTCTCTAATGAGTAACAAAATGAGTAACTCAATTATTTTTGTTTTTCAAAACAAAAGTCAATATTTTTATTTCTGGGCATTTTACTGACTCCACTTAACACTGAAGGAGACAACTTTGTTTTAAATACTTATGAGAATGGTGAGTCACCATGACCTCTGAGATGGTATTGAGGCTTGGTGAAGGTAGCACATTGCCCTCCTCCCACTTGATGGGGAACCAATCGACAGACATGAAAGTCAGGCAGAGGTAGGTTTAAATATCTACTGTATTACCGCTGAAGGTAAACAAGAGGATATGACCTAGCTTTCCGGCAACCTTGCACTTCCTAATAAACCTTCTGCCTTAGCCATGGGCCATAGCTACGAGACCTGTAGCATGGAAGGAATAGGAAGAAAACCACGCAGATGACAGGAGGTCATCCCAAAGGAGAGACTGGGGAGCGTGTTTAGCTGCTTCTCCCGAGTTGCCGCTTGGCTAAGTCTTCTTTTCACTAGAGGAGCAAGTAGGGGAGGAGAGAGGCTGAGAATGTTGACTAATTGAGGTTCTCCTAGACAGAAGAGGGAAGGATGGTTATTTTTCTTCTTCTAAATATATTTTGGTGGCTAAACAATTAGAAAAATATTCATTAATTTTTTATTAAATGGGAAGTTAAAGGTTGCTTTGTCATGCCATTCTATTTTCAAGATTATATATATATATATACATATATATGTATATATATAAAATTGTTATTCACTGTTTAATTAAGACAAAATTACATACTTTGAGTCAGTGGTTCTTGAATTAAGTGTGCATTAGGATCATCTGGGAAACCTCTTACAACACAAACTCAGAGATTTGTTAGGCTGATATTAAAAACCAGGAATTAGTAAAGTGGTCATAGGACCACACTTTAAATAATATTACCTAGACATGCCTTTCTCCACATTCATGCATTTTTGATTTCTTTTTGTATTGTAGTCATTATTTGGTCATTTTAAGTTTACTCATTAAAGCTGATGATTGTTTATCAAATCACCATTACTAATGAATATATTTCTTTTTTTTTTACATTCATAGTGAAAACCTGGATATAAAAACAAAAAACTATAAACAGTGGTTATCTTCTTGGCATAAGATTATAGGAAAAAGGAAGAGTTTTAAATTTTTTATTCTGCACTGGTATACTTTGGCAGTTTTTAATGATAAGCTTTGTGTTTCCCTTATATTCAGCAAAAAAAACACTGATTCTCCCATTAGAGATTCTCCCATTTCAGAAAGAGGGAGTAAAGGAAAGGAAGGAGAAAGGAATGAAGGAAGAAAAAGTCAAATGCTGAGGTTTTCAAGTAAAAAGGAAAAATTATCTCTTGCTTTTAAACTTTATTTAAATCTTGATTCCACCTATTAATCAGATACATCTTCCTATTCCTGAACCAATGGACTTCTGAGAAGCTCTTACCAATTCTACCTTCCCACTCCATTGGTTCTCCAGACATTGCTCCAGTGTATTTTAAAATGTGACCCTATCACCTCATTCCTTTAGCTAAAACCTTCATGATTCCCATTGCACTTAGACTAAAACCCAAATTTCTCATTTTGACCTATAAGATCCTTCATGATGCAGCCCTGCTAAACTTCTTTATCTCACTCATCTCTTTATTCCCATAGCCTACTTAGTACAGTACCTGCCACACAAACAGTGCTTAGCAAGTATTGATGAATTATAGGATGAATAAATGAATGAATATCTCTCTTAGAGAACCTAAAATGTATGTATGATTTGATTTCCTTTCAAAACCTACAACTGGTCTTTCCCATGGGTGCTTTTGACACTCCAGGGGACATATTTATTTCCCAGGTTTTATGCCCTCCTAGTTGGACAGTTCTGATCTTTTACGGATCCCTAAATTCCCCCTAAGTTCTTCCCTGACACTGAGGTGAAAAGGCTGAGTTTACATAAGACAAAGCATTGATGAATGGATTCTGTCCCGTGCTGTCCCAATGTACTTTTTGCTCAGAAATCACTCTGACAGAACATCCATTCCCCTTCACTTCTCATCCATTCTGGTTTATACCTCAAAAAATAATTTTTCCATAATGAATAAAAAGAATTAGCAAAAGGCTTTATTTTTGATATGCCACCAACACCAAAAGCACCAATGGGAAAGACCAGTTGTAGGTTTTGGAATGAAATCCAGTCATACATATTGACATTGTATTTGTTTCATTAGCTATTAGGAGATATGAGATAATTTTTATTTTCTAAATAGTATCTGGAGTGAAAGAAAAAAATGTTTCTGTTTTAAGATTCCATTTGTAGTGTAGTTCACAAGAAAAATTTCCCCTTTTTGAAAAATATTGACTATGATCTTAACACAATTTCTCTCAAGGAATAGGTTGCTTACTGTATGAGGCAGATTAATTTTTGCAGTGATGGAAATCAACTCTTACAAGGCACCAGGGTCTCATTTAGTACTTTGGAAGAGGTAATTCTCTGAAGAGTGTTTTATTTATCGTATACTAGGCCGAGCTGTGAAGGGAAGATGCTATGACTGGTGCACACCCTCAGTGAGTATGCATGCGGGAACTGCCTAAATCAGGCTTGGCATATGAAGGCTGGGGATGTCCCTGAAGGTGCTTTATAGCAAAAGAAATTCTTTTCATGGTTTTCTAGCCCCCTGAGCTAAGTGAAAATTAGAAGAAGCAGGAAGGCCACCCAAGTGTGTCCCTCACAGACATCTCTGAATGGTGGTCTGTCTTTACCAATTCATGGATTTTTATTTCCAGATTGAACAGTTCCCACAATGTATTGCAGCAGAAAAAGAAGAGCTGTATTAGATTGAGCAAAGGCAAACTAGGCCCCAGATGTATAGAGACTTCAAGGAATGGATGGTTTAACCAGGTTTAGTAGCAGCATTGTTACTAGGAGCTGTTGCCTTGATGCAATGTTTTTTCTTCTTTTTAATTTAAGTATAGTTGGCATACAATATTATATTTGTTTCATGTGCAGAGTTTTTGGAAGTGGATCTTTCTCTTGTTTTACTTACAAAAATGAGAGATTTTTCATCAACTTGTATCTCAGAGGTTTGTTGATCTGCAGAGGAAAGCGAGTAGTGAGTGTGGCATCTCCCCCCTGTGCCTCTTTTTGTCTTTTGTTCTTCCCAACACTAACGTAGCTCAGGGGGCAATTTGTCCTTACAAATCAGGGCCACTTCAGTGAGATTAGCAGCAACAGTTGTAAAAAGGAGAGGGAGGCAGTTTATGGAACTAGAAGAGTCTCTTTTAATACTGCAAATTATCTCGTGGAAACAAGCTGGAGCCCAGTGATTAGTATGTGTTCAACAGGTGCTCAGGTTCATTAGGTGCTGCTGACAGTATCACACACCTGTTTTGGGGAGGGGTCGGTGCTGTCAAAAGGATGTTCTAAGAGCTTTCCAGAGAAAAAGAAAAATGACTTCCCAGGGAAAAGTCACATCATGACCCAGAAGGGAAGACAAATATCAGAATGCCTGAGCCTTACGGCAGCTCTAACAGATTCCATGAATACATTTGCTTGCTATTTGGGCTGTTTTAATTGGGAGGTGGCTTTTTCTTTAAAGTGCCCATTTTAAAGGTGGTGGTGCTGAGCCGAGAACATTGAAAAATGCTGACTCATTTTGATGAAGGCCCGTGGCTCTTGGACTCCAGAAAAAAACGCAGGCTCAGTGGAAACTCTAGCCTTATCAATCTCCTTTGCTGGACAGTTCATGGTAGCTGTGTTTTGGTTTAATCCATTTCTTAACAATATGACCTCTGAAAGAATTATATCATGATTCTCATTAAACTGCCTCCTGTTAGCTACTCCCACCCATCCAAGATTTCTGTACTTCACATATTAACTCACTTCAGCAAGAATCAAAGTTTCTATATGCTTCAGTATCCACTATGGTGCCTCTCTTAGGAGAAAAGCACGGGCAGTAGAACTTGAAGGATCTGGGAAAGTATCCTGGAGCAAGGGCAAAGACAATTTAAATTTTTGTTTGTTTGTTTTAGTTTAAAAATATTAGAATTCTAAGTTGCACTCTGATTTATGACTACATTTAATTACAAAAATATTTTTTTCTCCACAAATATTAGGAAAATTGACAATCCCAGATGTTCCACGCATAGCCTAGTGTCTGAACCTAGTGTCTACACACTTTGCACGTTCCCAGGAATGCACCTGCTCTCTGAGAAGCAGGAGTATGTGTAGTCTCTGTTGCCCTGGTTGTGTTGCATTCCCACCTAGTCTTGTACAGGCTTAGATAAAGGAACGCAGGATTGCAATGAATGAGTAAGGGAATGGGTAGTGAGCACAATATCAGGAGTGTCTCGTCTCTCCCCATCCAGATGAAAGAGGGGAAGAAGATCAGTGACACCAGTAGAAATATAAATCTATCATAGCCTTGTCCCACCACCAATGGAACCCGCACATTTTGTATTAGCCTGTGTTGAGGCTGCATCTGTACCCTCTGAGGGACTCAACACCCTCACAGAGAAGGAGAAAGGAATGATGATCAATTACATAGCCTTTGTGCATCTTCTTGAATTGCTCAGTGGCAGCCTAAAAACTGTACTAACTATATATGAAAGTTTAAATTTCATAATGAAATCATTTTAAGCCAGTGGTATTGTAAGTTTTATGTAATTGTACCAATTTCTCAATATCCTTTATATTCAAAAACTCCCATAGTTTAGCTGTTTGGGTGATTTCCAAAAGGTTATAATTTTTATATCCCACAAAAACACATGTGTGTGTTTGTGATGTTGTTTAAATACAGAAATTAATTACCACTAATGAGAAATGTTACAAGCCATACAGTTCTTTTAATTCAATTTTTTGGTAAAAAAAAAATAAATAAAAGACAAAAGAAAAATTGTTTGGTATTATTTTCTGTGGATAGAGAAATGGCGTAAATTTATTCAAATGTATGCCAATATGCTTTTTTTTAATGCTATCTTTGGGATGCTCAATAGGCTTCAATGATTACAGGCATTTTCATCTAAGTGTATCTTTTAAATTAAATATCAGCAATCACCAGCAGCAAGAAAACCTTGCCAATACTAGCTTATGAATGAGCTCAAAGGTATTCAGGAATCTTTCCTGCAGAGGTCACTGTGTGAAGGAGCCACCTTAACCCAGCATATAGTCAATTTGTTTTCCTGTGTTCAGAGAACAATTAGCATTGTATAGTGATGCACATTCACAGACACCATGGAAAAGCACCAAACAAGGAGAGAACTGTTTTCCCCTAAAGCAGGACCGGTACTGGTCCGTGGCCTGTTAGGAACTGGGCCACACAGCAATTGGTGAGCAGAGGCAAATGAGCAAAGTTTCATCTGTATTCGCAGCCACTCCCCAGCGCTAGCATCACTGCTTCAGCTCCACCTCAGATCATCAGGCCTCAGATTCTCATAGGAACATCTGTCCCTGGTGCCAAAAAGTTGGGATCATTGCCCTAAAGCTTGTCGGCTTGACTGTGCAATTGCCGATATTTCATGTCCTTTTTATCCATTCGTGCCTTTGCATATCAGTTTTCTCTGCTGCAATGCTTATTCCAGTTGTCTTCATGGCAAACTCTCCTTTAATGTCTCTTACTTGCTTCCTCTGTCACCTGTCCCTCAGCAGAAATGATTTCTCATTTTCTTATATATGCTACACTTCTAATGCACTTGGAAATATTTCTCGTACAATTCTTTGTTATGACTCATTTTAGCTATTGGCAAGAAGTTAATAAAGAGACACTTGTATAATCATTTTCTTGCTTTTTTTATGTGCCTTGTTATTTTTGATTGAATGTCAGACATTGTTTTGTGTGTAGAACAGAAGAGACTGAAGAAAATAGTATAAACTTCCAGAAATAGACATACCTCTTGGTTCTGTCAGGCCATTAATGTAGATGGTTGAGTCAGTCAAGTCTGTAGTTGGATTGAGTTTGGGTTTTTCTTTGTTGCTATAGTTAATCTTGAGTATACTATGGACTTCCAATTCCTCCAATGGTGGGCTTCTCTTATCTTGTGCTTAAAGTAGATCCTAGGGTGCTGAAGAATTTTTCTTAATGTCCCTGCTCCATCCTCAGATCAAAGCAGCTAGTGCACACCTGGGTCATTCTTACTCTTTCCCCCAGCAGTGGAATGTGATTGCTTGTCCCTAAATTCTAGGCTTGCGGTGAGGCCACTGGAGTTGGGGGTGGCAGAGGGATGCATGGGGGAGGAGGTTCCTCAGTTCCCATGATCTATCTCCAGTCTCAGGAAGGTCCTGTGAACCTGGGCCTTGGGAGTAGTGCTTTCTCAGCATTCCTGTCCCTCTTCACTCTTATCATGGCAGCCAAAATTTGACTGGAAGAGAGTTTTTGGCCCTTTTTCAGTAACAGATGCCTGCTGGTATTAATGTGGGATATGGGGCAGAAGAGAGTACCCCCTTCCCCCTCCCCCAGGAGCAGAGGATTTTTGCTTCTATCCATCTATAGAAGCATTGAATCTTTGACTCTGCCATGGGGCAAGAGGATTTTTCTGTCTCCCCTTCTTCCCCAGCAGTGTAATTCTTTTGCCTCACATAGAGAATGGTCTGGAGAAGTGGACGGACTTCAGTGTTGTTCTGAGTAGCAGTCAGTCACTTCCTGCACATTTGTGTTACTGCTGCTGTTTTTTCCCCTGCCCTTAATTTTTTTTTTTTTCATGATAATATGTAATGGAGACTTGCAAGAGGGTATGGATTCTCCTGATGTCTGGGACTTTCAATTATTCTAGACTGTCATGCTAACCTGTACTATCTTTTAAAACTCATGAAGGGTTTTTTTTCTTACAGGGGTTTTCCAGACCTTGCCAATGGCAGAACAGTTTTGTGTCCCATCTTTCCTTATTCATCATTCTTTAAAATTCTGTCCACTTGGTTGCCTCATGACTTCAGCTTTCCAATTGATCTAGAAAAGTAATGATTTTGTAATTGTCTTTTTTCCATTGTTAAGATGAGAATAATCTTTTTGTGCTTTTTAAGTCCCAAATGGAAGTGGAACGTCCCTAGTGTAATCACATAGGTGCCTCGATACCCAGCAGAAGGTTGGGAGAGAGGAAACACTCAACCTGTCCACATTTATTCTCACTCAGAAAATCCATGTATCATATTTTGGGGAGATATTTCAACATTTCTTTTAACATGCTCCTCATTTCTGCCAATGAAACAGTAAGAAAAAAATATACTTTTTATTCTTCTGGCTTGACTTATTTTGGAGGGTTTATAAATTAAATGCAATAGAATTCAAACTTTACCCAATGACTATTAACCCTTCAGTCCTTATAAATGACAGTGTCACAAATAAACTCACTGGGTTATTTTTAAGGCAGATCTGAGCTAAATTTTTTGCCTGAAGTAAAACTAATATTGGTAAAATAATAATGATAACTTCTAATGAAAGTACTATTTAATTATCTTTACTGTCAATAACAATTTTTTTTAAATTTAGAAAATCACCAACATTGGGAAAGCCATGTTATTCTGGATTCCTATGTAAATCATGATGAATGGGGAACCATGAAGCTGTTCACAGTTGGGGCTTTCCCTGTACTTCTGCACTTCAGTGATGGGGAGGGGAAGAGCCTATTTACAGTGTTGAGGAAAATCAATTTTCATCTTCAAAAGATGAAGCTACCAAGCAAGATATTGACTTAGAAATAAAGTACTTTTAAAGACTTTTCATGTCCCATAAATGTCAGACCTAAACCTAAGAGTTTGGTGATTTAAAGTTAATTGTTAATTTTAGAAAAACATGCATATAGCTCTATCTCAAAAAAAAAAAAAAGTTAGATATAATTTTCTTGCAGAACATTTTGTTACATACATATAACTCGTTTTAGAAACCTCAAAATGAGTCATATTTGTATCAATGGGTATAACTTGGACTCTTTCTCTTTATTTTCCACTCTAAGGTTTTATTTTTCTTGATTATATAGATAAGTGATTTCCAAATTTTTGATGAATTTTAGGTAACTGAGTTTGACATACCTGTAAATGCAGCTTCTGGACTGTATAATGTCTATAGGTGCTGTCTGAACTTTAATAAGGAATGCGTTATTAACCATCTGAAGGAGATCTTTCATTCTCTTCTGGCCTTGAAGGCCAGCTGAAGGCTAGTGTATGATGGTTGATACCCTGACATACAAAGGAGACATGGACAAAGTAGCAAACATCTTCAGGCATTGCTGGAGTGAAGAGCAGCAGCCTGGCAAGACCTGAGCAGACCTGTCTTTAGAAAGAGTGTTTGGGAGACTATTGAAGAGTCCTTTGCCTGCTTCCTAGCAGTCTTATGTTAAGTAGGCTTATCCTGACTTGAAGCATACACCTGGATGCTATTTTAGGAAAAGTAAGAAGAGAGACAGGAAGAAAAGAAAAACAATGTGAAAGACAGATTATTTTTTTAAAGAGAGACTTAGCAATACCTGAAAGCCACCTTTAAACTATTGGACCTAACTAAGCATAACACTGGATAGGAATACAAAATGTCCATTATTAATCTGTGGAATAGGGTTTGTGAGGAAAACAGATCAGCTATAGATAAAATAAAGAATTCTTTTCCCCTGTATATCAGCATTATAAGTTAAATTTACAACCCTACAACACATATTTGAGAAACTGCTATTTGTCAGAAAGTGCCATAAATCAAAGAAAGAAAATCTGGTTCCTGTCTTGTAAAGGCTTTTCTCCAATGGAAAATACCCTGAAATTATTATTTTCTGTTTCCTAAATATTGCTCGCTCAGTTTCTTCCCACCTCTTCAACCCAATGGTCCTTGTTGACTATCACCTACATGGAGAACATAGGGAATATTTTTGAATAAGCACAATCACAACAACCACAATTTACCTGTGTCTTTACTTTATGCCAGACATTGTGCATGCAATTTATATATAATATTTTATTCCTAGGGATATTTCTGCAAAAACCCAATTTTAAGACTTTTTAAGATTTTATAGTTTAAACTGAGACACAGGGAGATCAAGTAATATTCTAATATTCTATTCCAGATGAGGGTTCAGAGCAAACTTTCATCCTAGGCTTGTCCGTCTCCCATATCCAGCCTCTGAACCTTGCAGTGCTGCTGCTTTGCTTCATTCACCCACCCTGTCCCATTTTTCTGTGATGTGGTTTTCAAGAACAAGGGCTTTGGAGGTTGAAACCCAAGTTCGAATCCCAACCCTGTAGCAGGCAGAGCTTTGCTAGCTTGGGCACATTACTTAATATATCCTCCTCTCACCTATGAGCCTTCACCTGTGAAGGGGGATTGTGGTGCATACAGCGTGGAGTTGTCATTAAGTAGATCTCTGGAGATACACATAGGATCTCTAGCTTCTTTCCACCATTATGTAAAATCTCCATGATTTTACGATTATTTCATATTTAGGATTAATTTAAAAACTGCCTGAGTTCTCCTGTCATCTCCTGTCACTTAGACTTTATTAATAACTCTTAATTGGTTTTCCTAATATCACCTCTCTACAAACTTTTATTCATATAATTGGCAAAGCAGCATTTCTAAATTTCTGAATGAATCCTGTCACTCCCTTCCTCAAAAACTTTTAATTTTCAGTTCAAATGCGAAGTTCTTAATGTAGTATCCAGTGTTCCCTGTGACCTGTCTCCTGACTACCGATTAAATTTCATCTCTTCCTACTTGTCACACATGTATTTTGTTTCAAGGAAACTATTTCTGTTTTCTAAACAGATTATACCATTGCACAAGTTATTCCCTCTGTCCAGAAAGCCTTTCCTTATGAATTTGCTTGGCAAACTCCTGTGCATCCTTCACAGCATAAACAGTTCCTGCGAAGGAGTCTCTCTGTACTTCCCCCTGCTACAGGCGCTCTTCTAAGTTGCTTACATAGGATATTGAATGTGTGTCTATCATAGTCCTCTCCATGTTGAAGCTAATGATCTGTTTGCCTTTTTTTTTTCTGCATAAAACATTTATATTATCTTATTCTTCTGTTCCCACCACCACCACCACCACCCCAAGTTCAGCACAAGGCAGGCACTTTGTAAGTTATTAGTACATTAGCGGGTCCTGGAGGCTCCTGGAACCAACCCTCCTTGGATACCAAGGGGTCACTGTAATAGGTAAATATTAAGCCTCTACTATATGACAGGTTTGGCTCTTATAAACACTTAGATAACTCTTTCAATGCTCATGACCACCCTATCAAGGAAAAGTTATTATTATTTCCATTTTATAGATTAAAAAAACAGGCACAGAAGTAACTTTCCCTATATCACACATCTGCCCAGTGGTGAAAACACCTCCCCATTTTAAGTCTATGTTTAATTTAAAACAATGTTTTTATGACAACAGTGTCTCTGGGATAGTATAACCATATCTAGAGCTGACATCTTTGGTCAGGAGAATGTAGAACCCAGAGCTCAGGAGTTCAATTAATATTTGTAAAAATGTTACAGTCCTGGTTATAACCCATCAACCCAGTGAGAGATGTTCATGTGCAGCTGATGGAGAAAAAAAAAATCGCTTCACTTTATTTTTAGTAGCTTAGCAAAACAAGGCTGCTAAATAGATATTGGCAGTGGTAAAGTTCGAAAATCTGTTTCTATTATTCTGTAGTCTCTGCATTCTGTGCCCTTTGTGTCTCCCTAAACTCTCTCCATCAGTTTGTCGCCCAATGAATAGTCTGTGTTTCGAATTTCTGTTTAACACTTGACTTCCTTTTTTGCCCCTCCACCCACTACAAAAAGGTATCCTGAATGTATTACTTTTTCCTGCATTCTTTCTTTCTTTCTTGTATTATTTTGGGCTCCAGTAGTATAGCATCCAATAGTGTTTGGAATGGCTTGTCATTCACTCACTTTCTGTATCTGTGAAGCAAAGGACTATCAAGGATAAAGAATTGTGTCTGTAGCATATTAAGAAGCAAGACCCATGTATGTTCACATCACAAGTAAACACTGGCTGCAGGCAAAACATCGACCACGATATTTCTGAAATTTAGAAATTCTGAGTTGTGAACTAGAAAACAAGACTTTTGATGATGTGAAAACTCATGCAAGCCAAATGCTTTGTAGACAAATGAGGTTTTTCAATGAAAATGCAAAATCATAAAATATTACCATTACATAGAGGACTGATGAAAGCTGTTATTGGTATGCCGTCTACTTTAGAAGTGGATTGGATTTTAGAAAAAGGACCCTCAGCCAGCATCCCTCATTTTGCTTTGTAATTGCAATTTTTAGGCCATCTGAACAATTGTGTGACCCTTGAGAAAAGAATTAGTGATTGCAATCATAGCCTCCTAATCAGGCATCTTGACAGGAGCAATACTTGAAAATCTTCCTCATCCATGGGGCATGCCAACTGGTTTTACAATTTCTCTCATATATTATTGCTATGAGTTAGTGTTTCAGGTTTTCTAAGAACTGACTAATTAAACCCAAGGTGGAAGTCTAAATAGGGGTCACCGACAATGTCATCTACCGAAAATGGAAACTGTTGCTTGAATTGCTTATGAAGCGTGTGTTCTTGCAGTGAGTCCCTAGTAAACACTAAAAAGTGTCAAGGTGAGAGAGCTTGCGCTCCTCAAAATAGTTAAAAATGATGAGCCACGGATGTCATAGGTAATTCACTAGGAAAAGCAAATATGATATGATTTGACTGAGTTTCAGATTTATTTTTGATGGAACAGGTCTCGTTTTCTCTGGTGTAATAGTGTATTTTGCAAGGGTATTTGTTTTTGGAATCTTGTTAGAGGCTATCTGGCTCTGACACAAATACTGTAATGCTTCCCTTCTCCTCTGCTTGTAATCAGCAGTTCTCCAGCAGAATCAGGAGAATTATTTATGTGAATAAGCACCTGTTGTTAGAAGCAGTGTTCGAAATCAGATATAGAGAAAGAATTTAAGGTACAAATGAATTATTCACTCGAAACAAAACACAGAGCTGGTTGTAATTTGTAATTTATCAGGGTATTTTTCTGGAAACATGATAGGTCTATTAACTCCTTCATGTAAGAATGGCTTTAAGCATTACTGGAAACTTTAGTGTATTTCTTTGGATGTCACCTGATTCCATTTTATTCATAATTAAGTCCATCAGGCTGCTGACATTTTGAATTTTTTGAATTTTTTTTTTTTTTTTTGTAATCAAGTGAAGTTAATAGAAAGTGAAAATGTTTTTCACTTAAATGGTTGAATAAATTTACCATTTTTCTGGATTGGCATTTAGCAGACCATAACAAACGCATTGGTAACAACATAAAGTTTGGCTTTTCTGTAAAAATGTGTGTGTGTTTTGTAACATGATTTCACTTGTGCAGTATATTTGTGCGATTTGTAGTTCATTAATATCAGTTTGTGTTTTTTACCCTTTTATTTTTTTTTAGAAGCCTGAGTTTTGTGTCTATCTTCTCAGAGAGAATGCGTTTGCTTTGGTTTGTGATTAGGAAATACCTCACTGAGACAACTGGACTGGGACCACCATTATAATTTAACTTTGGGCCTTTCTCACATCAGTGGTCACAATGATTTTTTAGCCACTCCAGTCAGGACTTGAATCCCACTACAGTCTCAGGGGTGAAAGCACAAGGAGTAATTCATTTAGCCATCTGATTCTCCAGGTAGAACTTTGATAACCATTACAATTATTTTATTCTCTTTTCCCTTATCCAAGCATTGCTATGGTTAATGTTATGTCAGAATCTCCATTATGATTCATGTTTTTCTGGGATTCAAAATGGAAATTCTTCAGGCAGAAAATGGGCACATGTGGTTATCACAGAAAAGCTGTTGTAAAGGCAATTTTAAGGTGCGCTGTTGAGAATTTGCCAGGTTAAATAAAACACGTGGCCAATCCCCACAGTTGGAAATGGGCCCACTCATTCTTTGGACAATGTTAATTATCAGTGACTTGAGTTGGTTTCTAGTTCCTTGAAATTTGAACTTGTCTTCTTTCCTTTGTTCAAAATGAATGAGATCAGAAATTAGGTAAAAAATAGGCATTTCAATCTTACTTCTTACGTTTACAACTAAAATTTTTTTTCACTAATACAAATTTTTTATTTATGAAATAAAAATATTTATATTTGATTAATTGGAGAACTTTAATAGGCATAGAGATAGCCTATTTGTGTCAAACTGGGTTTCGCCTTATATCCACATTACATTTCCTTACAAAACTATTATAAGGGCTTTGTAAAAAATGATTATTAATGATATGTTAAGGACCATGTTTCCAGACAGTGTTTCAGTAGAATCTGTTTTTTCCTTTAGATTGAAAACTGACCTTACATTCACTAAAGAGTCTTAAGACAAAGAAAATGAAGGGTTTTGCCACTGTGAAGATGACTGCTTTTTTGTATCTTTTCATTGACGATTAAGACTTAGAATATAAAAGCATATATCTGAATAATTATATCTATACCTGGAAAGTATGCTTTTGGCAATCAGTAAATGTTTTTTTTAAATGAGTGAGAAACACATTTAACTACCAGTATTTTGAGGTACAAGCACATAAGAAGCACCAATTTTATGACTCTCCTAGGTATTGACTCTCTTAATTCTATCATGGCTTGATATTGACTGCCAAAGTGATATATGTGCCTAATATGTCCTCACTAAACCACATAATTTTTGTCTAAAAAAAACACAGCACAATCAAGAGAGAGACAATTATATGAAAAGCATTTATTGATGATAGGATAATGTACAATAGAAGAGCTGGCTAAGCTTTTCTGAAATGAAAGACTATTGTTTACTGAAAGATTCTCCTCCTCTTTTACTAGTTTCAATTATTTCCAAGTTGACAAATTGTGATCAATACTCTGTTATTGGTCTGATAATTAACAGATGATAGCCTGTCTCTATGAATAGTAAATGCTGAGTGCTAATTAACATTTGTTTTATTATTTGGTATTTAGTTGTCAAAGAAAGCTATTATAATGGCACAGAATGGAAGAGGGCTTTTTTTTGGTTTTTGTAGCTTTTCACTGTTATTAGAAATAACTATTTTGTGTGTGTGTGTGTGTGTGTGTGGGTGGGTGGGAGGGATGCCCAAATTTTATTACTTCTCACTGTGAAACCACTACAATAACTTGAGAACTTATCTAAAAGCCAATAAGTATTTCTAATAAATTTTACCTGTGAACTCTATGCTTCATGGGGAAGGCAATCTTTGATGAAGGAAGATAATCTTTGATTTCTGAACAAAAACTAAAAGTACTAAATTTGATTGGTTGAATATCATGGATTTAATTAAAAATTAAGGGATCGTATGAAGTCTTAAGGTTTTAAGGTTGTATAATCTAGTTTGTAATTTTTAAAATAAGTCTACTTATTACTTATCCTTTTTCATTCAAGGGGGTTTCAGGGTATGCAGTTACAGTAGAGATGTAGATAGCCATGGGTCATCAATGTGAAACTGGAGTATTTTCTAGAAATACCAGGAAGTTGATGTTTTCATATAGCCTGAAACTTTCTCATCTGTTTTCATGTCTTCAGAGAGGTATTACAGTTATGTGGAAAGTGTATGGACTCTGAATGTAGACTTGGCTTGAAACCATGGCTTCAGAACATGCTCCCTAGCAGTAGAACGTTGGACCCTATTTCGGGATGTGTTAGCTCATCTGCAAAAATGTGACTCATCTCTCGTTGGGTACATGTGAGGATTAAGTGAGATCATTTATATTAAGGTCTCTATTAGTCTAGGTTCTCTAGAGAAAAAGAACCAACAAGGGAGAATATATATATATATATATGTAAATTTATTATAAGGCATTGACTCACAGAGTTATGAAGGCTGAGAAGTCACAAGATTCACAGTTGGCAAGCTGGAGATCCAGCAGAACTTATCCTGTAGTCCAGTCTGAGTCCAAAGGCCTGGGAACTAGGAGATCCACGAGTGTAAACTCCAGTCCATGTCCAAAGGCAGGAGAACACTGATGTCCCAGCTCAAAGATAGGCTGAGAGTGAATTCTGTCTTACCCAGCGTTTTGTTCCCTTCATGCCTTCAGTAGATTAGACAAGGCCCATCTACACTGGGAAGGACAATCTGCTTTACTCAGTCTACCAAGTCACATGCTAATCTCTTCCAGAAACCCTGACAGACTCACCCACAGCAGTGTTTAACCAAACAAATATCTAGATGCCCCATTTCCCAGTCAAATGGACACAAAATTAATTGTGACAAGGTTCTGTTGTAATAGTTGTCACACAGTTAAAAATAGACTCTGGAAGCAGACTACATCCCTTCAGATTTTCACTTTGACACCTTCTAGTAGCGTGACATAAGACAAGTTAGGTAACAGCTGAGTGTCTCAGTTGCCTCATCTGTGAAATGAACATAATATTATCAACCTCATGCAGGCTTAGTTTACAGAGTAAATGAGTTGATACATATAAGGTACAGTAAACAATGCCTGGTACTTAATGGTATGTAAGTGTTTCCTAATATTAGTATCATATTAGGTGCTAAATAAATCATAGCCATTTTATAGTCTTTAATTCACTAATTTAAGATATTGATTGAAAATTTTACCACAGTCACCTCCTTGACCTAATCTGAAATGTCTATAATGTCATAAATAAGGGGAAAAGTCTTATTTTCTATAATGACAGATAATTTATACAATTTATGTTTTTTAAACAGCTACTACATGCTGTGTAATTCAGAAGGATTAATATAGAGGCATACATGGTCAGAGGGAAGCAGGGGGTTAATATTACGTGTAGTGACATATCTTTCCCTAGAGCACATTTCGATGGGTTCAAGCATCGAGGCTGATAGCTCACAAGGCTGTTTCAGACAGAGAGACTACTACATTTTTCACATTATGACAAAGGGAAACCTAAAAATGTTATATTCGAAAGCCAATATTTATATGTCCTAGTGTTTAGTCTAAAAATCAGATTTCTCTTTTTGTCTTATTTTTCTTTCTTAACCCATCATGTCCCAGTTGAAGGCACAAATTTTAGTCTCAGACCTGTTCTTAAACTCATTGATTTTTTTTTATGGCTAATTGATAAATAGATGTGTTTAAAGGAGTTATATTCATATTAACTAAAAAATACATAGCAGTCCTAACTGGGTTTTGAATTCTCTATGAGAATAGTAGTATTATTAAAAACAAAAAGACATCAATATTTTAGTAAAGATAAACAGAGAAGGTAGATTTGTGGTTAGGTTAAGTTTGGAATGCATATGTGTTTTATATAGCATGTAATGTCATGTAATTTGTTACATGTGTTTTATATAATATACATTAGATATAATAAATACATGCACACACTTTTTATTTGATCAGGGTTTTTATCCTTGGCAGCATGTCTCTCCCATTCTTAGTTAGGCTGCATTTTCTGTTTTCCTCCTTCGTGGTGCTTTTCAGTAGGATTTCATTGGGCAACACTTAATTAAACTTCATTTTCTCTTTTTACGCTCCAGGTATTATTATGCTTCTCCCTTCAAGAAGTAATTTGCTCACTGTTTATTGGAGCTGTGAATTTAATCATCTCAATCCCATGCTACTGCAGGATGACTGTAATAAGATGTATTGACACATCTTTAGAGCATATTTTTGCCTCCATTGTGTGTTGTTTAGCCAGAATACTGAAAGCGGTATTTGTCTCGTGGCACATCTAAATAAGACTGTCTTTTAGGACAGTGATGAATGTAAGTTGCTCCCTTCAGAAAATGTCTGAAGTTTTTAAATAAGAGTAATCTTGAAAAGGTGGGTTTAAGTACACAAGATACAGTTTTGGAAAGGGAACAAGATGGACAGGTACTACAATCGGGCGTTTTGCCCCGCAGCTGAAATAGAGTGGGATAAGTAACCTACAAAATTCTCCCAACCAACCTCTCCTACATTACATGTATGCATGTGCATATTTCAAAGATCACCTGTGTTAGATGTGTACATGTAAACATACGTGCTTGTGTTTTATGCACAGGCCAGAACACTTGTTATTTCCTAATCTCCAGAAGAAGAAATATATATATATATATATATATATATATATATATATATATATATATATATAGAGAGAGAGAGAGAGAGAGAGAGAGAGAGAGAGAGAGAGAGAGAGAGGAATGGTATAAGATAATGAAAATGGAAAAAGGATACACTGTAGTAATTATAACAGCTGACACCTTTGGAGGGTTTATTTTGTGCTTGTTATTTCAATATTTTACATAGATTAAGAGGTATTATAAACATTTCCGTAGGAGAGGATGGAATGATGTCTATAAGAGCTTGAAAATGTATTCAAACCTCCATCTGCAGGCTTTACAAACTCAGGCCCACAGTTTCTTACCAAGTCATGCGCGTGAGTGAAGCAGTCCCAGGATGAAAACTCTAAACTGAGCTCAGGGGCCATTCCGGCTATTCCCGGTCATGGCAGATGGCCGAGAGTTGGTACAGCTTTCCAGTGTTAAAGAGAAACCTTTAATCGAAATGCTTACATGTGAAATACGTTGATTTTACATTTCTGGGAAGTAATTCAGTATCTTTTATTTTACATGCTCTGAACCACACCCACCCACCTACCTATGGGCAGGACTCAGCGTGTGGGGCACCTGCTGTTTGCACCTCCAGAGAATTATTAACTCAGTATCAGGCCTGAGAGACACACAGGGAGGTCCTCAGAGTTTTATTCAGGAGAGCATCTGACCATTTAAAAGGCCTACCTGTCCATGATAAAACGTTTTTGGGGAAAAGCATCTCAGTATTCCAAAAGGATGTCCCTTTGTACATGCAGTGCAGTTTTTCTTACACCTAGTCCAACATGCATGAATCCAAAACTTCAATGATTCTGCTCCACTCAAACCCCAAATCCAAGTTTTATTTTATTTTTTGCCACAAAATATTCAAACAGCAGCTGACTTAATATACTATAAATGGTATATCAATTCCTTATGTCAATGGACAGAGAATTTTAGGACCGTCCTTCTTGGAAATAAGAAGAAATAGATGATCGACTAGGCAAATAGGTAGGGAATCATTTTGAATATGCAATTATTTTCATTAGTTATTGGACATTTTTTTAAATATATTATTTTAAATTACATTATTTTAAATTATTTGTTATTCATTATGTATATTGTTAAAATTATTTACATTTATTATATTATTATTTGCTTGATTTTAAGTTGTCTATTCTTTTTTCATGTGTATCGCTCCCTCTTTAATATGTTCCAGATCAGAGGATTCTATTCAAGGCTGCAAATTTTTTAAAAACGAGGTGATTTTTCCTCCTCACAGAATATCTAGCGATGAGACTTTCACATGAGTATTTTGGAAAAGGGCCTCTATGTGATATTAAAAGTGTCTTTCTGAAGATAACATCAGACCAAATGAGATTTAGGTAATGCAGTATTTGAATTAATTTCCCACTACATTTCATAATTTATCTTGGATATAAATTCCACTGGAATTTACTAAACCATGGAATTCAAATGTAAAGTTTTTCACTTTAAGTAAGAGAGATAACCTCCTTTTAATTAAGATCTGTGCCTCCACTCCCCTGTTCTGGAAGAATCAGCTTACCTTGGATTCAGAAGTTACAAATTCACACAGGCCTAACCTTGGCTTCCTGCTACTATCCTCTCCCCTTCTGGCATTTAGACCTTGCTTCAGAATGTTTTATCAGATGTACAGATGAAAGCAGGAAGCGCTAGCCAATTCTTAAAGTACTTGTTTTTTCTGAGCATTTAGGTTTTCTGTTTTTAGGGTTTTTTTGTTTTGTTCTTTTTTTTTTTTTTTTTTACAAAAGAAACAGAAATTTGTAAATAAGTAAACAAGATCAAATGAATTGCCTAAGGTAGTGATGACCTGTATATATAAGGATTTCAGACTTCATTGCTTTGTCTTTTACACACACACACACACACACACACACACACACACACACACACACACGGCTTTGTTAACATTAGGCCAGTTCTCTGTCTTGATGCTTCCCAGTTAACTGTCAAAGCACTTGGGGTTATCGTGAGAAGCCTTAGAAAAGTGCAGGTTTTAAAATGAACTGTGTCAAGTGTGTAGTTTGCTTTGAAAAATGGGAGATTTGCTTCTTCAGGGACACATTCAAGCATTCACCATGCACTGACATTTCTGGTATTCTGCACCAGATTCTTCTTGATGAGAGCAAGGAAATCATGAGTTGAATCCAAGGCCTGATTTTATAGTAAGACGTGTGGACATGAGACCACCTAGAGGCAAAGAAATGGAACCCTATTTTTCAAACCAGAGTTTTGAGAAATCCAAGAGTGGTCAATCCAGGAGAAACAGGTTCCCATGCTGGGGACTGCAGAATATGCAAAGTCCTTGGGGTGATGTGCCTGCCTCCTTCCTGAAGCTGGTAATCTATGAGGCTTCTCGTGGATATTTGGGTAAAAAAGGATATTTGCGTTCTCTGCTGCCCGAGGTGGGTCTTTGATAAAGTTACTTGGAAAGCTTTTGACTAGATAATTTTTCAAAATTTTCTTGAGTTTCACATTTGTTTGCTGGGATCTAAGACTTTTAAGAATTGTGCAATGACTTCAATGTGTAACATGCTGATTTTATTAGTACTAGTGTACCCTGAATTGTTGAAATATATCTATTTTCAAAATACATTGGCTGAGCATTAACATAGAAAGGCAAAGAGAAACGGGACTTTTCTTTGGATGGTGGTTTTAAATGATTCGTGTTTTTGCTGTTAGCAATAAAGGTCACATGTGTTATTGGCATGGAACCCTTGAGCTATTCCCAGGAGTCTGAGTAGTACACAGCATCCGATTATAACTGTACAGAAGGGAAAATGGTTCAGTATGAACCTTGAATATGAAGAAAAAGAGCTATTTATTGTATTCCCATATTGAAGTCAGTTCTTTACCCTATGTTGGAACATAATGACCCTTAACTTTTCACCCCCTCAAACCCTGTAACTTTCCATTTACCTGAAGTGAAGCTGACGAAATCCCCTATCCCAGGATGCTTAGCAACCCCACTGGCGCGAAAAGCCGCGCCTAAAGCCCCCTCCATCTTAGTGAAGGTCCAAGAGACCTATCAACACTAGCCCCCCCTACCACAATCCAATCAATACCCTACACGAACACTAGCCGTCCCCAACCGGATCCTCCCCCTATATAAGCTCGCTCCTCCATTTAATAAATTGGAATTCCTCTCGGACTACCGCGCGTTCTGGTGATTTCTTTCACCCTAAAACACATGTATGCATATGCATATATCATTGCTTTTTTCTTCCTCTGGTCTTTTAGATCTTCAAAGCTTATCATGTTGGCATGTCTTTGAAAATGTCTAAAAGTTTTTATATTAGGTTTCTCAAAGCTAAATTCTATATACATCTGTTTTCAATATGCATATGTGTGTTTGTACAAGTAACAAATAAGGGACTTCCCAATTATCGTTTGCAACTTACATTCGAAATGCAAAATCTGACAGCATAGTCTGAGATACATAAGAAGATTCTGGTCAGTGATTGTGGCCTTTTTGTTTAATAAATGTTCTTTAAAAAAAGGTGAGTTTTATGTAATCAAAACTTACAATAACAAAATTGTTGTAGTGTTATGGAGCAGCTGCCAGTTGATTTTTTATTTTTATTTTTTTGGTTTGAGTAGTCTTTCATTCCTAAGCTTGTTCTGTGTGTGTGTGTGTGTGTGTGTGTGTGTGTGTGTGTGTGTGTGTGTGTGTGTGTGTGTGTGTATACTTCATTTTATCTGAGTGCAGCACAGGTTGTCTGTTATGGGCTACTGGATCACTCTAGGTGGTTTTTTTTTATTATTTACTTATTTTCAATTGTTGAATTGAAATGGTTCTTAGTCACATATTACCAGTAATAATTTTCACTTGACCTGCATGTTTGAAGAAAACTATATTGGGGCTTTTCCTGTGTGCTATTCTTACCCGCAGTTTCTATGCTACATAAAATTACCATCAGATGAAAACGAACAAAAACATCACACCGAGAAAACGTTTCCTTTCTCATTTTAGGACTAGAATGGGATTTGACCTTTCTGCATACTTATTTATCGAGAAAGCATTTAGATTGACTTTAAAGAAAGCTTTTTGCCTCTCTCATTTAAGTGGAGGATGAGAGACCACTCTTTCCAGTAAGAGTTAATGAAGTTGGACAGTTGGTCACTGGAATGTAACAAAGGATCAAGATAATGAGGTTTCTTCTGAACGCCTCTGCACTGTTTTTAAAAGACAGATGAATGACTAAAGCTTATTTTTCTTTTTCAAGAAGAAATTAAGTTTTTATTTACGATTTTCCAAAAAAAAAAGGAAGTAGAAAAAAAAAAGCTTGACCAATTTAACTTGTTCTCAGGAGTGGATATCACTTTGCGTTTTATCTGTGACAGTGCCTTTGAAATAAACCTTAAAATGTGGAGAGACAAGAAAACCATTATTTTGTAAATTGCTATATTACTGTAAACCTAAATTTAAAGGGAATTTTGAAGAGCACCATATAGCCCATTATTTTGACAATCCATCAATTTATGAAAGTAATCTGAACACACACTTCAATTTATTAGAGGTAATTGTTCTGGGAATGCTAACACCCAAGCTCAATAAGATAAATAACAAGTTTAGACCTTAATTTGGGGTTATGGTTTAACGTTAATCCAGTCTATTAAACTTGCTGCTCAACTATTTACATTCAAAATATTGTTTTTATTAAGTAGAAAATTTATCTTCTAAAGTTCAATAATTTTGTTTGATGAAAATACATATAATTATAATTGATATTGATTGCCTTTTATCATTTGTCTATTTTAACACAATATGTTATCTATTTTTATGAGATCGTAATTGGTGTCCTTTTAATTAACACATCCTGCTGTTAGTTCAAACTGAACATTTTATTTGTGACTAAAAGTCCCAACTCAGTAAATATTTGTTGATTGATAAATAATATATCTAATTACTAGAGAAAAACTACCCAAAGACTTGGGACTTAACTGAGGCTGTGGATTACATTCTTGACTAGTGCGAATTATCATAAAGTGAAATTTTGTAAAAAGGTATTTTATAGTTATTCCCAAAATGGCTGGCTGGATGGGATGCGTGTTTAGTTTTTATTAAATCCTCACTGTGTATCACAAAATCAGAGAGGATGAGGACCCTTCTCAGGGGTACATGGCTAATATGTAGAACAGTCAGAATCAAAACTCAGGTCTAGTGCTTTTTCAGCTGTGCAACATTGACAATGAAAAATGCTTAGATTAAGTGAATGAACATTTGCAATTCTCCCAACCTTAGTTTTTAAATAGAGCTGTTTATCTATTTACTAGCTATATGACCTTAGGCAAATCTCTTAACTTCTCTGAGCCACAATAGGCATCTTATCTTTGAAAAGAGGGTAATAATATTAATATGATAATTTAATGAAACAATATTTGTGAAGAAATTGGAACACACTACTGATGCATAGTGCTAAATAAGTATTTATTTAAGTATATTCAATATAAGTATTTCTCAGGCAAATTTTTTGTACAATAGACAAAAGCGATTGTTATAAATTATAACAAGTGGAAAATTATCCTTGAGATAGAGAAAAGTAGGATTCCTTGTACTAAAAAGTGATTTTTATATAGTTCACAGGATTCTGAGGGAAATGTATCAACTGAAACAAAATGTCTTCACCAAAAAGATTACAAGAAGAAAAAAAAGTGGGAAAATGGGAAGCCTATAGATTGAGTCTAAAAGACATAGCAATCACAAAGTAGGGACTTTATATTGGTTCTAATCTAACTAAATGGTAACAAAAAATTGTAACATAGAGAAATATAAACATCAATTATATATTTGATAATATTAAGAAGTTATTTTTAAAATTTTAAGTGTGATAATTGTTTTAGGATTATGTGTTTTTACAAAAGAGTTTCTATTTTTTAGAGATACATACACAAATATTTACAGGTGAAATTACAGATGTCTGGAATTAGATTCAAAATAACCACATGTGAGTTTGCAGAAAGATAGATGAAATAAGACTGCTCAAGAGTTGATAAGTACTGAAGCCAGGCAATAGGTGCATGAATGTTCATTGTACTATTCTTTCTACTTTTATTCATGTTTGAAATTTCCCATAATAAAAAAATATATATTTTAAAACAGAAAAAAAGGAAAAAGTTCTTAATGGAAAAATTATTTCCAGTTATATGGTTAATAATAACATCTGACATTTTCAGAGTGCTTTAGATGAATTATCTCATTTAATCTTTAAGACGGCTCTATGAAATAGGTAAGATTATTATAACCATTTAATAGATAATAATGTGGAGTCAATCTGTCCTCTTAAACAGGCTGTCTTCCTGAGGAAATAAATGCCTTAATCAAAGAGCTTCCTTCTGAAAATTGTCTTGAGTGGATGAGCCAAGTAAGTAGCACTCTCACAAGTGTTTTAACAAGGTGCTAACTGTCTAGGTGTAATACCTGTTAACTACATTCACCTTGAGTGTTACTAGTAACTTAGAAGAGTAGGTCTGATGCAGTGAAAAGCTCATTATAGTAGCCTTGTACCTTCGGCTAAGTTACTTTCTTTATCTGACTTTCAGTTTCTTTGCATATAAAAATGACTAGTTTAGTACCTATTTCACATTTTTTGTGTGTATGTGACAGTGAGTGATTGAAACTGTGAGACCCTCAAAGAAATCAGACAAAGAATTACACTCATATTCTCAGTACTTGGCTCAGCACAGAGTGAATGAATGCTTAGAAATGTGTCCTTTCTGGCTGCATTCTTGCTTTATGCCTTCTTCTCTCCTTTTCTCCCTCATTCCCTCCTTTTTGAGTTTGGTGACAAATTAGAAGTGATCTCCAGGGCCACCCAGACTCGCTCAGACCTTAGCTTTCTCTGTTCAGAGGATTGCTATGAGAAATACGTAAAACAGTGTAGGTAAAATCACCTAAGACGTCTTTGCTCTATTGTGTGCTGATTATGCACATACATGCTAGATTATCTCTAAGGCCTTCAGTGGTTCAGGTTGTGGGGTTTTGTGATATCCATTTTCTATTTTACATTTATGTAGTTTGCCAAATACAGTAATCTTTAGTCTTCAAATATTAAAACAATGATGGTTAAAGTGGAAGTCCAAGATGAGAAGGTAATATGAGAGAAGCCACAAATTTAGTTAAATGAGGTCAAAAGATATCAAAAGAGTCCTAGGATGTCTTTAAGAAAGTGTCATGGGAGGTCTTAGAAGGCTTCTAGTGAACCAAAAGTGGCAAAAGTGGATTTCAGAAACCATATTCACAATGGCAACCTGGAATCAAGAACTATTGCATTTTATTAAATACCTAGAACATAAAGTAGGGATTACTGGGAGGCAGCACGGATTTACCAAGAATAAGGCATCCAAAATTAGGGTCACTTTATAATGGTGTTAACGGACAAGTTCATGGGGTTGTAACCATGTGACCATCAGGATTTCTGCGGTTCATGTAACATCTTCTCAATGGATCCATGTGGACACTGTGTAGTAACAGTCACAGCCTATTGAATATCATGCCAAAAGAAAGGTCTGCTCTGCTCTGGGTACCAATGATTTAGAGGGATGCTGCCCCTGGAGATGACTTTAGTCCAGAAATTATAATTCCTGAAGTAGTTAAATGGATCAGGGATATTTAGCTTGAAGAAAAGAATTCTGGTGAGATACATGATACAGTTTCACATCATTTCACTATGGGGAGAAGAGAGGTGTTTCCTGGGGGAAATGCTGCCACTGCATATCTCATGGCAACAGTGAACAGCATGCCTGAAAGTTCTGTAAGCCTGAAGTTCACAGTGGTCCAGGCCAGAAGTGGCCGATGCTCACCCTGGAGGACTGGCTGTGCACGTGGAGGGGAGGGATGCTGTGCAGGGGATAAACCAATGGGGTCACTGACCAATTAAAAGTGGAAGCTAGGGTACAGGAAGTTCATTTTCTATTTCACTCAATTGAATTTGATCTCTCTAAATCTTGATTTATACCACGGTAGTGGTTATTTTTACTTTGTAGTATGAAGATCTTATCATCTCTACAAGCCATTTAAAAAGGGAGACTGCTTTATTTACCTTACATTTCTATAGCTACTGGTTTGGTTTAAGTATTGATTTAATCAAGTCTTTTGTAAAACACAATTACTATAATAAGATATTACATAAAAATGTTAACTCTGGCAGCATGTAGTTTTTCTTATTTTTGTCTTAGACATTGTTACCTGCTTAAATGTTCCTGTTAAGACTATTTTTAATTGTTTTCAAATAGCCATTACAGTTTTCAAAAGTATAGTTTTTTTTTTAAGAAGGCTAAAATCAAAGAAGAAATGCTTGAATTTTGGAAAATACTTCTGTCTGTGGGAACAATTTTGGCCTCTTCTGACTTGATCACAGCAGACAAGTTGCTCTTTGTAACCAGAGGGCAAAAACTCTTTATCATTTGAATGCCCCAATCATCAGGTTAAAGTTTCTCACCAACTCAGTTGAATTTAACAAGTAATTACTTAGGAGTATTATATTCTCACCACAGTAAGGGTTCAAGAAAGCATAGATTTGTCCCAATTATCAAGTCTAATTATGAGGAGTCTTTGAAGTGTGATGAGGAAGAAGGTGTTCATTACTCAAGACCAGTCTCCTTGCACATTCATAGCTGAGGATGGAGGAGGGCTGCATCCATTAGAATCAGATTCTACCACTCACTGTCTAGCTGTGTGACCTTGGGCATATTGCTTAACCCTCTGAGTCTCAATTTCTGTACCTGTACAGTGGAAATCATAATAGCATCTACCCCAGAAGGTTGTTACATTTGAATGACTTATTGTATATAAAGCATTTAGGTCCATGCCTGGCTGGTAAGTACTACATTAAGTGTTTATTTTATCATTATTATTTATAAGACCTATCAGATAGAGAAATTTACATGGGAGAACAGAGACCAGCTAATCTCCCTCCTCTAAGTCCTTGCTCCCTCTCCTGGTTTGACAGGGGGACCATAGCTTGTTAGACTTGCAAAGAAGAAAAGGTAGATGAAAAAGGAAAGGAAGAAAGGAAAGAAAGGAGGGGAAAGAGATGACACACGTCATTATGCTTTTCATTTCTATCAGGAAATCAAGTTTATGAAGCATCTACAGACAGTAATTCTCTCGAAAAACAAACTCTAGAGTCCGTACATTGATTCATTATTATAAATTTCACATCTGAAGCATTCAGCCAGGGATACAACCAACCTGGATGGCCCAGGTAATCAGTAGTTTGATCTGGCAGTACAATTAAGTCAATGGATGGCCACTAAGCTACTCTCCATGTATTGACTGTTGTTGATTTAAAGGCTAAAAGTCTCCTGTCTCAGCTGCATTTTAGTCAATGACATTTAATGATATTTTCATGCTAATAACCTCAACTTGCTGACATCTTGAGATGCATCCTATTGGCGTCTATATTATAACTTCCTTGGGTAGTCAAGTTTTTGGTAGCAAATGGTGTCTGCTAGTGAATAACATGTGTTGATAGAAACAATACTATAAATGTGCAGAGGGATCTTACTGGGCATGAAGAACCATACGGCATATTATGCTTTTAGTCATAGAGGTTAAATGGATAAATGAGTATATTTCAGGCAATTTATACCAAACTTTAATTCAGTAGGATAGGTATAAAGTATATGATAGGCATAAACGACAAAAAAGCAAGAGGCACCTCAAACTGTATTCAAAGGAATGTGTTAACCATGAAAATGAAAGGCAGAAAAGGGTTACAAGATCGTCTTGATGAGATGCTCAGAACCATTCACCACAATTGATGTAAAGAAAGTTGTAATCCCCCAAATAAAAAAAGTGATTTTTCTGTTCCATTACTAAACAAGTGTGTGTGTGTGTGTCTAGGTGTATATACAAACTAAATCAGAGTTGCCTTACATAAAGCTTCCTTATTGTCATCACTGTACAAATTGTTGTCACTCAGTCTTTTGATAAATCCGTTCTTTTCTTTCCTCTTATTCCTGATGTGATCATTGTACTTCACATTTCTCACTGGACAGAAAGTGCTTGCTTCATTACGTGATATAACAGACGTCAAAGTTATTGGCACACGTGGGTGCTGTCCTGCTGGAGGAGACATAGAACTTTGTATTTGGCTTAGTCTCTTTGGGTTGCTGTAACAAAGTCTCACAGACCGGGTGGCTTATAAACAACATAAATTTTTATCTCACAGTTTGGGAGGCTGGGAAGTCCAAGATCAAGATGCTGGCAGATTCAGTGTCCTGTGAGGACCCATTTCCTAGTTCATAGACTGCACCTTTCCTCTGTGTTCTTATGTGGAGAGGCGGTCTCCTGTAAGAACACTAATCTCATCTGTGAGGGCTCCACCCTCGTAACCTAATCACCTCCCAAACGCCCCACCTCCTAATACTATCACCTTTGGGGGTTGAATTTCAACATATAATTTTGGAAGGACAGAAATATTCAGTTCATAACAGTATTCAACAGAATTAATAGAAAACATAGTTTCTACCTGATTAGAGCTTCTGTTTGAACATATTGAGGAATAAGCTTTTTTTCTTAACCAAAATGATTGCATGTTAGAACTCAAAATGTAGGGATGAGGTGATGGTAGATCTTCCATGTATATAGATCGATTGCATATGCAATCGTCTTTAAATGACAGGGTAATTCAGAATGTTCGTGTTTGCTAACTAAATGCGAATATAAGACTAAACTTCTTGAAAACAATGTGTTTGATTTACTGGCTCCATACTCCAAATCTGGGTTGTTACATTATTAATTTATCTTAGTAATTTCTTTTCTTTTTTCTTTTCTCCTCCTTCCCTCCCACCTTCCCTTCTTTGTTTCCTATTGTTCCAGAGGCATGCATCTCCTGAGTTCTTTCCTCCCTCAGAGTAAAATTGCAAGGACCACCTTCTTGGACTTCATCTGCTCCTGATTTACCTCTTGCTTGATATGCTTTAGAACAGACAGGCTCTTACACTTGACTGCAGTCACATTAATAGGTTGTTAGCACACACGAGACTGAACTCCGTTTCACACCCCACCCAGCTCCAGTTTACAACAAAGAAGATCTGAGAATTTGCATTTCTGACCAAATGTCAGGTGATGCTGCTGCTGCAGGGCAGGGGGGCGTATTACTGCTCCAACTCACTGACCTTTTTTGTGTCCCAAGAATACAACATGCTTGTTCCAACCTCAGGGCCTTTTCACCTGCTGTCTCCTCTGCTTGGAAGGCTCATACCTTTTAGGTATTTCTTAAATGCTGGTCTCTCATGAGAACTTCTTTGACCCCTAAATTTAAAATCACATCTCTCTCTTTCCCCACAATATATGCCTGCTTTATTTTTTTCCTGTTTATCTTTCACTCGTTTAACATATTGTATACTTTATTTACTTAGTGTTGATTTTGCCATCTGTCTCCCTGCTAGAACATAAGCACCAAAGATACAGGAATGGTTTGTATTTGATTAGTATGTTTTCTGTTATATCCTTAGCACCCTGAACAGTTCCTGATACTTGTAAGCCACAACGAATACATACTTGCTGAATAAATGAATGGTTAAGATTAAGAATTTATAACAGGGTTCTAAAAGAATTATTGAAACCACCAAAAAGATGATGTAGTCAGTGATGGTTATAATTAATGCATGCTGAAGCCTCACAACCATCAAGGAGCATGGAGAAAATCTCTGACTTTTAGGAACTTATATCTTGAAAGAGATGGAATATATTAATTCCCATTAAAAATCTGGTCAAAGCAGATGCCACTAAATACATGACCGAGGCCTGGTCCTGTACGGGATGCAAAAGAATTAAGGTCTTTTTGGGGAAAAGCTAACTTTTCCATTACCAAGGATTTTTTTTTTTTGGTCAAAAGATAATACTTTCAGGAACATTTAATTTTTACAGACTATCTGAGATGACTTATAGTTAGTATAAATACATATAATAGTAAAGGGGCACATAAATAATTTTTTAAAAATCTGTTAATAGTGATAAATATTAATAGAAACAATCTTGCATATTAAATATTGATTAGATATTTTTGAAGTCATAACTTTCAAACCAGTTTTATCTTTGGCTCCATTTTAATTTTTGATATAGTAGAATAAAATATATTTTTAATGTAAGAATATATATCCGTATTACTCCTCATGGTTCTGTGGTAAAACCAAGGACATAAGCATCTTGTTCTTGAAGTTTAGATTTAAAATCTTTCCTGTAATGCCCTTCTAGTATGTGCATAATCTAACTCATCAATTCCAACTTGTATAATAAACTGGTGCCTTAATTAAAAAAATGCAAACGAGGGTGCACTACCAAACCTCAAATAATACAATAATATAATCATGTTTCTTTGTAATATTAGTTCTCAGTCTTTAAGTATTTTTTTTTCACTCTTGAAGTTTAAGCCTAATAATCTAAATTTTCATCCATAATTTATATACTTAGGAAATTTTCAATATATTGCCATGAGGGAATTTTTGGAAAGCCGAAAGAAATGTTCATTATTTCATCGTCATTTGCAGTAATCTCTCTCAAACCCTTTTCTGGAATTGATAGAGATATTTTTTAAGCCTTACAAGTAATAATTATAGTATTGAAAAAATAATGGCTTGTGTGTGCTGTGAGCTGTGTACTTTTATTGGAAACATGCAAATTAGGGCTTATAGAGAGCTACATAATAATAGCCCCTAATTATGTCATATTTCCCTGAAATTATATCATATTTACATATACTGGCACTGAAGATAACACTATGGAGGGTCCATCGCTGACACTGTGGTGGGATCTGACCTCATGATGGGCTCAGTTAAGGCAGGAATGAACACAGGAAGCTGCACTAGCCAGAGGAGACTTCAGCACTTAAGCATTTCCTAAAAGAAATATATGAGGCAATTTGAAGCACGTTGGAATTTGTTGAGAATCCAGATTTCTGCTTTTAGAGCTACTTACTGTCTACTTAAGGAGTTCTCAGGCAATTGGAAGCAATTTGTGGGTTAGTGCATTTACTTTTGCCTTATTGCCCTATAGCACTAAACTGTCAGAATATAACAGAATTACAATGTGATGCTTGTTTCATTTGATTTTACCAGGAGTATGACCGATTTAACTTTGAAAAAGAAGCATAACAGTCAATGCATTTACTTAAACATTAACACTGTTATCAGTGCTGGTTCTGACACTCAGAAAGTCAATGCTGCTTTCTTTTGCTGCGGCATGATTTAAACTCGCGTACACAAGGAAGTGTGATGTTCAATGAAAGCCAGGCTCTGTTGGAAAGTAGGGGAATTTATCTGGGCCTAGTACTGTGCTTATCATATTATAGGCATACGTTGAGTGGGAAAACACCACACACATACACGCCTATCCATAGTTAAAGGTGCTTCGCTCTCAGTGCAGTTCTCTCATTAGTGCAAGAGCACGGCTAAGGAGTGCAGAAGTGATCTCTGTTATAAAAATATTAATATAAGGCAACCACAGTCACTGGAACTCTAAATTTGTATGTCTTCTTTTTTCCCTTAGAAAGTGAGAAATGCAGAAAATTGCTTCTCCAAGACAGTATGAGTTTTCTGTTAAAGATATGAAAATCAAACCATACCTTCTAGCTGTACAATTCAGAGCTGCCATCCTCCTTCCTTTCTTCAGGAGGCCTGCTTGGGTCAGTGGAATTTAAGTATATGCCTTCCCACACCATATCAATGACATGCAGTTCCAGACTTTGGGGATAGAACTTAATCTAGAAGAGTTTAAGATCATTGCGTCAGTAACCCTTACTGAATGCAGGTGGTATACAGAACATCTCATTATTCCAGGCACCATAGGGAGCTATAAAATGACATGTGATATATCAATTCATAATTAAACTGTAGAGATGGGGCTAATATAAAAAAGATATTTAACTATAAAATGCAAATTATATTATTGACTTATTCTAAAACCATCCTTTTTTTTAACCTTTCCCAGCGAATGCTTTCTATTTCAAAGTAGTCTTCCTAAGCAGAAAGTACAAATTTCTCTAATAATGACACCATTTCTCAAGACAGTTTTGGAAGCTATGTCACATTTTTGAGCATTCTCAAATGAGGATGATTAATGTCATTTGCCAGAACTTCAGAAATAACCAACAGTGTTAAGAGCCAAGTCTGGTAAATACGATCGACAATCAGAGAGATTAACACCAAGTTTGCATAAAACAAAAACTATATTTTGAGCCAAAGAATATAATCACTGGTCTTAGCCAATGAATTTGTGTCATATAGAATTCTTCAAGTGTTGAGATAGTTTTTAACATTTTGATATATTCAAGCTGATTTGAGCCATCTGCTATAGTATGCAGCATATCTAGAAATAGGGATTTGCTACTTCAATAAAATCAGATACCAAGGACAAAATCTTGGTGCTCAATTATAATTTTGATTCACGTTTCTGTATAATGAGAATATTGGAGTTTTCTTGTAAACAGTGAAGATTTTATATCTAGGTTACATTTAAAATATATTTAAAATTTTTGAAATGTAGATTTTAGCTTACTTTTTTTTGAAGATGAAAATAACCATGTTAGTAGTTTGTTGTTTCTCACCCAACATATATAACCTTTCCCGAAACTTTTCTCATGACATAGTTTCTTCCAAAACAAGTTAAATTAGTTTTAATTCTACCATTTAGGAGCCATTTGATTTTGGTTTCAGTTTTCCGATCTGTAAAAAGAAGGTGCTAGGCTGAATGAACATTAATATCCTTTCAAGTTCTAATATTTTATAGTTGTTTCTTCTCTGCTTAAATATCAGCTCCTAGCCACCATCTATATCTTAATGAAAAGAATGGGATCTTTGATATTTTAAACATTTTTATGAATGAATCCCAGAAACTGACCAGGTAAATATTCTGTGTAGCAACATGAACATATACCATAACTTAAAAAAAAAGTTTGTTAGCACTAAAATTGTGACTCTCAATGTTTTTTCATTCCCAGAAGCTTATTTTAGCATGTCAAGTGAATATGTTGACGATTTATCACATAGAATTCAACATTAAATTTTTGCCTTAAGTGATCACCCATTTTTGTTCTGACATAAAGCAATATTCACTGCAGCTGCTAGTATATGACAGTTGACTGGCTGAACTTGGAATTACTGCCGCTGCTCGTTGAAACATGTTGCCATCTATTCTTGCTGCAATGTGATTGCTCTCCTGTTTTCACAAGCTATTCAAAGAAAATTAGTCTCATTTCTTTATGGGGACACTTTGCATAAACATGCAGTCATCATTTATCTACAAATCACGTAAAGTTAAATGTAATCAATTACTGTTGTATATAAGTATTCAGGGTGGTACTATCGGGGTGTCCTTGTTGCTGATGGCTGACAAGGGTTGATATCATCATATCAGGGACCTTCATTTATTTGCAGCTGGGATTCCTTGATGTAAGAATTTACTGACATGTTTTCATGGGTATAAATACTCACAGATGTCCCCATTCTTTCTGAGTGGTCTGGATGCCATTTTGAGAGGGGCTGGAAACCTCACCCCAACTATTTCATTAACAGACAGACTTATGTTACATGTAAGCCAATCCAATGCAATCCAAAAATTATTTATACATTCAGCATCAACGCTGGTACTTCAGTTTTCTGCCATTGTTTGTGCCATAGCAAGAGATTCTATAAGACTCATCAATGTCTGTGGATGTATTTTTCAGGAAGTGGTGTCTGAATGCACTGAGAATCGCCTCTGCTTAGAAGAAATTAGTCATCAGGGTTGGACATTTTTCAGTTGTCAGAAATTTCTAGGAATTTTGTTTCCCTACTTACTAATAAGAAAATTTGGGAAACACGGTTTTTTGTTTGTTTGTTTGTTTGTTTGTTTTGCTAAGATAAAGCAGGCAAATAGCTTCCCCCTCTCAAGCCCCAACATTTTTCTACCTAGAAAATGACTTTTTTAACTTGATTAATGCTAACCTTTAAAAACAAATTACTAAACCAAGCAGCATTGCAAGACCAGTGAGTTTTTTTTTCATTCAACTGAATGAAACCTTAACTAAATTACTGGTCTAGACAATGTTTGGCTCTTTGATTTGTTGTTCAGTTGAGGAGAAATTGTATGCACCACAGCATGGCAGCAGACTGGATATACCTAGTTGAAGCAGCTTTGCTGGGTGACAGAATGGGGTAACAGAGCCATAATTTATAATCACTAATATAAAGATGTTGTATCAATTACCTAAGGAAAAATACCATACTGAATTTATATCCTTTAGTTATTAGAAAGTGGCAGCTATCTTAAATTAGTTATACAAAATAAAGAATTTAGCGACAGAAATTAATCATTGTCATGATCCGTACACAGACGCTGAGTTGCAGCTCTCTGCAAAAACATTTGTTTGGAAAAAGGAAAATTGCTATTATGGTCACCTTAATAGAAAGAGACAATCAAACAAATCTTAATTTAAAAGATTTCATGCAGTCATAAATCATAATGGCACTGAGATTTAAGGCACAAAAAGCAACTTCATAAAGAAGGGAGGCCTGCGAGGCCAAGCCAGGAACCAAGCCTCGTGCCCTTCTGTCCCTCCATCTTATTAGCTATGTTGGAAATGTTTTGATGGTTCAGCTCGAACTGAGCTGTTCCTTTTGCAGTGAAATGTAACCATCTCCTAATTTGCTTTCCTACCATTCCCTTTTCTAGTCTCCTCCAATCCATTCTCCACCCAGCTAGCAGGATTGCCTTCAAATGTAAATGGAGTTGTAACACCCACCTCCATCAAAAATTGTTAGTGCCTTCAAGTTGCAGTTAGGGTCATATGCAACCCCTTACAGTGACCTGACCTCACCTCCTGCATTCCCTCCCCAAGAATGCTGGCCTGCCTTCAGATCCTTGAGTACCCCTTTTCCTCCTGGGGTACTCTGAGGGAGAAGGTCATACTGATGTTTGCTCTGTATTTGGTTTAACCCATTATTTCTAATACTTTTAGCTCCATGTAAGCTAAGTAAGTCCATAGCTAAGCAAAACAAAATAACAAAAATCTTCTTAAGGGAGGAAAATGCATGGGGTAAGGCAGTAGAATTGGAATCACCTACTTAATAATGACTGTATGCAATTTGTATTGCTAATTCTTATATTAGCTGAATGTTCTGTTTGGTTTACAAATAGTGAAATTTATGGCCACCTTAACTGATATCATGTGGTTGAGCACAAATGTTTGCATGCCTGCGAGTGATAGATGCCCCATGATCAAGTACTATTTGGTAGCTGCACAACAACCTCTTGGAAGGCAAAGTAAGCATCAACACAAGCTACATTTTCTTTATTATTATATTGTTCTACCATCTGTCTGCATGGCTTTCTCAGACTTCTTTAAATAGGCTTCAGACTGGCCAGTGTCACCAAGCATCCAACTCTTACAGATGGGGACCTAGCATAGCCAACTAAATTGCAGCTGTGTCTCAGTGCAGGCCAGGACATACTCTTTCTGGCCAGTAACTCTGGTTTTGACAGCAGTCTGGTAGCATTAATATATCAAAAGAAGAAGCTGATGTCTTTGTTGTCAAAATGTGTGTGTGTGTTTAATTTTTTATCAGAAATTCAAACTGCCACCTCTTAGAATAAATAGCTCGTCAAAATCTGGGATCCCAAAGCAGGAGTAATGAGGGAAATATCTGTAGTCAATTAAGGGGAGTTAGCATTTGGCAGTGTATTTTGAAAATGAAGCAATCAGTGTATTCTATATGGATTATTTCCAAGACCTCAGTATAATCTTTCTTTAGGACCAAAGCACAAATGAAGTTTGGAAAAACAAACAAATGCAATTTTTTTTTTTCAGTACGAGAAAGAATATGTAGATTCTCAAAGAATCAGTTTTCTTGAATGGAGTACAACCTCATGGAAAATTCCTTCTGTTCTTTTCCTTGTGACTGTATCGGGTCAAATGTAGCTCAAAATTGGAAAAAAACAAATAGGACTATATCTAATCTTCCTGCATGGCTCAGTTGCAAATGACACAGTTCAAATTTTCAGGACAACATACAGAATTAGAAAAAGGAACTAGGTATGTAGCTAACATAGATTAATGGATCATTTTTCACATTCTAGGCCAGAAAGTAATGACTCAGATGTAGCCTAGCTTTGCTTGTTAACCGATGAGCATATTGATGAAAATGGTGAGTCATTTAAATGACAGGTCTCCCTTCTCGCACCATCTGTCTAGTAGCAACGGACAGTTAAGGTATAAATTTGGATGTCTCTTAGTGATAGCTTTATATGAAAGCACACCATAACTAAAACTGCCTCCACAATCTGAAAATTTATAGGATTTATTTGGTTATTTTTTCACTGTTTTAGAAGAGGACATCATATTGGGTAAAGTAATAACTTTTTAAAAGAACATATCATGAAAGGAAATAACGAATTCAGTAAACCTCCTGGAGGCAGAACCATCAGCTTTGACTCTCTAGAGCAGGCCCTGACTCGAGGCCATTTTAAGTACCTTGCAAGTCTCTTCGTACAGCTTCACTGTTTGAAGACTTTGTGCTGGGTAGGAGATAGGAACACACATGAAGAGGGGAGTTTATTTTTACAATGACAAAAACACTGATGTTGAATTTAAGTGTTTTCCATTATCTACAAAGTCATATGAATGTAGGTAAACAGGACAGTGTGAGTATGTTAATGTCTAGAATGATTCTTGAGTGTTTGGCTTTTCCTAAGCTCCTATATTTGCTTCATTTAAACTTCTATGTTGATCTACGTCTTTCAAAATTTATATAGCTTTCTATTGACCTCTACACAATCAGAATTTGTGGAAAAGAGTTTTTTTTTTTTTTTTCCTAAATAGAGAAACATTTACCTTTCTGTTTGGAAAAGAAGGTGATTTGACAAATAAATTACTTTGAATTCAAATAAAGTATGAAAATAATATTTATCCTACCTGCAAGAAAATGTAAAATACATTTAAAGCCTCTTTAGCAGTTTTCATTAAACAATTCTAGTTATAAATACTTTAAATTTTTTCAAATAAAATCCTTTAGAACTTTTATTTATAGCTTTATGGGGAAATAAATTTCATTTAAAAAATAATCCTGACCAAACATTTTATTTAATTTCAACCTTGGTATCTCCTATTTCCACAAAATACTCAAGTGATAATATATACCTGAGAGGATTTAAAGCATACTATTATATGTTATATTAACTATTACATTAACATTTTAAAATATAATGAACTTGTTTGAAACAGGTGATAAGAAAGATTGTCATTCATTTTGTTACATTGTAAAATTCAGAAATGAGGATATTATAGCCCAAATATGTCTTTACTAAAAAACTTAAATAAGAGACCTGAGCATATAAAACACTAAAATATGATTTTTGATTAGATGAAGAAGCAAAATTCTTATAATACCTCATAATACAGTACAGAAATCTCTCTAGAAAATTATGTAGTAATTATATAATAATGGTTATATTATAAAACTTTTATGATAAAGCTTTAGAACTTTAATTACTTTCTCCCATAGAATAATTGATATAAATGTGTTAGATTTTATGACTATTTATACCAGATCAATTACATATTTTAAAGTAGACTTTTATGGACTGCTCTGTAATAAAATAACTATTTGATTTACATCTTTAATTGGAAACTCCATTTACAATATAAATTTGGAAGGCCAGGAGTACATTTGTCTATTTCAACTACTGAAATTTGTGTTTCCATCTCTCAAGCTCTTCAATTTGTAACCACAACACAATGTTCAGTTCACTTTTTGCCCATAAAGAACTCATGGATTCTGTGATAATCTACCCCCTTTAATCTCCATTTTTTATATCAAATAACAGTGAGAACACTAATTATTTTATGTTGTAATATTTTGTTCAATAAGGTTTCCTTAATTGTTCTTAATTTAAAAAAGTAATTAAAAAAACCCACAAATTCACAAACTCTTAGAGTGGTGGGACTTTAGAGACATTGCAATTCATCCAACTGAGTGAATGAGATCCTTGAGTCCCAGTAAAGTTAAATGCTTTGTCCCAAATGGCAGCAGAACCAGAACTCAGGGCTCTTTATTTCTGTTTTATTGCATATCAGTTAAAATATTTATTTCATAGTTTATGTGAAATGTTGACATTTTAGGTAATATGGGAATAGAAAAATAGAAGATATTTCCTGTGTTCAAGGAGTTTGTCCTGTAGCTGAGTTTACAAACTATTTACATAAATAATAATATTCATTGGTCGGATTTAATAATTTTTTATTATATAAATATTAATCACCATCTGAATACCGTTTCATTTATTTTTGAGCACACAACAAAGTAAAAAGTCCTTGATAAGTAAATGTATAAGCACATGCCAGTGCTATGCCAAGCTACACTGGAGTTTGACACAAAAATAAATATCAATGATATAAATGGTCTTTATATAAAATGTTGACATTTTGTTCATATACTTTATTCACAGTTCCTAAGTTTTTACCTAATGTCCTTTTTCTGCTTTGGGATTCTGTCTAGGATTCATTACCTTTAATTCTTGTAAAAAATTGAGGGTTTTTTTTGCATTAATATTGATTTTTAAAATGTTATATTAAAATAGTTTTATTAGTTCTGAGATTTTGGACATCCAATTAGATTTTTACCTGAAATGAGTGCTTGATTTGCCTCACCCTCATCCTTGGTATACACACAAACTTGAGTATACACACACTGCTTTATTTTGTACTTGAGAGATGTTTATTTGACTACTTTTATCCAAAAAAAGGCTCGTAAGTCCCAACTGGGAAGATTGCTTAAGTGTGAGAAAATGTGATTTTAGTACGATGCAAACTAGGAACATATGTCATAAATAACTCAGGTATGTTAACTGGTATTTGTAGATGAATCTGCAAATTTCTGATTGTAAATATCCCAAGTTCCATAGTATACATATTATCTGAGCTCTCAGATCAGACTTCAGACTAGTATAATAAAATGAAGACATAAACCTGACAAGCCAGAAGCTAGAGATGTGTCTGCCCTTAATCATAGCACATGTAGTAGCATTCCGCTTTCAAGATTATTCTTGAATTCCTATAATAAATATACGTGAAGATTGCATTGGATCTTCTCTAAAATATCACATCATTTTGCAACTTCAATGCAAGATAATTATCTTTACCAGATGTTATTTACTGAAATAATTTCTGGACCAGACGATAACATTTAACAACCAGTATAATGTTTTGATGTTCTCTTATGCCCCAGTGCATTCGGACTTATTACCAAATCACTACTACAAGGCTGGACATTTCAACAATTTATAAAAGTCATTATACATGGCACAGTAGTAACTCTATAAGAAATGGCTTAAACGTCTTATGCATGTTCCATATTCTTCCACCCCTTAATCTGAATTTTTTTCTCACTCATTCTTCTTGTGTATAAAATCAAAGCAAATAGTCTGAGTAGAATTTTAAAAGAAAGGCTCTATTTATCACATTACCTAATTTCTTATTTTCTGTTTATACATCTTGTGCATGATACAATTTAATCATGTAACCATGTCCATTCAATTATTTGCTGATCGCCTTTGATCTTGAGATTGGCTTTTTGCCTTCTCTTTGGATGCATAATGTTTTGAAATCATCATTCTAATTGTTATCACTAAGTTAGCACAGAATGATACCATTTCTGGTTTAAAATATATAGCTCTCTGGAGAGAATTACATAATAGAATCAATACATGCCAAGATTCCTTGTCTAAGCTTGTCTGCTTGTGCAAATTGTACAATGTATATTTTTACCTACATATTTTACTTTACTAATTCTTGACCACTGAAAATGTCAAATCCTAGAAAATGTGGCATTCCTATGCATGATGTTAATATCATTCTTGGAAAGTTGTTAGTCCAAGATTCATTTGATGAATCCGGTTTATGTATACATTTATGTTAGCATCAGAGACAAGTTCTGTTTAGAAATAACTCCAAGAACAGTTTTCTTTATTTTCAAATTGAAACCAGTCGGATTTGCTTCAGCCTCAAAGAGTACCTTTATGTTAAATTTTAATACTGGCAGCGAGCACATTATTTTTTTCTAAACATGAAATGGGTTAAAAAAATCAGACTCTTGTGTGCCAAACACTGTGCTAAATGACTTTACTGACTATCTCAATTATTTGCCCCATTAATCCTGCCAAGTGCTTGTTATTACCCCCATTTAGCAAAACAGAAACTGAAACAGAGTTTACTCCATGACCAAGCCTAGTAAATAGTCCTGGTCACAGTAGTGTTTAGTTCGGGCTCTGAAAACAGAGCTTGGGCAACCTCTGTTTTTTAATGAAACACTTCTGTCTGCAGGTCCTCACTGGCTGAAAATAAAATGATCTCATGGCGATGATATGGTGACTCATTTGGCCTTCACCAAATCAATCTCCTTGCACTTGGTACTAAACAGCTTGGAGAGGCTGTAAACTTCTTTTCCCCTTGTAGTTCTTTACTTGGCTCATGTGTTAGAGAGTAATAGTAGTAAGAAGACCCTGTATCGGGCATGCACAGAAAGGCTTCATTTTGTCCAAATGAATCAGCTGAAAAGGGACCATCATTGGAATTGAATGAGGGACCTTGTCAAGATTGCAATAGATCAAGGGCCTCTGGACCATTGTTAGAGAATGGAACTTTATTATTTCACTTAAATATCATTAATTTTCAATATTTCAATTTCTCTTTTTTTTTCATCTTCTTCCTTCTTGAATATAGACAAAGGTGTGTAAAATACAAGCTTTCATAGAGAATTTTATTCAATTTTTTGTTTTCCCTGTGCTCAGTTTCTTCCACCCTTCCCCTCTCCCAAACACATGCATAAAATAACTTTATTATTCAGTGATAATGGAATCAGGTATGTCACTGTCCTCTGCTGCCTTACTTTTAGAAGTGAAAACAAGATAAATAAATTATAATGACTTGTACATGTTTATTTTCCTTTATAAGAAGAAAGCGTGATCATAACCTTTTAAGGGTTATGCAAGTAATATATTCCCACGGTCTAAACGATAATGTTTACACAGTTTGTATATTAATAGGTGTTTATTTGCCACTGCAAAATTCCTTTTGCCATGCTTAGCCATGGATTTCCTGTCTAAGGAGGTTATGGAGTTAGAATTGATTTATCACATTTGGCCAGATATTAGCATCCAATTCTGCTATTAGCTAATAATGAGTCTGTTTCCTGGCCTATTTGAAAATGAAAATTATACTTCTTCTGCCTTCAGTCTACTTAGAAATGTCACAAAAAGAATAAATTGTACGGAGAGTTTGAAACAGCTAAGAGTGTGGTTGAATCCTATGGCACGTAAAAACCAGAAACCCTTAAAGTAACACCTACTGTCACTGATCAGTATCCTTCATTTTAACTGTGAAATGATATACTCCTGAGAATAGGTCCAATGCTTACTGGATTTATTTTAGTATCTTAGTTGGAACCAAGGGATGGTTTTAAGATTGAAAAAAGAAATAATTGTGTACGTAGTTAGGGATTATGATCCTATCAGCTCCCAGTATATCCATTTGAAATCTTCATTTAGCCAAAGCTAAACACATTTTGGATTAGCTGCCTTTTGAGGTTATCTTGGTCCCCTCTGCCTTCCAGGAGTATTGACTGTACTTTTTTTTCTTTTTCTTTTAGATCTAGTCTCAGTTTAGATTGAGGTCTGTGCAGAAAAGGAGGATCTCCTTTCCCACATAGAGAAAGAGATTATGGCTCTTAGTAATAGTGTTACTCAAAGGGTCAATTTCCTCCTTAAATCCACACTAGTTTATGAGTGTCGGCATAATTTAAGTGGTGTGAGTGTGACTCAGGAAATCTGAGTCTTTTGCCACTAATTAACTAATTGGCGTCATTAGTCTGAGATGATTTTATGCACCATTTTTTGGGCTATGTTAATCCTAAACCTGATATGAAACAGGGCTGCCAAAACTAAGATTTTTTAAATCCAATTTATTGAGCACTTTGAGAGTGCTTGTTTTTTGTTTATTGTTTTCACAGAGTAGATTCAAATGGAATAAATTGTAAGAGAAATTAAAAGGCTCTTGATGTCAATTCTAAGATGATTTGCTTTTTAAATTATTATTATAGGCCTTTTACTGTTTATTTTTCAGTATATCTTGAGAAATAAACATCTAAAAAGTAAATCTCAGACCTCGAACAATTTAATAGGCTGGGAGAAAGTGATCAAGCTTTAGGAGCTAATGTGCATCCTAACAAAATGAAACAAAGCAAGAGTTCGTTAGCGCTTGGCACTTAAATTCATTCAACAGAGATTATAAAATCATAGATTATAAATCCACAGGCACGAGAGACTCATCATAGGCTTATAGAATGGGAAGAAAGGCCTCACTGAAGTTTTTTTAAAATCATTTAAAAATAGCAACTCTTGGAGGAAATGTTACTACCCATTTGTTTCCTTGGCCTTTTGTTAGGTAAAGGCCTTGAGGATAAATCAGGGCATCTGAATACTGCTTATACCCCCTAAAAAGGGTGAAAAATGGTAGGTCAAGACTTGAAGGTTGCTGTGTGGCAAGTTGGTGGAAAACATTTTCCTGAACATGCCAGTATTGGATCTCAACGATGCTTTTGGTGGTCTAAATGCTTTCTTTACAGTTTTCTGACTCTTTCCAAAGGCTCCTGTAGTTATAACTGTGCCTCCTGCCCTTTAGCCCTTCCCCAGCTCCCATCCCTTTCCCCAAAGCAGCAACAGTTTGACCTCATTGTAAAAAGTAATGAAGATTCTGGTAATTATAACTTATAAAGCACCTCACTTTCTTTCTCTGCCGCTTCTTTTTTTCCAATTCTAGTTTGAATGGAGTTTGTCCCATCACATGAGTGGATTTGTGTAGAGATATATCCTAAGGGTCTTAGTAGTAGGGTCAATGTTATTCACCATTGTGTCTCCAGAATAACATGAGGCTAGGAGTTTTCTGGTTTGCTTCATTTTGACAGATTTGAATCAAAATGTGGATACTCATCACCAAATAATAAGTGGAAACTGAGTCTGACATGAACCCTGAGTCGTACCCCTTTCCAGACCCTGGTCCCATATCCTCTCCATCTTTGTGTTATGGTTGTCCTCTCCTCACCCTTGTGCTCATCAAAAAGGAAAGATAAGAAATGAAGTTTCTACTGCAAATGTTACTTGATTTTTTTAATGCAATATTTTATTTTTAATTAAAATGATTCCCAGGTAAACTCAGATTTGCCTAATTCAGATGCCCCAGTATCACAGAGGCTACATTAAAATATCATATGCCTGCTGCTAGCACATTTTGTGTTTAGTAAACATGTGTTAAAATGAGCTAACTTTTATTTAGATGCTTCAGAAATTTGTCATGAAAAGATGAGTCTATATATTCTGTTATCACTAACATATAGTTTAATCTTATTTCATAATGAGTCTCTGACCTCACAGGTCTCCTTTCCTTCTCCTTCACAAGACAGTAATTGAGTTCTGGCACGTGAGATCTGCTACTAAATATTCACTGGCAATTTGCATTGAAATGTCAGATACGTTATTTGGGAATACTCCAGATAACTTAGGAAGGTATTTAATTTAAAAGTCTTCCTGAGGGGAAAAGTAAGTGTACATCAAATGAAACAGGAGGCACCCCTAAAAGTTTTAGAAGTCAGGTGGACAAATGGGATGCTCAGAACTTCAAGAAAAGATGGCAATCTCCATTCCACATGGTGACATATCAAAGTATTTAAAAATATTTCATATTCATCTTAAGTGATTAAGCTCTGGATAAATATTAAAAGCAAACTTTGGGACTATTATACTTGATGTCCATATTAGTTTGCTAGTAGTGCCATAATAAAATACCAGAGATGGGATGGTTTAAACAACAGATGTTTATTTTCTCACAATTCTGGAGGCTGGTAAGTCCAAGATCAAGATGTCATCAGGTTTGGTTTCTTCTGAGGCCTCTCTTTGTGTCTCTCTATGTGTCCAAATTTCCTCTGATGGAGACACCAGTCAGATTAGATAAGGGCCCACTCTACTGGCCCTGTTGTCACTTAATCACCTCTTTAAAGACCTTGTATCCAAATATAGTTACATTATGAGGAACAGAGTGTTAGGGCTTCAACATATGAATTTGAGGACACAGTTCATTCCATAATGATATCTAAGCCAGAAGTTGTCTTAGAAATATATGATTCAGCCAGTACGTAAGCCCTGAGTACTCACCATATAGATGGTGCAGACTTGGACAAGTCACTTCATGTCTGCGAACCATATTTCTGTCATTTGTAAAGAAGAGAAATTGGAACAGCTGTGTAGAGTAGGGAGAACTAAATGAAATAATTTGCGTGAAATGCCAAGCAAACAGTAAGGATTTAATAAAAGTAATTTTTTGTGATGTTTCTTGTGATTTTATTCTTGAGTTTGAACCAAACTCCACATCTCTATCCTCCTCACACACAATTAAAAATAACATTGCCACATGCATAGAGACAACCAATACACATGATGATGCCTTTTACCTCCCTGAAGCCTGGAGATTATAGAGAGAGCCCAAAACGAAGTCTCTAAAAAAAAAAAACAAACAAACAAAAAAAAAAAACAGGACAGGATACCTCCTGGTGTATCTCAGAAGTAAAATTGGAGGGGAGGGGCCTCAGGAAGGACATTTGATTATATTAGGCTTATGCATGTCAGCCAGTGGTTCTCAATCCCGTGGGCTCGCTGGGAAGATCTGAGCTTTGGTTGAGTCCCTAGGAAGCCAGTATACAGTGGCAAATAGTCTATATACACCCCTAAAGTTTGTCATGAAAATTATCTGCAGTAACCTACATGAGTATAAAGTTTATACAGTGCCAAGCTAAGCTCATTAAGTTAAAGTTTTAATGAATAAATGTTAGCTCTTATTATCATAGTTCAAGTCTGAGCTCAAGCTGTCAGTATTCCTTTTCTCACTTTCTCTTTTCCTGGCTCTTCTCCTGTCTCTCTCTTCATTTTCTGTCATGTCTCCCCAACAACTATATCAAATAAATATACATGAATTTAGGGGAGATTGACTCAATTTACTGAAATGGTCTGGAAATACTTCTGTACTCTTTTCCTCCTCTTGTGTAGTAATGATGATATTTCCAAAGAATGTCAGGGGGCAGCTGAAAAATGGAAGGAGGAAGAGAGGATTATGATGGAATAGAGACAGGTTGGGTGGTTGGGGACTTTAGGAAAGAGAGACAGCAGTGTGTCCCGACAAGGGGACCTATTCTGGAGCCAGACTGAGTATAAATCCCAGCTCTGTGAAGGTTCCCAGCTGTGTGAGCTAGGTCATGTCACCTCACCTCCCTCTGCTTCAGTATCCTCTTCTGTAACTCAAGGATGATGATAAAAATATTTCAGGGGGTTGTTATGAAGACTCAGTGAGTTCATATTTAGATTTTAGAACACACAATAAGCATGAGCTCATAAGTGTTGGTTAATTTTTTTAAACATTAGAATAGGTGCTGGAAAGCAATTGCCTCCCTGATTTCATTCGCATAGTGGTTAAAGGCATAGGCTGTGGAGCCCAGGTGCCAAGGTTTCAGACATTGTTTCTTCCAAAGACCAGCTAGGTTACACTGGAGAAGCTGTTTAATGTCTCAGTGCCTCAGTATTCTTCTATGAAATGGGGATAATAACAGCAGTACCCAGATCACAGTGTGATGGCGAAGATTAAACAAGTCAATATGTGTTACGTTCTCAGAAGAATACTTGGCACATGATGGGAAGAGTGTGTATATATATATCTATATCTACATCTATAGCTCTCTCTATATGTATGTATTGACATAACTAGGTATATCTTTATATGTGATTGCGATTATTACCCGAGCAAAGGTAGGGAAAGGTAACTCTAGACTAGATGTTGAGATGACTTGAGTTCTCTTTGTCCTTAAGCAAGTGACATTGCCTCTCTTGGCCTTGGGAATGACTGAAGTCCCGTCCAGCTTTCACATTCTCTGGACCATTGTCTTGATCAGGTAATGATCAGGACTTTGGCTTCCTCAGGAAATACTGGTTATTTATGCCTTTGGAAAATGTAGAAAAATAGAATTTTGGTTTTGTAAACATAGTCCACTAAAACTGTTTCAGCCTTTGGGCCAATCTTCTGGCTGCTTATACTCACTCTTCATTATTGGGCCAGTTATTTTAATCCCCTTGATTCTTTTTGTTGACATTTCCTTTATTTTTCTCTTTGTACTCTTATCAAGAGAAAGTTCTAGAATTGTGAGCTTCTTCACACTTTAAGCTCTGGTTTGGAGATATTTGGGAGTCTTCGAACCCTGAAAATAGTTAAAATGTTAGTTTCAAAACTGAGACCATTGAAACATTTGAAGTGAGTTTCGGTCCCCTTTTTTTTTCTTCCATAGGTTGCTATCTGTGGTAAGATAAACTCAGAATGTCCTTCAAGAAGTGATCTTTGTTGCTTTCCCTCCTATTATCTTAAAGAAATTATGGCTTTCAAAGCTGGAGAACTGTGAGTGTAGTTCAATGACCATACACTAAAGGAATGTTTAAAATGTTTTTATATGTGGTGACAAAGGATGGAGAACAAATAGTACTTCAAAGGGATTTTCCTGGAAAAAACTGTGAACTGACTGGGGTTAATGTCCACAGGTAATAGACTCTCCCAGTGGGTCATTAATTCACAGAAATTGGCCTTGTGCCTCAATTGCTATTGCTTAAGTCAACAATAAATAACATCACACAGATATGTAATGAACTATAAAATGACCACTTTTCAACCTGCGTTGTAGATATGCCTGCAGCACATACAAGACTGCCTTCTATTCATCACCTCCCAACTTGATTGATTAGTTTCAATCAGCACCCTGTCCCCGATTTTCTTTTAAAATAGATTAATTTCATACTTTTGAAGTCAGAGAATGAAAGCATTAATGTTAGGCCAACTAAAAATTATGTCTATACTAAAGTAATTTTTATTGTTTCTCCCTCCCCCTCGCACCCCACCTCGCTCACACTCTCTCTCTTTCTTTCTTCCTCCCTTTCTCCTTCCCTCCCTCTCTCCCTCCCTCTCTATTCCACTTTCTCTTTTCCCCTCTCTCTCTCTCTCTCTCTCTCTCTCTCTCTCTCTCTCTCTCTCTCTCACACACACACACACACACACACACATGCACATGCACACGCACTTTCTGTTACTCTGCAGCAATTAGTAATTACTCACACCATGCCTTAACAATGCCAAGATTTGTGCTGATAATGTTAGTGGAAATTGAATGAAACTCCCAAGGACAAGGAATGTTTTAATTAGGTTCATGATATAAGCTTGCATGATCTGTTCCACCACCCTTGCTCAGCCATCCTGCTTGACCTCCCAGTAGCCTATAATCCTTAATGATTATTTCCTTCTTTATGAAACCCTTTCTTTGCTTGGCCCTCACTCTCTCTTGGTTCTTTTCCTGCCTCATAGCCACTCCTTAGTCTCTTCTGTCTGTTCTGTCTTTCTTTTTCTTTCTTTTTTTGTTATTGCAGTAAAATATACATAACATATTTACTATGTTAATTATTTTAAATGTTCATTTCAGTGGCATTAAGTACATTCACAACGTGTAATCACCACTATTTACCTCCAGACTTTTTCATCAACCGAAACAGAACTTGTGTAACCATGAAACCCCAATTCTTAATCCTAGTCCTGCTCCTCCAGCCCCTGGTAGCCTCTATTCTGTTGTCTGTCTCTATGAATTTGCATATTCTAGATATCTAAGTAGAATCATACAATATTTGTCCTTTTAATTCTGGGTTATTTCACTTAGCATATGGTTTTCATGGTTCATCCATGTTGTAACATACATCAGAACTTAATTCCTTTATGGGCCTGAGTACTATTCCATTGTGTGTGTGTGTGTGTGTGTGTGTGTGTGTGTATGTATGTGTGTGTGTATATCTATATCTATATCTATATCTATATCATCTATTGAGAGAGAGAGAGAGAGAGAGAGAGAGAGAGAGAGAACATTTTGTTTATTTATCTGTTGATGGACATTTGGATTATTTCCACCTTTTGGTGATTGTGACTAGTGCTGCCATAAACACGAGTATACATGTATTTGTTTGATTCCTTGTCATTAATTCTTTTGGGAGTTTGTACCCAAAAGTAGAATTGCTGGATCACACAGTAATTCTATGTTCACTTTTTGAGGAAACACTAAGCCATTTTTGCACAGTGGCTGCTGTACTCTTTCTCATTTCACCAGTGCAAAGGTTTCAATTTCTCCATATCCTCACTAACACTTGGCTTTTTTCCATTTTTTAAAAAACCAACATAGTGGATGTGAAATGTTATCTCATTGTTGCTGGTTCTATCTTCTCTTCCAGACTTCTCATCATTGAAGTGTCTGAGGTCTAGATTTCCATGTCTCTTCTCTTTCCACCCGTTTGGTGATTTTCCTCAGCCCAAATACTATGGACATTCTGACTTATATTGCTATTCCCAACCTCCCATTAAACTCCAGGTTAATCTATGCCATCGCACAGTGGGAATTTGTACTTGGATGTTCAATAGGTATCTCAACAGTAAAATGTCCCAAACTGAAATCATGTGTCAAGCTCCTGTCCCCTACCTACTGTGTCCCTCCCACAGACTTCCTATACCTGTTGATGGCACCTCCATCCTACCAGTTTCTCGGGCCCCACCCTTGGATTCATCCTTTACTTTTTCTCTATTGACCAGCAAATCCCTGTGGCTCTATTTTCATAATACACCCAGAACTTTGGTCTGGTCTCTGTTTAAATGCCATTTGTGCAGAGAGTATTTTTTCATTTAAATAGTACCTGCCCCCATACTCTCGATCCCTTTTTAATGCTCTGTTGTTCCTAATACTTGACATCATTTAGTTGTTTAAGTTGTGTCCCCCATACCACAGTAGGAAGGCAAGAACTTTTATTTGCTTTGATTTTTTCTGATCCTCCAGGGTTTAGAAATAGCACTGATGTAATAAATACTTGTTAAATGGGTGATTGAAAAATAAATGGGAAATATGTTATCTGCCCCTGAGGAGGGAATAAAATCAAGATTCTACATATGAAGCAACCAAAAATAGTAAACCTCCCTGGATTTTTTTCAGAGAAAATGGCTTTGCATATAAATCCTATCCCACCACGTGACCAAAATATGTTCATATGGGCTGAAAATGTTTTTTACCATGTTAGACACTTTCTTTCTAAATGAGAAGCAGCTGAACAATATGATCAGTTAGTGTTGCCGTAACAAATATGCATCATTTGGCTGTAGCTACTTTTATGGAATCCTTCACTGAAGCCTTCCTCATACACAGTCATTTTTTCCTAACTGCTGTTGGTTCATTAAGAACCTTGTCTTGATTAAGAGAGAGAAAAATGCTGATGTTATATAAAATGCTTTAAAATGATTTTTAAAACACTGATGGCACATGAATAATAAATAATTGTATTATTATTACCACTGGATTTGAAAATGTACTTAGGGTTAGAGAATCTATTAAATCTTAAGCTCCTTCAAGGTGGAACAATGCCTTGGGCAGCTCTGCATTGTCCTCAATGTCTGAAGACATGCTTTTTTATTTAATAACTATCCACTATATAGTTGCTGAATGAGGGTATCAAATATTTTCTGCAAAGGAGAATTACACTTTTCTTTGGTTCCTTGTGGAAAGATAGCACGATATACTGGAGAGGATCCTTGCGGGTCCAGAGTCTGGCATTTGCCTGCTCTGTAGGAAATGATTTCTCTGGGGAAATCATTTTTGAGAGACTGTGAAGTATTTTCCTACAGTAGCAGAAGGAATATAAGGACCTCAACTCTTTGTCTTCATCGAGGTTATCTATAAATGTGTGTAGTTCATTGTAAACTGTAATACAGATGTTGGTTGTTATTATTGTGACTATTTACTCATGTTTATTTTCAAAGAATAAAAGAATAATAGAAAAGATAAAAACATATGTTAAGGCTTATTCAGGCCTAACTAACTACTCTCAGAGCCTCTGTTATTCCAGCCAGTGAACTAAACATGGAACCAGGCATTTTTTCATGCTTTGCCTCATTCGATTTTATTTTTACTAGATCACACATGTCTTCGTGTATAGATTCTCTCAGAATTTCCATTAATTTGTAACTTAATTCTTGAATTACATTTTTAAAGTTTAAAAACCCATAAAGAAATATTCTCTTAGTCAAATATGGATCAATTTTTCAAAAAGAGTCTGTGAATAAGTCATTTTTGAGGAATTATTGAATTTTATAAATTAAAAAAATGGAAAATCTTTTATCCAGATGGATTATAATTTCTTGTTTCTTAGAGTGGGATATTTTTACTAAAATTTAAGAATAATTAACTTCTACTATATAATAGATTCCTTTAAAGAGTGGAAAGCTATTCAGAGAAAAATACAAGAATGATTTCTTTGAACTTCTTGGAAGTTGATTATCTCTTTTAATAGGACTTGACACCTTGCTTGGCCTGACATGCTAATCTTTTTATTTATTCAAATGCCCTTTGGACACTTCATTATTCTTAAGATATTTTTAACTTTTATTAAAGTAACAAAATACACATTATTCAAATGTAGTGAAAAATAATTAAGCATTGCTGGGCAGCCAACAGGAAAAGACAGACATGACATAGAGATTATGGTGTTCATGGTCTTCTGATTTTTTAACTGTCCTGATTTTAGAAAATGAAAATTCATTTTGCAGTATGCCTTAGATTTGATGAGGCCTCTGAGACCTTGAGAGCAAAGTTCCTGTTTTCATTTAAATCTACCTAGAATATGACAACTGAAATCCTTCTGAAAGCTCCTGGTGATGTGCTTAGATGAATCTATATTGTCTTAAATAAACAGCTAACAATGGAAGCATCCTTATGGCAGTGTTGTTAGGGTTATATTATGAATATACTTAATATTAACATAGCTACCATGTTATACTTTTATGTATATATAATTTGTATACATGTATACAAAATTTGTGTGCACACACACACATACACACACATATGGCTTGGAACCAGTGCCCACCCATTAATGTGTCCTTTGTAACCATTAGCTATGACATGGGTGGTGGTGGTGATAATAATGATCTTGATGCTCAGCCTCTCACGATTTCAAAAAGAGACAAAAAATAATATCATTGTCTTTGTTTTTTTATCTTTGGATAAAGGGGCAGTATGAAATGGAAGACAACATGCAGTGGGAGTAGGTTTTAATCTGATTGCTAAAGGTTATGTATGTGTTTTTTAAAAGTGGCTCTAAGAGCTAGGGATGCAATGCATTTAAGTTTAAAAACTACTTTTTATTAAATCTCAACTAGCTTTTTGAGATAATGAAAAAAAATTAACTAAAAAGAATAAATGGCCAGAAGTCACACACTGAGGGAGGTCAAAGAAAATAAATATGTTCAGCACCAGGCCTAAAGGTCAAGATTAATTGAAATGACTCCACTTAGAGAATGTGACAAAGTTCCAATGCTTTATGACCAGCACAGTATTTCATACTTAAAAGTTGTGTTCAGATACATTCTCTCTTCATTCTCCTAGGGCCCATGCAAATGGGCACCAGTTATCTGCACACAGTGCAGCTTGAGAGGAGGATATGAGTATATGAACTTGCTATCCAAGTTAATGATGCCATGGATTATAATGCAATAAAATAATAATCCATCTCTGTTCCTAGTGCAGTGCTTTTTAATTCAGCCATGACATCCTACATGGAGATGTGTATACTGCACCTCTCCTGACCATGGAAATTATTCTCCCGCCACTGGCAAGGGACTATCTGATGTTTCACCAGTAGGGTATATCAGTCCTGGTGATTAAAAGGATTAATTATTTGCTTGCTCAGAAAAGATTAATGGCAGAGAGCAAAGGCTTTGTTTAAAAATCATGTGCCATGACTTCCTGGAGCTCAGGAATGAGAGTCTAAAGGGTATTAGACCATTTTATAAAGAAACTTTTTTTTTTCAAAAATTAAAATCTTTGATCCAGCAAACAGTTCCCTCCTGATGAATTCTGAACTAACATTAAATAAACAACCATTTTCTAATAATATGCTGCCATTGGATTTCGTCATTCCTTTAACTCAGTGTGTGCTGGAACTGTTTTACTCTAGCTGATTATCTGGGGAGATGATTTTTAAAAATGTAATTGAAGTCTAAAACATGGAACCCTTTATGTTTAGTTATATGTTGAAGCGACAAGATTAAAGAACATTAGTTCTTTCAATACCTGGGGACTTTCATTTTACAGTATATTTATGATATTCCAGTTTATACATAATACAAATCTTCATATTATTTTTGGTTTTCTTTGGGCCAGTAAACATAATAGAAATTATAATGTTTTCTTTGACTCAGACATCACTTGATAGCAGTTATTAAATCTTCGACTCTAATGCGAGATTCCAAAATTGGAAAATTCTCAGAATCCAGCTGTAAAATCTACTACTAATATTAAAAATATCAACATTAATAATCTACAAGAACATCAACAGAATAATGACAGCATTGAAGCTCAAAATACATTATAAAATCTACTCTGCGAAATTTCTGCTTTTAAAAATAAGTATAGTATTTCTACATTTCACTTTCTGACTAGCTCATAATGAGATTTAATTATGAGAAATCTGTTTTTACTGAGATATGTTTTTCTTCATGTTCTTCCTAAAAACATTAGGAATTAGGAATTGCCAAATTTTCTCTGTCGAGCCACCAAATAAATGCTACTGACAGCATATTGCCAGATTAAGAGAATGTGAAATAAAATTCTGCTTTGGGCCTACCTCCCTGTGCCTCTCACCTACCTTAGGAGTGATCAGAGCAGGAAAGGGCCCACGACCAATCTGCAGTAGCAGCAGAGGAAAATTGCATGACCAATAGCATGGGTGAGAATAGCACTGCTCTCACTTTCTCTCCCTTGACCTTCTCTGAATACTTTCAGAGTCATCAGCCACCCCGCTTCCCCCCGCAAATGGTGGCACTAGAAGAGAAAAATTATATTAAAGGTATCTCCATTTGAAGCAAAATTACCTTAAATTGGGGAAGAATTTTTTTAAAAAACAAAAGATGTTTAATTTCTGTTCTTGCCCATAGAAAGCACAGATGGCTAGTATTTTCTTACGTAATAATTAACTGTGACTCATTAAATTACATGCAAATTTAACATTCTAAAAATATTCTCTCTGCTTTCATGAGCATTTTCTACAACACGTGTGAAAGGTCATTCTGACCCACTTGTGGTTTTGCTGGGTTATCTACCCAAACAGCACAATCTGATCATTTGTTTCTTGTCACATGTAAACTGAAAATTTTCTTATTAACCTCAGTGACATCTGAATATATGTTTGTTTACTGCCAGACTCTACTGGCTTTATTGATATATTTTACATTAAGCTGCCTGGTAAATTTGCAAATACAGCAATTATTGCAGTGAATTGAATTTCAGAGGTAATGCCCTGGTTTTCCCTTTGAGACAATACAAACGATGCTGTCTAATGCCAGTGATAACTAGCCACAAGCCACATTCTTTCCAATAAATACAAAGTTTATAATGAGATGGTAGCTTGCCTTTAATAGAGTGAAAGAAATTGGTAATAAAAATCAAGATTTTTTTTCCCCTTTCATGAAATCAAATGAATCACAGTCTGGTATTTAAAGTCAATAGCTCTAGCTAAAACAAACTATACTGTATGTGCGATTACAAACCTCTTCTGAAATTAAGATAATAAAGATAGTGTAAGTTTCCTTTTTAGTTGATTTCATTAAATTATTCTATGGTTTAAGTCGGCATTCTATTTTGGCTTCTTTTCAAAGAATTGCTAAATTGGATTATAGGTGTTGCTCAAATTATTTGAAAATTAAGGATCCCTGTTGCACCCACATGCTCTGATGATTTCTACCTGCTTGTTGAAAATAAGTATGAACACATCAACTGTCATTTCTCCCACCAAAATATTCCAAAATCTTAATGAACTCCCTGCTGTGCCTCTTAGTGTTCAGTTCTGGGGTCATTCTGGCTTCCAATTAGAGAATTGAAGGTACCTGTCTGGCTCCAGAGATTTCCTGCCTTCCTTACTTGGCGCATTTCCTCCCAGAACCGGAATTCTGTCCTAGAACTCCTCATTGCCATAAAGTCCATTTCCCAGCTCTTGATGTCCTCGACACTGTGCTTTGCCCACCACTGAGACTTCTCCCTGTTGCCCTCCACCCATTTCCTCTGGCTAGGATCACCTTTGGTGGGGACAACCCTTTATTGGGTTGTTGGCATGCACCTGAATTCCTTGCTAGACCCTCTCAAGTCTGTCTAATCTTCAGGTCCTGGTCATCTCAACCAAATCCCACAGGCTTGGCTTCAGCATTCCCCAGGCATGAATATTCTTGGTTAACACCCAAGCCCAGACTTCCCTTTCATATTGAGAACTCAATGAGAAGGAAGATTTTAGAGGTATGCCCATGTGTCTTAAAGCTATGCTCATGCTCTTATATAAAGCTTACTATATGGGTATATGTGTAAATATAGACATACATATGAGAGAGAGAGACAGAAACAGAGAGAGGTGGTGACATCTGACAGAATGCTTGATGAGTACAATGAATAAAAGGTATAAATGCTAGTGTTTCAAATACTTCTTAGGATACTAAGGCCAAATGATGGAAAAAAGGCACTCATTTTCAACAGTGTTATAGGAAGATTTCAAGAGATTGTTAATTTTATTACTGTCAGATAATGACTTTTCATAAACCCCTAATCTCTAAGTTAAGATTTAAACATAAAAATTATCTCTTAAATCAGCTATGTAATTGTGGTCTGCACTCTGCAGAAGTTTCTTGGTTTCTGTGATGATGGTGATGTGAACATATGATTTCTGGCTGTTCATCAACTCTAGTTCACTCCCTTTCAGCTGACTAGATTGCCTCTATTTCAGCAGGAAGGCAGGCTCACTTTTTCAGATTTTCTGTTTACTTTGGAGTTCAGACTTTAGGAAATTAAGACATTTGGGTTCTGCAAAACGTCTCCTAAGCCTGTTGATCTCTAGCTTTCTTACATTTTAGCATATTCCCCAAGCATCTGCCTGTTGTTTTAGCAGATTTAGAGAGCCCTGCAACATTTCTATCAACTAAAGTTTGAAATACCTGGTTTTCATTGACCATCATGGTCTATGCTGTTGTTTACTTAATTGTAAACATGCCACAATCATCTATTATCCTTAAAAAACACTAAATATTTTTAAATTGGAAACTTGTATTATAGTTATGTTATTTCCATGTAGTCAACTATAGCAGTCTGCAGTCCAATTTATTCATCTGGAAAGTTGAAAGTCCATTTCGTAATGTGAATATAAGCTCATAGATTCCCTTGTGGTAGATTTAGTTGAATATTCTCATTGCTTCAGAATATATCCTGCATACTTCGTTAGGAGGAGACCTTGCAGCAAAATTGTCATTTCTGAATTTCATCAGGCAAAATATCTGTATTTGCCTTGGCTTTAAACTTGCTAAATGACAGAGGCTGATGTAGAAAATTTTCTCAGGTGCAGAGGCTACCAGGCTATTAACATATGGTTGACATAGTTTCATTTGCTTGTTCTAAATTACATGCATTGGACTCATTTTGATGCAATCCATATTGCTGCCAATGTTTTTCTAATTTATTTTGAAGTCATTCACTCTCTTTTTAGCTCCTCCAAAGCAGGAGGGGGGATGAGGGTGCCTTGCTCTGAGCATCATCTGGACTGGAATATTCTAGTACGTTTGACTTGATATTTAAGTACAGCAAATAACAAGCTTGTGAGTTCCCAATGTTTAAAATATTTGCAAGGATATTTGCCTTTAGTCTTAGTTAAATACCTTGCATATAGAATTAAGGGATTTTGTTAAAGTGCATTGGAGGAGAAAAATAATTTATGACAGGCAGTCTGCAAGTATAAGGAATTTAGCCAGATGTTGCGAAGTAATGTTATAAACTTCAAAAATTATTCAGATAGATTTATTTGTACCTGCATAGAAGTACCTAAATTTTTTGTTGTGGCTCTAATCATAGAGTTTTGTTACAGAAAGGTCTCAGTGAAGTAGCTACTTTATTCTTACCAGTTGCCCATGGAAATGGAATTAAGCTTTGTTCACTTGACCAGATGTCCTCCATGATGGAGGAGGATGGCCCCTTTGAAATAAACAGGTGCAGAGTCCTCTAAGTGTATTTCTCTAATCTGAGGTAGTCAAAAGGAGTTCTAAAAATTATTTTATAAATCTTTTCAGTGATTTCTGAAATTGAATTCAATTGAGCAGAAGCCTTTATTGCTTTGAATTTTCAAACAAGGCAAAGACCAGTGGACATGAATAAGAATTAAGGAGATCCACAAATAGAGCCCCCCAAAATCCACTTACATTGCACCTGGATATTTCAATTACTGAGTCGTGAATTGTCATTGTTGGGGTTCTCAACCTTATCGGTAATGATGGCATCCCACAGTGCCAGCACATAGAGAGTAATTTTTTGCAGTAGCTGTTATGACCAGTTGAAGATGAAATGTTGTCATGAGACAAAGTAAATATAAGAAAGCCTTATAATTGCTTCTGTCTGGTACAAGAATTTTTTTCCTGCTTGATCAAACAGAATACCCTCTCCAAAAAAAGATTGGAAAGAATACGTCGGCATTTGGGTCGCACAGTGTTTATCGTGTCCTAATTAAACAAAACATTCTTGTAAACACCAAATGAATCTAGCGTTATCACTAGTTACATAGTATTAAGGCTCATTTGATCATTTACAGGTTTCTTTCTTGCTTCTCTATCAAAGAGGAGCAAATTTGGTTTACTTCAAGGGTTAGAAAAGGGTCAGATGAATAGTTAATAAGGCTTTTCTTTTCATGTGGGACAATAATTTGAAAAAGGCTGCTTGTGTGTCAACCCAAACAGCTGAGTTTATTATTTGATTAAGGAATCAGAGTTCCATGGATGGATCTATTGGAAATGATGAAAACTGAACTAACAGATATCCGCCCTGAAGGTTTATAATTCTTATACTTTCCAAAATATTTAGGGTGAAGTGTTTACATTGAAACAGAACCTTATGGATCTTTAAGTATATTGCACCTAAAATTAAGTACAAAATAAAATAAAGTATTCTGAAAGCTGATGGCAACCGCAAATAGTTTATAGCACTAATAAAATGTAAACAAACGCTAAAAGAGGACATTACTGAAGAGTTTAGCATATTAATTTCTTAAATAAAACATCATATTTCTGAACTTTGAATAGTATATTGATAGACAAGTGGAAGTTGGCTATACAATTAATAATGAAGTGTTTGAAATATTTTTTTTTTGAGGCCTCTAGATGTCTTTAAATGTGGCTGTAAAATACAAAGAGATTTTTTACAATATAGAAACATGCCAGCACTTTTATCGACAGGAGCCTTTTTGGGAGTAAGAGTCTGTGTATACACTCTCAAAATAAGATTTTCTCATTTGATGTAGTTACTTTCAAGAGGTGATATAGTGGTTAAAAATGTGTGTGAAGTTTTTATGTCAATTCTAGCAAATATTACGTACTACATGAATATTAACCCTTGACTAATGGAGGTATAATGCTGCTGCCGTTGAATTGCAAAAGTAATTTCTTTGATAAATTTTGACTTAGGACCAATTAAAAGCCACTGCCATAAACAGAGGACTTTATAGATTTCTAACCACTCTCCCTATTCATGCTTCCCCCCTGAAGATACTGTATTTTTTAGGGTTAATTTTTAAAGGGGTGATTTCTAAAATAAACTTTTCAATTTAGAATACTTTAAGGTTTACTGTAAAAAGTACTGTTCCATATGCTCCATCCCAGTTTCTCTTATTATGAACATTTTACATGTTTTGGTGCATTTATTATACTTAATGAACAAATAATAGTACTTATTATTAACATTAAAGTCCATACTTCATTCATATTTCCTTGATTTTGACAATGTTCTATGTCTGGTCCAGAATTCAATCTAGGAGATCACTAAACATTTAGTCGTCATGGCACCTCAGGTTCCTGTTAGCTATGACAGTTCTCAGACTTTTCTTGTTTTTGATTTTAACAGTTTTGATGAATACTGGTCAGGCGTTTTAAAAATCTGTTTCAGGTGGGGTTTGTCTAATGTCTTTTTCATGAGTCACCTAGGGTTGTGGTTTGGCGGAATAAGCCCACAGAGGTGAAGTTCATTTTCATCATACTCTGTCAAAAGCGTATGCCATCAACATGGCTCATCATTGTTGATGTTGACCTTGATCACCTAGCAGAGATATTGTAAAGTTGCTCTGTTTCCCCCCTTACCTACTGTATTCTTTGTACGTAGGTCAGTGTGCATAGCACACACTTAAAGACTGAGGAGATGTGCTCTACCTCTTTAAGGGTGCATTATCTACAGAGGTTATTTGAAACTTTTGGCATGAGAGATCTTTCTGTTTTTCTCCCATTTATTTGTTTATTCAATCATTTAATTATATCAGAAGGGACTCATACTTATTTTGAACTTTGAGTTATAACTTCATGCTACTTTCTTTTCTTACTCAAATTGTTCCAGCTTTGGCCATTGAAAATGCTTTCAGTTGGTTCATGTGTCTCATTGGTGTGCCCTCGTGATTGTCATTGTTGTTTCACACTTTCTCACTTTCTGGTACTGCAATATATTCTAGGCTAATCTATATTTCTTCCACCAGCCCTAGAATCATCCAGTTTTCCAGAGAGCCCTGGTGCCTTTGGAATTAGAAACTGAGAGCTGGGCACTAGGCGTGCTTGTTGTTTTGGGGGTGTTGTTTTTTTTAGCTGACAAGGCAAAAAAAATAAACATATATGTAGGAATCTGTGTATACACCTACATGTATGTGTGTGTATGTGTGTGTGTATCCATATATATTGCTCTTTTTATATATGTATTAATAGGTACCTATATGAAGCTAAACTTGAGTTCACATGCGATGTCTACAGTTCTAATTCATTACCATTTGGATCATTCTAACTTTCTATCCTTGCTTACCTATAACCTTCTAATCTATTATATTTATATTAGGATCCTGCAACAGAAAATTGACATTCGGTCAAAATCAAGGAAATCTGAATAAAGTATGAGCTTTATTTAATTAAAATAAATCTATATACATTAAGATGTGTTACTGTATAGGCAATCTCCATACCAATGTTCGTAAATCTATCTCTTCTTTAATAGTTGGGTATTATTTCATTTTGTGAGTGAAAAATAGTGAAAATATAAGGAAACAAATATTTAGGGATAACTACTTAGGTTATTCCATTTTAGTTTTCACTCTTTGACAATGTTGGATACTCTATTTTGTACCCAGAAGAAAAAAATTGTTGGTGGTATTTCCAGAGGTCTGCGTTTGTTCATTCTGTTCCATTTTCTGTTCTTTCACCAATATCACACTGCCTTAGTTACTGTAGCTTTACAATAAATATCGGTATTGCATAGTATAAATCTTTCATCATCTTCCTCTCCAGTACTGTGATGTTTATTCTAGTTCATTATCCCGCCATGTAAATTTTAGAGTAAGTTGTTGATAACTACAATACTTACTGGCTATGATTCCTTTCCTTACTTATTATACTTCTCTCACTAATTGTTTAGTGTTTCAAAAATTCAAATCCATTCTTAAAAAATTGCCTCTACTGTGAAGATATTCAACATCAAAATATTTGAGCAATTACAATACTATTAAAAAATGTATTTGTCCTCCCCAGGTGTTTTATTTAATGGATAACACTTATTCAAATGCATAAATTTGAATATTTAAACATTTAAATCCTCTTATTTTTCTTTGATAAATATCTCACTATACGACGATTATAATATCTATTCCCTGGATTTCTGGGAGAGTTAAATTAGAGAGCCAGTAAAAGCTAAATATCCTTAGAGCTTAAAAGTGTTCAATAAATGTTATTCTTATAGTTAACCCATTCTCTCATTTAAAAAAAATTCTTGTATGGAGTTCAACCTCACTTAATAGTCAGGCACAAGTTTATCCTTTTTAAAGTATTATTTAACTTCATACATTTTTAAAGCATAATACGGCATCATACAAAAGCCCTATTGCCATGTAAATGCATTTAATTTCAACCAAGCATACATTAAACACTTGTTAAAGTTAATGGATTTTGAGAAAGCATTAAATTTTTGTTAAAAGCATAACTCTCTTGCTATAGAAATGCATACTTTTTTAAAACATGGTAAAGTTATGAAATGAATGTTGAGAACGTTTATAGATTTCTCTATTGAATTTTGGCAATTCAAGTTCGTATATGTTCATACAAGGTAAAACATAAGAAACAAAAATTGAATGTCCCTGACCCACAAAATAACCTATAAAGAACAGATGTCCAAGATTTCTTCCAATGTCCTGAGGTATTGCAGTCTCCAAAGACCCACTCTTTCAGCAGGTCATCCTTGGGATCACTTGGTATTTGGCTTTCATGCTGACAATAACCTCAAAGCTGATAGACCACTGAAGTCGGCAAGATGAACTGTTATCCTTTCTGGAAATCTAAGATCCTATATAGAGTGCAATCACTAAATCATTGATATAATCTATATAATAATATTTTTCCTATACACTGGAAACTGGTCATAATGCGACTCATTATAAAACAAATTAATACATACTCTGTGTCACATTCTTTTATTCTTAAGAGATTTAAAAAGATTCATGTCAGAGTAATTATTTGAAATATAACATTGTTAGTGGTTTAATGTTTAGTTTTAAAAGCCTAGTGAGTTATTAGTGTTTTAAAAATACCATTAATAGTAATGATAATCCTCACAATGTATCAAATGCATAAATGCTTATTATGTATTAATAAGGGATTCTAATTTATAAGGAAAATATATGTGTTTTTATAATTACCTATATTTTCATAAGGTAAAGGAATAATATTCTCTTCACCAAGTTTTTTGATTGAATTAAGATTTCATGAATAGGGAAATGCAGAAATGCTTATAACTAAACTTATTTAATTACTGAATTTGAATTAAATTTCATTAGGATACAACATGTGTTTCATTATATCTGTTAAAACTGAGATTAGGAATGACACTCTTTTTAACATAATTTTTAGAAAAAAGCTTGTTCATCCCACATATGGTTTTCCTTCAGTATCTAAAATTGAAGCTCAATATAGTACAAGTGTTAATGTTGTTCATGTATCTCATCGTTATTAAAAATTCTGACAGGCAGTGAAGGAAAAAGAAATGTCTTTGCTTTATGGAATCCTATTTTGTCACTATTAAATCATTTTAGTCACTTTACTGATTTAACAACTACATTTTAAGTTCCTTCTTGGGCCCTGTAGTCTGCTAGGTACTGGGTACACAAGGGCAACTACTTTAAGGACTTCACATGGAACTCCTTTTGGTTGAAACAAAGACTTATTAGGAGCAATGACAGAGGTAAGAACTGGAACTAACTCAAAAGCCACTGAACAGAAGCCCCGGCACCCAGCAGGGTGTGTGTTGGGCAGTACAGGTGTGGATGGAGGGAGACAGAGGCAGCTTCCCAAAGTGATGAGGCTGACTGCTGGGAGGGGGTGCTGCCTCCCAGGTGGGCAGTGCCAGCATCTCATATGAGGTAGCAGTTTTCAGATGTTGAACAAGAGTTAGCATAGGCTGTGATTCTTGAGAGAAGGAAAACTCTGTGTTCACTCTGACTTCCTCTTTGGACTTCCCAAACTGCATCACAAGAAAATGGAGCCCGAAGAGAGAAGAGCCTGTGTTAATGGCTCAAGAGTAGATAGATCAACAAATCAATAGAATGGAGACTGCAGAATTAGACCCATACGCATATCATCAATTAATTTTTAGCAAGCTAACAAATTCAGTGAAGAAAAGAAAGCTTTTTAATGGATGGTGTTGGCATAACTAGATATCCACATGGGAAAAAAGTGAACTTTGACCCCTAGCTCATATTACATATAAAAATTAACTTGAGAGAAGTCATAAACCTAAACTTAAAAGCTGTAACTATAAAGCTTCTAGAAGAAAACAATGGAGAATATGTTTATGACCTTGGGAAGTGAAGATTTCCTTGGATGTAGAATTATTAATCATCACAGCAAAAACTGATAAATTAGATTTCCTCAAAATCAACACTTCCGTTCATTAGAGACACAATTAAGAAATGAATAGCAAGCCGCACAGAGGAAATGATTTACATGCAGGAGAAAATGTTCAATGTTTACATACATATAATTACCAAAAGACATATATGGAATATAGAAATAATTCCTATAATTGTACAAAGGCAAAATGCCTGATTTTTGAGAAATTAAAATGGGCAAACACTTGAACAGAAACTTAACAAAAGGAAAATAACAAATGGCCAGTAATCACACACAGACGTGCTTAACATTATTCACCATCAAAGAAATGCAAAATAAACCTAAAGTGAACACCATAGTAAAACACCATAATGGCTTAAATTAAAAAGACTTGTACCAAATATTGGCAAGAATGTAGAGGAACTGGAACTTTCATAAATTACTCAAATGAATATAAAATGCTACAGCCAGTCTGGAAAGCAGTTGGCAGTTTCTAATAAAGTTATACATGCATCTATCCACTATGTGACCCCCAATTCCACACCGAGGTATTCACCCCCCACCTCCGAAAAAGAAAGAACACATGTTCACAAAGATTTGTATGAGAGTCTTCACTGCAATATTATTCATAATAGTCTTAATTCAAAAAAGATTTCAAACGTCCATCAATAATGAATACATTGTGGCATACTCAGAATGAAGTATTTTCAACAACAAAGTGGAATTAACCACTAACACAGTCAAGAGAAAAAAGAAATCTCAAAAACATCTTAAGTGTAAGAAACCTGTCACAAAAGTGAGCATACTGTAGAATTCCATTTACATGAAGTTCTAGAGCAGACAGAAGACTCAGTTTTTATAGCTATCAGCAGTGATGGCCTCTTTTTTCAGGGGCATCATTTAACGGGGGAAGGGCATGAGAAATATGGTACGAGTGTCCGTATCTTGACTGGGTATGTATCGTACAAGTGTAACCATTTGCTAAAACTCATCAAACGCTTTAACATGTAAAGTTTGTACATTTTACTGTATATAAATGTTGACAAACGAAGATTTATTGAATGAAAGTAAGTTTTCTAAATACTTTATACAATCCAAGAGTTTTTGATACTTCTTTCTTAAAATATGTGTCATATCTGCGCATATATGATACATACATTATATGCACACATATGTATGTTTATTGCTTTTATGTTTAGGCTTATGCTTTATTTCAAATTAATTTTTATGCATGTAAAATAGGGGTCAAGGTTAATTTTTTCATATGGCTATGTAGTTATGTCAGCAATAAATATATTATTACACACACACAAATAAATTGTGCAAATTGTTATGTATGTTACATATGTTTTATGTGCTCACATGTACCTTTGACTTTTTTTTCCTACCAAATTTAACCATGTAGAAGGTCTTGATCTTTCCACTTATAAAACATATCCAATTTATTCCTTCACATCTGTACTTAACTATGTTCGGCCATCATCATCTCTTGCCTGGATGTTACATTAGTCTTCTTCCCAATGTCCCTGCCTCTGGTCAATTCTTTCATCTATCTACCTTCATTCCAAAGCCTTCTCTCTCTCAAATTCCAATGTTTATACTACACGCTTGATTAAAAACCTTCATCAGCTCCCACTGTCCACATGCCTCAAGGTATATAAGGGCATTTAAAATAAAGGTAAACATAAAATGCACTAGACTGCGTGTTTTATGTTTATAGTTCCATGCAGTCCTTGTCACAACCTCATCAGTGAGTGCAGTTTCTCACCTCCATTACATGGACAATATAATTAACAGGTTTGTTAAGCAACTTTCCCAATGCCACATAGCCAGCAAGGAACAAAGTCTAGGTTTGAACCTACATTGTCTGGCTCCAGGGCCCAAATCCATGCCCACTGTATACATTGCCTCTCTATAGCCTGCTTCAAGCTTTTGATGCCCAAACTAGTCTTCTGCTTCAGCCCTGAGCACCCGCCCTCCATCCACATCCAGATCCCTGTCTCCTTTTACACCTCCATCCTTTTGTTCCCATGCCTCCTTCTGAAGCTCCCATTCCTTCTGACTTGTGTAGATTCTTCATAGTCAAAGTTTTCATCAAGTGTCTCTTCCTTAAGAAAGCTTTTCCTGAGTTCCTCCAGGTGGAGCACAGCCCACAGCTCTGTTCAGCACAGTTTGTCAGTCTCGGGTCCATTTTTACAGTCATCATTTTAATTTGAATACACATTTATGTACTTTTGTCCCCTTATTGGCATGCCTCCAGAACAGACTCTTTCTCATCTTTGTTTCTCCAAGTTCTTAGCATTCAGAGAACAAGGTCCATAATAACTGTGTTGAATAAACAAACGTTTTACTGCCAGACAATCTCATGTCAAAGTTGCATTTGCCTAATTTTGATTTCCCACTGTAAATTATCTGTCAGGCAGTAATAAAATGGTTTAAAATTCAACTGAAATACTCAAAATTCAAAGAAGAGAAAAAGGGGGTTATCTTGTTTCCTGGGATGTGTAGTATTATGAGGTTACTCTTTAACAGCACTGTAGAATGTGGAATTTTTTTACAGCTTAACATGATTGGCTAAGATATTAAGCTGCTTTGCCAGCTGTTCAAAAAATGGATTGCTCCCAGAATATAAATAACTATTGTTATGTCTCTATAAAATTCTAGACCTTGAATGGAATATTTGATTAGAGTGAAATGAGAAAGAAAGAATTATTATAAACAAGAAGCTGAGATTAAAAAAGTGTATTCAGTGACTACCTATGGTGAGTTCAAATGTTCTTTCCAAGAGTGGATGTAGACAATTAAATAAAATACTTGCAAGCTTAAAGGAAATAAAACATAAACCTTAGTAAAGTTGAATCACATTCTTAGCATTCTCTCTACCTTTTATCCCTTCATGTTATTGCAGTTGGAGGCTTAATTGTATGTCATTTTAAGCAGTTTCTACCCCAGTTATATCAATGTAACATCTTTAGTGTCTACTTGCATGATATTAAGAGGAATTTTCTTTTATATATGTGCTTCTGGTGATATTAATTATTGACTGGATGCATTAAGTATGAGCAGCAGCAGCTTGTAAATACTCATGTATAATCCATTTTCAGTGGATGTCTTTTTCAATGTCACCCAATTCCCTACCTGATCTTAGCTATGTTTGCATACAACTGATGTTACTAAGTTCTGTTTATTATGTTAAATTATAGGAATGGAAACCCAAGTCCCTTTACTGAGAATTGACTAGACTAGACCTAGTGTAGGGAGAGTTGACTGATAAAAATTGGAGTGGTCAGGAGAAGAAAGAAGGGGAAAAAATTTGAAATGAATGTATTATTTCAGGCCAGCCAGCATTTGTTGAACATTAAACTTGCGTGTCCAGATTTACATTCGATTCTGAAGACACACACAAATACGCAGATGGAAATACAGATACAGGAGCCTCCTTTCAGTAGCTCGGCAAGACAGAATAAAAGCTGCAGTGTGCCTGAAATGCAAGCCAAGTATAGAAACTTTTAGGAATTTCTTCCCAGGTATGGTGCATATTGATGAAAATTAAAGAGAAATACCAAAGGAGTGCTTACCATTTCCTGCCCTAAGGTGGAAGAGCACCATGGTAAGAGGAGATAAGAGATGTAACAAATCCATTTAAATTTCTGAAATTTGCAAGGAAAAGAATGGGACTGCAATACTCTTGGGTAGCATAGTGCTCAGTCTTGGTTCCATCCTTATGATCAACTGCTTCAAGGCAGCTTCCAGGTTCATCTGAACCACAGGTAGCAGGAAACCATCTGTGTGGTGAGGGCGTGATAGCAGCCAAGTTGAGGAAGAGCCACAGGTAGTGCCTGGTATGGAACCCTATCCACAAGGAAGACAAGTACAGAAATGATACAACACAGTGGTCCTTCCCAGGCCTCCCAGTCTGCTGAGGATGAATTAGTGGCTTCTGCTTAAGCCAATGAGACATCCTTGGGCAAGATTACAAATGCAGCTAGAGTGACAGGGACACCAAGAGAAAGCCACTCTAATGTAGGGGTAGACACCAGGGCTGGGTAGACTGTTTTTAATTCATTAATGAGAAAACATTAAAAGTGAGCACCCCTCCCCTCTACACATGCATCCATGGTGATTTATTTGCTACTACTTCTAGTTACGTCCTTCAACCCCCATCACTGGTGCCTCTTAGAATAAAAATAGACATATGAGTTGTTGGTGGTACCACGTGCCTGTTTGACATATTGCTCCAACTTTGGGAATCCATTCCCATCTGCTTTCCTGGACCCAGCCACTCTGCTGTGCTCTAACCTCTGGCACAGGCCTGTTTCATCATTTCTAAACACCGTTTTTTAAGATCCTTCCCTACTAAGCATTGTGCAGTTATTTCAGCAACTTTGAGTTGTCACCGATTAAATCATGACCCCTTCCCCAAAATCATGCATTGAAACCCTAACCCCTGGTGTGATGGTATTTGGAGGTGGGACCTTCAGGAGGTAATTAGGTTTAGTGAGGTCAGGAGGGTGGGCCCTTGGCCTCAGGACACAGGGCAGGCATCCAGAAAGAGAGCTCTCCCCTGGAAAGTAATCTCTGTCACCTTGATCTAGGACTTCCCAGCCTGCAGACTATGAGAAATCAATTTCTGTCATTTAAGTCACTCGTCTATGGTATTTTATCATGGCCACTCAAGTTGACTAATATTGAGGGGAACTTACAGACAAAGAGGAAAAAAACTCAGAAACCTAAGTAATTTGTTTCAGAATTTAGTTAATTAGTACTCTGTTTGACTGAAAAAAAAAGTCTTTGCTCTTTTGAACAAACAGGACTACATTAAAAACTGGGTAGTTTGTCCCACCCTTATATCAAACGTGCCATTACTAAAATGGACATAAAGTTTAAATTATCCATTTTTCCTGTTGGTAAGATGTTGAGAATGACCACCTTAGACACTTCTTTGTATTTTACTTGTATCACTATCTAGGACTTACCTTTCCATTATACATGTATTTGCATAAAGACATGCACATCCAAGCTGCTTCTAAATCCTTCTTCTGTAGGACTTAGTAATATAGCGCTTAAATGAACACTAGCCACATGTGGCTTTTTTTAGATAATACTTCATTGTAATAATATTTTTTGTCATTTTTTGGTGAAATAGGAATATGCAGTCAGGAAAAGAGAAATGAAATTTTGATGCTCAATTACCCCTCCACTTTGAGTGTTTTCTGAAATAAGGGGCATTTCTCTTAAGAGGCCAAAATAAGAGGCCAGCCAAGCAGTTGGCATCATCCTTTTGGAGAATGATGGGGGAGACTGAGACCAACTCCACAAAAAGCAAAAGGCCTCCATCTATTGGGGGCCAGCCATGCAGCACCTGTGATTATTAATATAGTGCTGTATTTTCTGTGGCCTCTAGAACACTGAGTCCTAGCTTGTCATGTTACTAAAAGTGAGAAGGTTCCAAAGAATTATCAAACTTCACTTCATATCTCTAGAGATGGCCCCTACTAGGAAAATGGCTTGTTTAAAATTTATTTTTAGCTAAAACTTCAACTATTTTATTCTCCAAGTTTAAATGAAAATGAATGTCTAATATATTAAGTCATAGTTGTTCTTTTAATGTTATGTCATCAGCTGGATATAAAATCTAGTTCATCTTTTGGTGTGAAGCAGCTTGGCTTAAGTCAGCTACAGATTTGCAGACATGCAAATGGCAATGATGACAAAATAATCCTTTTCCTTTTAGAATGTGTGTGGCCTAAACCAAAACTCAGTTGACTCATATTAACCAGTCCTTTTGAAAAAAAATGTGAGGATTCTATCAAAAATTTTTTATATATTTATAAATGACAGAAGTAAAGTTTATGGTATTAGGGTTTCATTTTAATGGATTGGGTATGTTGCAAGTTATGGCAAAAAATATAAATAAAAAAATAGAATTTAATGTCTTATAGTAAAACAAGAATTTATCACCAGAATCACTGATCTGTCCTGGAGACTTGTTATTATCTTCTTTGCCATTTGTCAAAATGAGATTTTCTTTTTATTTCTTCTCTTTATATTATTTTCATCATGTTCGTGCCTTGATAGGAGATGCTATTTGCAGAGTCTAAAAATCTCAGTGTTCTTTCGCATGGAGACTTAGATCTCATACAGAAAGTCAGCTCTGGAATAGACTACAGATATTCAGCTGCTGCATTCAGGGTGTGGTGACTCAGTCTCCTCCCCAGCTGAAATGAGGAAAGATAGTCACAGAGAAACCATTGTTGTGGAGAATGTGCCACAGCTCTGCCCTTGAGTCATGAGTGATAATAAAACAGGGTACCTGAAACTGATGTCAGTGGTGGGGTCGTGAGTTGGTGGGGAGAACTGAGAGAAAATTAATTTTCTGATCATTTTCTTTCTAAAGACGAAATGCAATTAGTATACTTATGGAGCTAACAGATTTGGAGAATTAATCAATTATTGGGCAAAATAACAAATTTAAATGTGTAACAATGTCCTTCATTTCTTCTATTTCATATGACTGTGTACATGTTAATTTCACTTCCAGTCCCAGTCAGATTCAGGTTATCAGAAAAATATTTTTATAAATATTTTATAAAAATATTTTACAAGAATTTTATAAAAAAATATTTTTATATGTCAGCATTTCTTAACCTTAACACTATTGGTATTTGGGGCAGGCCTGTGTCATGGAGGGCTATCCTATGTCTTATAGAATGTTTAGCAACATCTTTGGTTTTCACTAATCATATCAGTAGCACCAACAATCCCCACTTCCTCATCCAGCCTTGACAGCTAAAAATGTCTCCAGACATTATTAAATGTCCCCTAAAATTATTGCCTTCCCCCACTGAGACTCACTGGATATATTTTTGACTATAAGAACTTTTAATTATTCATCCTTGTATCCCTGGTCCTGAGCAGTGTCTACCTCTAGCATTTACCCAATAAATATCCATTGAAAGTTGAAATTAGTATTATGTTTTTTGGGTATATTAATATATATGCGTATATATGGTTTTTTTAATACAGAGAGGTCATATTTTTTCTAGAAAGCTTTTAATGATTCTGAGCATATAATGATTCTGAGTCAAATACAAGCAAAGTCTATACAAGCAAAAGAAAGCGAGATAATAAATAAAGATGGGAGAAAAACTAGGGAAAGAGTGAAGATGCCCAGAATAATGCTAAAGCTTTTCTTCTTTTGGGGTTAGCACTTCCATCGTGGCCATGAAGAGGCCAAAAATGACAAGGACCAACATGGCAGCTGTCAGCATAAGTAATATTTAGGTATTGCAACTATGTGCTAGGCACTGTTCCAGGAATTTCACCCAAGTTAGTCATTTAATCCTAACATCAAGGGCCATGGGAGGTATCAGTATTATCCTCATTTTACAGAAAAGAAAACTGTATCATTCATTAATCCAACAAATATTACTGGAGTGCATGCCACACACTAGATGTGATATAGTGCAGTGTATTTAAATATGACATTCTCCTTGACCTGAGGAAGCTTGTATCTCTCTATCTGGTAAAGAAGATAATTTGAATAAAAATTACCAAGTCAAACACCTTAAATGCCAGAAAAAATAATAATAATTATGTGTTGTGTAGCTTGCGAGGCATCATTGGCAACTTGTTTAACTGCTCCAAACCTGTTTTTTCTCATCTCTAAAACTGGAACAGCAGTAATACTCACCTTAGGAGGCTGTCGAAAGTATAATATTGGCAGAGTAAGTACTTAATAAATGTTATGTAGTATTAGAGTAATAATAGAATGAGAGATTATTTCCACTCGGGTGTACCAGGGTTCTCATGAACGTAATATTTTATCTGAAGCTTGAGGGATTGGCAGCAATGTGGACAGAGGGGAAATTAATTCAACAAAGGAAATAATACAAGTAAAATATGGTGCAGGAAAGCTCAGAAATAGGTAAAGTCTAGAGTTTCATTTCTTTGTGGCATGAAAGAGCATAGAAGAAAAGTAAAAAGGGAGGGTTGAGGCCACATTGTAACTGGAAGGATTGTGTATGTGGTGATAACGATGTAATCTGCAGGGGTTGCTAATGAGTTTACCTTTTGACATCTTGAGTTCCAGATGCTATCTGTTTGGGAACATGCAACAAACAGACCCCTTTTCCAGAATGGAATTTTTAACTGGAAGTTTAAGCTGATGCAGTAATAGGAATTGGAGAAAGGAGAGGGGACATCATCTCATGGAGACAGTGGAGAAGGGCAACTAGTAATGGTCGATGCCTGAAGATTTCAAGGAGGTCAAAAGGGAGGAGGGTGACAACTGAGGGAGGGACATCTGTCTGAGAAGCCCAGATGGAGGGGGGCATCCAGCGAGCAGGGCTGATTAATGTATTTAGGTATTTCAGAGAGGTTGAGGGGAGGAGGAGAAGAACCAATGGCACTGGTCATGGGATTTGACAATTAGGACTAAGTTTACTTTGAGAGCCAATTTTCTGTTCTGTGGTTGAGGCAGAAATACTGTGGCAAGTACATAATGAGCATTGTGGGGAATGTCTATGGTGGTCATATGGAACTGGGGGAAAAATTCAGATGCCTGCCTTGGACACATCCAGTGTCAGAGGGCCAGTCTTTGAAAAGAGAGTGATCCTGAGTGATAGTGTATGCGTATGAGTGTGTGACTGTATGTGTGTGTATGTGAGTGTGTGTGTATGTGAGTGTGTGTGCAGGAGAAAGATATAGTGAGCCAGACCAGTGCCCTATTTCAGCCCTAGCCCATTGTTGTCATATGGTAGTATGAGCCCAGCATTGCCAGTTGTTTGGATTTTTCAAAAGAAATAATCTAGTTTTTTTTTTTTTATGTTTACACATTAAAGATGTTGGCTCAAATTTTTAAAAACCTGTCTAAACCAAACAGAGCACGTCTGTGGGTCAGATGTAGCTGATGAGGCTGCAGCTTACTTCGGTAGAGATCATGGGTTCGTGAAAGTTCTCTGTGAAAAGGAAATAAAGAGCCTGGCTTATCACAAGCACTAGGTAAATATTTGTCGAATGAGAAACAAGGTTGTGGGATGTTTCTTTTTAGATAGGAGCAAATGTAGAGCTCTAAATCTATGTAGCTCTGGTAGAGTATATGTCATGGGGGACATGTAGCAACTAAAAGAATTAGAATGCTAGTAAGTTAAACTAGGAGACATTTCTATTTTTAAAAATGGTTTATTCCCCTGTCAATATTGGCCTCTCATTGCCTATTAATATGACCATCTTCACATTACGGGTAATTGACAGTGACATAGGGCATAGATAAATCTGTAATATTATTATCACCATATTAGCACCATTGAAGATGAATAATTATTAGAACTTCAAGAGTAGCACCACTCAATCAGCAGGTAAGCACACCTTACCTGTCTCTGCTTGAATTAAAGTGGGGCATGGATTTCATCTGAGACAAAGGTAGATTGAGAGGTATGAGAGACCTGAGCAAATACCTACATGGTATTTCTGTTCAGGGTAATTTCTTTAACCCCCTGCAAGCTGTTCACTTATAAGTCTCAGTCTTCTCAGTACATTTTTCTGCTGAAACTCAAATAAAATTGAAATCACAAATAGTGTGCAGTCCACACAGATGGACTGGTTGATTACCAGAAGTATTTTGTGACTACCAGTATAGGAAATTGTAGTAATTCCTGCCTGTGGACTTGCCCATGTGTGTGTGTGTGTTTCCCCTTTAAGATCCAAGAACTATATCAGAATATTTATCTTTAAGATAAGTATTGCCACCCTTTGACAAATGAGAAAACAGAGGCTCAGAAAGTTCAGGTAACCTGCTTAAGGTCACACACTTATAAGTTATACAGCTGGAATATAATACAGGCTGGCTCCAATGCCTGTGTCTCAAGGCAGCTTTAGCCAAATTAATCTCTGAGTGACTTGCTCCATTGAGTTTTGGGAATAAAACTCATTTTCTTCTGGAAGAAACAATAGTCCTTTCTCTAGCCTTTAAGGATGGCCACATCTTTCCATTTTTCTAAAAGAAATTACAAAAGTAACTCTGAAATCAATACTGGCAATTTCCTGGGGAAAGCTTATGGTTGCAGACCCGTGCCTAAATTTTAATTGTGAAGGCTATGGCACTTCTAAAATTTTTATCTCTTCTTTTTTTTCTTTAAAGCATTTTGATAAATTAGCATTTTCTTGTTGGGCTTCACCACGTGGGAAATCCTAGAAGGAGAAGTCCAGTGTCTTCACCCCATCATTTTTCTGTGTCTGTGTTCTTTGCCCCATCTTTTTCTCTTCATAGTCAAAGTTCTTAGATGGGTCATAATTTTTCAGGGTATATGCAGCTGCGAAGAGGATTTTTCAAGTGATAAATAATTAACCTATTCTTTTATGAACTTTGAAAAGATGCCTGCAGTTGTGTCAGGCTCAGGGCCCAATGGAAAGTATGCTATATTTTTTTCTGAAGTTCAAATGTATCTCTGTTCTTGTCAGATTGAAAAGAAGCACCTAGGGTTTTGTCTTTTAACTAAATAAATGTGTGTATTTGAATGCAAAAACAGGAAATATTTAAATATGTAATATGTAACTATATTCACATATATCTGAATGCAACCTATGAATCCCTTTAGACAGATGTTAGCAAGATGATAAATATTGAAACACTTTATAAGTATACAACTTCATAGGACTCTATTTTTTTTTAAGGCAAAAATATGCTCCTTTGCAACCATACCCTGCAGACTAAACATCTGTTTTAAAGTGTGTTAAAATCCAGCAACTCAATGTCAATTGGATCTGGCTTTATGGTCTTGCTCGTTTCATTGTGGTTCTTACTAGGGGAGGAGAGCTGTCTGATATCATCTAAACCTCCAGAGGACCATTCAAAGCAGCTGGTTTTCTATATATTACATAATTATGAAGCACACTGTGTAGTTTAGAATACATAAGAGGCACTAGGGGCCTACTTCTCAAAATATTTACAGCCTTTTATTCTTCTAAAAACAATAATTTGCATTCCTAAAATGATATGTGTACCTTTGCCATGCAAATTTCTTTGGCTCCTTTTATTATCTGGTGAAACTCAATCTAAAAATACCAGTATTTAGCACTGAAAAGTTCTGAAAAAGATGTGATTGGCAAGAAAGGAGATCTCAAACACTTCCCCCAAATTCTAGTATTAGGAAAAACTGGGAAGAGCTGAGTGAAGGATCCCCCTGCTGATGACAGAAATAATATCTGAGAAAAGGCTCAGAAAAGAAGGGTCAGCCTTTTTATTGAAAGGGATGATCAGGGCTAAGCGCCTATCCAATAGGCCAGCTCCTGCAACTTTTACTGATTTAGAGGAACGTTATACAAATTGTTTCTTTTGTGTAGATCCCACAGTGAGGTGTGAAGGCGAGGCCTTGTGCCATGGGTAGTTAAAAAGTGACTGTTCTTAAGCTCAGTGAATCTGATCATGCGGTGGCCTCCCCATGTTCACTTCTTCCTTTTCAACTCTTTGCCACCATTTAGGACCTCATTTAGTCAGCTATTCATTGAACAAACATGAATTGTGGCTGCTGTATGCCAGGTGCTGCTATGCTGCACAATGGGAATATAAAAATAAAGGTGATAATATTGTCTTTCAGAGACTCAATTGTTGAAGAGTGAGAGAAAGACATCAAGTCAGCGCATCCTGGCATCCATGGCATGGTAGGAAAAGCAAGTACAGGAATAGTAAGGGCACCAGGGAGGGACTGTTCATCTCTAGCTTATCACGAAGGGCTTTGTGGTGAAGATGATGCCTGAGGTGGATAGTACAGGGAAACTATTCTAAAAAGAGGCTGCAGGTGTTTTGAGTGGCAGGAGGAAAATGAAATGTTCTATCCCTTTTGTTTGTTTTTTTCTTTAATAACTCTTTTCACAAAGCACTTTGGAGCTCTCCTAAGCACCCTGGTTTTTCCTGAGTGGTCAGTATCTATTAGGAATCAGGCACTTGGTCTTTGCTTTGTATTGAAAACTTGGCAGATGGCATTGCCATCTTGGTGGAATGAGGCCTTTCCCAGGGATGAAGTGGAAGATGAATATCTTGGGTCAGTGATGCATGATTTATCTTTATAGTAAAACTAGTAACAGTATTTAATCTGGCTTCAATTCCATTCTGAAAGAGATGATAAATAAAAAGCCTAATTTGATAATGTATTAAAAATGAACAAGGTCTTTTGGAACTCAAACTTATCCCTCCTTGTTTATGAGACTGTGCTAATAAAAATATATTAGAAAGAGGAATAAATAGCTAGATCAAAATGTAGACTAATTATATATAGTATTAAAATATAAAATGTGTATAGAATATATTCTGAATATAAAAATTATATATATACACACAGTACTTATGAAATATTGTCATATACAAAAGGCAAGAAATGGGCTGGAATCTTAGTAATGATTATCTTTGAACCCAGTATTACAAAAGACATTAAAAATTTTTTTTGTAATTTTCTGTGTGTATGCAAAACTGTATATGATGAAACTACATTCATTTTATAAACAACAAAAAATATTTTTTTCTAAGGAGATTAAATTGTGGAAGTAGCAAATTAAAGGAAGTCCTCCCTCAGAAGAAGACAGTAGGGGTGCTGCTCACTGTCCTTCACAGTCAGTCAACGGCCAGGCTCCCTGAAAGCCATGCACTGAAAATGATAGTTTCTATCCTATTCTGTTCACTCAGCAAAAGCAATAGTGCCTACTGGATGCTGCTATAAAAGATACCAGCATGTCTCTGGCCTCAGTGGGCCTCTCGTCTAGTTCAGGAAAGAGACATGTAGACAAAAACAGGCAAGGACACCTACCAGGTTTATGTTAATAAAGGAGATCTGATCAGGTTACAAAGAGAAAGTGGTTAATTAAAATGGAAACCTTGCTTAGTTCATCCCTAATTTCCTTGGATCTAAAAGCTTTTGCTCTAGACTTCCTGCCAGACTTCTCTTCTTTCATCATTGTCGTAGTTAAGTGTTCTCTTGAGTGCCATGTGCATTCCTGCCATGATGTAAACTCCGTGAGAGCCACATCATGTCGTGTTTATATTTATATGCCCCACAAAGCCTTGAACATAGTAGAAATTCAATGCATATTTATGAAACAAGTGAATAGTCCGGTATTATATGAAGCTAAACATATAGGAGTCATAGAAAATATTTCAGGCTCAAGCGAACTGTTTATTTTATAAATCTGACAACTGCCCTAGTGAAGGAAAGTGGCTACATGGGATCTCAGCAAGTATCGATTGATCGATGCTTCTTCCAGTTGCCATGTGGCAAGGGAAGAGGTTTCTTCATAAAGTTAGTGACTTCTGACATGCACCGCAGTATCTTCTTTCTTAATAAATAGTCTCTTCTATCAGTTAAGGTCATACAATTTGTTCTACAGAAATAAAAGACACTCATAGAAATATTGAAAGAAAGAAACTTCTCTTTGCTAAACCATAGTTGTATGGTTTGTAGAAAGATGCTACCCAGAAAACAATTATTTGTGAAGGGTTCAGTGGAACCATTTTAACCTCCATGGGAGCCTGGTTTTTGTGTGGTGTTCAAGGAACTGCATGGAGAGTGGCATCCACACCACCAGTGCACAAAGCCTGACACCCTGTCGTGAGTGTTATCATTCAATTTTCACACAGCACGAGTGACAAGAGCTAATTGTTTGGCCCCTGTTTGTTTCCTTCCCACCACATAAAGTTGACTGTTCTGCATAATAATCTAAATGGCTAGGTGAAGTTCAAATAACGTTGTTTCTAAATCTGTGACTAGGTTGTGCTGGAAAGAAATTGGGCTCCATATGGTGAAAAGAAAGGACATTTTAGTAGGATGAACTCTTTCCAAAATTTTATTTTAGTAAAAAATGCGGCTTATTTTTTTTAAGAAATACAACTTTTAGACCATATCACATTCAGATGTATTGTGAAGGTGTGTGTATATGTATGTGAACACACACACACATACACATGCACACACATCAACACACATCTTTTTAATAGAATAAGCCAAGCCATTTTAAGACTCAGACAATTAAGAACTTCAGTTCTAGGGATTTTCAGTGGAAGATTATGTCATACAGACCTGAACTGAATTGTTTTAGAGAATAAATCTGATTTTTATTTTCATTAAAATGCTTGAAATTTTAGCGTGCTGGGCATTGGAACACGTTTGGGTTGACGCATATGCTCACTGTCTTTATCACTGTTATGGTTTCACAGCTGCACACATATGTCAAAATTTAGCAAATTGTATGCTTTAAATAGGTGCTGTGATTGTATATTAATTATACGCCACTAATTAAAACACGATTTTCATGTACTGGATTGGAATTCCCCTACACACATCTCTCATGAAGAGTTGTGTTTGCCAACGAACGTAGGTGTCAATGTGCTTTATCTTATCTGCGAATACCTACATGTAGCATCCCTCCAATCATCCATCATTCTTTCCAGCATCTAGGAAGATGAAAAATAGTGGACTAGTTTTGTGATAAACCTGTGTGTGCCCCTTCGGCATTCAGAACTAATTACCATTTGCCTGGACCTGTCTCTGGCCTTGAGAGAGAAAGCAGGTGTCCTATCACTGATGAAACTAGGAATTTGGTTATAATTCAGAATCTGGATTTAGGACTGTGATACCAGCAAGCTACAATTACCTCCAGTGACCCTTCCATCTTCCATGGTCAATTTGATGTCTTCATACACTTAAATGTCAAATTTACCTAATCTTATCTGGCTCAATACGTTCTTTTGTCACCATAGTTTCCTGTAAGCAATACAGATAAATGGTAGAGGGATAGGGCAAAAGAGAAAGAGTTTATAAATTTCAAGTAAATCTTAACAAAGAGCAGCTACTTGTGTGTGAAGGAGCCTCCTGACTGTAAAGATAGACGGCTTATATTTATGGATTGTAGCCCCATCCTTTTCAACAGGGGGAGCTAGAACACATTTTCAGCTATTGCCTGGCCCTTGGAAAGGGGCTTCCCACATCTGCACTTATTGGGCCCAAGCCTGAGAGCTGAGTCAGGGATGTAAGTTGCTGAAGTTGTGAGCAGTATAGGCGAGGAGAGGGCCTGAGAAACAGAGGCAGCTAAAAAGAGGTAGGATGTCGCTCTTGTGTCCCTCCCCAGAATGTCCATAGTCATGGTGGAGACTTCCTCTCTTTCCTGCTATTGCCACACACAGAGGTACTCTGGCACACGGGTGAGGAGAGAAAGGGGACTTGGAGAGTTGAGGGGACTAGGAGCACAGGTTTTGAATGAGAAGACAGATCAGACAGGAAGGCAGCAGCATTTCCCAATCTGTGGGAGGTAGGGTGTGGACTGTTAGCGTGGCCTCTGGACTCACTAAGGGTGAGTAAGAATTTCTTCAATGTTTTCAGTTGGAGAAATTAAATAAATACACATAGAGTTTCTCTATATCTTTCCCTTTCCCTTTGTTAGTTCTCATTCTCCCGCCTGAAAAGTGTTTGTTTCATTGCAAATTAGAATCAACATTTCAAGTTCAGACTTATTTTATAGAAACAAATGTTTGACAAACTGACATCCCCATGTCCAAATGTTCAAACAAACTTTAAAATTAAATAAGAATCACATCTATTTTTCTGAACATCGAAAACACAAAGCATAATCATCCTTTATGGGTTGGAATATCCTATTATAATTAACGTTAATCCATACTAAATGGGCTTTAAGAAAACAGGCTTTCCTCATCTCAGTTCAATTTCATTTTTCAGCTTTAATGATTGGAGGTAGCTCCTGCTCATTTTTGTTAACCATGCACAAATGTAAATGGTAATGAGGCTTTTGTGTATGTGTGTGAAATTCAAAATCCATCCCTAGTCTATTAACTCTGTAAAGAAAGTTACACCATAGGAGGCCATAGTAGTCTGAACCAAAAGGCTTCTATTGTACAAAACCAATTTCCATGTAATCAAGTTGGGCAATAGAGTGTTTTCTCTTGAATGATATTTGTGCAGCATCAGAGACGGCTGACCTATGCACTGTGCAGAGGGGTTCTATCACTTAGCCGGTGTAAAGGTCAAAGGAAAGAAGTGTTTCCTGAGTAACTCGGCTGAAATTGCATTGTTCTGTGGGTGCCTCCATTGCTATTTTTGTCAGACTAAAATCTGGTGAAGTGTGTGCATCATTTAACTCGTTTATTTGGAAAACAGCAAGAGATTTCTGTAAATAAAGAAGTACCACATTTTGTTTTTAGGATTTTCTTTTTTTTTTTAGCATACTAAATTTTTTTAAAGTTATCATTATCGGCTAATGTCATCTCATGTGACTAACTACAATGCCTGGCACATAGTAGGAACTCAGTAAATATGTATAAATGAATGAATAAATCAAATTTCTCTTAAGCAACGAATGCAAAAGTAATGTGACTTAATCCTACTTACCCTTCTTCTCTGGAAAACTTATTTTCATTTTGATCTAAAATGTTTATTTTCTATAATTTTCTTACGCAGAAATTAACACATAATCTTCTAGAATATCTTTGTTTTAGTAGATGTCATTGTAAGATTAGGAAGAATCTTGCTGTGAACACAAGGACACACTCATGTTGGTAACGTAGGCAGTTGCTAGATGACTTTTATACCTCTGGCAGCATTTTAGCTCAGTAAAGAATCCCAGCATCCTCCAAAGTGCCTCCATTAACCCACCCAAATGATTCTGCAGAATCCTGCAAAGGATCCAAACAGCACCCTGAGTATACACACAAAAACTCCCACAGGATCATCCTGGGATCAAAGGCAAGAGCCCCGATGCTGCATTCAGAAGCAGCACCACATTCATGCGCTGCAGAGCTCTACCTTACAAATCGATGCTGATACAATTGGGCAAGTCTGTAATCAGTTTGAGATCGTGCTCCAGTATGTTCTACAGTAGACAGATTGCAATTTTCACTTTCAGTTTTCTAGTAAAACAGATGACGACTGGGAAAGTTACCCTGCAGTATCCTTGCTAATAGCTTAACGTTTTGTTCGTATAGTTGCTCCAAAATTGAAAAAGTAGATTGAGACTGCCTTTCTTCTGGACTCCCACTTTTTTTCACAGCACATCTTGTTTTTACGTGGATGTGTTTGTAGACGTAACAGACTTCCCTCCTCTACCTCCAGACACGCGTTCCTTCAGAGGAAACTCTCTCCAGATGTTTTACATCTTTATATCTCTGGGGCCTCATGCAGCATCTAGATATTTTTCAGAATGAAGTAATAGAAATACACTTTTTAAGTTAAAAAAAAAACTGAGTGTCTTCAGTGTTGACTCAGAAACACATTTTTAGTAGGATCTATTTGTAACTGTTCTATCTATATCCACAAACCTGAAACTAAGCATGACCTCCTGTATAAAAAGCTCTTTTACAGAAGACCAACCCAGATGTACATGGTAAATGCTGTCAACTTATGTAATCAATCCAACTGGTACGAACAATATTAATTTAACATGACAGGTGATGTTGTTTTGCTGAAACTGCTAAAATCCTTAAGAATTAAAAAAAACAACAACCTGTTTGTATGTTTCTTTTTTCACTTTCCAATTTGAGTCCTATAATTTTAAGCATGGTGAGCCCTTGTTTTAATTGTCATTATTATCTTGGTTATTTTTCTTTGAACAGTGAATGTGAATTTAAATCACCATTTTATTTTTTGAAAAGCTGATTAATAGAGCACCTTAAAATACAGCATTCTTTTTTTCCCTTAAATACCATATGTGGAAATTTTGTTATTGCATGGTTGTTTCTATACCTTCTGTAAATGCAGAATATAGGTGCCAGGTGTCAACATGATCATGTACTTATGTTCACGGCAAGGTTTCTGAGTTCCTGATGGTTATGCCATCTCATGAGGTTTCAACTTTCTACTGCGTTTTCTCTGGGAAAACTTTGAATAATTTTATTTATGTCAACTCTCAGTAATAAGAAGTCACCTAGGTGAAGCAGATTTTAATTTTTCATTGGATTTGCAAAATCAGTAATCATCCTTCCCATCTTCTCTTTTCCAAGGTTTAAGGAACACTGTAGTAAATATACTTCAAGTGAGCGAATAAATGAAACACCACTAATGTAGCCTGATTGAAAAGATTCTTTAAATAATCACGTGCATATTTTTATATGCTTGATTTGTTTATATTTTTGCTGCATTTTCACTGACATGATGGAAATAATAAAGTTACTGGATTTTTTTAAAAAAATTCATCTTTCTTTGGCAGATTTCTGAAAAATGCCAGAAGTGCTGACCTTTAACAACCTTTGGAAGACTTTGAAGCCTACTAACTGTTTCTCCTAGATTATCATATTGTCTCCAACCCAAATTTTTCCAGGGCTAAAGAGATTAATAAAATTGGGAACTATTGAAATTGCCTTAATGCATCGGTACTATGAGAGTTTAACTCCAGTGGCTTAAAAACAAAACAAAACAAAACAAACTACTCAAAAATAGAATCATAACTCCTTAGGGTTAAAATGGCAGCAATAGAACTTGCAGTCAATCTCCTGCCTGAATAGTTACCTTTTAGAAAATAATTAGGCACTAACAGAATTGAACTTGATGCTATAGAGAAATAAATATATTGACTATTAAATGCTACTTTAAAAAAAATAAAAAAATCAGAGCACTGATTATTTCTTAGTTTAACATTTAAGGATTTTGAAAAAAAATGGCTGTAACAGCAACAACAATTTATATATTTAGAGGTAAAAAAATTCTATGATGGGCTTGAGTGAACATCATTTCCTTTGATGGTTGCTAAACCCCTCTACATTGAGAGTTGCTATTTCCATTTTAAACTGTAGGTAAGTTTAGGCTCAGGGAGGAAAGTGACTTACCCAAGGACTCTGAGCTGAGCAGCAGCGTTTGAATGAGGCTACAGCCCACCCTCGGGGGCCTATAGATTTCCACAGTGCTCAGAGCCTGGCCATCTTCCAGACATAGATAGGCACCTGGGAGTCCTGGGCACATTAGAGACATCTTCTAGTTTGTAAATTCTGTATCTTTAAGCTGCTGCTGCCATATTGCTCTGGAAAATTATCATGTAGTAATCTCTCTTAAGACTGTCATTCTAATGAATGAAATTTTAGAAATGAGTTTAATAACTGCGGTCACATTCTAAGACTTTTAAATATTCAGCATCTTTGAAGAACTATGAGAAATCCTGTGAAATTTGCTTTCTAATTTTTCAAAGATTAGATCAGAGTTACCTATACAAGTGTTAACTGATGTGCTACTCTAAAAAAAAAACCTAATATAGAAAAAAATAACTCACAAAACAGGAGGACAAGGAATTGGTTAATTGCACTTTGAAAAATGAACTTTTTACTTTACAAAAAGGTCACCAGGGGTCCTTTATGTGCTCAGTTCTCCTGGTGTGTTTACATGTTTGATTGTAGGTCATTAACCACTTGATGAAGTGATTGAGGAAAAAAAGGGGAGGTAAAATTATTAAAGGTTTAGGAGCAAATCCTAATTACAAAATAAGAAGAATGATAATGCACCTCTAAATTTAAAATGTGAACTGAGGGAAATGTTTCATTCGAATCACCCAAATTTTATTTACCTAATTTTGTGAAAAACATCGTTAGATTCTCTGTTACCTAAATTGATAGTGTTTTCATTCACTCATTCAATACATAGTTATTGGATGTTTAATGTGTTCCAGGCAATGTGCAAAGCGATGATGAAGGAAACCAAACATCGCCTCTGACCTCATAGAGATGCACTCTAGTGTGTATCAATTTTAAGTTTTATGGGGCTAGAAGATGTGAAATGGTAATGAAGAATAAGTTCTCCTTTTAAAAACAAGCCAGGCAACTCCATGTGAGAACTTCTTTGCCTTCTATAATGTATTTTTCTGATACGTTTTCTGAAATATATTATTATAATGAATGATTATTACTTTCTGGATTATTTGTAAAAGATAAAGGGAAAAGCTTTTCTTAATTTGGTTCTTGGCATATTTATATGGATGTTTTGAGGCTCTAGAAATGGCAATTATCATAAATATCCCAACTGGCACATTTTATTAGCATGAACTCACATAACATAGGTAAATCAACCTGACGTTTTTCCTTTAGCTGTTTGGTCACCAGAATAATTGGTTCTATTATAGGTGGGTAGTGTGGTCTTAATTTCCTTTGGCGAGTTTTAGCAAGGTAGTCTCATCAGTGAATTATAAGTTGAAGATATATATCAAATTTAAATTCTCATAATTTTTGTGAAGATTTCTGTCATGAATTTAATGAAAAAAATGATCTATCAGTACTTCACTTGTATTTACTTATTCATGGGGAAGTAGTGTTACAATTCCAAACTCCGTCTGTATAAGCTATCCATAGGAACTGGTTCTCTAATTCATTTTTTTTACCATGATTAGAACTTTTAGTTGAGCAAATATTGAACTTTATTAATCCCACCTGTGTATCTTGCTGGGTAATATGTATTGGCACATGTATTTAAGATTCTTCGGGCTTTGAACAAAAATGTTGCCATGGGAACCTGATTTCAGAGCCCATAGTCCTTTGCAGAACTACACCTGCCTTATGGTAGAGGTTTCCATGGCAACGTTTTTGTTCAGGGAACATAGAACTTGAACAGAATATGCCACGAGCCTCTTTTAAATGTATGCATCGATAGTTGTGATATTACTACAGTTAATGTGCGTATTAGAAATACAGGTGGCCCCATGGTGGGCAGCCGTGTTGTTCTTGCTTCCAGTGAATAGATCCCTATTGAGTTTAGTAGTCACAGTGCGTTGGATTAGGAAATGAGAGCAATTTCTAGTCTCTTTTCACTGTCTCTCCACCCTCCACTCATTTGACCCTCTTGCTGGAGTGTGGTTAAATAATCCTCCACAGCTCGCATGACCAGAATGATCATTTGTGATAATGCAGAGCTGTAAGGAAAAGATATGTAACTAATGTCTGGCCAAGCTCAGCAGGGTCTATTTTAAAGGGCAGCATCAATCTTGGGAGCCTCTAATGCTATAGAATATTCTACTAATGGTTCTTCAACTGCCTCACATATACTTTACTACAAATGAGGTCATGGACTCCAGTAACAAAGCATCACGAGGACGGGGTAAGAATTAGTTTTCATATTTTCTGATCCAGTGTCTGGTTTCTTTTTCTCTTATATTTGCTTTCAGCATAAAAATTCTTGACAACTCCTAAATTAAAGTGGTCCAAGTTCTTTCCTTGCTCGTCATTCATTTGTGTCATTTTACATTTGCAACTAAGGCCATGTGGGAAGAGTGTGCTGTGGCCTTGCAGCAGAAAACCTGGGGTGATCATTGTTGTGTTATGATGGTTCCATCAGCTGTTATATGGATCCTCATCCATCAGGACCACACTCACTGCTGCCAGGTATGCTGGCACACTGCTTTTTCTTGGCAAGTCTCAAAACATGTAGCAGTGGGTTTTGCAGCAATCTCAACTGCTGCTCACAGTCTACAAAGAAGCCGAATGGGGACTGTTATTAATTCCAATCATCTTCCACCCACAAGGGTATCAAAGGGACTTTTAGAGACCACAGGGCTGCTTTCCACAGAAACCCTAATCAGATCATCTTCCTTGATCAGGGAAAGGAATGTAGTAAAATGAGGTGGGTTAAAGGAATTAGACAAGTAAATGTATTCTGAATGCATTCAGGACAAATTAGCTCGGAGTGCAAATAGAGATTGATTTGTCTGATTGAGTGGAAGCATAACTTAGAAGCTAAGGTCAGGCTTCTGCCAACTTAAGGCCTTGGAAAGTTAAACAAATACAGGGGAGTGTGAAAAACACATTTACTCTGAAGGAAGAGGAGGAGGGAATGGAGGAGGGAGGGAGGGAGGGAGCAAGTGGAAGGGAGGAAAGGGGAGAGGGAGGAACAGTAAATATGGGCAAAGTGAAATGATAAACTCAGGAAGTCAATCTAGAGGAATGTCATTTACAAGTCATGGACAAAAAGGGAAAAAAAATGATAGGTGTGTTTCAACTAGAGGAAGATACTAGGAATGCAGGGGAAAGGCTACTAGATCAGGAGTCAGATAATCTTGGTCTGCTAATTCACCTATAACCTTGGTTTCACCACTTTATTCGCCTTTCAATATATTAAATGAAGAGGACTGAGCCAAGTTTTTAAAACCCTGTGTTCTATGAATGTGTGTGAAAATGCAGTAGAGAAGGCTCATAGGAAGTTTTTTTTTTTTTTCCTTCTCCAACAACTATTTTAACTAGACCAGCTCAACTTTATTTGCTGTGCATTTTGATGTGTTTTCATTTGAAGAAAATGCTTCCTGGGTTATAAAAAGTTTTAAAACTATTAGAACCACTTATTTCCTAAATCCTGCCCAGTGCTAATATTGCATTCTATTCCCCAATCTCTACTAAGCTTATAAAATGATGGATTTTAACCATTGTTTAAAATAGTTATGAGAGTGTTGGGCTCATGGTCATTGTTCAATCAATATTTTTTGAGTTGAACTGAATTAAATCTCATCATACCAAGAAAAGGACCATGCAGATTCTTTTCCTAGAATGCCAAAGAAATGATTTTCATCAATGGGTATGCCCTAACCCAAAAGAAAACACACCCCTGCCCTCAAAAACAACAGTAACAACAACAACAAACAGCATTTGGCCACATCTGGGAGATTGTGCGCAGTTTTGTCACTGAACCTTAAATTCAAGGGAAGTTGCAGAAAGAAAGGTATCATAGCCACAACAAAAATGTGCAAAGGAACAGGACTGGCCACATACACCAGAGCAGGGCAGATCGAAACATCAAGTCTTCAGCCCTTTCAATATGAAGGCTGAGGGAGCTATGATTGAAACCTAAAATCTGCGAGGAGTATGAATATGATGAACAGAACTGTTCATCTAATCCCAGTGTTATCACAAGGGAACCAACTTTCCTTGAAACTTTAGAGAGGTGAGGTTAGGCCAAAAGGAAGTACTGTTTCACATCTCAAGTAGTTCACTAAGGGGAATAATTACTCTCAGAGTTCAAATAGACTGGCCATGTAAAACTCAAACCCTAGGGGTCAATGTGGTAGGTTGGTTATTTGGGCCCCTGCCTCCAGCAGAGGTGTGTGTGTGTGTGTGTGTGTGTGTGTGTGTGTGTGTGAGTGACCTGGCCACTGTGCCTGACAAAGGGTGGGGACATGTGTGGTTCTCAGATTCTGCTTTTTGAATAGAGTGTTATTCTATTAAGATAGGCCAGTGGTTTCCTATTGTACAAGAAATGGACTTAATGCATGTCATAGTCTTATTTTCTTTACCTGATCTCACAATTTTACCTAATTATTTCTTTCTGAAATTTTTGCTTACTTTTGCTAAAATCTTGTAGATGATACTATGCCTCCAAATATATGGGTACACTCATAAACATATATACATATGCACATCTACATGAATGTGTATGTTTATGTAACGTGTGCGTGTGTGTAGATGTGTGTCCCTGTCCATGTAGATCAATATGGTGACATTTTCTAGTAGTCCAAGAGTCCTGGGACTTCTCAATGGTCTCCATCCAGGTTGATGAGAATAAAAATGACGGCACTTAAAATAATAGCAGGCTTCTGTATTAATGCTCAAAGATCTGAGACTGCTTTAGAGGTTCTCATTCTGAGGAACTACAGATGGTTCTGTCTGGGCAGCTAGAACTTTGGACGAGGGTAAACTGTGTCAAAAAAGAGAGGGTAAGCATAATAAAGTTAGTTATCTGCACAGATGCCAGGTAATGGGGGCCTTTGGTTGCTCCATTATAAATGTGTTCATTATTTCGTAAGTAAATGGGACACCATTGAAGAGTTTTAAGCACGAGATAAACAAAATAAAATCTACATTTGAAGTAGTTCATTCAGGAAGCTGGATGAAGAGTGGATTGCTTGCAGGAAGAAAGTCAAAGAGATCTGTTGATTTAGAGGTGACTGGTAAATATAGGACAGGGAAAAAAACTTCAATTTACAATAGTAGCGTGGATAGAGAGAAAAGATGTAAGAGAGTTTATAGAGTCTCTTTATATTCTACCCTTGCCCAATAAGTTTTTTCCAATTACACTTTCATCTCATTAAGTGTAGGATGATGTTACAAAAGACGGTCAAATCAGTGAACTTTGCTGATTTGTTCACCTGCTTTTATTTACTCTGCTTTTCCTACTTGTTACGTTTCATTCGAGTCTTCTAGATAAGAGAAAAAAAAAGAGAAAGAAAAAACCATCCTAGGTGCTTAAAAGCAAAATAACTAATAGGTTATAATAAGCTCAGTTTATTATTATTTTTTTTTTCACTAAGCCAGAATTTTCTGTAATGAATTTTGTCAGGGAGATCTAATTAAACCATAATCTCAGGCACTGCAACTAGTAACAGGAAGCATAGTAAATAGGCAGGGTCTTTTTCTCCTATTGTTACCTCTTCTAACCTTTACAATGCACTTTTCTCAAAGAAATCTACAGTGTGCAAACCAGAGACTTATTTAAGTACAAATTATATACATCTTACAAATACAAAAGCTTTACCCTCTGGCACATGGAAAAGGAAAAGAGAGAGGTTTCTGTAGAAATGTAGAATTTTTTCTTTTTTTTTATTCTGGTGCGAGGATGAAGTTAGTATGCCTACATCTGACGAAAATGACTTGTCTTTAAATAAGCAACCATTCATCACAAATGAAATCGAAGTTGAATACAAACTCTTTTAATCTTAAAAATAAAATATTCAATATGGAATGAGTGTATCAAATACTCCAAATCTGGTGAAAAGGTAGGTCAAATTGTCAAGCTCTAACTACTGTAGTCATTTGTACAATTATTACACTTATAATTCTTAGGTTATAATGGTAAATTGAGCATTTTATGAATGGTGAGGAGCAAAAACAAGAGACTTTTTACCCCAAACCTGCTCAAGCTATTAGCATTCCCTTTGCTCCTCTTTTCCTCCCAACATAACATCTCACAGCTTAAGATGAAAAGACTTATTGGATTCTCTGTTGTCAATTGGACAAGCCCTCTCTGGGGTCCTTTCTGTCAAGATCCGTGGATTCCATTTGAATTTAAAACAGACCTGTAAGCCTCTGGAATGTGGCAGCCCCGTGTGTTCAGGGAAACTGAGAAAGAGTTATTTTTAAAAAATCTTACACGATCTTCATTCGCAAGGCCAGTTAGGGGGGAAACTTGGAGGATGATTCAGTGTTTGTAAGCAGCTAACTTGTAAAGAGTGATATGGAGGGGGGGAAGGGCAGTCACTTAAGACAGCAATTATTGAATGTACACACTCAAATTTTTCAACTCATTTTTTTTTAATTTAATGAACCAAGACATTTAAGGAATCAGTGATATTTGAGCTGTTGGAGCAAGGCCTTTTTCTTTTGGTAGAACATCTGCTACATTCTTTATTTTAAAGAACCATGATTTTCTTAAAATCTACAAGAAACCATCTTATACCACATTTTTCAAGAAGTTATATTGCCTTTATTTGTTTTCTTATTTCAGTGGAATCTCAACTGTCTAAGCAATGTCCTGATACTAGACTATTTTAAGTTGAGCTAAGTGATATGGTAGAAAGAGCAAGGAAGAGAGAAAATAACTCAGTCATGTTAAGAAGAGAAGAAAAATTTAATACATGAGATAAATGCTATAATTGCTGATAAATGCCTGATAATTGCTGATAAATTGCTGATAAATGAGACTTATGAAAGTAATTGGACTATAAAAGTAAATTTTCTCATACCACGTTTCTTCCTTTCTTAAGAGTGTTACATTTTTGAAATGTTATGATTACCAGATTCTCTTTTAAGGTACTAGAGACAAGAGTGACCATTCATATTTAATTTGACTTGTATTATTATCAAAACCTATATTTGTTCTCCTTTCTTGACAGAGCCATAAAAAAAGGAGTGAATTTGCTCTTCTTTTTGTGTGTACTAAACTCCGATTGATTTTACTGACCAGAGTGCATTTAGGAGAATTCCTCCAATATTACACAGTATAAAACTGCCCCTGCAATCTCTCTGGCTTCTAATCGCCAACCTTATTCATCTTTATTCTTTGCAGCCTGCCATTGACTGCCAATCTCCCTTCTGCTTAAAAGTCCCTTCCTGTCTCACCTACAGCTAAGTCACACCCCATCACAGATCAAGATCACTTTGCTCTTTGATCTCTCCAGTTATATTTGTATTTAGTCTTCTGCATAATGCATACTTTTCACTACCCACTTTATCACATCAATATATGTTGCTTCTCTCTCCTGACTCTGATGTCCAGGAATACTATCTTGTATTACTTCTGTATTGCAGTATACACTTAGCACTTAGAATTAACCAGTCTCCCATCTCCTCGTCTGCAAACAAATTTCTCCAAAACAAACAACGAAAAAATGAGACTAATGTAGTGAGCTTGTTACTAAGCTCAATTTATTTGATATTTGTTTTTATCTCAGATAAAGTTCTCTCAATTTTCTAGTGTTAAAATAGCACTTTTAAAAATAAAGCAATAATGATTTTGAATAGGATTGTTGTTTTTAATTTAAAAATACAGCAACTCAATGCCAATCTCTCAAATCCTTTGAAAAGCAATCCCAATCTAAGAACCACTGGTTGCCAATCCATCCTCATCAGGTATTGGCCATTTGTTGTCCTCTCTCAGAACTTCCTATAACTTTAATCATGTGAATCATTGGACACTCAGCCTAGTCTGTGTTGCTCTCTATCTTTTTACATAAATTTCTGTGTCTGCAGCTAATGTAAAGGCCCTCCTCATTTAATATATATCTCTTCATTTTCATGGCACCTGGTAAGGATTACAATATTGACAGCAAATCTCAAAAATCTTCATGTCAAATAAATGACTATTTAGAATTATTTAAAATCTGGAGAGCTAAAAGAAGTCATGGATTTTGGTGGATTAATTTTTATTAAATGAATTAACATATTTCAGACAATAAAAATAGCAAAGACCTGATAAATTCACTAATGTATACATTAAACTGTGATTTATGGAAAGGTATGGAAAACCACATTGATTTTATAAGTTCTGTACAGTATTCCACTAAATGTTTAAGTAAAGAAAGAAGAATAGTTTAACAGGACTACATCTTTGGCCAGTGACTTCTGTGACTATAAGTTTGGTGTGGTTCTAACACAGCATTTTTTCTTCCACATTAGGCATATACATTAGTGTGTGTGTGTGTGTGTGTGTGTGTGTGTGTGTGTGTGTGTAGCTTTAATGTAATTTTTTTCCATGTCAAGAAATACTTTTATATTTCAAGTTGTGTCTAGCTATCAATTTCATTCTTACAAATACTCTTAGTCCATGGAACATATTTTCTGCTGAGCACTGTGAAATTTAATTCAGAAGTAGTGCTTTATTGATGCTTCGTTTTTGTGACCTTTCCAGTCCTGTGTTGGTGACATATTGGTCCTCTGTCTCCAGTGCTTTGAGAATCTAATAGATAGGATGGAATGGGTCAGATAATGAAAGTCCCTGGTACATTAACTTTCAATTTCATGAATGTCTGAATATTGCAGAGAAGATGAATAGCAGGACTTCCTTTGCTTTTACATTTTAACATTTATAAGCTAGTTAAATTTCCCGTATTATCAGCAGCAGAGTCCTCGTCTACCATATTAACACATACATTTATATTTTGGAGCAATAGTGTAAGAGTTTAAAATAATTTATAAACCACAGAGCAGGCAACTTACAAATGCCTGCTACTAAAAGAGATGAAAAAAATAGGAGTTTCACTTCATATGAGTTATAATATATGAAATATATATTGAAAAGTCCCTTTTTTTATTTCTCTTTGTTTTACTGACATGAGAGGAGATTTGGGTGTGTAGTCAGTCAGATGACTGATCTATTGTTAGGCAGTTACAATCACCCCCAAAAGCAGTGTTATTGTTTTGGAGCAGCATTAATCTTCTCTGAAGATGTTATAGCAAGCATGGTCATTTGAAAGAATCTGTTGAAATAGACTAATCTTTGGAATGAGGCTCCAAATCACCAGAGTGATAAGAAATAAAGAAGGGGCCTGAGTGATTAGGCGAGGACAAGGATGAGAAGGCACACAGCTGTTAGGTTGTTGGGTTCGAACACTGGTATGTGAGCTCATTTATATTCCCTTGGGTTGTTTTATAGACATTGCATCATCTGCTGTTGCTCTATTCCATTCTCACCACTGTATTTATGGTATCCATTCTTATGAAATATGGCCAGAATTAAACAATACAGTTGGGCCTTTTGGATTGTGCTTAATATGTCAGCTGTATTTAAAACCTTGTGCTCTCTTGCTGTGCTAGAAAATCCATTTGGGGATCTAAGATTATGTTCCGAATGAGAAATGGAGTCATTGGTTTGATTCAGTGGAAAATTATGACATGGAAACTTTACGAATATTACATATTACAAATATGCAATAAAATGTATATAGTAGATGCTTTTGTATTTTGAAACAGAAGTGAAAAGTCAGCCTACATTAAGGTAGGGAGTACATGAAAGTGTGTCATGACTGATGTTTGATGTTTCATTGTCTGGTTTCTTTGAGAGGGTGTCAGGCTACTCACTCTGGTTTCATGCTCTCCAATGGTGAGATACATTCTCTTGTCTGCTTCTCAGTTCTTATTTCATTCAAATAATATCATGAGGTCTTTTCTTTAGCTCATCTCTACTTCAACCCAATTCATTATGCAGCATCCCAACCTGATGATTCATCTCGGCCTTCATCTTTTTTTAGATCAGCCTCATCTTTTAGATTGGGCACTATTGGTAGAGACCTGGTGGCACTCTTTGCATTTTCCTACTATGCCATTCCGGAGCCTGTTTACTCTGAAGTCTGTTCCACAACTTCTCAACTTCCTATGCTCTGCTCCATATAACAAGTTGCTGATTCCAACAGGCTGTTTATCAGCTGGATTCTGGAAGAGGTGAGCCAGTTGGAGAGGGGGCAGTTTAGACTATGGAGGGAGAAGAAGCTGGGGTATTTCTTTCCCTCCACCTGCCTCAGGTAGAATCTCCAGAAGGAGCTGCATCTTCTTCTGGTTTCAAGTTTCTTCTGAATAAGTCCTTTAATCTTTCAGATTTGCCTGAGTGACCCAGGCTTCTGGTCCCTGTTAGCCCACATCCACCCTCTTCACTTTTCACTTCTGTTTCAAAATACAAAAGCATCTCTCTTTAAGGTAGAGTAGCCTCCTTCTGTGCTTATCTGCACATTGCAATACAATCCATGCCTGGCTTCTCAGCTTTTCCATTTCCTCTGTAAACAATCTTTCCACCAAATTTACTCTTTTTTAAAATATAAAGAATGTCTTCTGTTTTCCTAGTTGGAGCCTAATATACTTACTATAACTACTTCATATACATATTTCTTTTATACACTATTCTCGAAGAAGGCTAAATTCACAATTTCTAATTAAACCAATCCCTTCAGATTAAATATTTTACTTCCTGATAAATGTTTTAATTGGTTAATGTGAAGATCAAAAAGATTATCTCTCTCAAATTCTTCTTGCCTAGTGTACCTGGCCAGAAATTATCTGTCTTCCTCTGGACTTTCAGGGTTCTTTGTATTTATATTAAGCATATACCAATACTTTTTAAAATCCATTATTAAAAAATGTCTTCTCAACCCTACTAGATTATAAGCCCTTTAAAGTTGGATACTGTATCTTCTTTATGTATTCTTCAGGACTTTAGCACAATATTATAAATATTGTGCTTATAAATATTTGTCAAATGAGCAAATGGTAATTGCTTTTAAACCAAAAATTAATCCAAATGCTAGGACAATTCCAAAAGAGAAACAGAGAAGATTTATTCTAAAAAAAATATGAGAATCAGATTATATATATATAAAGCATATGTCACAATGATATACGACAGACATGTCTTCCCAGGGATAGACTAACCCTTCAGTTTAACCGAAAGTATTGCTTCAATAAGTATTTTTTAATATTTTATGGTGGTTACTTTGTTCCCTTTTTATGTAAGTGGACACTGTTTCTCATTGGTGGTCTACCCAGGGTTCACTACTCTGTTACTCCTTCTAATGTACTTCTACCTGGCAGTTCATGGTTTCTGGGAAAAAGATGGCACTGTCCTTTGCTAAGGAGTAGGTACAGGTTAGTGTAAGCCAATCAGGATAATCTGATTCTCCTCAGCATGGTGATTGGTTCAAATAACCCAAACTTAAGCCCATCAGCTCATAGAATGTCTCTGGCCAATCTGGACAGAGGTTGGCTTAAGAAAGAAAACATGACCCAATTTAAGTCACTGAGAAGAGGAGAAATCTTGGGACTTCTGAGACACTGGTGGGAGATGCCCTGTCTCCTTCTGGACTATAGGATGTAGATGGGACATTTAGAGCTGTTACAGCCTCCTTTGCTTTTATGATGGCAACCACAATTAGTATGAAGCTGACCCTACGAAAAACAGATTGGAGAGCTGGAAATAAACTGGGTTTTTGGCAACATTGTTGAGTAGTTGACTCAGAATTACTCCTAACTCTAGATGTTTCTCTTATCTGAGCCTAACCCTTTAAGTAGAGTTTGCTATTGAATGCATTTAAAAACATCTCAACTGATAGGCCATAGTGAGAACTAAAATATTCTACTCAAATACTATGTCAATGAAGTCTTTAAACACTGGAGAGAAAATAGACTGCCAGTCCTCAGGGTTCCCAGCTTTCCTTCTTTCTTACTTTCCTTTCTCCTAGTCATTGCCCTCAAAATGCTCACAATATAGTGTTTTACTTTAAACATGGGTATTTAGTTATCAAAATATGTGTTTGGGAGCACAGATAGGTAGTGCTTGCTTCACTCAACAGACTAAAAATGAATTTAGGATTTTCAAGCACAGAGGAACTTAGAGGAGAAATCTGAGTGCCTAGAAGCCCTAAACTAATACGTTTTGACAAGTATAGAATAGGAAAGCCTCAAAGCTGCAGAACTGTTGAGAAAAAACATGTGAATTGGCCCTTGACAGGTATGACAAATACCAGAAAATAAAAATGTGGAATGAAGGACTGGAGATTGAATAGGAACCTGGAGTCAGACCATAATATGGTTAAAATCTAATCATATGGATTTTGGAATCAAGCAGACTTTTATGTTCAACTTCTGGTCTCACCTCATGACATTGTAAGAATTCGATGAGAAGGATATATTTAAATTGTCCATAGGATATTGCCTAAGACATAATAGGCACTAAAAATAGCTTCCTTCTCCTGTTATTATGATTGTTTTTAGTATTATCATTAAGCAATAGCTGTCAGCTCTCAAATTCTTATCGCTTGATGCTCTTTCTCTGAGTTACTTTAGTTAATCTGACTCTGCAGGTGGGAGATTTCCTGAGCCAGGATTTGTGCTAATATCTCTGAGCTGACATATCTTAGGGATAGATGATAGGTAGGTGAGATTTATCTAGGGTCAGAGTTGAAGAGCAAATATTTTAAAACTAGGACTTGTAAATCATATTCACTTGGTTTGGGTAAGGAAAGCAACCAGCAGTCCTTCACATAACAGTAGGGGCTGTGTCAAAGTAGGATCATAGTACAGACAAAAGGGGCTACAGAAAGAGGTCTGAAGAAGCAAAATTAGGTAGCCACTAAGGTTTTCAAGGTCAAAGGCAAAGCTTAAACTGGGGGAGACTGGAATAAACCACAGTGTTTCATATTCAACTTCAACATTTATGCAGGTAGAAAATGTCCAAGTGAATTTCTGGAGTTGTTGAAATGTTACAAATACTAAGAAACCATCTACAATTTCTTCTACTCTGGTTGCTGCCACTTATGAATTCTTTCTTGCCACCCTTCCCATATTTTTATACGTCCACCTAATCTACTTGTATTTCAAAGCTCATGTATGTCTCTAGGTCAAACTCCTCATTCTTTAAGGGACCATGCCTTATTCTTTTTTATTGTGTCAAGAGCCTAGCTTAGGATATAGATAAAGGAATGCATGTCAAAAGATCCCAGCTGGTCAGAGTCCCATTTCTGCCCAGATGAGGGTTTAAGAGGCATCAGCTTCCCAAATTAAAATTTTAAATTAACATTGTTTTAAGTTTCCAAACATGTAATACTCTTATAGAAAATTTAATATTTGGATTAATTCAGTGGTTTGTCAGTTTTTTAAAAAGTCAAACTTGAATGCGACCTTCATCACTTGCAAGAAAAAAGAAGTGACATTGATAAAGTGCCTATTATGTATCAAAGCAGACTATGCAGACATTATCTCATTTGATCCTCACAATAGCCATGCGAGTGAGATGTTATGAAGCCTGTTTTAAAAGTGAGGAGCTAGGGCTCAAAAGTATTCAGTATCTCATCGGAAGTGGCCGAGCTGGGACTGGAAGCCAGGCCTTTGATGCAAAGCCCATGCTTTTACATTTGTTCTGATGTTTAATTTCTCTAAATAGGTGTTTTTTTTTTCATTAAGAGGTTTAACATTCATCAAAGGAAATATCTGTATATGTAAATTCCCTGCACTGATAGACCAAGTGATTATTTATAGCCTGTTGACATTTGCTGAGTTTTCCACTCACATTTACATTAGCCTGACACCCTCTAGAGAAGGCATGGAAATATTTTGATGGCACATTAGAGATTTCTAGTGTATACTCACTGATTCATTCTACAAAACGTTTATTGAATGTTTACTATGTGCATGGCACTGTGCTGGAGTAAAACATAAAATCTTTTAGGTTCAGTTACATAGAACAGCTATATCAAGGCCAGTCCTTCTTAAAGAATCATTCTGGGAAGAAGTTCAAAAATACATGTGCATATATTATATAGAGGTTTATCTGTGAGAACCATGTGTGTCTCTATCAACCCAACCATAGACAACTAGACTTGGGAAGGAGGGCACAAAGCATACACAGAATAAAAAGAAAAACTCAGTGAAAAGGATAAAAGAGTTGAAGAAACCTGGAAAACATTTTTAATCAAAGAGCTCTTAACTCGTAGTCATGGGAGAGTGTAAGATAAGGAGTGGGAAACAAGAATTCAAGTATTACTTCTGCTGTTTAATAAGTGTGTGATCTTGGGTATGTAACGTAATTCCTTGAAACTCAGTTTCCTTATTGGTAAAATATAGATGATACCTCTCAAATGAAGTAATGTAGTTTAGTAAAATACAGGTGTACAAATGTCAAAATGAAATCATGATTAATATTTATTTAAGTTTTCTCTGATGCTCTAAAAATCGTGGAGAGGAGCAGAAACCAATACAACATGGAAAGAATGAATGGTTTATGACTGACCAGGGATTGGGACATAGAGATATGAAGAAGGAGAGCTTTGTTTATACATATGTATCAACAGAGGCGAAATCATAGTTGAAATTTGGAAAGGTGTATGGATTTTGAAATAGAAAAGCAAAAATATGTGTAGTCACAATACATAGCAGAATTAAAGAGGAATAGGAAGAGTTGTTTTTTCTTTTTTCCCTAGGATACACATAAAACTAGTTCTCATCACAATTTAAAAGACAGCTAAATGAGATGGAGATTTGTGATTCTGCAAATGTAGAAGCTTTGGCTTAAATGTTCTGCTTCATTAACTGCCTTTTGTTATCATCTGAAGATGCATTTCTTGGTACAAGGCAAAAACTATTTAATCTGAGTTCATTTAAGGTTAGATTATCTTTATTCTGTGCCCTGCCTTTCAAAGTTACCTGACTCACCTTTATTAAACTTGGAACATAAAAGATTTTCTATCTGGGTCAGCCAACAAAAGTAAAATCCATAAATAAATAAATGAAACCATAAAAGTTGTTTTATTTTGGTTTAAAGATCAAGTTTAAAGTGGTCTTCTGCAATATTAAATCACGCCTGATTGCCAGTTTGCATTTAATAGAATGAAAACTCAAGTCTCTTTCTCTTAGTCACATGAGTTTGGACCCAGAGGATATTTATTAAACAAAGAACAGCAGAACAACTAATGCTAAGGGAGGAAATTGGTTTTCCTGCAGTCCAACCTATTTTTAAATTAGCAGAAGCAAGTGCTAATATGAAACCCTGTGACCAGCAATCACATTTTCCTTTCGCTTTGTTGGAAAATCACAGCCATCCATATTAACATTTCACACTAGTTAAGAGAGTGAGGTAAAATGGTCCAGGGAGACTATTCAGTGTGAGAGCCGGTGAGGGAGAGGTGATTTGGGCCCTGAGGTTTCCTGGGAAAAGCAGCTCAGTGGGCAATTTTGTGTGGAAGCTAAAGCCTTTTCTGGACAGCCGTTCAGAAATAAAGCTCAGAAGACAATGAATATGGCTCCAGACCGAGGCTGGGTTATAGTTTACACAGGTGCTGACACAAAATCAATATTGCCACCACCTATTGATGATTTATTTCAGTAATTACTCCTGAACTCATAACTAAAATGCTGTCAAAATAGAACAACCTCGTCCTACTAAATGCTTGTGCTTTTTTTCTTTCAGTATATTAATTTACATGTAATAAGGAAAATGGCAGAGTTCTCTGATACTGACCAGTCAGCAATCAATTAAATGCTTTAGCAAACAGGAAGGAAAAATTAACGACCACTTTCAAACACCTTTGGCTGGGTGACATATGATCAGGCTCCTGAGAGTTATTTTCCCGCTGGCCTGGTTGAATCTGTGGGTCCCTAGAATTAATCTAAAGGAAATGTAACTTTCTCTCCTAGCTCATGGAGGGGCCTTAGCCATTGTCCACTCCACCCTCCCCATTGTGTTCCTGGTAAATACTCTCCCAAGCTGTTGCAAATTTTTTAAAAAAGGAAATATATTTCTTTACCAGGCAGAAGAGCATTTATGTACAGCTAATGGTTCTAACACTCTTTTACAATTTAAGCTGACTACATCTTCCTATAGTGTTTGCCCATTGATCCTACTATTTTTAGAACTGTACAAAGTAAATCCTTTCCTCCTTCAAAATCAAGAGTTCCTAACCTGGCATCCCTAAAACAGGGTAGGGAAGAAATACATCTTTATTTTCAGTAACACCAGAGAAAAATTTAGAATTGATTTTGGTTACAAATGTAAGGAACTAAACACTGTGCTATTTACCATACCTAAGGCTTTGAAACCAATAGAATTACACTGATGTCTCATATTTAATTGTCGCATGTGTGTTAAAATAGGTTTTTGTGTTCATCACTTTTGAATTGATGATCATTATTCATCGTATTTTTGTTATTTAATTTATCATGAAATGTGTATTTTTAAAACATTTTGATAATTTATTTCAATGAAATTGGTTTTACTTCTAATCCTATGTATATTTTACGTTTTCTGATAGCCTTTCCAATAATAGCACTGGAGCAATTAGATAGCCATAGCCCAAAAACAAACAAAAACCCACAAAAACTCAACATAAATGTCACATCTTATGCAAAAATTCAAAATGGATAATGGACTAAAATGTAAAACTTAATATTATAAAATGGGGGGAAAAGGAAAATCTTTAGGACCTATAGCTAGGTAAAGACTTTAGAGTTGACAGAAAAAAAAATCAATGAAAGGGAAAAATGTATATTTGGATCTTATCAAAATTTTTTCAAAGTGTGCTCTATGAAAGAACTGTTAAGATGATGAAAAACAACCACACACAGAGAAAATATTTGTAAATTTTATGTCTGTTAAGGACTTGTATCTGGAATGTTGAAAGAAACCTCAAAACAATTCAATTAAAAGTGGGCAAAATACATGATAAAAAAATTTATCAAAGAATATATACAGATGGCAAATAAGTACCTGAAAATATGTCCAGCATCATTAGTCATCAAGGAAATACAAATTAAAACCACGATGAGATATCACTACACATTTATCAGAATGACTAAAACCTAAGACCAGCCTGCCTCTTCTTTCCTTCTCTTCCTTTTTTCTTCCCTTCTCCCTTCCCCACTTTCTTCCTTCAAAGGAAAACCCCCCCTGTTTATTAAACAGGTTTATGCTTCACTTTGAAATGCACCACATACATTACTATTCATGACAAAATAGATTTATTCTATCAAAAACTTTTAAATAGGCAGTGAGAAGCATTTCCTATAATTAAAAAAAAAGAACCCTCAGTATTACTGTGTTAGTGAAATAGATTATTGATGTCAAGGATCAAAATTGGTGGCTAAAACAGACTCCTGAATACTAGTGATCAATCTTAAAACTCTCTTTTTTACAAGAAAAATATGAGATCAAGAAGACTGTTACTTGGAGAGCAGCATTAGAGTCATCAGCCTTTGACCACTGGAGGAATATGGCACCATCTTTATGAGGTGCCATCTCCATGAGGCTAAGGAAAGCAGGCAGATGTTGCTTAATCCCTTTAGTACCTACTATTCTCTTTTTCTCCAAAAAATTATTCTGTTTTTTCATAACTATAACGATGTCTAAAATTTTGTTTCCAGAACAAAAAATGTGCTCAATGAAATTCCACCACAGATGGACATACAGGGGAATTAATAAGAAATTAATAAGAAAATCCAGTAAGGACTTTCTTAATTGAAGAGCATTTACCCTATAAAACCTACAGCCAGAGCCTAGTAGCTCAGCAAATCACTGTCCATTAGCCTGTTTCCTCATTTAGAAAGTAAAGGGAATGGACAAGATGATCTCTAAAGTTATTTCCATTACTTAATTTTTCAGAATTCCAAAATCTGTGATAATTCAGACCCTCACATCCTGGTGACTTATATCTTGGCTCTCCCACAGCTTTGAGTTATGCGAACAGTGATAGCTGGTGTTTACTATGTGTGTCTGTTCCATGCCAGACAGTTTTAAGCACTTCACACATCTTTATTTTCATCCTAGAACAACCCAGTGAGGGAGGTCTCATTATTTTCAGTATCCTCATTTTATCTATGAAGAAACGAAGGCTCAGAAGATCAACAAGCTCACCTAATACATACAGCTAAGGAACAGTAGACAGAACTTGAACCGTCTAAGTTCTAGAACCCAAGTTCTTGGCCACTAAACCTTATTTGCCTGTCGAGTTACCCCAGACTGCTCAGTAGTCATGATAAAGCTCCCCTGACCACTTAAGTTGCTCTAGGCACAGCATCTGAAACAAATTCCTGGATGTGTGACAACACAGTGCAGCCCTCAGCCAAACAATGCAGCCCACAGTTAGATTAGTGATAACACTTTAGCGTGGCCAAAGCATATTTTCTGGTTTTCAGTCATTTTGTTTCTATACAGCATGCATAAATTCCCATAGGTGGGTAGGTTTGAATTGCTTTCTTATAAAGCTCAGAAATCTTTCCTAGTTCTGAATCCTTTACACCAGGGACTGGCTAGCATTTTCAGTAAAGGGCCTGATAGTAAATATTTAGGTGTTCCAGGTAGCAGGGTCTATTACAACTGCTCAACTCTGATGTTATAGCTCAAAAACTGGCCATAGTATGTCCCCTCCTTGGGGTAAGATAATGGAATTCTCTGTGATAGCTGCTTTGGATAAGACAAAAATGTAATAGTTGAAGATAAATTTCCTTATTCTGTCTGATGATATATATATATATATATATATATATATATATATATATATATACACACACACACACACACACACACACACATACATATATATATGTGTATATATATATACACACACACATATATATATATATATATGTGTGTGTGTAATTCTGGGTTTAGTGATCACAAGAAAATGCTTTCTTAATTAAAAAAATATTTTTCATTTATAGCAAAGACCATTTCTAAAGTTTTGAAGAAAAAAAATTGCAAGTGCAGTTTACATGTCGGTTATAATCAGAAAGAGGCAATTTTGAGGACAGCGTTTTAAAAATGATTTTATTTCCTCTATTTTATTTTTCCTCCTAATATTTTAGCATATTAGTAAATATTCCAAATTTATCAGAGGCTCCTTTTGTTCGCTGCTTCTGCTATGATTTTTTTTTCTTCTGCTTCTAAAAGGAATATATGCTTTTATTTTCCCTAAAGATGGCTCATGTACAAGGGTTTTGATTTCTTTAGAAGTAAAGCTCAAGGATGTATTTTAGTACTATTAGTATTGTGTTATATTGGTACTAAAGCACTTAATGATGTTCAGATTTATGTTTTGTATCCTGATTTAGTACTAATGCTGGATTATTGCTGATATGCAGCTTAGTCCAAATTGGTTCAAGACAAGCTTCAATGTGTGAAAGAAAAGAAAAGGTTGAAAACTGTATATTTCCACAGTGCTCAAAGCATGTGCCCAATCACCATCTTGGAGATCCTATTAAAAGGCACCGCCTGTCACCTAAGGCTTTTGTTCAGGCTGGGGCAGGACTTAGGCTAGAGGTCGAGTGTCAATCTAGACAGAGTTAAATATCTGGTATGTAGAATACAGTCTGCATGCATCTGTATTCAATTTTTATTTAGATTCTGGCACACAGTGACAAAGGCATTTGACGATAAGAGTGACATACTTTTGGGAAACTGAGATGTGATAAAAACGAGAGAAAGCAAACTGCGTGACTTAAGAGCAATCTTATATGGTTGGCTCCTTTACTATGTATGCTTTAATGAGTGTGTTTAAACTTGACTTTGCATCTTCTTTATTTTTATACAAAAACTCAAATTGGCTAACAGCATTTTTAATGTTGTTTAAATGATTCTGGAATCTTGAGAAAACATATGTATACAAACCCAGCAAGCTTTATGGTTTTCTGGCTTTGAAAGAACAATGTGATACAGATTATACTTATTATGAGTTAATTAAATGATAACATACCAAGATGATTTATTATGGACATCAAATAAAGTCTAGTAAAAAATAATATTATAAATTTAGAAAATCTAGTATTTGCTAGAGATGAAAATTAACTGGTTTTTAAATTAACCAACAGAGGCCTATATCTAAAATTAAATTTCTATTATTTTTACTAGCAGAAATAAATTGCATGTGAGAGCTTTTTTAAAAGGACTTTTTAATTATAGAAGGTTAATATTTCAAAGATTATATCAAAAATACTACAGTAATCTATTCTAAGCGAGAAGATATTTTCACCATAAGCAATGTAAAAATAACATGTCAGTTATTCAATCTTAAATTGTGTATTGTGTTGGTTTTAATTATTATAAGGCTGTGCTGTACTCAGAATCTTAACTATTTCACTGAATCATCTCTGAAAAATAAGTATTACTTAGAAAGTCAAACTTCAAGGCAAACGGATCATAGAGTAAATCTCAGAGAATTAGAAATGGTAATATTCTGCATTTCTTGCTCAGCTGTGGCCACCTCTTAATAAACAAGCTCCAAGTAACTATTTCCCATCTGCTTTTGGTTCAGCAGTGCTGGCCACTGTTCCAAATATTTCTAACCACAATCAAGGAATGTACATGAAAGATAATTTCTAAAATTTGGGAGAAAAAAATTCACAGGTATAATTTATGTCTAAGATATAATCAGAAAAAGAGAAAATGCTCATCTAATTTTGAGGACATTGTTTTAAAAATGATTTGTTTCCTCTGGATATTTTAGAATATTAGTAAATATTTAAAATTAATCAGAGAAGCTCATTTTATTCACTTTTTGTTCTATGATCTTTCCCATATGCATCTAAAGGAAATATATAGTTTTTTCTCCTAAGGATGGCTCATATATGAGAGTTTTTCTTTACTTAGAATTGATACTCAAGGCTGTATGTCACTACTGTTGGTATTGTGTTATGTTGATAGCAAAGCATTTAATAGATGTTCAGACTTACAGGTTTTTTTTTTAATTAGGAATATTCATTATCTAGAGAATACTGATAGGTAATTAAATAAAATTAACTCTACCCTCCAGCCTGCCCCAAATCTGGAAGCAGATGGCCATCCAATAGGCCACACAGGTTTGGGTATCCCAACAAAATGTTAATAAAAACAAAAACCCAGATTTTTGTATCTTCAAAATTTTATTTGAATTGTATTAAAAATTCATGTTAATATATAGGTGTTTTTCTGAATTATAGTATAGTTTTACTCATACATTTTACTCTTCACAAAAAACAACAATTGCTTATAGCCCCAAATATAATTACTAGCTAAAATATAGTTTTCTAGTATGGTTAATATCCTAAAATAGATCTACAAGTAACCTATATTTACTAGCATTTGTTTTGTAAAGGCCTGAAATTTATAGAAAAATGTAATACCATTTTTACAATTCATAAATATTCAAAACATACATGACTTGATTAGCAAATATTCATTTATCTGGCAACTAAAATATTCCGTTGAATACAGCAACCACTATACTTACATATATACCACATTCATATACATCTATATGCTACAGTTGAGGTAGCATATGATATATATGGAGTTTTATATTTCAAGTCAGTGCAATAAATAATAGTATCAATAAGTATCAATCATCCTTTAAAGTGTGGCCAATTAAAAGTGTTGTTATCTTTCTATTCAGAAAGAGTGAAAAAGGTTTGAAGACCTGAAAATAATTATGTATTTCTTGAGTATCTGCATATTGTATTAACATATGTTTTTCTTCAATAAAATCTTGATATATACAGTTCCAATAAAATGATTTTCTATCTAAAGAGAAGCCGATTAAAGCTGAGTGTTACTGTGAAGCCTGAATTGGTAATATGCAAATTGATGCATAATGCAAGTAGCAATTTTTAAAATAATGGTTTTGGCCTGCATTTTAATTGAAAAGACACCTACAAAGTACTGCTTCATACTCTTATGTTAATTCTCAGCGATTTTATCGATATGATGCATAACAGGAGAGCAGCCCTCACCATGAGCAATGAAGACAGCTGATTTCTTTAACTAAAAATGCTGATAAGGGGATAAGCAAAGAACTACCTGCCTCTCTTGAACCAATACATTGTTCTTTTCTGTTGACTCTTGCACCATATCCCCATATCATCATTCATTTGCATTAAATTACAGCCAACTTCTTAATTAATTTTTAGAAACATTGAAAAGCCTAAGAGTCATATACAACATTCAAGTTTATTTCTTGTAAGCCCTTAAAACATTCCTCTTTCTCTCTCGAATCTTCTACATCAAGAGGTAAGTAACTTACTTCTGGTCTAGAATCAGAACCTATTTCCTGAATATTTAATTCAAGATTTGTTAGATGGTACAGATTCTGTTGTCTTCTTCAGTTACCTTCTAAAGAATGGACAAAGTCAAAGCAATGCTCTTAACAGGTCAAATCTGTTCAAGCCAACCAGATATATCAATGCTTTAGTACAGTGAATTTCTCTCAGGACCCCTTTCCTGTAAGGCTCTGTAATAGGATTGTCACTTGAGTCCCTGCCATGGGAACTTTAAGAAAAAAAATACTTCCCTCGCCAGCCAGTTCTGACTCCTTTGCAAGTGAAATCCTAACCTATGAAACTGATAAACCACAGCAAAAGACTAAATAAATACAGAGTTTGAGTCACCTTTAGGATAATTTTCACATACACCAAATAAGAAAACTTGTTATGTTATATCTCTAATGTAATCAAGCATAAAAGTGTAATACATTTCGAAGGACTGTTAAAGTACTAGAAATTGTAAAGATCTAAAATATATCAGTTCTTTTCAAATACTCTTTTCTTCTCTTTAGATAAATTGTCTTTTGAAGAGAATGAGAATTTTTTTACATATCAATTAACATGTCCTTCTAAAAGTTTCATTTATTAATTTAGTACAGAAGAAAAGTTCGCTTTTTAAAATATCTATTCCAACGATTCTGATCTTTTAGTTAATTCTGCATGTGAATAAATGTTTTATCATTTTTAATGAATTTTCATGTAATAATCTCTTTAAGTTGAATAAATAATATCCTATTACCATTAACAGCCCTTACTATCAGAAATTAACAGTACAAGTAGGTATCAAAACTATTCTAAATGTTCTTAAGATACATTCCATAATTGTCTTTTATCTATTCTCATTTTATTAAATAAGTTAATTGCTTAAAAATATTCATTAAGGACTTTCTATGTACCAGTTATTACTCCAGTTTAACTGGTCTAGAAATGGTATTTTTAAAAACCTCTCCAGTTAATTCTGTTGTGTAGCCTCAGTTGAAAATCACTTTTCTGGAGGCCTGAGTCTGGGGAAACGTTTCACAGGGTAGGTGACATTTGAGATAAACCTAAAAAGAGAGTAGAAGTTTCCCAGGCATGGTGGAGTGGAGCAAACTACAGCAAAAGAAATGAGGAGGTTTGGCACACAAACAGCCTTTGTAGGAGTAGACCATCTGTACCTGAGGAGGTAGGAAAGGAAATGACCAGAGGAGACAGGAGGGTGTTGTCAGGACCACACAAAAAAGAACCACATTGAGGAGTTGGATTTTAATCAACAGGAACTACTATAAACATATATGAAGAGCCACTGTAACTTAAAATTTTAAAGTAGTAAATATCGTATGAGCTGACCTGTGCTTAAGAAGGAAAAGCCTGCAGCAGGAAGAGTACCTTAGAGTGTGAGAGCTTTGAAATTGGTGCAGGTTTGCATCATTCAAGTGAGAGATCATGGTAGACCATTATTGCCCCAAACTGCCCTCCATTATAATTTGGATCATTACAACTTCTCGTACACATTTTTAAATGTTAGAGAGAATGTCTACATATATGATGCTAATTCTGAATTCAGAAGATAAAAATAATATTCTTGTTCTGAAAGAATTATAACAACAAATATCTTAGTACTAAAGAATCAGAAAAGAGTTAAAAACACAACAAAGTCAGCATTTATTATTATGTGTCCTTTTGAAAAAAAAAATCAACATTTGCTGAATTGCTTTGAATTGAGTCACAAATCAGTAGATGCGCTGCTCTCTTGTTAGTTCTTTATCAGTTACCATGAATAATAAAGAGGGAACATACCAACAGGTTGGGGGAACAATCTTAGCCCAGCTAAAATAATGGTGCACAGTTTTGTATTAATGATGGAATGTATTACAACCAGAGATGACATTCAGAGGAGAAAATAAAAAACTTTAATAACCAGAGACAGCTTCAGGGAGGACAAGAAAACTGCTTTTCTCCTACTGGATATTCTGCACATATAATACAACAATGGTTAATACTTCTGTATATACCTTATAAATACTTTGGCTATTTATTATTGAATAAATATATAAATTGAAGTTAATTAGTCTTAAATTTGCTCTAAAAATGGATAGGTTTTTGGTTCGAGTGCCAATATATAAAATAGGACATTCTAGATAAGATATAGACTACAGTATAGAAGTCTATGCCAACCAGACTGAGAATTTTAGTTTGATGCTGTCAGAGCCATTGAAGAAATGTTTTGCTTAGAGAAGATAAGATTTAGGACAAGAACATGTCTTCAAATAACTGAAAGGAGCTTTTATTAGAAGACTCTGTGATTTCCCAGAAGGCATAATTAGTTCCAAAGGGCACATATTAAAGAGAAATATACTTTAATGTAAACTGAAATGATATTCCTTGACAGCAAATTTTTTCATTTTTGTTTTTTACTCAAAGATTAACTTGAGAATATTGTACAAGAGTTCAAAGCATCAAAATAAGGCATTAGAGTAGAGGATCTTTAAAATTAGTTCCAACTCATAGTTTAAGTAGCAAATATTAAAATTCATTAGGATTCACTTAGATAAGTTTGAACACTCCTCAAATAAATCAGAAGACTTCTGTTTGTTATGTCAGTAATTACATTAAACTCAAATGGCCTAAATACCCAAAATAAAGGCAGAGATTCTCAGCTTTAATTTTTAAAAGCATAACCAAACTAAATGCTACGTACAAGAAACATAAAGACACAAATATTAAAAGAGTGGGAAAAAAGACATAATGTCAATACTAATAAAAAAAAATAAAGCTGGAATGGCTTTATTGACATTAGATAGAGTAAATTTCAATACAAAGAATAATACTAAGGACAAAAAGTTCATTTTATAATGATAAAGGAGTCAATCCATCATGAAGATATGAAAATTATAGTATTTATGTACCAAATAACAAAATTTCAAAATACATGAAGCAAAACAGGATTGATTAATTAACTCATAATTATAGTCAGAGATTTTAATAGTCATCTTTCAATAATTGCTAGAACAAGTTGACAGGAAATCAGTAAAGATGTAAGAGTTGAACACTATCAAAAAACTTGATCTCATTGAGCACTTCACCCTGCAAAAGCAGAATACACTTTCTTTTCATGTACATACAGAATATTCTCCAAGGTATACCATATTCTTGGACATAAAGCAATATTAACAAACGAAATATCTGACTTCTAAATAAACTGTGGGTCAACAATTCAAAGAGAAATTAGAAAACATTTGAACTCAATGAAAATAAAGACAATATATCAAGATGTATTGGCTGCTGCTAAAGCAGAATGTAAGAAAAATTTACTACATTAAATGCCTCACTTAGAAAATAGGGACTATCTCAAGTTAATGACTTCAGCACCCACTTTTGAAAAAAACTAGAAAAGTAAGAGCAATAAAACTAAAAGTTAGAAAATGTGAAATGAAATCACTATAAAAATCAATAAAAATGAAAACAATAACAGAAATTAGTGAAAAAATAACAGAAATTAAACAATAACAGAAATTAGTGAAAAGCTGTTTCTTTGAAAAGATAAAAACTTATTAAATCAATAAGCGCCTAGCCAAATAGATCAGGGGAAAAAAGAAGACACAAATTACCAATATCAGAAATGAGAGAAGTCCCTGAACAAGCCTGATTCTGTCTGATCTCGGAAGCTAAGCAGGGTCAGGCCTGGTTAGTACTTGGATGGGAGACCACCTAGGAAGACCAGGTGCTGTATGAGTAAAAAATAAAAAATAAGCGATTGTAAGCTGACAAGGTCCTTGCAATCAGTGAGTTCAACCAAGAGTTGCCTCGTCTAAAAAAAGAAAACAAAAATGAGAGAAGTGACATCACTACAGATCCTAAAGATACTAAAAAGATAATGAGGGAATCTTATTAACAACTATATGCCAATAAAGTCAGTAAAAGAGATTCAAGTTACTCAACCTCAACAATAATGACATTTGGGACCAGATAATTCTTTATGATGAGGACTGCCCAGTAGCGTGTTCCTTCTACCAGGTGTGATAACCAAAATATCTGTAGATATTACCAAACTCTCCATAGGTGGAGAGGGGGTAATATTGCCTGATGTTGAAAACCACTAACTTAGATGAAATGGACAAATTTTTTGAAAGGCACAAATTACCAAAGCTCACCCAAGAAAAAATAGATAATTTGAATAGACCTGTATCTATTAAACTAATTAAATTTGTGGTAAAAACATTTCCACAAAGAAATCTCTAGTCCTCACTGGCTTCTACCAAACATTTAAAAAAGAAATAATACTGATTCTCCATAAACTTTTTCAGAAAATTGATGACTGGGAAGTACTTCACAACTCATTCTTATAAGGCCACAATAACCCTAAACCAAAACAAAAAGAATAGAAGAAAACTGCAGATCAATATTTTTTATGAACATATGTGCAAAAATTCTTAACAAAATTTAGCAGGTCGATTCCAAAAATATTGTAAAACGGTAATACATCATGTTTAAGGAGGGAAACTCTGGAATGCAAAGTTGGTTTAACATTCAACAATAAATCAATGTCATTTATCATATTAAACTAAGAAAGAAAAACTATATGATCATCCCAGTCTATGCAGAAGTAGCATTTGATGAAATATAACATCAGTTTATTGATTTGAGAAACTCTGGGCAAACTAGAAATAGAAGAGGACATCCTGAACTTGATGAAGTATATCTACAAAATTCCTACAGCTAACACTAAGGAGAACAGTAAAAAATTAATACTTTCTCTCTAAGATCAGGTACATAAGGGTGTCTTCTCTTATTCTATTCAACTTTAAAAAGCGAACAAACAAAACAGATATTGGGTTGTTCTCTGTGTACCAGGCACTCTGGCAAATGTTTTGTTAATTTTATTTTAAATCTCACTTTTTAATTGAGATATAATACATATATTAGTTTTAGGTGCACAACATAATAACTTGATATAAGTATATATTACAAAGTGATTACCAGAATAAGTTAAGATTCATCTTTTAGGTACATCCACACATAATTACAAATTTTTTTCTTACGATGAGAACTTTTAAGATCTACCCACTTAGCAACTTTCAAACACATAATTACAGTATTGTTAATTATGGTCACCATGCTGTACATTATATACCAATACTTATTTATCTCATAATTGAAAGTTTGTACCTTTTGACCACCTATTTCACCCACCTCTCTTCCCCTAACTTCTGGCTCTTCTCTCTTTATCTATGAGTTTTTTGTTTGTTTTTTAAGACTCCATGTATAAACCATGCAGTATTAGTCTCTTTGTCTGGCTTATTTTGCTTAGCATAATGTTCTCAAGGTCCATCCATGTTGAACCTGATTGATGTTGCCTGGCCAAATTGCCATTGATCAGTTAGCAACACTTTGTTAATAGACCTGATTAGAATTTGCAATTCAATCCCTTAGGTTCTAATACAGCTCATCTGTTACTATGCATATGCTTAGATTGCTATGTTTGAAGCTTTTAGTAATAATTATTTAATTTGGGCTTTATTATTCTGTCTTCTTTGAGCAATTTATTTTGTTGCTCTAGGAGCACTGGGGGCACCTAATCATCCTCTAGTTGATTTATGAAGCCCTTAGATATTTTACACTAGTAAATGCTTCAAAAATAATTAAGCAAACTGGCTTTGGCATTGGAAGTAATCGGTTCTCAAAATGACAAAATGCTTATAGTGTACAGTTGATGATAAATACTTGATTGGGTAGTGTAGAGAAGCAATCACCCATTAGTAGAGGTCAACTCTACTACTTACTAAATACTCCCATTAGGCCTTGGAAATATATAAGCTGAATTAAAAGTCCCTGTTCAGTCTCTTAAATTGGTCAGAACCTATGGTTAGTGAAATCCACTAATACTTAACCATAAAATCAAGCACAGGTCTTTTCCTCCTTAGTTCATTTATTCAAAAAGTATTTATTTAGTGTTTCTCAAGTGCCAGACGTTGTTCTTTGAAAACACAGCCATGGTCCATGGAATAAAAGTCCCTCTTGGAATTTACATTGTATTGGGAGAAAGATAACAAACAACATAAAGAAGTAAAATATTCAGCATGTAGATATATGTAAAGAAGGAGAAAAAAGGCCAAGAAGAGGGATTAACACCTCGAGCAGGGAGTTTATACCTTCTGCTGAGGACAAGGGTGGGCCTTACTGTAAAGGCAACTTGTGAGGAAAGACCTCTGTGTTTATGGGAGTCGTTTGGTGCATACAGTGAGTGCTCACAGCCCATGGATATGGGCATTCTATCAGCAGTGCTTCCGTGTCCCCATGTGGAACTTCCCTTTGTGTGCTAAGCTGCTGCCTGAACCAAAGGCATAGGCAGGGTCATAGACAGAAGGGTCACATCACACCTGATGCTCCCTTAGCCCAGAACGCTGTCCCATGGGAAATGAAAATCCAGCTCCCCTTTCCAGTTTTTTCCAGCTCTCAGAATCATAGTTTTACATGAATATGATTTACTACACATCCTCTGAAACTCTTGTCATGGAAAAGGCCGAATTTTCTGGCTGGCTTCCTTTCTGCCTTGATTAGAAGCAATTCAGCCATGCCTTCTATGAGGAAAGGCCAAAAGAATTTTTTTTAAATCAACATCAAGCTTCTTATGGAGAGATGATAGATAAAAGTATTGCTTGTGTAGCTCTGTGAAATACTGTCTGGGTTTGGAAAAGGCTACTTATAAAGAAACAACATAGAGTTGATGAAACGTTGTTGGCTTTCCTTCATGCATTGACATGTGATTAGGCAACACATTTGTGGCCAAAAGATAAAACAGTTATCTGGTTTTGAAATAAACTTTATAAATATTCATTTACTTTTGGTTTTCACTAATAGCTATTAAATGAGGGAGCCAGTGTTGCTAATTAATCAATTAACCCCTCAAGATGCTTAAGAATTTTTTTTTCATCCAAATCTCAGTGTATGTTTTCATAGTTTACTGGTTTTAGTTCTGTTTTTCTTTCTTTTATTTATTTATATTTTTTGGTTTAGTCCCCTCATCAAAATGCTGGAAATTTGTCTCTGGCATTCAGTTTTTAAAGTTCAATTACATAAGTCTAGATCAGAAAATAACTTGTGTCTGTTTATATTTAAATGCAGCGAATATTACTTATATTCATCACTAAATAAGAAAAGTTCCCTATAATTATCATATTGATTTTAAAATACTTAAACTTGTGTTTGAGTTTCATATGGTTTCCATAACAAAAATCACAAGCTGGATGAGTTAAAACAGAAGAAAGTTATTGTCTCACAGTTCTAGAAGCTATAAGTCTGAGATCAAGTGTTAGCAGGACTGTGCTCCTTCTGAGGTCTCTCGTGGAGGATCCTTTCATTCATTCTCCTAGTTTCTGGTCTTTTCCAAAAACCCTTGGTATTTTTTGGTATTCTTTGGCTTATAGATACATTTCTGCCTCTGCTGTCACATGGCCTTCTTCCTGTGTACTCTCTTTGCCTTCTCTTACAAGGACACCAGTGAAATTGGATTAGGACCCACACTAATCTAGTATGACCTCATTTTAATACGATTACATCTGCAGAGACCCTAATTCCAAATAAGGTCACATTTACAGGGGTAGAGGTAAGGGTAGGAGTTAAGACTTTAATGTATCTTTTGGGGGAACATAGTTCAATCCATAACAACTAGTATCTTAATTAATGAACTATTTAACACAAAACTATTGCAGACCTTTAAATAGATCAAATATATTGAGACCCATTCATAGATGTTCATAAAGATTATTCTTCACTATCAAATCCTTGGAATTTAAATGAAGTCCACACATCTTTGAATAGTAAAGATTTGACTAATTGCCAGCAATAGATTGGGGTCCATAATCCTTCAGGCTGGTCATGGCCATACCCATACTTGGGACCAAGTTAAAAAGAAGTTGGTTGTCTAAATACTAGAAGTTTAGACCTGTGTCCTCTTCTAAGAGAAACACAAAAAGTCAGAGGACTAGAAGTTTTCTCTCCTCAATAAAACACCCGGTATTTTATTCGCTTCCTTTGTCAAAACCTTAAACATGACTCTTTTTGACATAAATAGCTTCTGTGTGAATATGTAATTTCAAAATAGAAAATGAATTATTTCAATAAGTGGATTCATATTTTTCCTTCTCAACACATAATAAAAATTAAAAGATAACGTTAATATGTGGGTAACAGTTGAACTATAGAAAACATCTGTATGAATATCAAAAAGTTAAAATTTTTCTTTCTCCTGCAGTTGTCAACAGCTACAAAAGTAAAACAGAAGTTGGGTCCCTGGCTTTTCCCGTTGACGATATTAATCACGTCTCTAGTCTTTCTGTCATTTCAGCTTCAATGATAAGTAGTTGGTGGTGGGTAATGAAAGCCCCACCTCCGTTTCTGTTGCAAACTGATCATTTCCAAAAGTTGCCTGGCTCATCAGAACCTCCACTTTCCCATACATCACAGCCCAAGACATCTGCCTACACTTACAGTCTAGATTTCTATCTAGAAAAGCCATCTGCATTAGCTCTCATTTTGAACCCCAATGCTCAGGGCTCATGAATACTTTTTGTATGACCAGACTTGTTTAAAACCATCGATAGTAAATATGGATTTTCATAGGACTGAGAATTTCTGCAGAAGTAATCAAGGTACTTTTAGCCTGTGTTTCCAGCCTGACTTCCCTCTCTCAGGCCGGCTTCAGTACCCAGACTCTGCTTTCCAGGACCCACTCTTGAAGCCCAAGGGAAAATATGCCAAAATAAATCCCAAGAAGTATAATCCCTGAAGGAATGCCCTTTGTGTGAACCTGGGGCAGATATCCCTCTCTGGCTCTGCGACAACAGCTGTTATTCAGTGACACTGAGCTGAGAGCAGCCCAACTGAGCATAAATAGACACATTTCCATGCTTCATGATGGAGATGACAGTTTAGAAAAGAAGAGGTCCAGTTTCGGGCCAGAAAGCACCCTTGCTGAGAATTCTCTGAGGGTGTCCATTGCCCTCCTGAGTTTGTATAACAATTGTGCAGAAAAGTTCATTCAAATCCCTACATATGACTGACAAATCAGATAAGAGGTGGAATTTCTTGTTTATAGTTTAGCTTTTTTAAATGTTTTTATTATTTTTTAGCTGTCTAAATACCCTGGAGATTCAGGTTGACTGCTAGAGTCTTTTGTTTCCACTGCTCTCTTGAAAACATGATCCTAATGCCTGTCAGATGTGTGGACTAAAATTTAACTCTTCTGGCCACTTCACATCCAAATCTTTAGACTTCAGTATTGCCAGGAAATTATTTCTTGTCAGCTCTCTAGAAATTATCAATTCTCTTGATTGAGATAGGTCCTCTTTCTTACGTTTTATTTATTCAGATTTCCAAAAATGTATGTTTTCTAACCAAAATGAAAAGGGCCATAATGGTAATAGTCTCAACCCACCTCTCTCTAACCTCTAGGGTAAATTCTAGCATAGCCCAGAAGTTTCACAAGCACCCTGGGAGCTGGAATAAATTTTGAAAAGCTCAATTTGAGGGAAGAGTATTTGCTTGTTATTCAGAATTAATTTTCTGGGACAATATAAAAAATTATTTTAAAATAAATGTAGCATTTTTATGTTATCAAATAGAGCTCACCGGTGAAAGTACATTAATATTAAACAGAATTTTATGGTGACCAAAATTTGTAACTCTCTTTTACTGGCACTTCTAGAAATAGCCTCTTTGAGATCTCAAATGTGAAATTGCCTTTGGTTAAAGTGTCTGATTATGTATTTTTATATAAAGATGGTGTATAGTCTCCAGAAAGGAGCTCTTGGGGGATCTGTTCAGTCTGATTTCAAGTAAAACTACGGATACTGAAATTGTCCATTGTACTGAATGTGTTTTAACTGAGCTTAGAAGATTATTATGAAAGCACAATCAGTGGAGGTGTAGGGAAGGAGAGGTCACTCCAGGATTCAACATATTTTTAAGTGATTTCTCTTTACCAAGTTATAAGAACTTGGAGAAAGAAGTCATACACTTAGTAGGATATGTGTCAGAGGTAAAGGCTCATAATTTTAGCAGCCTTTTGTGAAATAGTAGGCAGTAAATTCAGAGATGAGCATCTTCAACATTTTACTATATTCTCTGGGCTCACGTTGGGACATAAATACCTTATTTGACCAAGGCCCTCAGGAATATCGTGTCAGATGGGTTCACATTGGTGGAGAAGAACTTGTGGGGACAGGGCTATCCTAAGTGAAAGCCCTTCTTGGTGTATTATAACTGTGTTTTGATTTATAGGACTAATAACTCTTCACCAACTAAAACTCATAACAGAAGTTGCAAAACACCTGAATATCCATTTAAAAAGCCCATTATACTGTTTCAAGTTATGATATAAAGCTAAAAGATTTTGTTACCTACAGTAAAAACCACTGAAGCGAAAACTTAAATAGAAGGCTGTTTATCAGGCAGCTGTAAAATGGAGTTGAGAATAAAGCTAGGCCACATCTTCCCTCCCTGTTCCCCCCTTTTTGTCTCCTATTTATGGCATTTTTTCTCAAGCAACATTTATAAGTAACATATATGTCATTGCTCCAAATAGGACTCAAGGTCTTACCTTTTAGTATTAACCTGTCATTGTACAGTCCCAGCCCTTTTGTCTGTCACTGAAGCATTTGTGTTTGCAAAGTGGAGAAGCAGGCACTGCCTCGATTCTTTGCAGTGTTGCACTTTGATTTCTTGCCCCCGTTAAAAGGCTGTTGCACAGAGACCTGCCACCCAGGAGCATAAACATCATCTTTGCCTCTGTGTCTTGAGTAACCTGAATTCCACCACCCTGGGGAATCAATGTCCTGCTTGTCTTTCTTTCATGGCTAAAGATGTCAATTTCACTGTTTGAGAATTCTTAAGAGAAAACATCAGTCCCTGAGTGTACTTGAAGTGCATGTAATTAACTTTAAAAACCTTTTCATATTTTTCTTGAAGAAGATTCTGAAAATAAAGAAAGACTCGGTCAGTAAATAAATGCAGTTGGCGAAATTACCATCTCCTAATGGTGCTCTCTACAGAAAGGTGTTAGACATAAGATGTCTTTTCATGCAGTTGTTTTAGATTGTCACAGAATACTGTGTTCCCTTCATGGATACCAGGAATGAAAGGAGCATTACAAGGCCTTTTATGAAACCTGTTAAATCAGGTAAATGTAAAGGGATTTTGTCGCCACAGAGGAAAGCCAACTTTATTTAATTAATTAATTTTGGTGTCTGAATATGAGGTTTTATATTGCACGTTTGCAGTTTATATAATTTTTATAAAATAAGTTCAAAGGGTCCCAGAAAGAAAAATAGGTATTTTATGAACCTTATCAGATTCCACATGGGCTTCATCATAATATCCGAAATGTCCTAATCACAGGATGCTGAGTGCTCGGTGTCATCGCCTGTTCCCTTTGGTTGATACAGTATAGTACACAAAACAAATATTTCCAGGTTAAGACATTCTGAGGCAAACAACTTTAAAATAGGTTTCTTTGTTGCAGGAATTCTTTCGGAGTCTTTACTATGCTAATATGTATTATAAATCTCCATTCTGGGAATAAAATATATTGCTTTCCAAGCATTTCACCAGTGAATCATTTTCTCCTGGGCATCTTTTAGGCCAATGTCTCATACATCACACTTTCTCCTTCCTTTAGCATAAACTGAAGATCAGACTCAATGGTAGGAAACTTATTTACATAGAGTCATGGTATATTATAGACACAGATCCTGACCTGTAGGTATTTTTCTGTGTGTTTTCCTGCTATTTTCTGAAATGTTTTTTAATAAAGGTTTGTCTTGGAGACTCTTAGATGCCACCTGAGCATAATTATTATGAATATTTGCAAAGTTGAGCCTTCAGTGTCTATTTCAGGGATATTCTAAAGCAAAAGAACAAGAAAACTCTCTTTCTGATCTGCCAAGATCTACAGAGTTTCGAGTGCAAAACCAGTTTTTAACAGATGATTAACTGATTATCTATTCTGAGCACTAAGTGCATTTATGTCTGTTGATAGCCTGGTCTAATAAATTTTATCCAAAACATTTGAGTTGTAGATGCACATTAATAGTTCATTTTAAGCTTGTTTCAATTGGGTTCTACTTCTGATTTTTTTATTAAAACACTTCTATGCCTTAATAATGATTAAAAGAATCAGGTTTTTATTTTAACATTTTTTAAACTATCATTGTATCTTGGTGAGCTGGGACTTTTTTCTGATAACTACATCTGAGCATGAAGGAATACAACTGTGTGTGTTTTCTGCATTCAGACATACACACAGGCACATTTGTCTTCTGTTGATCAATTTACAACTTGTCTGTTGCTCAGCAGAAATCTTAGTAGATTAAAGCTAGTTTCTTAAATTGCCATTTCTGAGGAGTCTGAAACTTAATTACATGGGAAGAACACATTTCCTATGCTTTACGTGAACAACACATCTAGTTATGATGAGAAACAATCATTCTCTAGACAGGTAAGAAGCTAAGACCACTGGAAAATGCTTACAATGTAATAAAAAGGAGAACAAAAAATACAAAACTCTATGTGAAAAGATTCCATTATGTATGGATACAGTGTTAAAAAATGTTCATAACACTGTCATTGGTTGTTGCGTCTATGAATAATTTTAATTATTTTTCTTTATACTTTTTTTTATGTTCCAAATTTCTACAATGAGTTATTATTACTTAGAAAACAAATATTAGAAGAAAATACTCAGTTCTCATCTTTTCTCTATCCATTTCACTACATTTTTTCTTCAACTTGGCAAAAAACTCAGTAAGCCCATTATATGTAACTAGAGTTACTTTCATATCTCTTCGTTAGGGAGTTTATGGCTAAAATCATTTTAGAACACCAAATATTCTGTAGATTCAAAAGAAGAAAAGGGGTATGGTAAAGTAACATTCCATCAATTTGATCCCATTGAGTTTTCTTATAAGGCTTATCATTTAATTTTTGTTAAATATATAGTTCATACAGGGCTATAAAGAGAATAGAATTTTTTTCTAATGTGAGAAAATCTGGAAAAAAAATTTTATGGGAGGAATGATACATAACTGATTTTTGAATGCTAATATCTCAGCGAGAAGAATTTCTGAGAATCTTTCTGTTCAGATAAGAGTGAACTATATATAATGTATAAGCAAAGTGCTGTTAAGCTTATGACAGTAAAGCAGTTATGAAATATTCCTTATATATGTATGTATGAATATATGTGTGTGTATCCCACGTCATGCTAATGTATCTAATCAGCTTTGTTTATTTTCTCACAATTGTGAACAACTAACCTTTTTTTAATGTATTTAGCTTAAAATTTTTTTTTTTACTTTGATGTTTTTATATTGTATGCTCTAAAATAAGGCAGCCAGTGAATATGAATACACACACACACACACACACACACACACACACATATGGAGGGAAGGGGGAGGAGAGAGATATGCAAATTTATTGAAAAATCTCCTATGAGACCTAGATGGAAAGATTTGTTTTAACTTAGAAATAATACATAATGCTTTAAAAAAAATTCACGAAAGGGCAGAGCATTTCTAATGGGTGAGAATGATTTCCAGTTTTTTTAAAAGAAAGGATATTAAGATTTCCCCTTGCTGACCCTGCCTCTCCCCTGTCCCAACCACTTTATATCATGAGATGCCATCATCAGAAGACAAGGCTCTTTCCAGCTGCCCATCTGTAATGTAGAACCATTGTTTTTTCTTTCGATAGCAAGCATCATGGAGTTTTCAGCTATGACAGGATTCCTAATACCAGAGCAGGTTTGGTCCCTTTAGTTTGCTTTTAAGTTTAGGTTTAAATGACTTTGGTAATGTACTTTCATTAGGTCTCCTGAGATGCAGGCTTGGCAGGGCAATGTCCCATCATTTAGCTCAAGATATTGTTGATTATATGTTTTATGTCTATTGTGGTTCTGAAAAGTATTCCATTCCCTTCGGGTGATCTCACCCTAAAAACATGAGCTTAGAATAAGACTGATAAAAGATTTTCCATTATTGTAAATGCACTTAATATCATGAATTTACTTATCTTTGTCTTTAATGCAAATTCTGTATGTCAGGTGTAGCAAGGGAGTTGGATGGAATGTGAATTATATATTTTTTACAAGATGTTGACTGAAGCTAGAAATGCCATTAGAAAACTTAATTTTTTGAACAAGTTTACTGTCATTTACAACTATTCAAAGCTGAAAGAATATTGGGCAGATAAATGTAAATATTCAGAGAAAAATCCTTCTACTGGAGTGTGCTTGTGAGTTCTTTCAGCTGATTTCTTGGGTTATATAAATTTAGTTTGAGGTCATTATATGGATAATTTGTTACTAAGTAAAGTAGTTTGTCAGGTTACGAGACATTAATCTTCCAATAGGTCTTTAATTAGGACAGATGCACTAAATAATTCATAGCAAGACTTGGCCTGGAAACATTTATAATACTCAATTATACCATTTTACAGGCAATGGCAAATTGTTTTTGTGTAGTCTGGAAATTGTGAGACTTAATTAATTACCTTCAATGTTTTAGACATCTGCTCTGCACTCTTTAAATGCATTAAATTGGCAACTCATGAAATGGCTAAATATAGAGTTCAAATTCCCCAGACAGTAAAGAGTGAAGATCAACTATAACAGGGGAAGGGAGGAAAAGCCATTCTTTGGTGTATAGGAAATATGAAACCAAATTACATATCCAGCACATTTGGCTTAGAAGACTCTCAAGTGTATGACAATTATTTTTTAAAGAATGTGATTTGACATGATTTTTAAAAGCATTTAGCTTACTGCTAAATACACTTCTTTCTGGTTTCCTAAGATAGGCTGCATTAACAAATTGATAAACCAGGCAGAGTACTGATAGAAAACACATATCAATCTCTGTCATGTAAACACCTCTGAGTGAAATTTATTTCTGCACAAACAAATAACTTTGCCCCTATAAGTTGTATCAAAGACGTGACAAAAAATAAATATTCGGGAAGTATTTGCAGAGGCATTTCCATGTCATAGATCTTAAGATGATGGAAAAGGGAATTAAGAGCTTATTCCATTTGTAATTAGATCACAGAAAACAGATGGTGATGGCTTTGCATTGGTTAGGAGGATGTGACCATTTAAGTAAACAAAGGGAAAAAGAATGTTCACTTCATTTGCCATTCTAGAAATTTCTCCAGAAAAATGTCGCATAGATTTTCTGCTAAATAATAATATGTGAGTCAATTACTAAGGAAATAAGCAAATATGAAGCTCTATGTAGGAGAGAAATTTGCAGATAAAGGGGTACACTCTTATGCTGATGGTCAGACCCAGAATGGAGCAGCCTTTGGCTGTTGGAGCCTGGAGACCTGCTGGTTTCTTCAGGGTGTTTCTCCCACGGCTGTGTGTTTTCTCTACAGTTGTTGGGAAACTTTTTGTGCTTATAGATACAGACCCATGTCCTGCCTCCAACAACAAGCAGTACTGGGTCAACATGTGAGATTGGGATAGAAGCAAAAGCGTTTCCCAGCTCCTGAATAAATGAGAAGAGTGGAGTTGGCCACTGACATGCTCAGTGGTGAACAGTTCTTTGCCACCAAATCACTCAGGGAGAGTCCAGCTGGGCACTATCAGTAAAGATACAATGCAAGCCACATATGTAATTCAAAATCTTCTAGGAGCTACCTTCTAAAAAGTAAAACAGGTGCAATTAACTTCACTACTCTGCATTTAATGCAATACAGACAAAGTACTATCATTTCTACTTGTAATCTGTATGAGTTATGAATGCGATATTTATCATTTTTTATACTAAGTCTTCAAATCTAGTGGGCCTTCTTTTTATTTCCACCCCCACCTAAGACAGAAAGTTGATCTTTTCTGTGTTGTAGAAGCTCTCTGGTTTTCCTACCTTGCCTTTGGCATTTGTAAATTTGATTTGCTATTGATATGGTTTCATAATTATATTTTTTACAACTTTCCCTACAGCAAACTCTAAGATTCTAGAGAGTGGGGGCAAGGAGACTTTTTTATGTTGACTTCCTGGCACACACACAGGAGTGTTCCATAAATATTTGTTAACTTGAATGAAAGAATAAATTTGCAATTCATATGAGGAAAAAATACTGAAGTGCACATATCAAGACAGGGTGGAAGTGAGGGAGAGCAAATGAAACTGGAGGAATGGGGAGTGGGGGGAAGAGAGAGATTGGAGCAGGAAGAGTGGGAGAAAGAGGATATAGAAGCAGATGGGGGAGGGAAAGGGACTTCAAAGGCAACTTTGAAGGAAGTGGCTCATCCAGACCCAGAAGCCAGCTCTTTCCACAGTTTATCCACTGGATCAATCTGCTTTTGAGGACAAAGTCCACCTTTATAAAACAGAGACAATATGGTTTGGAAATGGAGGTGACAGTGGAAATATTTACGTAGATAACTGTTCTCCAGCCATAGTAAAGTTAATAAAGGAAACTTTCATGTGACTGTCATTCTGGTGTTTTCCCTAGACCAAATAGCCATTACTGTAAACCCAATCTAAACATTTGGGGCTGTGTTCAGTTAAGATAATTTAATTAGAATGACATTTCTTGACAGAATCAATAGTTTTTTACTTTAATAGGAAGGGAAAGCACATGAAAATAAGCTAGTATTTCGGAGTTACATACAAATTTAAAAGTAGTTTTTAGGAGTTATTTTTGTTTTTGTTTTATTAATATTAAAAGGAATGGATTTAGGCTTAAGAATACCACTATAAAAAGTATACAAATTTCCCACTGCAGCTGTCTAGCTTTGTCATTATCTAGCTGCTATTTAAGGCTAATTTTCCCCCTGAAATATAAAACAAGAAAAACTGAAAGAAAAACAAGAAAAATCTCTTGAATACAACCTTGTTTTAAAGATTAGCCATTAGGACCTTAAAATATAAGAAATGGAGGAAGGAGAGATACAAAGGTGAGAAAAATTAAGAATTTATCGTAAAAGCAAAATTAGTAGTGTGATAACTTGTTCCTTGAACACCAAGAGTAGCTTATTGCTCATCCGAAGTGCTGGTACTCCAAGGACTTCACCTATTCCACAGAGAAGGTCAATAGACACTTGTCTTCATAGATTCATTTATTCTAAAGGAAAATTTCTACTTCTGGAATTTTTCATAGGGATTTTTTTTTTCTGGATAGCATCCCACTTTGTCCTATTAGAGAGACCCAGGGCAGCAGCAATATTAAGAAAAAGATACACTTGATCACATCATCCAAAATATGTCAGTTTGTTTTAGTTTTCTCTTAGACCTTCTTCTCCCATTGTAATTTCTCTCAAGCTCCAAATCTTATTTTCCTGTTGCCAACCAGTTGTTTCTAATACAGTGAAATAAATCTGTAACCATTTTTCTTCAAAGTAATTAAAGAGAATTTTAGCCCTTAAAAAAATAAAACTATATATATATGTATATTCACACACACTCACACACACACACACACACCACACAGTTATTTTAACAAAGATTAAATGCCTCTAATTAAGAATATCATGAGAGACTAGAATTTACCTACTGAGAAAAATTATGAGGTGTTTTCCAATAAATACAGCTTTCTTTCTGATTAATGGCAATAGCCAATGCATAGAGGTAGCATGCTCTGTGCCAGGTACTGTTATACATGCTTTACTTGAATCAACTAATTTGATGCTCCAAGCATCTTAGTAAGGGTTATTGTCCTCATTTTACAAATGAAGAAACACATTAGAGGGGTGAGTTACTTGCCCAAGGTCAGACTGCTGGGAGGAGGCAGGAGTTGAATTTGAACCCATGCCAGTACCACCTCTCCACACTGCTTTGCCCAATGGGATGTGGAATGAGGATCTATGTAGACTGGCCTAGTTGGTACTCATGGACTTACCTACTTCTTGGTCCTTGATGTGCCAGGCTCGAAGAAAGACCCTCTCCTGTGGTGTACATTCAACCTGGTGACACTGTGTTCAGGCCACAATCTCAAGGGCTAAATGATGAGAACAAATGAATGGAACAGAACAACCTGATACTGTACTGGGAGAAAAAATCTCAAAGTGGAAATTCTGCTTCCCAACAAGTTCCATAGCTCTTTCTGTTTTCCTTTGTGTTTTTCTTTAATCAACTTGAGGGCCAGACACAGTGCCTTGCACGAGTGAGAAATTAAGTGTTTAGTGAACTGTTCCTTCATAGCATTATCTTTAATAATTGTGCCCTTAAATATTATTAAAAATTGACCATATCAAAAGCATACATGAATAATTCAACATTTATGTAGTATCTACTTTCATTTATTGTTTTTAGTTGACTTTTGAATAGTCTAGGATTTTTTAAAAACATATCTTACTATTTATTGTAATATGTTTCATAAAAAAAGGATAAAAACTAACCCAATACATACAAGTAAAATTCTTTTAAAAATCCATATGAGGTAGAAAGATTTTCTGTGTTTACATTATATTAATACTGATGGTATTCTATAATGGATTATTTATTAAAAGTATAAAAATTTTTATTAAAAGGTTCTGATTTTATAACCAGAGGAACTTTAAAGTACATGAGTTAAAATAATGTCTATGAATTTAATTTGGCTTACCTCTCTTGTAATTATAAAATCAGTACTTTCTTTCATCAGATTTACCTTAACTTCTTTGTTAATTGAACTGGCTGCAGTAGTTTCCATGTGTATAGGTTTTTTTAATGTTCTATGTATCTTCTGGAGAGTTAGGAAGTATTTTATGATGCATCACCACTGTTATTTTAAAAATTAGTGTTGGGCTTATATATATTGAAAACATTTAATCAACTCAGTGAACTGCTTTATATTGCATTACATGTCTCTTGAGAACATGGCATCAAAAGTTACTGAATTTTTAAAAAATGTACCACACAGATAGTGGAAATCTATATCAGCTCCTGTCTGCTATAAATGAACATGATATTATGCTTATTTAACTGCTCACAAAACTTTGGACAATGCCAAGCAAGAACAGAAGGCTTTTTCCTAGGGTAGGAAAAGGGCCTTCTCCTTTGGCCTTCCTTACCCTAATCTTGTCTCCATAGTTTAGTCATTACCCAAGTATTAGATGTCTGACTCTTGAGAGCCTTACCCATTTCACGTTAGATCTTAGATTTCTTCATCCCATTATTGATCTAAAATGTCTCTAGCTCTCGCTGGTAAAGGAAGAACATGCCTATGTGTTGCATCAGATAATTCCTATTATTGAAAAGCTGTGTTCAATCTAAAATGACCTTTTCTTATATTTACCGTCGGGCTAGCTTTCCAGCCTACATAAAATTGAAGCTTTTGTACAGGACTGAAAAGCTTGTTGTTGTGTGGGGAATGGCACTCGGCGTGTGTTTGCTCGGGACAGCCCTCACTCCAGACAGCTGGCAGCCTGACCTGGGCATGTGGCCGGGTATTCATTGCTGCTGTTGTTAAGTCAGCACTGAGAGAAGGCGTTATGTCTTAATTTGGACCATAAAGGAAGAGGCACAAGTGATTATGATAGAAAAGGTTCATCTGTGAAGAGGGACTCTGTGCTTTCATAATCAAACTCCCAGCATTAGTAGTTTTGGAGGTGTTGAACAAGGAATTTAGGGATGTGGGTGGGTAGGGTTATTATGAGCATTTGGACTTTCCCCCCAAATTTGATAATACTCAGCATTTGGTTTCACTTTCATTTCAGTGATCCTTTATGATTGTACATGTTTGTAATGACAGATTCATACTGTGGGATTTCAGATGTGGGATTTGGGCAAGACTTTGAAAAAGGACTGATTATTCATGTTAAGCTGTGTTGAGAGTTTTCGGGGAGGCACAAGTCACTTCATTTTGAGCAAATGCCCAAATGGTGAAAAATTAACTCTCTTAATTGTGTCCTGTTCCCTCCATGTTGCTCTTTTTCGTAAGCATTTATTCTTCATTCACTTACCTTTTCAAGTTTGTATTTGTATTTTTAAGTTGAGTTTTAAATACTTTTTATTTAAAATAATTAAAAATAATTTAAATTTTAAATTATTTTACTTGATTTTAAATTATTTAAATAATTTTCAAGTCCCCCGTGGTTGGAAAATGAATTTATCAAATTTTACTGCTAGCTTCATGCTTGTCAGATTTATTCTGGTCTAAGTTACAAGCACTATTTTTTTTTTTCCAAAACCAAGCAACATCATTTGAGACATATGAATTATATGATGAGAATTCCAGGTTTTACTAAGCCCAGCAGAGTTACTGAAAATAGTACAATGGCCTGCACCAATCATACTGATGGCCTAGAAGTGGCCCCACTTAACTCTTCTACTGTCTGTGAGTAAAGACCTTTATACCCCCAAACATCTGTTGTATACGTTCAAACTCAGCCTTCCCAGAAGCATTAAGCAGCTATTTCAATAATTTTTTTTCTTTCCGCTTTCTCATCCTTCTCTTCTCTCATTCTCTTGTCATCTTTCAAACCCTGGAACACTACAGGGAGAAACAGGGTCACCATCATGGGCATTCGACTGTGCTGTCACCCAGGCCACACTCAAAAGGGCCTCTGCTCAGTCGAATGCTCTGCTGTCATCAGCTTGAAATTCTTCCTAACTTTTTAACAAGGGGTCCTGCCCTTTTATTTTGCATTGAACCCTGCAAATTATGTAGCCAGTATTGGGAGGGAAGAATATGAGGAACTGAGAAGGCCCTGAGTCCTGCAGTCTCACGACATCCCTGGTCACTCATGTAGTTTCAAAAAAAAAAAACAAAAACAATATTTATGTGAGAAACACTTACTGAAATATGCACATTTCTCATCTCACATTTTGAGGGATGGAGCCCAGAAATCTACATTTTCATTGATTTCTCATGGTTCTTAATTCACTAAAGGCAGACAACCTTCTGATTCAACACTCATCTTTCTGTTACTTCATGTTGGCTGATTCAAGACAAAGGAGAGGAAAAAGAAAGAAAATAAATTCTATTGCCTTCAGTACACTTTATGACAGAGTGTCACAGCACAGAAATACTCGTACTAAAGAAAGAACTCTCTCTGTTTGATTTGGTGAGAGATTATGATGTCTTCATTTGGGGCCAGACTACTTTAAAACACTTTGGGAGTGGGGGGAAGTTATTTTCACTTTTTCCTGCCACCACTGGTAAAAAAAAAAAAAAAAAAAATAGCATGTTTGGAATAAGCAATTATGAGTGATCAAGCAGCTGTTTCAACCAAATATCGTCCCTGTCAGTGACTTTGCAAGGATAAATTACAATGATAAGTATCATTGTATTAAAGTCAGCTGACCTAGCCATCAATCATTGTTTAGAATAGCTTTGGCAGACCCTGGAGTTTGGTGGTTAAGAGTCTGCATTTTGGAGGCAGACAGGCTCCAGCTAAATCCAGACTCATCACTTATTAGTGGAACCTTGGAAAAAAAATTTTTTCTCAAAATCCTAGGGTTTTTTTATCTATTAATAAGGATATTAATAGACTATGAAGTATATATGGTTGTTACTTCATAGTCCAAGTAAAATTTCAGTATATAGTATTTGGCATTTAGTATGAGCTTAATGATATTTTCTAAATAATCAAGAAAAATTTACAAATTAAGATCCATGAAAACTTAAGAGTTGAAGTCAAATCAATCCTGTAATTAAATAAATTTTAGATGTAAAACATGGTCTTTGTGTGTTTTGCCATAATTGTGTAAAAGGTAAACTCAATAATTCAAGCTTACAATAGAGAAACCAACTTCAAATTAGCAGGCACACAAATATGGAGGTACAGATGGTTTATAGTGGAATGATAGAAATACAGTGTCAAAATGTAATTGCCACGTTTGTTTTGACCACTGTGATGATTAATTTTGTGGGTCCCCTTGTCTTGGCTATGATGCCCAGATGTTTAGTAAAAAAAACACTCAAGGTATTGCCATTTAAATCAGGAGACTTTGAGTAAAGTATATTTACCTCTAGAATGTAGGTGGCTGTCATCTGATCAGTTAAAGGCCTTAAATGACTTAGGACCCCCAGTAAGGAAGGAAGTCTGCCTCTGACTAGTCCGCTTTTGGACTCAAGATTGCAACATCAAGACTGCAGATTTCAGAGTTGCCCGCTCCTACGAGAGCATGAGCCAATTTCTTAAAATCAGTCTCTCTCATACATACATACATATATGTTTTCCCTGGAGAGCCCTAATATAAAGTATAATTTGTATTGGTGAGACACAAATATCAAACTGAGAATTCGATTCACTCCAAAGTAAATATTTTGGAATGGAATTATTTTAAGGAAGGGCTTAGGAATTGTATCTTTGCTGTGACATCAGATGCTGTGACATCAACTATATCACTTCAATAGAGTCGAAATTCAAATGTTTCAGGTCAACAAAGGATAGGTACGACTATCACCTATGTTTGAAATCGGGACTCTCATCACACAGTTTAGTGCTTACCCGATATGCAGCGCTCTGCTTTCTGCGCTGTGCAGAAGCAGCAGTGAATTTCGGAACTGCTTCTGGGCAAGCAATATTGATACAGAATTTTGCCTTTTTAGGAAATGGCTCAGCTGGGTATTTATTTATCTGAACAGGCTGATGCCTCGAGCTTAGTGCCTTTGGATTCCTGCAAGACCAGAGATGGGCATGATTGACAGAGAGCTGAATCTCTGTCACCTGGGTAAAACCCTGCCGGTAATGAAGCATTCAGACTCAGACCTCACCTTTCTGGACCTGCCAGGCTGCATTTGCTGGCAGCAACTCTGAAAGCTTTCCATGGGAAAATGACGTTTCAAAGGTACCAATTACAGCACATATGTATTTCACCTTTAGAATTTCAATCGGCAAAGATAATATCATGGGTTGCCCTTACAGTTTTGATGGGAGGTTCATTTGTACTAAGAGATCTGATCAAAATGCTGTTATTAACAGAGGCTTTGGAAAACAGTGTACAAAAGCAATTGGGGGTTGTTTTTTTAAAAGCATGTCCTAAAGGATCATTTACCAGCTAGCTCTCAGCTAATGTTGAAAGAATAATGGTGTGCAAATGAGCATGTTCTTTTAGAAACCAACTGGATTTGGACTCCCCGATGGAACATTGTATGCAAATATAAATTAGCTTGCTCTTACCCATGGTGTGGGCCACCTAGAAGAGGTTTATTCCCTTTTGTTCAGCACAGGAATTGATGGGAAGGGAAACTGGAAAACTGAACTTTCTCTTGTCTCAGGTCTATGTAGCCTCTCCTAGCCACCATTCTCCTGGGCTTTCTAGAACAGCTTTTAGGCACAGGTACTAAAATGAATGCGCACTATGCACCAAGCATTTTACATGTTATTTCACTTAATCCTCACAAGAATCCTGCAAAGTATATATTGTAGAAGAAGCATTTTCATTTCTATCTTCTCTGGAAGGAACTGATATTCTGAGATATCCTATAATCAGTCCAAGTGTTTCCAGTTTATCAGGTAAAGTTCCCATGCCTTTGTCTATTTCCTTTACTTCGCATACACTTTTTCTTCTCCTACAAGTACAGGTCAGTTTCTCTTTTTCTTTCTCTTTCCATCTCGCCCTTTCTATATCTCTATCTTCATCTCTCTGTTTCTCTGTCTCTGTCTTTCTGTGTGTGTCTCTGTCTCACACACCCACACAAATACACCCTGACTCTTATACTTCCAGACTTCTGCTGTAGTGAGTAAAAACATCTAATAAAAACTTATTCACACTCAATTGATAGAGACTTAATAAACTGTGCCTTCCCTCAGCATTTTAATATAAAAGTTCAGAAAGAGGATGAAGCTTAGTAGAGAGAATTGCTTTGTAAATGGATTTTTCAAATCTGTAAAGAATGTGGCTTTGGGCTGGAAGCTTTCTCTGAACGCCTGGGATAATCCCATTTAGGAACCCTGCTACCTCCAGTGGCGGCTCCCCCAACTGCTGCCTGCTCTCTCTGTAGCATCTTTTCATTGCCACTCAGACTTCACACCTTACATCCTTCCGACCATCCGACTAGTTACACAGGTACTTTTTGAAAAGTAGTTCTAGTTTAGGAATCAAAATGGTGATCAGAATTTTTTGTACACTTGTACTAGATTTCTGAAGAAACATTTCTAATTTTAAAATAACCCTTCACCTCATGTGTTTCTCTTTGTCAAAGGCTCCTTTGGCAAGGGTGTTAATCTATAGGCCTGGAGATCCTGGACGCTGGGCTGGATTTGTGCTCCCTTTTTAACTGTGACTTGAGCAGTTTGACCCATGTTTTAGGTGAAGTGAGACAGACATCCAACCACCATGCAAATGGGACAATAAGTATGCTCTTCCATGTGGACAACACGGTTCTACCATCACAGCCCAGGAGTGGCCACAACAAGCAACAGATCCACTGGCTAGTTATTTTCAGAAATGACAGCTCGGTGGCAGTTATGTTTTAAAAAACTGAGCTTTGTTAGTAGCAGAAACTCTTAGCATTCAAAGGGAGAATGATAGGCAGCAGTTGAATAGGGCAAGGCATTTCATTCTCTAGGGGTAACGTCAACTGTGTCATTCCAGCAAGTTCATTTTGATGCCACCCAACTCAAAATTTAACTTTCTCTGAAGCTCACATGAAGGTTCCCTCTGGCAGAGGTAGGTAAGTGGTATGTCAGATCCATACACTCTTCAGTAGCCTTGTCACATTTTCCCTGGGGACCTGATACAGCATCCTGGAGCATCACAAGTCCAAAGTCGCTGCCTTACCTGTCATCTCACGGTGTGCCTCCGCACAGTGGAGATGTCCCTTGACTCCAGCTTGTCAGAGACCTAAACCACCTGCAACAACATACGATAGTTGTTGGCTGTGCTCTGCGTCTCAATTTCCAAAGTCTGCTCCCATCAAACCCGAACCGAGAGCAACAGCCCCGGGGACCTGCCAAAATGGAGAATTTCTCAGTTTCATCAAGTCTGACCACTCTGAAGTTACATACTTGGACTGTGTAACTCCAGCTTCCCACAGCAATGTCTTCACAAGGCTGTGAATTTAACATGATGCCCTTGGCTTTGCTCTCGGGTCAGCATGAGAAAGGAGCGCACAAAGAATGCCCGCACTTCATGGTGCTGCTCTTGAGGGTCCCATCTGTTTGCTGGTCAGTGCCCCATAGAATACATGAGAAAGTTCTCCTAAGGATTCAGTCAACTAAGAGGATGTTTATAAGATAATGAGAGCATTTTAACGCCTCATATTTCCTTTTCTGCCTGAGCTGCCAAAAGCCCAGGGCTAAATTTCCTTCTCTGTGTCAGCGGCTTTCTTTTAATCTTGGGAAATAATTGTTTCCACTGTCTGTCATTCCCATTAGTTGGCATTTTCCTGGACACACTAGACATTATCACATTTATTCTCACAACTACACCTGAAAGTAAATGTCTATTATCCATAGTTTATAGATGAGGAAAATAAGAGGGAGATGAAGTGATTTGCCCCAGTTGAAAAAGTCCCTTTGGGAACTTTAAACAACAAACAAGGGGATGGAAAAGGCAGTGGTGATTAGTCACAGCACATGCTCTGAGTTTAAGCCAAATCTTACTGTGGTTGTTGCTATTGTCGTGTGACACTGGCAAGCCACTTATTGTGTTGATGGGCACTTGTTCAGCAAACAAGACGCTCTAATGTCAAGTAAGCCATTATTGCACACATGCCAGAGTGGGGACCAAGATAAATATTTATAATCAACACCATAGAATTTGAACATCTACATTAAAAGATCTAGATCTTGTGTATATACGTTTTGCCCTATTATTAGAAAACAAAATTTAGAAGACAAGTAATTATAATTTAAGTAATTTGTTTAATACAGTACCTAAAATTACTGTCAGATAAACATTTCCTGAGAAGATCAAAATATATGGTTATTTTACATTTTCCCATTTGGATCTCTTTCAATTTCTCCAGTTTATTAGCTTGCTTCAGTGTCTTTGAGCATTAGTCAACATTTAAAATGTAGGTTTTTATGATTCTGGGGAAAGCAATTGCTTCCAAGGGAGAAAACATTCTGTAAATTACATGTAAATGTTTTTACTTGGATGAGTTCTTTTGCATCTGTGCGGAGGATCATTTTAATTTACACAAGAATGAAGGTTTTCGGTGATTGAATGTAGTATGCATGCTTGTGTATCTAATTTCCACTTCATTTATACAGGAGTCTAGCAGACACAAGGGGCATTTTGTTATAATGTAAGTGCTACTTTAAAAATGAAATAAAATGATAATAAAAAAAGCTAAGAATTAGTGTGCCATTTCTAATTTTAGTTCAGAGTCGTCCCTCAGAGTGGGTTGGAGCAGGTCTGGGTTATGTAATTTGGTGTTATGAAGCTCTAAAGATACAGGCCATAAAGACTTCATTCTAGGATCAGAACAGATGAGAACTCAGAAAGTGGTTGACTAAAATCGTCAAACCATGTCCCCTTTTCTCACTGCGATACCTTTCCGAGGATGGGGGATTCTTCTTATGTAGCAACTCTTCTATAAATCACTCTCCTTTCTTTTTTCCTTAATCTCTGGGATTATATAGCCTTTTTAAAACTGAGTGCTCAAAAATTCAAATGATTATGAAAGTATCAATTAATTCAGTCTCATCTCTTTGTGCCATTAAAACCTTTCAGAGAAATGACCAACTTCTAGTCTCTGTTTATTGACAGTGAAAAGGATGTGACATTTTGACATTAATCATATTCTAGGGTGAAGACAAAGGTACAGGTTTTGATGTTCTAATTTTATTGTTCCATTACTGAAAATGTAATAATAAAAGCCACTGAAATGTGGAAATGGGTGTGAATATTTGCCTCTTCCCATTTCAGAGCCATAAGACTACTTTCCAGTTTATCTTATTAAATCTACATTATTAAATGCCCTAAATTAATTAAAGGTTATTGCTTAGGAGTTCAAATGCATACAAACCAGCCAGTTCTGAGATTCCAGTCTCAGAGCTGGTCCTTCTCCTTTATGGCTCCTTTGTTAGGTACAATTAAGTTTTTAGCATTTTAATTTATAGTCACTTTTTTTTTTCAATAATTTCTTCCCTTTGGCCCACTTGGGAAAGAAAGTAGTAGAATATCCCCCACTCCCAGCAGAGAGTGTTGAGATTATGGGGTATGGGCATCTAGTCCGAGAGCACTGTTGGCAAAGAGAGCAGGTAGCTTATCATTCACCGAGGAGAGCCAGCACCTTCTTGCAGGGGTAGAGACTAGTGAACATGGACATGCTTCCTTTGCATCCACCAAGATGCCCCCTATCTGACTGGCTTTGAGTAGAACAGGTAGGAAGCAAAGGCTAGACTCAGGTGGATTTCCCAGCACAACTGAACTTGCACTGACTTTGAAAAGAACTTCTGTGTCAAGGGTTTGGAAACCAGGTGTCCCAGTCTCTGATATTCCAGTTAGTTACTTGTCTGCAGAGTCACAATACCTCCCAGTATTAAAAAAATATATATTTTTTTCATTATTGAAATAATTTAAAGCTCTCTACAGCTCAGGTAATTGTTGAATATGTACATGGAATATTGCTATGAAGTCATTCACTTTAAAATAAAAGAAAAGTGTATCAGGTAAATCAACTTTCACCCTCGTGTTTATTTCCTTCATAGTGTAGTTGGCTTTTAGTTGGCCCATCTTAGCTCATTTCAATTGTTTGATTTAAATGTGCTAATTATATAAATACTAATGATCTGGTTCCATTTAGTTCTGGAATATTTAGGGGTTCTCTGCCAAATATTGAATTGACGACAACACTTAAGTATGACTTAAATGTCACAATACTTGCACCATTGGGGACATGTCATTTTGGGAAGGAGTAGAAACCTTGAACAATTTATTCACCATAGCTTTATTTAATAATAGGGTAGGACTTATTTCTATCTTAGACGATACAGCTTTCAAACCAGTATCCAATCTTTAAGACTTAGAAAACTGAAACATCTTTTTTAAAAAGCGTTAAAAATCATGTACTACACCAATTAATTCCATAAGTTTAATTATCAATATATTCCTTCTTGAAAGTCCTCTGCACTGACATTACCTTTGTCCATCAGGTAGATTCTAAGGCAGCCTATATAGTGTCGTATGAGCCAGGTAAATCTGAAGTAAGATCAGATATACATTAAAAGTTATACAGCCTTCACTTAATATCTAATTACATCATCTAAGTTTGACCCAACCCTTCTTTATTTAAAAATAAAATAAATAAAATAAAATAAAATAAAAAATTAAATTAAATTAAAAAGGCTGGATCAAGATGGCAGTTGTAACTATCTCTTTTATCTCTTTTCTCCCAAATCCTTTGAAATAACAAAATAAAATGTGTAAGAACTAATCCTTCTTGTAAACAAGAAGGAACTAGAAATTCTGAGGAACTACAAAAATAATTAAAAAGCAAACAAGATCAGATCCATGGAGAAAGGAAATTGCAAAAAAGCAACACAAAACAAAACACAGCTCAGATGAGATCTGCAAGAGAACTGACTGGGGCATGGGTTTTATAGTGATGCTCCAAGCTCAAGAACAGTGAATGCAAGTACTTTGGAGACAGGTCAGAGCAATGATTGTGGTGATTATATAGCTACCATAGTGAGGCCTCCCTGGCCAGTGAGTCCTTTTTCATCCTTGGCTTTTGTCACACTCTGGGAGACATAAAAGCCTAGATGATTTCATGGGAAAATTCTACTATATCTTTAAAGAACATATAATTTCTATATTACATCAATAATTCCAAAGAAAAGAAAATGTTAGAAAGCTTTCCAATTTATTCTTTAAAGCTAGCATAACAGAGTACTACCAAAATGAAAATAAATAACAGTTCAAGCTGATTCCTGAATTTAGATGTAAAAATCCTATATGAAATACTTGCAAATTAAATCCAGCAATGTACTAACAAGGCTTTTTCCCAGGAATACAATGATGAATCATCATTGATTATTCACTACATTATAATGTATTGAAAATGATATCACCACTTCCAGATTTTAAAAATTAAATCCATGTGCTCATCTCTATAGATGCCAAAATTGCCTTTGACGTAATTCAATACCAAATTCTAACCAAAGCAATAAAACAAAGATTTGCAGAAACCCAAAAGAAAACAAAATACCCCTCAAGCACACTCAGAAAAGAAAGGAAACTTGATAAAGGCCATCTATCAAAAATAAACCCAAATTCAGAAGAATATTCCATTAAAGTTATTAAGTAAGAGGAGAGAACTGTTGTGTGACTCCCAGCTTCCAAGGAGTCCTTCCCCCTCCTGGTATTTAGACTTTTGTATATCCCCTCCCGCAGAGTGTGGGTGGGACTTGCTTATAACCATCAGAACATGGCAAAAGTGATGAACTATTTCTCCCGTGATTATATTACATTATATAGCAAAGGGGATAGGAGGTCATGCCTGGGTTATGTTATGCTACTTAAGACTCCATCTTGCTAAAGATTCATTCTCCCCTCTCTCTTCTACTGGCCTTGAGGAAGCAAGGGACCACTTTGTAAAATTGCCTAGAGTAAAAGCCACTTAACAGGGAACTATGGGTGACATCTACGAGCTGAGAAAAGCTTCTAGTCAATAGCAAAAAATTCTAAAGCTCTCAGCCCTCTAGCTGGAAGAAAATGAATTCTGTCAACAATTTGAGTGATCTTGAACATGGATTCTACTCCAGCTGAGCCACCAGATAAGAATACAACCCAGCTGATATTTTAATTGTAGCTCTTGAGATCTTGATGCAGAAAAAACAATGAAGCCATACCCAGACTTCTAACCCACACAAAAGAGAGAAAATAAGTGTGTGCTATTTTAAATTGCTAATTAAACAATTTTTGTAGCAATGGATAATTAATCCATTCCATTATCACCATTACTTTTTGTAATATTTAAGTTTTTTTAATGATGTGACTCAGAATACACTTTTTGGCATATAATGAGCTGCACGCTTAAAGTATGCACTTTGATAAATTCCGATATATAGACAGATATAGATAGGGAGGGAGAGAGGGAGAGAGAGATGGTATAGGTAGATAGGTAGATAGGTAGATAGGTAGATAGGTAGATAGATAGATAGATAGATAGATAGATAGATAGATAGATAGATAGATAGATGATAGATAGTAAAGTGGATATATAGATATACGTCAGTGAGGCCACCACAATGATAAAGATAAAAAAACATAACCATCTCCCCCAGAAGTCTCCCTGGGCCCCTTTATAATTACTCTATTCTGCCACTTTCCACTCCTGCCTCTAATTACCAGACAACCACTGATCTGCTTTCTGTCACTATAGATTAGTCTGCATTTCCAAGAATTCTGGAATGTACTCTTTTCCGGCCTGGCTTCTTTTGCTTTGTCTTCTCATTTTGAGATTCATTCATGTGAGAGTACTTATTACTGGTGTATTCCTTTTTTTTTGTTGAATAGCACTGCATTGCATAGATATACAGGAATTGTTTATCTTTTGCCCATTGATGGACATTTGGGTTGTTTCCAGTCAGGGGCTATTATTGCAGATAGTTCTGTGACTATTTATGTACAAGTCTTTGTTTAAACATATGCTTTCATTTGTCTTAGGTAAATACCTAGGAGCAGAGTAAGCAGTGGATCATATGGCATGCGTACATTTAAATTTTAAGAAAAGGCCAAACTGTTTTTTGAAATGATTGTACCATTTTAAAATCCCACAAGCAGTAAGAGAGTTTTAGTTCCTCCACATCTTCGCCAGCATTTGACATGGTCAGTCATTTTAATTGTAGCCATTCTCATATGCAAGTAGTCATAGCTTATTATAGGTTTAATTTGCATATACCTGGTGAATAACAATGTTGGATATCTTTTTATGAGCTTACTTTTCATCCATATATCTTCTTTGGTGGTGTCTGTTCAAATTCTTTTGCCCATTTTATATTGAATTATATATTCTTACCAAGTTTTGAGAACTTTTATATATTTTAGATTGAGTCCTTTATCTAATATGCAACTTGCAAATGCTGTCTCTTGTCTGTGGGTTGTCTTCTTACTCTCTTACTAGAGTCTTTCAAAGACCAGGAGTTCTTAATTTTGGTAAAGTTTAATTTATCATTTTTTTTTCTTTTATGGAGAATGCTTTTGGTGTATTTAGAAAATCTTTGCCTAACCTGAAGTCACAAAGATTTTCTTAGTAATCTTCATTCTTTAGTATAAGTCAAAATGTCATTCTGGTATTATTTTACTTCTGCTTGAAAGGCTTTCTTTAATAGGTTTTATAATGCTGATCTGTTAGTGATAAGTTATTTCAGCTTTTGTATATCTAAAAACATTTTCATTGAGCCTTAATTTTGAATGATATTTTTATTGGATAAAGAACTCTAGGTTGACGGTTTGATTCTTCCAATACTTTTAAGTCATTGCCTCACTGTCTTTAGCTTGAATTATTTCTGATGACTAGTCGCTGTTATTCTCATCTTTGTTCTTTCAAAAGAAGGTCTGTTTTCTCTGACTGCCTTTAAGATTTTCTTCTTATCACTGCTTTTAAGCAATTCATTATGATGTTCCTTGGTGTAGTGTCCTTCATGTTTTTGTGCCTGTGCTTTCTTGATATTCTTAATCTGTAGTCTATAAAACAATAAATGTTTTCACAAACTTGGACAGGTTTTACCCATTTTTTTCCTTCAGATGTTTTGTCGATTCCTCACTCTCTCCCAATCTTGTATTCTTCAACTACATGTGTTTGATCACCTGAAGTTGTCCTCAGTACACTAATGCTGTGTTCTTTTTTCCAGTTGTTTCACAATTTGTTTAATTTTGAATAATTTCTATTGCTGTATTTTCATGGTTACTGTTTTTTTTTTTCCTTCAGCAATGTATAATCTGATGTTAATTCCATTCACTGTATCTTCAACACACTTTTTTTTTATTCTTAGAAGTCTTATTTGGGCCTTTTAAATATCCTTCACACTTGTATTTAACATGTGCAATCTTACCCCCAGCTTCTCAAACATATGAAACACAGTCGTAATGACCGCTTCAATGTCCTTGTCTATTAATTCTAAAATCCATGTTGTTTCTGGGTCAGTTTTGATTGATTGATTTTCTCCTCATTAAGAGCTGTATTTTCCTGCATGCTGTGTAATTTATTATTAGATACCATTTATTTTGCATTTTACCTTATTGCTGGATTTTCAGATCCCTATAAATATTCTTATACATGGCCACCTATGGCTTAATGTGCCTTGGTATATCCATATTACAGAAAGCTCTAGAGCTATTTCAAAGAATGTGGTAGCCCTATAATATTTTGCACATGACTATTTCTAGATACAGTTAAGTGCAAAACATTTCAGAGTAATACAGAGTAAGATCCCACTTATGTTTTAGAAAATAATCTTACATAACCTTATATAAGAGTATATATTCTTACAAAGAATATAAAAATGTTAAGAAAAGAGTGGAAGCCTGTGAATTTAATGGTCGACCACAATGGCCTTTGGGAATGGGAGGAGCTGGTTAAGAGGAGACTTTCATACCTCATATAACCTCTGTACTGCTTGAATTATTATACCAGTCTATGAATTTTACTATCTGTGTAATTATAAAATTAAAACATGGGGGAAACGTGAATGCCAAAATAAAGGGGAGAAAAAGATGAAAAAGAAGAAAAAATGGCGTTCTGAGATTTATAACAGGCTGCTAGAAGTCAGGTGAAATACTGGACGTTGGTTTACACATTTGTGGTCTGTGTGGGGCACCATAGGATATAGAGGAATGTAATAGAATTTTAAGAGCTTCTTAAGTAGTCATTATTCATTTGTGGAATGTGGATTTGGGAGTGCATGATGAGATTAAATGTGTAAGAGAATCAATTCCATTTGAGGATAAGGGAAAGCAGAGGCTTTCAAATCTTCAGCTGATTGTTAAGGACAGGTAATTTTACAAAATCTATGTAAAAAAATTAGTTTTAAAAAATGAGAAATCCATTTCTGAATTCATTTAAGCTTTCTTCCCAGATCTAAGGTGAAGGCTCAGTGGTTGTAAATACTGCATGCTTTCACAGTGATGGAGTTTAAATTAAAACAACACCAACACAAATCTTGAGTTTAATAAGAAAGTGGAAGCCGACTGTGTAAGCCTTGTGGCCAGAGATGCCTGGGAAAAGAAAGATGAAGGTTAGATTTCTGGGATGTCCATTTCTCCTGCCTCCAGCCCTCTCATATTCTGGGTATCTGTGGAATGTTTGTTTAAACAAGAATTTGTCACTGCAGCAGCCTTATCCAGTGATCTGGATGCTCATAGCACTTGACAGAAATTCTGATCATGTTTTATGGCTAAACTTAGGGTGACAGTGACAGAGGAGTTAGGCTCTCTGCTGTTGATGACACTAGCACCTGCAAACATCCTCCCTCTTCGCTCCCTCCTTCCCACCCTCTTTCTTTGTCCTTCCGCCTTCCTTTCCTCCTTCCTTCCTTTCTTCCTCCCGTCCTCCCTTCCTTCCTTCCTTTCTACCTTCCTTCCTTCTTTCCTTTCATTTGATCTTTCATTTTTTTATTCAACTCAGCAGCAATTTATTGAGCAGTTACTGCATTGGACATTTTTCTAGTAAAGAAGCTGGAAAAACACTAAACACAGCAGAAGAAAAGCTTTCATCCTTAGTTTTCAGAACTCAAACCTCTGACATAAAAATCAACTTACTTAGCAGGAGAGTATATCCTGACCAATTAATTGTGAATTTCTAGCTATATTTTCTAGAGGCACTTATATTATGCGTTGCAAATCAATTAACATTTTGGTTCATGAACCAAGCCCTGGTTGGTTTAACTTAGTATGAATTAAACTCTTGAGATGGAATTCCATTTACACTGATGAAGTCCAGATTAAGAACCTATAAACCTAAGTATTGTGTACACATAAATTTCTGCTGCCCTAAATGTCTTGTTTTAGTTCGCTCCCTTAATGCCATCTTTCCCCATCTCTGGAATGCCCCAGTGATACTCCATCTTTAGTGAATGGTTCCATTCAGTAATTAATTAAAAAGGAAAAGATCAGAGAATTTGGCCTAATATACAGAATGAGAGGAATGGCACCTTACTTAGCACACAAAGACAGATCTGGGTGGTCATCCTTAGAGGCATACACCATCTGCTCACACATTTTAAAATCCCCCCAGATGTGACTTAGGTCCTTCCCAGGGCTCATTTTAACTTATTGTCACAACTATTACACTCATTTCTGAGCATTGAAAAATATACTCTAGGCCAGGGGTCCCCAACCTTTTTGGCACCAGGGACCGGTGCTCCTGTGAGAATCTGACCCCTGATGATCTGATCTGAGGTGGAGCTGAGGGGGTGATGCTAGCGCTGGGAAGTGGCTGCAAATACAGATAAAGCCTCGCTCCCTGGCCCACCGCTTACCTCCTGCTGTGTAGCCTAGTGAGCCTGGGGGTTGGGGACCCCTGCTCTAGGCCATTTCAATTACTGGCATTTTTTATAAAAATAACTATCATTTTAAAAGTATGTATGTTAAACACTCAGTGTTCCAACATTCAGTGTGTTAGCAACTATGATTTGTTTTTCACATCCTCACACCCACGCTCTGAGGTAGGTAGTGTTTTAATCCCATTTTACATGGGAGAACACTGAGGCTTAGAGAAGTTACATCATTTATTCAACATCATTTAGTTAGCAAATTACAGGTCTAGATTTTGAAGCCAGAATCTGACTCTAGAACTCATGCCCTTACCCACTGCACTTGGCTGCCTCTTCATTGTTACTGTGATTATTACTATTATTACTTAAAAATCAAAGGAAAACATGAGATGGAACTGACAAGATTGTCATAACATTAAATGGTACACTAGGTGTGAACGCTTAGTAGAATAGAAGTTTGGCTATTGACCTTCTGTCTTTGAATAATAAACTCCATTTTTTTTTTTAGCCTTTTTTTTTAGCCTCCTTCTTAGATGTGATAGCTTTTGCGAGGTAAGTCCTGAGCAGCCCAGAATATATTGATACTACTACTTATTGACCACTAAGTGTCAGAGAAGTGACTCACATCTGAGTCTTATGATTCCAAACTCTGTGCTTGCTTTTCTTAGATGAGGATTACGATTTGATTCATTAACATTTCAGCAATAGGAGGTGTTAGCATATCATCACCAGGCCACCTGGGGCAAAGTGAAGTCTTCTCATTTCACCTCTCATTAATAAAAATTATTTTGCAAAGAGGGATTGCTACAGACCTTGAGTAGTTAAAAACCAGCGGCCTAAATCCAGCGTCAAGATACAGAGTAATTGATTTCGTTTGGTCAAAAGTGCAGCTTCCAAGGAGGAGCCAGGGCTCGCCCTCAGCCCTGGCTCTACCTTCTTCTTTTGCAGATGCTGAGGGCTGAGATGCTCTCCTTAATGCATTATCATTTAAGATGGCAAAGTCCTTAACAGCTGTGAACATTGCAAGTGCAACAATAAAACATAATTTTTCTCCTCTGGAAAATGCCCTTGTTACAGTGCTCAAAAAACGAGTTAAAGATGATTTCTCTGTTGCCCCCATGGACCTTTCATTGGAATATATCCAGGGCTTTCTGTAGCTTGCATCCTTATAAATTTATTCTTGTCAGGTCTAGCTATGTATCAGGCTCCTGGAGTGAAATATGAGGATGAAAATGGAAGCAGGATCAGGTGCTGACACATTTGCCAGAGGAATTCCGAGTGAGGGAGACATTTCAAGGCAAAGTGGTGAGCCCAAGATAGAAAATCACAGGGGACAACTGCTGCTCCCTTCTTAGTGTGGCAGTTAAGTCGGCTAGTGTCAAGCTGAGCAAATGAGAGTAATGCAAGTTTTGATTTTGTTTCTCTGCCTTGGCTTTGCTGCCAATCGTACACCCCAAAATCATAATAAAAGCCTACGCACCTCAAAATAGGAGATGGAAGGTCGAAATCAGATGCTGACTGATTTGACCTTGGCCTCATTTAAAAAAATAAAAATAAAAAACAGATTGCCCGTAAGAACCCCACAGATTTTCTCATGGAATAAAGCCTTTCCAAATGGGCAGAGACACCACACAGAATCAGCCATGCTCATAGTCCCAGGAAACCTAAACTGAAAATATCAACTTCAGAGGGCATTTTGGGAAGTAGAACTCCAGAGTCAGGGAGATTTAAAGAAACTTCTGTCTGTACACACTAATATTTGACCAGCGAAGGCCAGAGAGAGAGTATGTTGCATGTGATAGAGCTTTAACAAATCTATTTTATCTTAAAATGTTTTATTCAAGTTTTATGTAACCTCTCTGCAACTGAAGTGTTCCCCAGAGAGAGACTATGCACCTGAGGCCATTGGGGAATATTGTTATTTTCCTGTTACTTTATGAAATCCCCAAGTAGGTCACATTAGCGTCTTTGTCCTTTGATTCAATTCAATCTTGCGCTTCTGTTGAGTTCAGTGTGTGGCCCCTGAGGATGGCTGGGGGGAGAGGGGGTGGAATGACTAAGGTTTGGTCTCTGCCCTCACTTAGAGTAATAACTGGACTGCGCTGAAGTCAGGGCTAGTCTCTGAGCCAAGGTGGAGGGAGCTTAGAGACAGGACAACTCACTCTACCTGTGGACTCGAAGGACAGTGATGAAAATGAAGGCTGATGTCAGAGGCCGGGAGGCAGAGGAGACACAAGCCCAGGAAAGTATGAGGAGAGCAGGAGCCCCTGCATGACAGTGAGCAGCCTGCTCTGGCTGTTGGGGCTGAAAGGATGTGCAGGAGTGAACCCAGTAACACAGGGACAGATTGCATTTTTAAAAATAATAGTATTATTAAAATTATAATGAGAGTAGTAAAGATTCTCTTTGATAAACTATTTTATATATTTGTCTAAGTCACTGAGATAATAGAAAAGAATTCTAACAATAAAATACACATCACCAGCAGTTCGTAGTGTGGGGTGTTGACTACAGAAATTATTTTCCAAGTCTTCATAGCACCAGTCATAAAGTACTAATACATGGTACAGCACAGACAAACATCAGCAAAAGAGGCCAGTCACAGGAGACCTCATAGGGTATGATTTCATTCATATGACACATCCAGAATATGCGCTAAAAAATAGAAATCTATAAGGCAGGCAGTGGACCGGTAGACGCCTAAGTCTGAGTTGGGATGAAGAATGACTGCTGATAGACGTGAGTTTTCTCTGTGAGGTGAGAAACAAGTTCTGAAATGAGGTTTATCATTAGTTTAGATGACTCTCCAGAAATATACTTAAAATGACTTAATTGTATGTTTAGAGTGGGTGACTTTCATGGCATGTGAATATCTTAGTAAAACTTTTTAAAAATCTCCACAGATTTTTAAAAATTTGTGATTCACATGCTTAACCACAAGTTTCACAAACTATGGAAGGAGAAGGTTAACCTTCTTGGACTGTGCCTGATATGGTCTTGAAAGGCATCCTTGGTGGCAGCAGGCAACACTTTAAGCGCATCGCTGGCCTTGGGTCCCTGCCTCGTTTTTGGACCACCTTGAACTTTGCACAGCTGTTGCAGCGGAAAGAGAACTGGCCTGAGGTGAGGGATCTGGGTTGTGTAGCTCAGGGCAAACACCTAAACCCCTGATCCCTAGGTTCTTCTTTCAGAAACTGGAGCTTAGATTATAAAGAAGTGGCAAGGTGAGGCACGTGCAGGGTGCTAGCCAGATAACTGTCAGGAACCTTTAGAAGATGACATTGACTCTGAGAAGTGTAACACAGCTAATGGCCTGGTCCTTGGCTTACCAGGCTCCAAATTTTGATTTTGGCCAGCACTCTGATAGCTGAGCTGTCCCTCAGAGGCCAACTCCAAGCATGCTCTCGAGACTTTGACTTACATGCCTGGTTGCTCATTTTTAAATTGGTAGCAAGAATAGTGGCTCCCAAACAACCATTTCTTTCAGCCAATGCATCTACTCCCTTTAAATGAATCTGAGTAACTGTCAAATTATGATCAGAAAGTCACTTGGTAAGTGCTGCATCCTAACAAAAGGAGGTCCCGGGCTCTGGCACACCTGTGGGTTTATTTCTGATGACAATTTGTTTACCTCTAGGACAGAACAAGCAACTCTGTGTATTTGAGTCCGAGTTGCCTTTCCCTTGGAGGATGAACACTTTCTCTTTGACATAAGAATCTTTTTATCGAACTCACCAATGACCCCACCCCTGAAAGATCAGAATCTTAGCACATTACAGTCTTTGTTCTGTCTCTTAGGTTATAACCATTTTTTGCCTTTTTTCTTTTAGACCCATGACCTATTTTATTTCCAAGGTCCATTTTTGCATAATCTGGTCTTACTCATTGTATGTAAACTATGTAGTTTACCGTAAAGAACTTGGAGAGAACTTTGCTGTCATCATATCACCATATAACAATAATCAGGTAGTATCGTATACACATATGTATATACACATGTAGTTAATCATATTCATACAGATAATATATTACCACCTAGTTGATGTTAAGAGCATGTTGACTGATTGTGAAAATCAAATAAGATCATGTATGTTAACAGCGCATTAAAAACCATAAAGCATTCGCATGAAAGATGTTAATGATCAGCTCTAAGTCCAGATCACATTTAGGGCTATCACCATACACAGCCGAAATATGCAAAAGTTTCCGGACTTGGGACTAAGGACCAGATGGAGAGGAGATGATTATCCAAGGTAAATGGCTCAGCCATATGCCCTTGGGCTAACTCAGGCCCACAGCGTGTTTTTGTAAGGTCTACAGAGTGTTTTTAGAATTTCAATTGATTACCAACATTTTAAAATTAGAAGAAATCACATAAAAGGACATATTTTCCACTTCTACTAAAAAGATAGAATGGCAAAGCTAGAATTACATTTTTGCATGATGACAACGGTTACATGTTTAGAGAAGGTGTGAGCTCTCCAAGTGCCCCAGGCCTCACTGCTCCCTCTTGTCTTATTCTAGCCTGCTCTACTCGTACACATTACCAGATTGCATTTGCAGGCATTTGAGTTCTGGGAATATTGCCTCTTTCAAAAATCTTTTTTATTTGTCCCCTGCTACTTGAAATTAACTTATAAAGACTAAAAGATTATATTCTACCATTAGATAGAGTTCATACTCCATTTAGAGGTAAATTATTCACATTAAGTTTTGTAAAGTTCTTGCTTGGGTAGAAGTTTTTGATATATTTGGAGAGATTATTAAATGCTGAACTCCAGGGAGACAGGAAAGAGTCCTAGGGAGAGAAGGAGCAAAGGGGTAGACAGGTGTCATGAAAGGCAAAGTAGCATCTATTGGATAATGTTATTGAGACTTCATTTCTTTTAGGATAGACCCAGTCTCCATGAAGTCTTAAAGACTGAATCCTCATCCACAGTCCCCAGGAATGCCACCAACAAGAATGTGTTGTTGGTTTTGAGCCAGGACAGTTATTTCCTAGGGAACAATATTAACAGCTACAGAATGAGTTCAGAAAGAGGATGTACCCCACTTGTTAGACCCCATAGGGGATGGATCAAAAAAAAGTCTTATGTACACCAAAACGGCTCATATGAAACAGTGATTATGTTTATTTCCCTGATGTTGAGTTGATAAAGGTTTATCAGCCATGATGCATTCTCTGAAATATGGAAGGAAATTATAAGAGCTCACTGGGAAATGAGCCAGTATTTATACTTTTGTCTTTTATTGTTTTGCTGGAGATGCAACAGTTGGCACACAGGTCATTCATAATGAGCAGTGCTGTGGCAGTAAAACCAACCATTGTAATAAATAGCATTGTCTCAGGCTTTGATGTTGAAGCAGGTGAGCTATGAGAAAGAAGGCTAATGGGCGCTTGGCCACCAGGTCATCTGACAAAAAGAAATAAAGAATTGCAGTAGTTACCTCAATAATTTTGAAAAAACAGAAACCTTCTCAATTTTTTCTACTAATTGTGTCAGTTATCTGCATCATCTTGAATATAGGCAACTCATCTACTCAAATATTGCAAGCTGACCTATTCCTGGCCGATCTAAGGAAGACATGTGACTCTTCAGATTAGATGTAGCTGCTACTTGTCATGTTTTTATTATTATTTTCAAAAGAAAAAAATTATTAGTCTATCCCTTGGGAAGTTATAAATGTTTTGCCAAATCTAGTTTTCTCTATTATAAAAGAGAAAACTAAGGTTTTTCTGACAAACATAACTAAATTTATTTGTATATCTGAGTAGGGTCTAAGTGTTCAGAACCTAAGTTTTGTAAAAGAAACATATTTGTATACATAGAAGAAATAACATTAACAGCTTTAAAGTGTAAGATCTGAAGGCAGATGGCTTAGGTTTGGGTTATAGCTTCACCACCTACTGGCCACATCCCTCTAAACAAGTCACTTAACATCTCTGTGCCTCAGTTTGTTCATCTATAAAGTGGGATAATAGTGCAAACATTATAGGGGTGTTATGAAGATTAAGTAGGTTTGTATACATAAAGACCAAATTCATCCATAAAAAGAGAATGAAATCTTGCCATTTGAGACAATATGGATGGACCTTGAAGGCATTCTGCTAAGTAAAATAAGTAAAAAAAAAAAAAATACCATACAATCTCATTTATATGTGGAACCTAAAAAAAAAGAATGAGTTTATGGATGTAGAGAGCACACTGGTAGTTGCCTGAGGTGGGGGGTGGGGTTGGCAAAATGGGTTAAGGGGGTCAAAAGGTAAAAATTTCCACTTATAAAATTAATATATAACATACAGCATGGTGGCTATAGTTAATAATACTGTATTGTATATTCGAACATAGCTTGGAGAGTGGCTCTTGAAAGTTCTCATACCAAGAAAAATAAATAGTAATTATATATGGTGATTGATATTAATTGGACTTATTCTGGTGATCACTTTGCAATATCTACAAATACTGAATCATTATATTTACACCTGAAACTAATTATACCTCAATAAATAAAGCTATACCAAGACATGTAAGTATAGTGGAATAAGCAAGTTGCCTAAACTAATAGGAGATGAGAGTTCTAGAAACTAAGTGAATAAAAAAATATGTATCTTTTTAGCAGTTAAGCCTCTCTCTTTAATGTTCTCCTTACCTTGGCTGTCACCATAAGCAGAAGAGAGATACCTCATCGCTTTTTTTTTGTTTTTGATTTATTTTAATTTAATTCCTTTCTACTTCTTTAATCTGAGTTACACAATACACACCATGTGAACATTTTGTTTTATTAATCAATCAACAGATTTGAGCTCCTGTCTCCTTCATTCTGAAATAATTCAAATCCTCAAAGTGATAAAATAAAAAAATAATTTAGAATAGTGCCTATTCAATATGTAATAGTACATATTCAATAAAGATCAGCCAACTTCTGCTTTATACATTTATACACACCTATGTGTTTGTACAGAACTTGATAATTAAAATGATAACTTATTTAAAGCAAATTTATCTCAGTTGTAAAGTGGAAAGGCATTTTTGTACAAATGGAGTTCATCAGGTATCATTTTAGAAGAACACAAAAATGATTATTCTATGTGTTTACGTAAGAATTTATGTTGTTTTCTCCTTCGCTTAACTTCATTCTGCTTTTGTTCATTGTAATGTGCTAAGAGACTATATGCTCTTTCTAAAGTAGTTGTTTTCATGTTGGATTAAATAAATTCGTTGTAGATCATTTTTATATATTCTGATGTGATGATTTCTATTACACTCAGGGTAGGGAGAAATCTGCCAAGTTTCTGGGACTTAATATATGAGGACCAGCATCTACATCAGAAAGAGTGGGGTAGAACCTGAAACTCAACCACACTAACAGAAACTTTGCTATGCTTATTCATTTATTTAGCATTTATTCTATAGGCAGCACCCAGAGGTGTTATTAAGCCTTCATGTTGTGCCTTTAATAAATGGAACATTAATAAGCAAACTTTCATATTTCTTCATTTATGTTTTCCTTATACTTCATTAGGGATCTTCTATTGATATCCCAGACCCATCTCCTCAGTTCCCACAGGCAGATCTACTTCTGAGTTGTCAAAGACTAAGTCTCTCAGCCCCCACATGATACTTGATATTTTTTTAATATCCAAAATGGCCCTGTCTCCTCTTTCTTCATTGACCCAGATATTGTTTCTAGTTCAGATATCAGTAGTCTCCTCTTGTGACATTCAGCCTGAATGTTTTCTGGTATTGCATTGCTTTCATAACTATAACTTTCCAATTCAAGCCTTGAATAGTGTAGCATTCAAGAGAAAAATCAATCATTCTTGGTCCAAATGATCTCAAGTATCTCTCAGAGATAGCCTGAAACACTTGTTAGAGCTGTGTTCATGTGACATTTGTCACATTTGTTGCATTTTTAAAAAATATCAAAGCAACATTACAAAATCCAGCTGAGGCTTAAAGTGTCTCTGAGGTATAATGTGAATGAAAGTACACTGAGGAAGTATGGGATTTGATTTATGTTTGGAAAATTCTTTGTTCTACATCCTCATCTTAGAGATTCACAGAACTCATTTGCATACTCTTGTGCTCTAAGTAGCACAAGGTAATAAAATAGGTTAACCTTATTTAACCCAATATTTCTCTGACTTACTTTTTGCCCACTGAAGCTTTGTTTTTTTCTCAGAATCCACGTTAACTTGTCACCAAACAAATGATCTTGAAACATTTTGGAAAAACCGACCTAAACAGTTGGATGTTTCCTTGTAGCTATCATCTACGGTTAATACTAATAAAAATTTAAAAATCTTAATATGATTCCAATGGTGGGAAATATCCTATGATTTTTGCATCTCTTATTCACTATTCCTACCTCATCTACTGAATTTCTAACCGTTCTTCAAAGGGCAACTTAAATACTATCTTTTTCTTGACACTTTTTCCCATCTTCTCCTTGTATACCTGATAAGCAATTTTCTGAGGTCCTCCTATCACAGCTCAATTTTTATCATAATTATGTGTATATTTGTATGTAACTGAAAGTCAGAAACAGTAAAGAATTCCTTTTAGACTCTCCATATTGTAAACATTTGGCTAAATTGTGAGGCATCGATTTTTATAAGCCATCTAAAGATTAATGTGCCAGAAATGATTTTTGTAAAGCCAGACCTTATTTTGCCATCCGTGATATCAAAAGATAAAGAGTAGCGTTAATTATTTTTTCCATGAGGTCAGCCCTTCAAGAGGGATAGAAAATCCTTGAGCATACAATTATAGCGGAGTCACTGTTCCACAGCTAATTACTTATTAGCTATCCCATTGCTAATTTGATTAATAACATTAATGTAAACCTTTATGTTGATTTTGTAAAATGCATTACAAGGTGGGTCAATATCCTGGACCTCATTATATGGATGGGGAAAGAAGACATAAAAAGTTAATCCGATTGATTAAGTCAAGGTTATTCTTTATGGTAACAATGGGAAAAAATAAAAGTTCATCTCAGTCAATTCTTAACATACTAAATAGATTTTGTGATTTAACACTGAGGAGCAAGAAAATGCATGTTTTTGTTAAATAAACACTTTATTCAGTGTGGGAAGGTACGCATAGGCAATGGCATTTTTTAGCAATAGTCATTTAGTAGACTGACCCACAAATGGAATTTGGTTCACCATCATATATACATGGGAAACACTGGCGAGCTTAAGAAGATATTTTATAAATATTAGATTTATTTTCTATAACAGTTCTAAGATCATTTAATGTACTAACAGGGGTTGTGAGTTTTCAAGATATGTATAGTGTGGAGCCCTTCCAGATTTCTCTGTCTATGAAGCACATTGTAGGAAATGCCACTAGATATATTTTTTACATTGCATGTTATCACTGAGGTCCCAGGAGAAGCCTCTTAACCATCATCTATTTGCTGTCTCCTTCCTGTGGTTCATCTTTTCTGTGGCAGTAACTGCTGGCCATTTACCAACTCTAGTTCCTCCCTCCTACATAATAGTGAGTTTTATGGAGGCCCAACTACAGTTGTGACCATAGGACATTTTCTCCATGGAGATGGTGTATGGAGTGATGTGTATAACTTGCAGGCCTGGCCTAAAAAACCTCCTCGAGGTGCTCCTCCTTGCTCTTCTTACGTCCTGTGGTTTGGATTAGCAACCACCAGAGTCATGTTGGAAACCATATATTGAAGGTGGCAGGGCTAATGCCCAGCCTGGGTCTCTAGAAAACGGGGGAGCAAAGCCTTTGCCAGCTACAACATTCTCATTAGATAGACTGTTAAGTGAGAAAGAAAAATATTCTGCTGTGTTTCAGCCATGACAATTTGGGTCTATTTGTTACAACAGTTTATTGACTCTGAATGATATTTATACTCTGACTTTACTTCAAGTTAGATTCCTTTGCCACAGAAGTCTATGACTCACCTCACACCTGGTTTCCTAGGCTGGTCTTCCTTTCTCACCATCACCTTACCAGCCTCACAAAGGCTCAGCTAAGAAGCTTGGGGCTCTAAGTGCTTTTCCTGCTTCTGGTCTCCATCTCTTTCCACCTTGAGAAACTCTGGAAGAAATTCTTCCATTTGGCCAGGTTTTAAATCAATCCATATGTATATTTTCTCCATTAGTAGATAATAAAAACTAACAAAATAGCTTTAAAATAGTTTTCTAAATATATATTTTGAAAGTGTTCATTTTGAAATTTTAGAAAAGATGGGTAAGCAAAAAGAAGAAAACAAAATTGCCCCAAAACTCACCACCCAGAGGTAATCATTTTCGATGATTTGGTATATTATTTGCTGGTCATATATAAAATGGAGAAGTTGAAAATGAGCTTATATTTACTTAAAATGACAGGTCTTCTAATTTTCACATTAATGAAATATGCCAGAGGGTGCCAAGAAATTAATTGATTTTCAATAAGGGTAAATATCAACTTCTAGATGAGTTCCAAAAATCTATGGGCCTACGAGGTAATTTTTTTATGTTTTCCCTAATTCTGACCACACTCCAAGTTCTTCCATCCTCCAAGGCTTGACTTCCATTCAGACGAAGGGCTGTGTAACAGTTACTTGAGGTTCTCTTGCAAAGCCCCATTCTGTGGAACTCACTAGACCATGAGCACAAGGCAACCTGGGATCTTTGCTCATTACATTCCAGTGCCCATAATGAGATCTCAAGAAATGCTTTTTGAATGTGTGAAAATAAATTTAAATTTGTTTGGCCAAAAAATCTGTAAATCTTATCTTCAAGTATTTCTTGGGGAGATACTGATATATCATCCTATACTAAATTGTCTGAGATTTGGGATGCTTTTCATAAAGAGGAAAGAAAAAAGCATTTCTGGAAAATTTCTAACATGGTTGTACTTGCTTCTCTGCTGATACTTTTTTTCTCTATTTTGAATTGCCTTTAACTTTTTTTCTGCCTCTTTGCAGCATTTGCAGGGCCCACAGTTCATCAATAGACAGAAAGTTAGATTATTTTTCTTGCTTTTATGAAGACATACCTTTCTTTTCTGCCTCTGGGCCTCACATTCTTCATTAGTGAAGTGAGATAGTTCGACCCAATGTCATGCCTTCCTTCTGGCTTTTACACTCCAGGATTCTACAGGTTCTTTCTCTGGCTAATAGAACATCCCTTTAAGATGCTCAGGGAAGAAGATAGCCAAGACTGGAAAACAAATTTATTTAGTGACTGCCATTGACAAGTGCCTGGAGCAGTGAATCATTCTTGAAAAATGTTCTTTTCCTATCGATGCTTATTCAGCAGGGACTGTTGCTGGAAAAGGCATTTGTAAAATAATTTGTAAGTCATTTTGCTCGAATATCAGGAACCAGTGCTCTCAGTCAGGTAAAGACAATCCTACATACATACATAAAATCTGTAAACTGTCTTATGAACAGATCATATAACATGCAAAGCAGATTTCCAGAAAAGTCTTCTATGAGTAACATTTTAAGTCTTTAGCCCAACATTAATATAACAGATTTCTTTTGGCTTTCCATAGGAGAACAGCCTTAACCTCAGCTGAAATAATTGTAAAGTGCTTATACCTTGGGGTGGTAGCTCTAACTTGAGGATTTAGGTGGCTTTGACCTCCTCACATTTTTTCAGTTATCTGCTTGTAATAGCCAGCACAGTAGCTGCTTCCCTCTGTTTTCACAGAACATTTTGATGCTTGAGGTTTGCTTGCATCTGACGATTCTTTTAACTCAAAACTCAGCACAGATTTCACAGAAATGCAGACTCTGCCCACCTCCAGACTCTTGTTTAAATCATGAGGCAACGTTAGCCAGGCCTGACACTTCAGGCATCCAGAAATCCCTTTCAATCTAGAAGAATCCAGTAGTTTAGGTCAGTCTCCACTCACTTGTAATTGGGCTGGCTTCTCATTTAAGATCCTGTGTCCAAGCAAATGTCTCCACTTTCCAGCAACTGAAACTCTAGAGAATCTTGAAATCAATCTGCTTAATAACTCTGGGCCTACAGCTACTCCTCTAGATGAATCTTCTCTGGTTTTCCATTGAAAAAGTATCTTTAAATGTTGCTGGAATTTGTAGGAAGTAGGGAGAAAATGGGAAAGGATGCTTTGCGATTGAGAGAGTTTTGAAAAATGCAGCTTAGATCTCTCTAAACGTTTTTCCATCCCCATAGAGAACTGGTCCTTTAATTAGATGATGCAGGCTTGCACAGACCCCTGAGGATAAGTAAGGGGTATCTGGACCAGAAGCAGGCTTGCATTCTTTCATGTGGATGGCTAGGTGGAGAACTGAACAGATGATAGAAGTGGATCCAACTAAAGGAACTGGAAACGAGGCTCAGAATCTGAGAAGTGTCCTCAGTCCTTGGCTCATTCTGAACTCAAACCTTTGAGCACCACTGCTATGTTGGGGAATAGATAAGCATGCCCATAGCATCTCTAGGACCAGATCGCCTGTGGTCCCCTGCTCATCTACCTGCCCAACCTCTCTCTGCATTGTTCTTTTTCTCCTTTGCTTTTTCCCCACTTCTCCATTTTCTTCTTCCCCAAACTGGATGTCATCTTACCCTCCCCCATCTTGCAACAGATGGAAAAAATGATTATAATTTAGTTGTATAACCAGCCAGTCAGTCAATTAAAACCCACTGCGAGTATTTACTTATCCATGTCTTAAAATGCCAACTATTAGAACTATAACTAATTGACACAGAGTCCAGGAAGAGAAAGTTGAAGGACTATATAGAATCTGGCACAAATGGCCTAGGAGAGTAGAATTCTTGTATTGTAAGGCTGCCTTTCCTAATTTTGTAATCACTGTCGTTTATCTTCACACACACCTTCAATTCATAGTATGATGTAAAGAGAGATGTAAGTTAAATCCTGGTTTCTAGCAAATAGATTTACAGTCCAAGTCTGTGATTACCTATAGATGGCTAAAACTGATAGTCTCCGTCTGCAGAGAGAAGAAGTGAGGTATTCTGATAGAGCAAAATGAACGAAACTGGGACATCCTTTACTAGTGTCACCACTCACCCATTGTGGCTTCATGGCCAAGTTCCCTAAACCACCTGAATGAGTTTCTTTCTGTATAAAATGGAGATAATAAGCCCATCTCATAATGCCATTGTGATGAATAAGGTCACATAGTAAGAGCTCAATAAATATTATCTCCCTTCCTTGCTTTATCCAAATTGGGCAATGGCTTTCTAGGATAAAGGAGGACCTGCACATAGGCTACAGAGTATGAAAAAAAGTGTCCCTATCTTATCTATCCTGAGATGCTCTTTGTGTTCACATGGACACTGTGCTTGGTAGGTAGTTTAGAAGTTTAATTCTTTTTCTGAGGTGGGTAAAATGGGGAGAAATGATCCCATAAAATAGACATGGCCATTGACTGATCTGAGGCAGAGTAAGGCATACAGTGGGGGAATCTTTTCCACTGCCTGTGATATATACTGTGATATAGCATTTGGATATACTATTAGAAAGTTCCTCCTTTGACTGAAGGCCTTTGTTGCCATAAAAATGCAGATATTCCCAAGAGAGCAGCACATGAACCCTTATCATCCATTGGCACAGTTCGTTTTTTCAGTTGTGCTGTTATTCTCTGTAATGGTATTTTTTGCCTGTATAAAATGTCATATGCTCAGATGCATCCATTTTATAGAGCTTTAAAGCTGATAACCTGAACTGAAATGCACATTTTGGGGTGTTTTTCTTTTTTCTTTTGCAGTAATTTCAAAGGTGTAACTGAGCTTAGCTGTAAATTACTGGTTCTAGCTCTCTATGGCAGGTAGCATTTGATCATTGACACTCTGTTTTCTTCATTATTTCCTGACTCAAATTTCCACAGCTTCTATAAATATGTAAATTACCAAAAATCACTAGTTTTTCATTATTTCTGCCCCTAAGCTGCATAAAATGTTTCTATATTCCTACATTTGCAGTATAAAACAGAGCAGGAGGTGACAGCTGAGTTTGACTCTATTATTGAAACCTTATTTAGCAGCTACTTGTTTCAGAGTTTCTGATGATAAATTTTTCCATGTCCCAGGCTGTTGCAGACAAAGGCAAGGCCCCAGTAGTTACATTGTTGAACAAATGGGTGTGTGTTTGTGCAAGACTGTGGAAATCACATGCTACACGCACTGCTGGTGGTGAACTGTGATTTTATGACAGAGGAAGCAAATGGGATTTTTTTTTTATTGCCTTCCCTTCAATTGGCAGGACTCAAGTAATGAACTTGACATGGTATAGTCCATGTATAGTTATGTTATCCTCTCTTGATTCATTGTCCATTAGGTTTATCTTTTATGAGCTGGATCATTGGGTCTCTGTGAAGGCTTTCACTACTTTGTGGCAGAGAAGGAGAAAAGTTACATGTTGCATAGCATTTATATAGATTTATATAGATGCACACATATGCATATATCTTGAGTGAAATCAACAGAGATTGATTCAGAATAAAAGGGAAAGATTGTGGGAAATGAGTATTCAATGGGAAAGGGATCGTGGGATTTGTTTACCTAATTCAAACCCTAGTGCTAAGCATGAGAAATATATTTCTCTTTTGACTGCATAAAGTGTCGGAAGCAGTCCCAAGGATGAGAGTACATAATTTCAATACCAAATGCAGGCTAGGCCTGGAAAAGTCATCCATCCAAACAAGGCCTTGATGTGGATGGACAGGAACCCATCTATTTTTCTATGTGTTTATTGGAACCCCAGACCCTGCTTTTCCACACCGAAGTCCTGGAAGGATCTGCATTAGATCCAAGTTGACACTGTTCATCTCACCCACAATGAAAGCCCATTACATTTGTATGGTACTTTGTGCCTTTGAAAATCTTTCTCTGGTCTCTGTGAAAACCTCTTGTTAATATCCCTGCTTGACATCTGACAAGACAGCGTCAAAGAAATTAAATAGCATGTAATTACTAGTAGGAAACGAGCTAGGGAGAGCAGGGATCAGGAAATTATGGCTATCCGTCTGTTTTTCTCTTTTCTTTTGCACCATCTGTTTTTGTAAATAAAGTTTTATTGGAACTTGAGGGTGGAGCAGCCACCCTCATTCACTTACCTCTCACCTATAACTGCTTTAGCACTATAGTGCCAGAGTTGAGTAGTTGTGACAGACACCCTAGGACACTGAGAAGTCCTAAAAGCCTCAAATATTTACTGTCTGGCTCTTTACAAAGAAAAAGGTGACCAACACTGAGCTAGGACAGAGGTCTCCTGGGAATGCCCTTTCAGTATAAGGTGCTGAAGCCAATTTGAGTTACACCAGAGGAACTCAGTTGAGTGCCCATATGGAGCCAGCACATCATCAGAGTTATTACTTAATCAACCCCATCTAAACACATTTAGCACTTTAATCTTTTGTCATATGGTGACAGTTTTGTGGGAAAATAGTATATTTTTGAGAGCATTTTGTTTTCATTCGTAGAACTTCAAGGAAATATTATCCACTCCCTTAAGGAGTTTCTAGTTCAGTAAAGAAGAGCTGGGTGAATGAGTTGTTTTAAGTTCTCGGATTCCACCCTTAGCCCATGTACGTCACAGAGAAGCCCTGGAATGGAGACTGCTTCCTCCCCATAATGAATGGTACCAGTGGCACGCAATTCCCATTGTGACCTCCTGTCTCCCAGACAGCTAACTGGTGTGGCTTCTGGCTGGTGGCATCTCTGAGAGGAGATGCCTCCTGTGGCCATAGAGGGGTTGCTCTCAAAAACAGCTGATCTTCATTTCTATAAAAATGGGATTGTGGAGAGAAATGGGAAGGGAGAGAATGTGCAGCAGAGAGAAAGAAAGAACTAAGATTATAGCTTTTCTAGAGCAATTTTCACCCCTGCTGCAGCTCACTCCAAGTGCACTGGTGCCCTCCGTACTTCTCAGCCATTTATTTAGGAACCTTGGCTGCTGTTCAGTAGAAGATGCCACTGAGGCAGGATCAGCACTCATGACAAGGGGAGTAAAAAGCTTCCCACATTGACTTACCTGAAAGTAAGGCTCATTTTGGTTGGCATAGAGGGACCTATTATCAATGACCAAAAACCCTCTTGGTTCATAGGGTCCAGGTTGTTAATGAGATGAGCCCAGATTTTTGGAATCTTTCAGCATTATACACAGTAAAATGGAGCTATATGATGGCAGACTTATACTGGTCAATCAATATGTGTAACAAAATCCACTCCGTACAAAAAAATACCAAAGAAAAAGGAAATTTGTCTTTTAATAACACAATAAATCACACATAATTAATGCCCAATTCTATTTTCTTTGGAGGAATTGCAGTTTTATATTTTCAATTATCAGGATGTTCATCATATTATAAAATATAAATAAAACCTGTTCTTTTTTATTTATTTATTTATTTTTTACCTCTTGACAGACTACTAATTGGTGATGCTAGTCACATTTCAACAACAGAATGAATCACTTTGTGATATTTTCTCTGGGGTTGAATTGTCAATACTACATGAGTTCCTTTATGTCGGGTGAATTTTATCCATCCTTGACTTAAGCCTGTTACCTGTGGGCAAAATTATTTTTTAAAGGCCTGCATGTAACTGAACAGAAATTCTTACAAAGGAATAGATTGGGCAATGTTTTACTGTGACCTGTTTTTCTCAAAATACCTGTAAAGAATGAGTAGGAAGCTCCCTTTGGACCTTACCCTATCTGGTCGGCTACACAGATATAGCAACAGCATGGATTTTTAGCAGAGATTTTTATTGCTTAGAGAACTTTCCTGGCCTGACTCTTTATCTTGCTATTCATTGCTGTCAAAAGTCAGGATTCACTGGTGGGTCAGCTTATCAAAAATTTAGACTTTGACCAGGTGAAATTAACACATCAGTTGGTAAGTCAGAGCAGAACCAGACTTCAAGGACTCAGTCAATCTCTTGATTTTACACCTGAGAACATGGCAGTTTAGGGACTTGGTCACCATCATGTCAATGTTTAGTGCAAAATTAAAACAGACCCAACTTTGGGACCCACTGCTCCACACTCCTGAGACCTGTGGAGAGAAATACCTTAGCAATTTCTGGCCAGCCCTTTTCCTGTCTAATTCCTAGTGCCTCTTCCTTAAATCAAGATCACCCATTTACACATTCTAGGAGGTCTAGACAGAGCTGTCTCCAAGATGATGCCATGATCAGTTATCTACTGTGGTGTAATCAACCACCCCAAAATGTAGTGGCCTAATGTAGTGATCATGCATTACTGCTCATGAATCAGAGGGTCAAGTGAAAAGCTAATCTGAGTCAGTCTCAGCTGATCTCAGGTGGACTAGCCATGCATTGACTGTCACTTGTTGGGTTGGTTGGGGCCTGGCTGATCCAGAAGGCCTCATTCACATGTCTGGTGACTAGCTAGCAAAGGATGATGGATGTGACCAGGTCACAGATCTCTAGTCATTCATCAGTCTAGGCTAGGCATTTTCATGTAATAGTGACAGGGTTTCAAAAGAGTGAGTGAAAGCATGCAAGGCTGTGGGAAGCCTAGAATAGGAACCAGAGCATCATTATTTCTCAGTTGGCCAAAGTCAGTCAGAAGTCCAGCCCAAATAGAAGGAATGGGGAAAGAGATTCCATTTCTTGACAGGAAAAACTGCAAAGTGTTGTTGCAAAGGGTGTGGATAGAGGAAGGGGTAGAGAATTGAGGCCATTTATTGAGCCTTAATACATTAATCATTTAAAACTGGAAGATTTTTTTTTCAGTCATCCAGACCCATTTTATTTATTTATTTATTTGTTTGTTTGTTTGTTTGTTTGTTTATATTTCCATTCCCTTACCGCATCTGCTTTGGCAACCATCAGATTGCTCTCTATATCTATGGGTCTCTTTCCATTTTGTTTTGTCTTTAGATTCCAATACTAAGTGAAATCGTATGGTATTTATGTTTCTCTGTCTGACTTATTTCACTTAGCATAATTCCCTCTAGGTATACCCATGTTATTACAATTAGCAAGATTTTATTCTTTATATATAAATGCATATATGAATAAGTATATATTTATATGTGTATATATATGTGTGTGTATGTATATAATCTTATCTTTATCCATTCATCTATTGATGGACACCTAGGCTGCTTCCACATCTTGGCTATTACAAGTAATGCCGCAATGAACATAGGGCTGGTATGTATCATTTTGAATTTGTGTTTCTTCAGATAAATATTCCAAAGTAGAATTGCTGGATTGTGTCACACCTCTGTTTTCTATTATTTTAGGAATCTCCATACTGTTTTCTATAGTGGCTGTACCAATAAACATTCCTACCAACAGTGTACAAAGAATCCCTTTTTTCCACATCCTCACCAGCATTTGTTGTTTTTCTGATTTATTGATGATAGCCATTCTAACAGATGTGGTATCTCACGATGATTTTAATTTGCATTTCCCTCATGATTAGTGATGTGTTGAGCATCTTTTCATATATCTATTGGACATCTGTATGTCCTCTTTAGAGAAATGTCTGTTCATGTACTCTGCCTACTTTTTAATTGGATATTTTGCTGTTTTAGTGTTAAGTTGTATAAATTCCTTATGTATTTTAGATATTAATCTCTTTTACAATACATCATTTGTGAATATCTTTTCCCATTCTGTAAGCTTTGTGTTTTGTAGATGGTTTCTTTGCTGGGCAAAAATATTTTTATTTTTATACAGTCCCATTTATTTAATTTTTCTTTTGTTGCCCTTACCCAAGGAGACTTCCAAAAAGGTATTGACAAGATCAATGCCAAAGAGTTTACTGCCAAAATTTTCTCCTAGGAGTTTCTAGGTTTCAAGTCTTGCATTTAAATCTTTAATCCATTTAGAGTTTATATATGGTCTAAGAAACTTGTCCAATTTTTTTTTGCCCGTATCTGTTCAGTTTTCTCAACACAGCTTATTGAAGAAACAATCTTTACACCATTATATATCCTTATTTACTTTGTCACAGATTAATTGACCATTTAAGGGAGGATGTATTTCTGGGATTTCTATTCTATTTTATTGATCTATATATCTGTTTTTATGCCAGTACCATACTGCTTTGGTTATTATAGCTTTGCAGTACAGCTTGAGATCTAGGAGTGTGATAGCTCCTGCTATGTTCTTTCTCAATTTCTTTGGCCATTCAGGATCTTTTGTTGTTCCATATAAATTTAGGATTATCTGTTCTAGTTCTGAGAAGAATGCCATTGGTATTTTAGTAGGGCTTGCATTAAAACTGTATGTGGCCTACCAAATTCTTTTACACCAGCTAGTTAGGTGCTTGTAATTTGGTTTACTTTTCAACATCTCTTTGAACTTAAAAATTATCTGAGGCAAATTATTTAACACCACATAATTTTTTTAAAATTAGAAATCTATTTTTTAATGTATTAATACAGGGGTTTATAACCCAGGCTAGTAGGCAGTTTTGTCATTCTCAGTGTGGCTTTCATTTCTGGGACCATATGTCCATTTCTGTTCCGGTCATCCTCCAGTTGCTCTGAGCTCTGGTACTGGGACATATGAGGTGGAAATGAGTTGTCTGAATTCAGGGAGGGGGCTGGAGGAACAACTTTCTCCAGGACAGAAGTGCTGGTGGAGGCAGCTGTTCATTTGTTGGGCCCTCCCCTCTCCTGGAATGCAGACTGTCAACCTCCAACATTTTTCTTCAGATTTCATTTATAATGACCTAGAGCCGACAACCCAAAGAGCTGATGCTGGTAATAATAAAAATGAGCAAGGAAGACTGGAATCAGAAGTACATTTAGCTTCTCTTTTCATGAAGATGGAGCCAGCAGTAAGGAAGGAAGGGCCCTCCCAAAACTGAAGCCAAAGCAAAGGCTTTGAAAGCAAAGAAAACAACTCTAAAAGACATCCACAGCCATGAAAAAGAAGAAGATCCACATGGCACTGACCTTCTGACAGCCCAAGACACTGTGGCTCCGAAGGCAGCCCAAATATTCTTGGAGAAGCACCCTGTGGAGAAGCAAGCTGGACCACTCTGCCATCATCAAGTTCCCCCTGACAACCAAGGCAGCCATGGAGAAGGTAGAAGACAACAGTACACTTGTGTTCATTGTGGGTGTCAAGGCCCACAAGCACTAGATCATGCTGGCTGTGAACAAGCTCTGTGACATTGCTTTGGCCCAGGCCAACACCTGATCAGGCCCGATGGAGAGAAAAAGGTATACTTTCAACTGGCTCTCAACTGTGATGTTTTGCATGTTGCCAACAAAATTGGGATCATCTACACTAAATCCAGCTGGCTAATTCTAAATACAAACATTTCTGACTGTTAAAAAATGTATATTTAGCTTCATAACATTGAGAAGAATATTATTGTTTGTGCAATGGTATTCGGTTAGAATATCTAAATAGAATTCTTTCTCAGGAACAATACAAAAACACCATAGGTGGTCGGTAACAGGTTAGATAATGACATAAAATAGGATAGAATTGTTTGGAACTAAATTACCTCTTAGATTTCCCATAACTGTAATTTCCACTGTGTTATTAGCTCCGTTACAAGATTTTTTGCAAATAGAGGGAAAAAAATGTTCTTCAAAATCTCTAACCTAAATTGCCTCAATTCAGGCCTTTAAACATTCCAACATTTCTTTAATTCATTCTTTAGACACATACTTATTTTCACATTCCAACTACAGATTTAAAATAATGTTTTCAGTTCAAAGTTGGTTGAGTCCATAGATGCAAAGGGCCAACTCTATAGTCAATTTTTATGTGTATTTTTGACTACACTGGGGTTGGGAATTCATAACTCTCTATTGTTCAGTGTGTCAGCTGTAGTTTCAAAGTCACAGAGTTGAAGTTTAAAATTGGAATATACTGTAGAGACCTAGTTCAGCTCATCATTTTCTGCTGAGTGCACTAAGGACAATGGTGTGACTTCTCCAAGATCACTTAATTGTGTTCAGGCTACAGCTGTAAATTCCATTTTATCCCATACTTCAGTGCCTTGGTAGGTAATGCCAGGTAGAGGTGCTTCTGAATCAAAGGACAACAAAACCACTGACATTTCTCAAGCTGGGGACCAGTGTCCCCCAGGCCCTTTGCCTGTGATGGTCTCACATTTTGACACAAAGTGAACAGAGACCTCAGATTTACTTTCTAAACAGACAATGAAATTTCAGGATAACCATTTAACTCTTTAAAAGTACAAATCATTTTGAAAAATATTTTATTCCAGGAAAAATAATACCAAGTAAAATAGCACAAGCATGAAATTGAAATATTTCATATCATGGTCAGAAATCATCTTGATATGACCACGCATCTCATATTGAAAAATACATTTTAGAATTCACTTGTGTTTGATTTTACAAGAATTATAACAACTCAGGTTTTTTTTTTCCTTTAAATCCAGAATCACTTCCTCCTAGATCACTTTCCCACACACCCATTCTCCTAACTTGTGTTCCTTTCCCTGAGACCCTGGTATCCATACACTTCTCTGTCAAGGGACTCAGGACACTGCAACAGCACGGTCATTTTCCTACCTCCCTCTTCAGACTGGACCCTCTCTCCTCCGAGACTGCATTTTCCACTGCGTATGAGAGGGCTTACAGTGCCTGGCACATCCTATTGCCTGCTACCAGTTTTCAAGGGACTGAAATAATTTAAACCAGTTTATAACCATCAGTATGCTTTTTGATTGATTATTGCTACATCTTGTAATATAGGAAAATAAATATGGTTTAGAATATATGTAAATATCAGGATAAACTGATCCTGTTGTTTTAAAGCTGGAGATGAATTTGCCCTTCTCCCCTAAACGACAAAAAGAATATATTCTTAACTTCCAGTTAGAATTCTTATTAAAATAATATGGGATAAGTAGGATAGGATGAAGAAGGATATATCTCGGATAGTAAAATGGAGTTTCCCAATCAGTTCTGCTATAATTAATATATAATTTAAAGCTAAAAATCCAGATGTCCAATGATGTGTTCGATAACTCGTGCTGGGATCTATTTTTTCAGTAATGCTTATCTTTCCAAGGGGCATAGTTAATTTCTTCGGTATTCTGTAAATTATTACAGAAATTACAAATCTACTAGAAAATCAATATAACTAATTGTAAATTAATAGATTTCTAAGTGTGAAGGAGCATGTAATAATGTAGATGAGTTCTTTAAAGAACATGACAGTTCCAGCATCAAGGGCTCAGGGCTCCAGCTGTTTCCTGTGACATCTTCAAGTGTAAACACATTTCTTTCTTCCCCCCAACACTCCCCCTCCATCCCCTTATTTCCCACTGATTTAGTCTGCCACTGCAGAGAATAACATTTCCATTAGCCACCTACTGTTAAATCGGGTAGTAACTATGATAAAAAAAAAAAAAAATTCCAACATGCAAACAAACCAATAGAGAAGCAACTGGGGTTACCATCTGTCTCAGATATTTTTATGGGGCCCACCAGTGTTCAAACTAAAGTGAAGTTAAATAAATTGGATCTAATAGGGAGCTCCAGAATGTGCATTTTATAACAAGTACAAATCTGAATAGAGTGTGTGTATAACTACATTTGATACACTGAATGGATAATCTTTACTATTATATTTGTGTCTATAAATTTTAGCATAGACTAGTTATTTTTATGTAAATTCACATCATTGCCAATCAATTTTAGGCAATGATGGGCTTGTCGATAAAATGCCCCAATAATTATCATATTATATAGAGAGGTTATCTATGAGACTATATCATAGCCTTGTCCTGCCCTCTGTCCTTGGATGAATACAAAAGAAATAATATAACTTTATATTTAAGTTAGCACTTTAAAATTCACAAAGTGCTTTTGGCTTAGATTTTGGTTTTGTAGCCATAAAATTGGGGCAGATATAAATACCATTTTACAGACGTGAAACAGATTCAGAGGGATTAAAGGTTTACAGCTAGTTACTAGTCAGGATGTTTTTATAGAACTAACAATCTCATGCCCTGGGATATCTCAAAGTCAAGCTCTAGGTGTACGTTATAAAGTAGGTGGCACCTGGCCCCCTTGTGAAAGGGACTGGAGAACCTGCAGGTACACTGGTCACAGGCAGGAGCAATGAACACCAGCAGAGGGGCTCAGCACATTGCCCCACACACCCCCATCTCCCACTGAGCTTTCTTCTAGCCTGCAGAAACCTGGGAGCTGGTCAGGTGGGTCCTAGTCTTTACCACTCTTTAGTTAAGAAACTGGAGAGGCACCTGGAGCAAAGATATAGGATGGATGTCTGTCTTCCTGGCTGGTGGGGCTGGTCAAGGATTCAAAAATTGGTTAATTTTCCTTCATATCCTCGTGATATCTGGTAACTTTGTGTTCATAAAGTAGTTTCAGTGTGTATAGGGGAGGAGGGAAAATGAGTCTGCCTACTTGGCCTTAGGCAGAGAGGCCAGGCTACAGGATGCTTCTACTAGGGAACTAACCATGGCTGACACTACCAGGTGAGCAGAGAGAACACCTTGGCATTTTTGGCTGATATTTAGGCCTAAGGAAATCTCGGTATAATCAGAGTGTGGCTACTGCACTTTTAGTTCGTTAGCAATGAACACATTTATGGCATATACTGGTGTTAAAATTTCAATGCAATTTAACCAAATCATAACGATTGTACACATAACTATTATTTGACATTTATGGTTTATAATCATGTATGTGCCATGTGCTTTTCAGAGCATAAACTTTATCTGAAAATTTAAAAGTTAAGTTGGCTCAAAAAAAGCCAACTAAACCCTTTATTAACGTGTGCCCCAGATTTTATTCCAACATTCACTATTCATGAGAAACAAGTTCAATATGAATTAGCAAGCCAAATGAAACTAAAACAAAACAGATCCATAAAACATAAAGTAAGGTTTTTGTTTGTTTGTTTGTTTTGTGTTTGTTTGTTTTGTTTGTTTAATTAAACTTCTAAAGCTAGACCGGGGTAAATCTAGATTTAATGCAAATTCTAGTCTTTTCAAATCTATAATTCTGGGTGGTCTATAGTATTTAAAATTGCAACCTTAAAGCATTGTGATTGACTAACCATCAAGAAAGGCTGTTTAATTTCTCATATTTATGCACAGACAAGTAACATTTTAAACGAAAAAAAATGTGAAGTAACATTTTCTGATTCAATACTTCACAGGGAGCAAAGTTAGTTTTATGGACTGAATGTTTATATCTCTGCAAAATTCAGATATTAAAATCCTAATACCCAGAGGAATGGTGTTAGGGGATAGAGACTTTCAAAGGTAATTAGGTCATGAAGATGGGGCCTTCATGAATGAGGTTAGTGCTTTATATAGACAGTCGCTAGAGAGCTTGCTTTTTCTCTTTGTCTCCATCATATGAGGGTATAGAAAGAAGGTGTCCCTCTGCAAACAAGAAGGAAGGTCTCACCAGGAACTGAATCAATGGGCACCTTGACCTTGAACTTCCCAGCCTCTGAACTATGAGAAATCGATTTCTATTGCTTTTGCTATCCAGTCTATGGTATTCTATTATAATAGCCAAAACTGATAGAGACTTCCCCTATGTAAAATTGAGAAAATAATCATTTTCTTTAAAAAATTCAGGAGTTTTAGTACCCAAAGACATCACCTTCTCTGTTCTGAAAGCATATTTTTTCTACCAAATTCAAATGGTTGAGTCCTGATTTTTTACAGCACAGCAGTATTTCTCATGTTTTAAAAATTCTCTCCTAAGATTTTAATAGCTGAATAAATTTAAGGGATGAAGAAAGTCTATGTGCTCAACTATTTGTCCATAGTATTTTGCCTGAGAATTCTCAAACTTGCCGGTCAACTGTGGATGGCTGTGCTTAAACAGATACATTCATCACATTATACTAGTTCCAAAATATTACTTGGCCCAGTTAGCACAGCTGCTTTCGCTTTTTTCTTTCCTTTTCTTTTTTTCTTTTTCTTTTTGTGAGGGTTTAATTATTTTCAAACCTAGTGTCGAGGTCAGGGAATTGAGATTAAAAATGGAAGGTAATGTGGAGATCTAGTTCAGGCCATCTCATTCAATTGAGTGGATTCAGGTGATCACACGACTTCTTCAAGACCATGCAATGGTTGACCAAGAAAGCAAGAGATCAGCTCTCCTAATACACTATTTTATTTATGCCAGAAAGTCACAATGCTCCTTTTTATGAAAACATTTTCTATTTTTCCTTTTCATTTCTGAAATGTAATTCATAGGTAATATAACTTACACACATATACATGTTTAAACCATTCTTTAAAAAATTAAAATAATGAGAAAATAAAAGGTAAAATATAAAATGATATGGAAAAATATAAGAAAATGATGACTTTACTGGTAAGATGTAACAATGTCAGATGCTCACATCTATATGTAGAATCACTATAAATGTGACAGCTACAACTGCAGCTGATACACTTGAGTTATATTGGCAATTTATATACCGCCAGTGGGGTTACCCCTGTTGTGATTTTCTGAATTGGTAAACAAATCTCGGTAAAAAAAGGAAAAAAGTACCATGCTCCTTTGATATATATAATACTTGAATTCCCAGGAAATTCAGTGGCTTAAAACCATGCCAAAAATGCTGCTTAAAACAGAGTTAGTTTCTGGAATCAGGTAATTATAAGCTGGTTTTCACCTACATAAATGTCAAGTAGAACATTCAAAAGCTATTGGAAACAAGTCATTTGTATGGAAATCTCTTGCACGCTGCAGAAGGCATAGCATCCTTGGCATCTGCCCACTGAATGTCATATACTACCTACCATTTTGACAAGCAAAAACAGTGTCCCCATAAATTTCTAAAACAGCATTAAGGATTGGTATCAATCTCTGCTCTGAAACCATGTTCCTTCCCATTTCTATAGGAAGAACAGAAGAACATTCTAAATAGAGACTTTTGGAGAAAAATTCTGAACTGGAATTTCCTTTGTGAGATAGTATAATCATACATTCTCTGATCTTTCTTATCCTTTTAAAATATGCTGGTGGTGGTGATGGTGATGCAGATAATAACAGCAACACTGGGTTGGTGTGATGAAAAGACCTGATGGTTCTCTTATTTCTCAAATAAAACGACATCTCCTTATCTAGCTCCACACCTCAAATACACACATCAGCACACTTACCTTGTAATTGTACTTGGATTGCACTCATTTTTCCAAATTACTAGTCTTTTTGCAAAACCTCAGTCCCATAGGACACAGGTCCAAATTCAGGCTATGCCTGACAATCCTGTGCCTGAGAATAATTCTCTTACTTTATTCAAAACCACACAGTTGGGTTTCAAAAGGAACATTCTGAGAATTAACATTTGGGCTGCTTGAATCGTACTGACAAATACATTTCTCTCTTTGATGCTGTGTATTTCTGAACAAGAAATGGCAAAAATCAATAAATTCACATTTAACTTGCAGAATGTCATAAAAATGTTTGTTGTGCTGTAGAGCAAGAAAACATGTTGCCAGTCTGTTCTTTCTGATAAGAACATTCTTCTTTGAATTACAATTTTATTATGTATTTATCCCTATTATACAAAAGTTTATGGCAATCGACGAGAAGAATGTCTGCATCTTTGGTTTTATAGAAATTTGCATATCAAAAATATGCAATGATGTAGTGATATATCACATAGAAATGGTTCAAAAAACATAATATTTTTTGTGGCATTTTTGAGTGAAAAGAAACGTAAAGCAATACTTTGTCCTGAGTTCTAAATATTTTCCAAAGAAATCCTCCATGTCTCTCATTTCTATTTTATATAACGAAGTAGAGAAATGTCGTGGTGTAATGTTTTCTGGTATGATAGCATTAAATTAGCCTCTTTCTTCTGGAATGCTAAAAGCACTTTTCTGTTTGCTCATTTTATCATTATATACAGCAAGTTTGTGGAACAGGATAAGACAAGCGTTGTTCCTATTTTAAAGTAAGCAAACTGAAGCATTGATAGACAGGAGCAAGGGCCTGCACTTCTTCACAGGGCTTTGCAAGGAGCGATTCCGAGAGCAGCCCATAAAGGAGAGCCAGGAGTCCCTGCTGACCACCTTGAACCTGAGTCACATTCAAGGAGGCTCAACCATGTCTTGGAGGGCCTGGGAGCATCAGCTTGACTTAAATATATTCAAATACCTCACAGAATAGCATGCACGCAAGTCATTAGAAGTCATTTAGAAGTACTTTTTTCCTGGCAAACAATTTGAACGATAACACTTTAACTCAGGCAGATACTAAAATTATTGTCTTCCCTCCTACTCCCATCATTTTCTTTCTTCTTGAAGTGAAAACAGAGCTGTATCAGATCTTAGAGATTAAAGCATGCACATTGTGGGGGTGGGGGGGAAGAGATGGAATTAGGTGTTGATAAATCTTAGCAGAAGGGAAGAATACCACACTTGCACCAGCTGAACTTACAATTGAATGACTACAGAGAGATGGTGTTTTCTCTTCACTTCAGTGTTCACTGTGCGTATCCAGGCAAAGTCTGCTGGTGGCAGGAAAGGCAACAGTTTGCCTCCTGTGTATTATCTACATAACTGTTCAGTGAGTGACGTGCTTTTCTTAACTGTGATAAATTGATTGCTGTAGCAGAATCATTGTGATTATGCACAATCAGTATTTTATTTTAAACTACACATTAAAAAAAATGAAAGCCATTGATTTTTGATATTTCCAATGAGGAAAAAAGCAAGCAAAAAAAAAAACAAAACAAGCCAGCTTAATGAGATTTAGCCTTTCGGTTTAATTTAGCATCTTTGACCAAGTGCAGAGACAGTCAATGGTTTACACATTTGCTTCAGATAACACCCTGCCTTCCAAGAGTGTGGATAAAATTCCATCACAAGACAGAAGATTGAGAAGCATCAGTGATCACCGAGGACAGGAGATTTGACAAGATATGGTCATGGTCTAACACGCTGGAACAATGAGCAGAGACTGTGAACATCAAGCCATGCAACTGAATTAGAAAACAAAAGTGCTGGCCTTCCAGACATAGCACATGGCCTCTGCATGCCAAACAGAGTGAGGGTCTTTGAAATCCATTAGAGAACCAACAAAGTAGGAAAAAGATAAGAGATAACTGGATTCTGGAAGAAAGACACCTATCAAGGAATTTCAGAGAAATTGAAACAGGGCACCATGAATCCACTCTGCTAAATGTTTGCTGACATACCTGTGAATGTTGGATTAGGCTGGAAATAGCAGCATCTAGATAAAATGGGGAGCCTGGGTCTATCCCTTCCTTGCTGCTATAGCCCTTCTTTGATGTGTGACCTTGGGCAAATGTCCTTTTTCCTTCCCAGCTCGGTGTCCTTTTTTGTAAAAGTACTGAATTACACTGAGGTGTTTCAGAGGCCCCATTTAATTCTAAACAATCTAAAATTCTGTGTCATCTCAAAATAGAGCAATGCAAATGCCACTTTTAGTAGCCAGCATGAAAAACAATGAAAATACCAAAGACTGTCTACAGGTGTCAGTATTATATGAGCCAAAACTGGGCACATTTATCACAAAGCAAAGAAAATACATCTGGTCTATTCGACAGAAATCAGATCATCCTGAGAAAGAGAAATGTGTCAAAAGGTACCTGATTATGTGCTGAAATAGGAAATATTGTTCTGGTTGCAGGTGACCTTTCATATGAGATCATTCACTTGCTGGTTATGCTGTCAAGTAACTTACTACTGCCCTTTAAAGGTCATTGCCATGGGTGTGCCCCTGGGTGCTTCCAAATGTATGCATCTGATTTACTTCCCCTCATAAAATATACTCTATCATGAAGCACCTCTCTCCACTCTGAGTCTGGCAGGAAACACGTTCCACTTGTGTTATAATCATTTTACAGTTAAAGATATTGGTGGAGGAGAGAGAGGGAAGGATGGGCGCTTCATCACAAAACCTTTGTAGCCTCCACTGATTATGGAAGTCAAAAGCAGACCCCACTGGTGCTGCAGGGAAATATTTTTCTCTCTTTTGTTAAAGCATGTACAGGATTTGTTTGCCAGGGACTAATAGTGGATACATGCTCAGCCTTATGTAGGCTTTGTCTTCAACCCTTTCTGGTTCAAGGTGCCAGTCTTAGAGGGACTAAGTCATGCTGGGTTGTGATTCCCTAATGAAATAGGCTAGGGCTCCATGACTTGAAACACTCATTAAAGTGAGGGATACCTAAGGAAGGCTGGGAAAAGAAGGATGGTCAGAGCAGAGTCCCCAGTAAGACCTACCTAAAGCCAGACTATAAGATTAGAGCTCCTTCAGAGCCCCATAGGAATGGGGTTCTGTGGCCTTAGCTGGGTTTTGCCTTAATTATAGAATTGAGGAACTGGGGTGGTCAGACTCTTATGAAGACATAAAAATATTTTTTTAGTAAATATTTCTTGAAAGATCAAAGAAAGAGCTTTCTTTGAGAGCAGTGATAGGCAAAGAAAGGAAAAGTAGAGTGGAAAATTAACAGGAGCAGAGAAATCAAATGGTGTCTGAGTGTATTAGCTACCTAGGGTAAATTGTCACTGACCTGGTGCTCAAAACTACAGAAATTTATTCTTTCATAGTTCAAGAGGCTAGAGATCAAAAATCAAGATATCGTCATACCTGGCTCTTTGGGGAGGCTCTGAAGGAGCATTTGTCCTGTGCTCCTCTCTACAATCCTGGTGGCTCCAGCTATCCTGGACTCACTCCTGGCTCAACCTCCATTTTCCCATGGTTTTCTTGCTGTGTCTCTGTGTCTCAAATTTCTCCTATTTTTTTCTTATACGAATAGCAAATATTGGATTTCAGACCCACCTTAAATCTAGCACAATCTCATCACAAGATCTTAACTGTATCTACAAAGTCTGCATTCCAAATAAAGTCACAGTCATAGGTACTAGGAGTTAAGAACTACTTGTATGTTTCTTTTTGGGGTCACCATTCGAACTACTAAAAGATAATAAGCTTTTATATCTAATAAGAGTATGGGCCAAAGGGAGACTCTTCTTATTTTTATTCTCCATCCATAAGAGGGAATAACTGAGGTCCACTTCTCTGCACATAGGCTGAGTCAAACCTACATACCCACATGTTCCATGATGAGCAATTGGGTCTAAACTGATCCATTCTTTCGTTAAATAAACGTAACATATATACCAACTACCCCTTTAGTAAGTACAGCGCTGCATGACTACACAAATTACAGGCCAGCCCTCATGGATTATTGCTTTAAAGGTGACTAACAGACAACTTTACCTTAGACACTGTGGTTATTATTGGTGATATGAAGCAGAAATAGAGAAGGAAAAATTAAGCCAATATATTTTATCATTAAGATTATATCTTATGAAATATAATTCATACTTAATATCACATGAATTGGCCTCTTGGTACTATGTCTCTTGAAGCAGAATTTTTAAATATTTTCATTCTCATGAATAAAATTTTTTAAGAAAAAATTAATACATGTAAAGCCATTCTCCTTGTGTGAAATTGTATTTTAAAGGGAAGGGATATTGGATTAGGAACCACAGATCTGGGTCTAGAGTGATGCCAAGTGGGTAACTTTTGTTCCTGGGTCTTATGCAGTTGATTACGCTTTGCAAACAAAGGGAAAACAGACTGCTCAGATGTCCATTTAGTTCAATGCCAGAGTCATACCCTAGACAATTGTGTCTCAGAGTCTGACCACATTAGCAATTTCAAAGGCCAAACTAAGGCCCTGCACAGAGTTGAAGAATTTAGAAGAAGAGAAGGAGAGCCAATAAGGAGTTTATAAGATTTAAATCTGAAAACTTTTAGTGGTCTCTTTCAACTTTCTTTTTCTGTATTGCTGTACAAACCAGCTTGGGGTTGTAGCTGCCTTGTTCACCAGCAGTCCTTGTCTAAGCAGGCACCAGGAGGGTCAATCTTCCCCATTCTGTGAACATTTACAGCTAGAATAAAGCCAGTTAACAGTAGTTTCTCTATACAAGAGAAGAAGAGAACCATTTTTTAGAGTTATCCAGAGCAGAGTTTGAAAGGCCCTTGGGCCATCATCTTACCCTGCTTAGCCCACTAGCCTTCTTAGTCTGATCGTGACTATCATAGCAGAGGTCCAGTGAGGGGAATGAGATGATTTTCTAGCAGAATCATAATAAGCAAAAACAAGAAAGCTTCAACCTCTGGGGGGAGGGGAGTAATTTATTGCCCTCTGATTTATAACTCTGCCTTCTACTCACCACTACCAGGTTCTATGCCAAAATAAGCTTGGGAGGAATTTCTCATTTAGGTTAATATATTCCTATGGGCCTTAGGAAAGTACTTTACCTTTATTAAACTTACCATTGATCCTGATGTTCAAGTCTTCAGAGCATATGACATCATCATTGACAGAGACTATACTTGTATATGTATGTGTGTTGGTGAGAAGGGAGAAGGGGAGAGAGAGATATGAAATTTAAAAAAAAAATTGTCCTACTTGCCAAGAATATGAATAGAGACTGGAGATGGAATTGCAAGTCATATGGTCCTGGGAACTCAACAGCTGACCCTGAAAAACCAACAGAGATAATACCACCAACCTACTTTGTCACTATCATTACCCTTATCAGACAAAGATTAAATAATCAAGAGTTATTGCTGGCAATTATATTTAAAACCTTCAAATAAACCTCCATGTGTCTTTTACTTTAAAATTCAGTCAGCCACATCCAGAAGGATCTTACCAACTAAGGAGCATAGTCCAGAGATCATCTAGATAAAGAAATTTAGATCCTCTAGTTAGGCAAGCTTACCTGATCTGTAACAGGGCAAGTCTAACTATTCCTTAAAAGAAAGCTATTTGCAGGTTTCTTGGTCCAGGCTCATTGAGGTTGTTGGACAAGGATTTTCAGGTATTATGCCTAGGAAGAGTTGTCCTGGGCTGAGGATGTCATAAGAATTTGCTTCATTCATCAAGAAAAGAATTGGGGAGGTGTTATTTCCTTAGAGCTGGAAGCAGGAGGAGTTGATGATTATCTTGCAATAAAGAAGCAGGACTTAGTAGGAGAAAGGCTTGCACTTCAGTGAAGTGGTTCAAACCTCAGTCTGCATGGCTTTAGGAAGTTCCCCAGGCAAGCATCAGGGGACATTATTAATCCCTGGAGAGCTTATATATCCTGATTGCAGGATTATATGAGTCAAATTCATCTATAGATGAATATCAACTCACATCATGGAATTTGGGAGGTTTGATACTGTCATATATTTTTTCTTTTTAAAGTTTGAAATTACTTAGGGCTTCTTTCAGGTACTTAAATAAATCTTGGTTTTCAAAACAGGAATTTAAATGTGTGTATGCATGCCCAAACATACACAGCTCTCCTAGGAACTAGAACTTCAAGTTCCTTAAGACACTTTAACAGTTGGAAATTTTTCAGTGGAAAAATTCATGGCTGGTTAAATTGAATCATTTATGAATAATAGTAGAGCTTCAAGCGAAGTAAAAATTCTTAGTAATTCAAGAGATGATTGAGTCTTCAATGAACCTATTCCTTGTATTCAACTTTCAGGAAATACTGGCTAAGATTAGTCTATATAAGGGGGTATGTGATGAGAAGGAGTGAATCAGGTACGTTCATCATCAATGCATACTGAGCAAAGCTTCAGTCTCACAGTTCTGTAGTTAGTTGTTTTGAAGACTATTGAAGAGAAGTATTTTTTGACTAGTTTTCATTACTAAGTCAAAAAACTTTTATTACTGATAGTATTAAAGGAAAAATGTAATACTTTTTGCATTTATTCAACTGGTATTTATTGAGTTTCTCCTTTGTACTGACTACACTTAGATAATAGACATTTAGTGAAAATTTAGATACAGACTCTACACTCACGGAGCTTGTAGACTAGCAGAAGAGACTGACTGATGAACAGACAATTGCAATGCAGTGTGATAACCGATGACCTATCTTCACTTGTCTGAGAACAGCCCCATACCCATAGAGGTGGGCCTCAAGAACCAAGTTACAATACAGAACTCAGTGTCCCCTAGCCTTCGTGACTGCCCCAGAGATGGGCACTCAATCCGAACTGGTCAATCAGAATCTCTTTCTTGTGTTTTCAGATTGGGTTTAAGAAAATGCTACTGTATTAGAGTAGATTGATTGAACTGGGTCAACGGGAGCTGAGGCCAGAAGAGGTGAGATGGACCCGGCATGGAGATATCTGACAGAGAAATCAGGTCATTGAGAGAGATATAAGAAGAGAAATAGTGGCAAGAGACTGTAAGACTCCAAAGAGAGGAAGAGAGGGAAACCGAACAATCCATATCCTGGTGGCTTTCCAGCCATCGAATTGCTTCCCAACTTTCTTGAGACATAATTGTTCAACTTTGCTTCAGTTTCCATGAGATACCCCAGAGTATTTTTTTCAATAATTTATTTTTATTTGCCTTGTTTAAAATAGGGTTCTATTAGTGATTACCAAAAGTATCTGGATTAAGACACATTCCTATGGAGGTACGAATATGATGTTATGGGATCACATAGGAAGGAACTAACTCAATCTCATGGGAACCTGGAAGGTTTCTCAAGTGAAGCCCTATCTGAGCTGAGCCTGAAAAGGTGAGCCAAAATCAGCTAGGCAGAGAGCAGGTGGGGATCAGGTGAGGAAACAGCACGTGCAGAACCCAAAGGCTAAGCAGCGTGGCATATTTTAGGAGCCACGAAAGGTTCCCTGTGGGTGAAGTACAGGTAGGACAGTGTGCATGTTTGTAGAAGGAGAGGATCAGTGTCAAGAGATGAAGCTGGAGAGATAAACGGGACGACATCACAGAGGGCCCTGTTAAATCATCACCTGGAGTAACTTGGACTTTGAGCAGAAAAGACTTCTTTCAGAGAGCTCATTCTGTTTGACTTGGCCAAAAGCAGCACCATGCCAACTCCTAGTGGAACCTGAGTCGTGAGAAAAAATTAGTAATACCCATTCTGTCCTTACATAAAATGGTATTTTGTTCATCATGGGTTTTGGCATGAACTTCAACTTTTTAAAATATTGCATTAAAATATTATTTATCTTGATTACTGCTTTATCAGTGCTCCTTTAAATTTTATACTTGAAGTGAGTGCTTCACTCACCTCATCCTATTCCTAGCCCTGGACAGAAGAGAATAAACATTGGAAACTCAGGCCATGGGCAGGTTCAGATTTGCTACAATCAATACAGCACCACATTGAAAAAAATGTATAATAATTGCTTAGTTCTTTTCAAAATTATATTCTCAGCCATGGTCATTGGTTGTTGTCATCTCTTGGGTTTCCTGAAAACATTCTCTGGTGGAAGCTGAGTACAGGTTTTCTTGGGGCGTGCTCTCAGAAGGAAGGCAGGGTTGGGTAGAGGAAGAAGCTGACCTGCAGAGCTGCTGCCTCAGCCCATCTATGGGAAGTCTTGGAACTGGGAAGACTCTCTTTCAAGTAGTCCTCATTGAGGCAGAGGGCCCAGAGCTTTGTATCCCAAGGCCAGTCATTGGTTGTGGGTGCTGGAGAAATGATAAGGCAGCTTCCTGAAGCCAAGGACAATTTCCAGTAAGGGACACAACAGTTAGTAACTGATATTTAGAGTTTTCCTATAAACCATCTCATTTCAATGCTTTTAGAAGTTTAATCTATATTTACATGTGTTTATAGTGAGTGGGCCAGAAAGAGCTCATCAGTTTATTAGGTGGACTCCTGTTCGTAGTTTCACTGTGAAAAACGATCATTGTTCATATGAGTAATAAAGAGAACTGCAATTATGCCATGATATTAAATAGCAGTTTAAATATTTATTTCCACTGTATTTCTTCCACTGTGTGAGATATTGAGGATATAAAAAAATTAAATGGACAAAGTTTCTTGGTCCTTAAGAAATTTATAGTTTAGTTCAGAGATGTACTACGATGATCCTTGCAATAAATATGACCTGACAAAAGCATACACAAGGGCGGTGGGAAAGCCCAATCTGGATTTTGAAAAGGAGATGAGTCTGAGTTGAGTCTGGAAGGACGACAGAGTTGTTCAGATGCATGAGGTGATGTATGAAGCCAAGAAAGAGAAGTGCCTGTTCCCAACGCTGTAAGTAATTCGACATGGTTGAAGTGTGGAGTGTAAGAGACACGTGATACTGAAGACTGGACTCTGAAGGGTCTTGAATGACATGTATATGAACTCAGGCTTTCCTACAAGCTACGGAATCATTGAGGTGTTTAAGGACGAATTAAGTTCCCAGTATGGTCTGGTCAAGCAACTGTGTTAGTTATCTGCTGCTGTGTAACTTAAAGACTTAAAACAACGCAGCTTTCCTAGCTCATGAGGATACTTAAAGTTTCCAGCAGGGCTGAATTCTCATCAGAGGCTTGACTGGGAAAGGATCCACTTCTGAGCTCTCCCACGTCATTGGCAGAATTCATTTTCTTGCAGCTGTAGGATTTATGGCAGCTTACTTCTTCAAAGCCAGTAAAATGCATGCCCAGAGAGAGAGGAAGAGAGAGAGAGAGAGAGAGAGAGAGAGAGAGAGAGAGAGAGAGAGAAGGACAAAGACAGAGACAGAGACAGACATAGACTCTGTTAGCCAAGACAGAGTCTTATAATCAAGAGTGACACCACCCCTGCCATATTCTATTTCTTGAAGCCAATCACAAATCCCACCCATGGTCAAGAGGAGGCCATTAAACAAGGGCATGAACACCGGATCGAAGGCACCATAAAGGCTATTCCCTATGTTTACCCTATTGTATGTTGCTGCCTAGTTCACTTGTGAAAGAAGAGGTGGGCTGCCAAGCCTCTTCCCTGGCGTAGTCCATTGTCCTATTTGGGAGGAACTTTGCTTTTATGCGCTGTATCTGTTAGCTTCACATGAAATTATTATTCATGATAAAATTCTAGAAACTGAAGAGTCTACTAGGAAACATTTATGCGACAGCAGCAAATATCACATATTCTGCTTTACCACAAATATTGTCTCTACTGTTTCCATTGTGGTCAAAGGCAAAATTAGGATTCAGAAAGTATGTGATTAATTAAATTATGTCATAATATGTTTCAGAGGACCGCTGGAAACAAATGCTCAGTCAACTCCTGACATGCGTTTCTTGAATGTTTAGTGACTGAGACAGTGTGTCATTTCCCTCTCCATCGTATTATCTGTATAGTTTATGTGGCATGCGAATATTAGAGACAATTCCGACCTGTGTTGTGGTGTGTTTTGTATGATGTGGAACACACTGTGTGGGAGTTTAGGTCTCTAATACGTGCCATCTGCTGATGCAGTGATATGTATGTGTATAAACAGTGACTCTGCTGTTTAACCACTTAGGATGTGCATTTAATTAAGTTCACAGATCCTTACAGGCGTGTGGTTAAAGGGGCTTTGGCAGATTTCCCCTCTGGAGGGCTTGGCACTGTGTCGCTGGAACTCTCACTGGCTTTGGAATTCAAAATGTGCCTGGGTTTGAAACAGTAAATGGTGGTTTCCTATCTATGCAGCCTTTGTCAGCTCTTGTTTTGGTTTGTAGCCCAAGCAGTTTAATAATTCTGATTGAAATAGAGTCTACTTCTTTTCATGAACTATATCTCTTTGCTTCACATTAAATGATCATTTATGAACAAAAAACAGATGAACCCCAAAGTATGAAAGTATCAAAACAACCTGCATGTGAGGTTTTATCCTTCCAGTACTTGTCCTTCAGTTTTTTTACTTTGTATTACTAAGCAACTCAGTGAACGTGGCATTTTAAAATAAAAACCTACAAAAATAAAATAATTCTTCTGAAATGCAGTGACTGAAACATGGTCGTTTGGGATCTAAGCTAAAGTATTTCAGACTGAAATTGTGTGTGTGTGTGTGTGTGTGTGTGTGTGTGTGTGTGTGTGTGTTCGTTCTTAGAAACTGGGTGCATTTTACCAGCAGATAGTATGGCATTCTTTTTTGAGCCAGTGCAGAGGGGAAAAAATGAGAACCAGGAAAATACTCACAAAGGCTCTGATTTAGGGTGAACGAATATTTCCTGGGCCTCAGTTGAGCTCTTACAATCAGATTCCTTGAAGAGATGCAAAAGAAAAGCAAATACAAACCTGATAGAACATCCTACTTGACTTAATCTTTAGACTTAGGACATCTGTAGGCCTAAATGTTTTGCTTAACTTCTCAGCAACCTGCTTGTAATCAGCAAAGAGTTAAGAAGGGGCTGGGAGTGGGGGAAAGTCCCTCACAGTGTGAGCATCTGAGTAGGTCAGTGTGGTGGCTGGGGGGACACCATGTCTTCCACATGGGCAGTTATTGATCTTTAAGTCATTGGTGAGAGATCCCTGTGGGCAGACTGCAGCTACAGCTGTGGGATCTTACCCGTGGCATGTGGAGAGGCTTGCTGAGAGAATCCGCAGTTAGACTGGAGAAGGAAGAGTTGCTCAATTTTTCTTTCTTGCTGAGGATGACAAATTGGGGATAAAAATCCTCTTGTCTATTGAGAGTGAGCAACTTTGTCATTGCAATAGCATAACTTTAAATACATTTGTGATGCTCGTATTATTCCTGGTGCTTCCTTCCATTGTTTCCTTTTGCTTGAAAATATGAACCTCAGAGCAGACCCTTTCGTAGACAGTTTTGTTGACAGCTGTGGAGATGAGAAACGCTGTATGTGCTAGAACATCATTTTGTCAGAGAGTGAGTTTTCAGATGTGATACTCAAATGCTAAATATTGTTTCTCAGAATCTCAATTGTTTTTCCCTTTTATTCCTGATTTCTTCCTGCTTGTTACCAGGAAAGTAGTCAGTGCAGTCTCCGTGCTTGCTAGCCCATGGCCTGACCTTACGTAACTCCAACTTGCACCTTGGTCACTCAAGTGTCCCCCTAAAGCCCACCGCTTCCCTCTGGCCATCGTCCATCTCTCCATATTCTGCTGTAACAGCTTCTCCCAAGGTTTCCACCACTCACTCTTCTCCACAAACATTAGTTTGGGTTTTTCCTCCTGCTTCCCTCCCCACCTCCCAAATATATCACGTTTATGGTTTTTTACTAGGGTGTCCCCTTTTCTCTGGACCCTAACAGTCTCATCCACACTCATGGAACTACAGCCAAGTTTTCAGAGGACTCAGAAATCTCCATCCCTGCACCACAGACCCCAAATGTACATTTGGTGCCTCACACTCTGCACATGTTAAAAATTGACCTCATCTTGCTGCACATCATCTTCCTAGTCACACTGGCTCAAACGCTAGGTGTTTTAGCCTCCTGGTTTTCCGATTTCTTGGAGGCCATAAGAATGTCCCTTGAACCTCTTCATTTACAGAGGGTGCCAGAGCTAGACTTTGAGATCATGGCCCAGGCCAGACCTCCTGCTCTTCGCTAGTGACCTAGTGCTGAGCATGGAGATTAGGGTTACCCTTTCCTGGGAGAGACTAAAAGTTGCCCAGTGGCTTTGACAAATCTTGCTTAGATATCGGTCTAAGAAGCTCCCACCCAACCTCCTATCTCATTCTCCTCCTCTTGGGGTCAGACACTAGTGCATCATCATCTCACAGCCCTCCCAGCCTCTCTCGGCTTCCTCCCTACACCCTCTTTTTTATAAGCTTATTTAAAACTTGCTTAAAATAATTAAATATGGCCAAGTCGCAGAAAAAAAAAATACCAGCTATGGTAAATTTGTTGGAACCGATATTAGGGATGTGGTAACATGCCATTCAGAAAGTAAGGAACCCTCCTACAGAGTGGTGGATAAGTGACAGTATTGTGGGGGGGGGGGCAAAATGATGTGTTTATTATGGGCACAAAGAGAGGAGATGACCAAGCAGTGCTGGCAGAATGGAGAACAAGAGGGACGTAGCTCATTCTCCTCCTGGTTCTGTGACGGAGAGGAAATGGGCTAATGTACGCAACCTATCACGTCCCCACAACTCATTGTGATTTGGTTCTAGAGTATCCACCTTTACTCTGTCTACCTCCCTCCTCCTCCCCCACTTCCTACCCTCTGGTAACCACTAGTCTATAGTCCATGTCCATGAGTCCCTGTATGTAGGATAATCTTCTTCTACACAGAACACATTCAATAACATCTCTTGAATAAATAATAAACGAGACCACTGAGGACCTTGTCATGAAGTGGTAGAGGTTAGTTTAGTTTTGCATGGAAACCACTTTCTCATCTTTGTTTCTTAGTCATGTCCAACTGCATCTCATGTTTCATTATTTCCTGAGAGATTCTTGCCCTTTACAAGATTTGAGAATTCAGAAGAAAGACTATTTATTCTGCAGTTTAAAAACGAGAATACTGCAATTGAAAGTAATTATTGATATACTGGAGACTATAGCTGCTGCTATGAATTTTAAATACAACTTAATTTTAGTGTCAGTTTTCTATATTGCTTTCTTCTGCTTTGTGGTATGTAGCTGAGGCAAGAGAGCCGGGATTATTTACTTTGTAATTAGCTACTTAAATTAGAAAGTTCATTCTATTTATAAATATTTTGCATTTTGAATAACTTGACAATTAAAAATATTTTGGATTAAAGTTAACCTAAAATTCTAGAGACCTATATTTCATGATCATTAATCTGAGATTTAGGAGACAATAAGACATCATTATTGCTTCTTCCTAGAAAGAATTGAAACTTACTCCGTAAACCAGCTGGCTAGATCTGAGTTTGTGAGCTGAGGATGATACAGCTCTGGTTGAGACATATCTTCCCTTTTAATATCCTGATGTAGAGTCATTATAATGCTCTCTGATGGCTTGATTCTCTGACAGTCTTTCGCTCTTTTTAGAAACAATGAAAAATAGTGTGTTGTTGGATTTCTGTTACCATATTTGGATTTGTTCTTTTGGGATTTCTGTTACCATTTTTCCCCTTTTGCCTGCCTGTGGTTATATGTTACAATGACTTGGGGCAAAATAAGCTAAAAGGAGATTTTACAACAACACGATGCTTTCTTGTCGACACATTTCTCACTCCTCACACAACTCTCTTCACATCATAAATAAATTAAAAGTTGGTTTTCGTCTAAAAATATAATGATATTCATTGAGAAAATTCTGGCAGTGGAGGGGCTAAAATAATCTAGGAACTGCTGGAATTGTTTTTAGATCTTGATTTCTTTATTCTTTTCTTTTTTTCCTAGGTAAGTGATGTTTTCTCTTCATTGCTTCGGGGAGTGTTGGTTTGTCTGGTAAGTGCTCATTTGACAGTGGTGTGTTGTGTTGCTTCAAAGCTGCATGGGAATTGCCTAAGAGAACCGAAAGGCAGATGGGAAAGTGAAGCAGACTTTGGACATGCACTATGTTGAAAATGCTGGTGTGAGTTAAATCTTTTTTAAATTAAATTTTTCCCTGAGATCTTGCTTTGACATTATATCATAATGCACTTTGTTCTCCAGTCTGGAAAAGGGCCCAAGAGTTGATTAAGTATTGATGAAAACTTGCCTTTTACAAATTCTTTTAATGTGGATTTTTTTCTTTTACTTTCTTTTTGTTTACTTTTTCTTGCCTTTATTGAAATGTTATTTTAATAACCCACATTCAGGTTTTGATAAAACATAAAATTCCATGTAGAGGCATTTCGCTGAAGTTTTTGTTCCTTCATTGTGTTACCAAGAAGCTCGTTAGTCTTCTGATCTTTTCCTCCAATATCACTGTGATGTCATTGATGTAGTATTATGATGTTCCGTTGGTACTCTACACAATGCAGTGATTAAGTCCTACTTTACAGTAACGTTTTTATTAAGCCACAGAAACTGATATGTTCCTACTTTTTCTAGCTACTTTTTCTAGCTATAGTGACACAGACACATTATTTTATGGATTTCCTTTCTTTTGGACAATGTTGTTGACAAGATTTTCATTTTAAAAGAATAAATGAGAAGTGCTTTGGAAGGGAAAAGAACAGTAGGGGAAAAAGCAAGAGTTCTTGGATTTGTAAATCAAATTTTATAGTAGAATATATACAATTTCTGTTGATTTTATTTTATTTTTTATGATTGTTGACTCCCACTTTGATACAGGCTGATACAGATAAAGCTAGACTACATTGTCTTTTACATGAAATATAGGAATTAAGTCTCCTGTGTCTGACATGTATTTGATTATCTTATTGGTTATTGATGGGGTTATTGGTTTTGTTGATAGTGCTTGTTCTTTAAAGATACCATATTGGGTTCAGCTGCATCCTCTCATCTACGTCACATTCCCTGTACAAAAAACTCTTGCTCTTACATTAATTTATCTGAGATATATGTGGTGTGTTGCTTTAAAAGCCTTTTATTTAAACATTTAGAATTGTCTTTTTTTTTTTTTGGCTTTTGATAATCTGACCTCAAAATATGTTTTTCTTATGTTTATATGTGTTTAATGTAACGTGTTTGAAGAAGAGTACCTGGAGGTTGACTGAATTGCTCTTGAAACATTCAAAAAACTATAGATGTTGCTTTAAATAACCTGTGTGAGATTTTGACCCCATGCTGTTTCCAGTCCTGTGACAGAATCTTTCTATTAAAGATTCTGGATTAAAAAGATCAGATAACAGGAGACAGAGAAGAAGGGTGAAGGTTAGATTTCAAACTTGCATAGGCTATTCCCCAGACTTTGAAGCCATCAGAGACTCACAAACATGTGAACCAACATATTATTTGAACAGCTTGCTTTACAATGGGCTGTATAGGGAACCACATTTTAAATCGACAAAGTTAGATCATGCTGGGAGTTTTTATACTTTGCCTTTTGACCTTATAGGATGCCATAAATGAAATATGGAAGTATAGGCTTAAAAAGGCCGGGGGCTACTTATTTACACCACTCCTAAGATGGGGAAAAAACAAGAGTGAACAAATGCAGTATGTTTAACTCTATCCCTTAACTCAGGCGGCAGTAAACATAAAGATACTTTGGTTCCAAATTGCAACCTCACTTTGGTACGAGATCTTCCTTTGTTGTATTTAAATTCTTTTCACTTTACTCAAGTAAGCCTTTATTCAGAAAAGTCAAATCTGGAGAGGAGCTGAGTTTTATTTTCACTATAAAGAAAACTTGAAAATACCTTATTTGAGATAAAGTCTCTTTTTAACTTAGGCTACTTCTATTGTGAACATCTTTCACTTTGAAATCAAATTTACTAGAGTTTTTTTTACCAGTGAAAAGATCTAAAATATAATTACTTTTCTTATTTAAAAATGCTGATTCAGCTATCTATAACATAAGGACCATACTGAATTCCTACTGCTGGGTGAAAGTAACTCTATGATTAAATGAGTGTGAATTGCACAGCATTCATTTCCATATTGTTTGAAAATCCCTGTGTGATACTATTAGCTCAGGTTTACTATACTTCTTCAAAAGTAGCTATATTAGGTAAATTCTGTTATATAGTTTTTATTGTATAATCTAAATATGATCAAGTATAGAATTATACAAAGGAATGAAAGGTGTTGTAATTTATCTCTTTGCTCTAGTGACTTGTGTTAGTACTGCCTTGAGAATGAGAAATATATGTATTCTTGTCCTGATGAAGCTATATTGTCAGGGATGGGAAGTGGAAATGGGGGCTACAAGATATGCCAGCACCAAAAATAAAAAGAAGAAAGAAAGAAAGAAAGAAAGAAAGAAAGAAAGAAAGAAAGAAAGAAAGAAAGAAAGAAAGAAAGAAAGAAAGAAAGAAAAAGGAAGGAAGGAAGAAGGGAGGGAGGGAGGGAGGGAGGGAGGAAGGAAGGAAGGAAGGAAGGAAGGAAGGAAGGAAGGAAGGAAGGAAGGAAAGAAAGAGGGATGATAATGTAAAGTGGAATATGGATCATGATATAGAAAAATAAATGTCTTAGAAGAAGGGGAAGCATCGAAAATTTGAACACAGTTAGTTGTGCAGTGAAAATCCACTTTATTTTTCTAGGACTGATCTGATCATTTTGAACTCTGATCATACCAAGCAAGGGGAAATTCGGGCTTGCCAGTTAACATATTTCAATCTCTTCTAATTTAAACAATCCCAACTATGTAGGCAAAGTTCAGCTCCCTGTAGGTCTGGCTCAGATAATTTCTGCTCTTTCTACCCCCGCTGCCACCCTCAGCATGGCAGGCTGCATGAGGGGCCTTGTGGCATCACCTCTTGGTATTGTGATGGTTCACATGTGTGAACTGACTGGGGCCCACTGAGTTGTGTCAAGGTTTGTGTGGCAATCAAGCTGCTGCTGTCAATTGTGGTTTTGTCTCTGTTGGCGTGTCATGGTCTCCTGGGGTCTAGCTAACTCACAGTTGGCTCCTTGCTCATCTGATCACCCTGTAGGGTGCAAAGACAGTATGTGCTGGAGGGTTTACAGCCAGCATCATCAGCTGCCTTCTCTGCTTTTCTTAGGGCACAGTGGAACTTTGAGATATCTCCCAAAGCAGCTCAGTTAGCATAGGTCTATTAGGGACCTCTTGTTTCCTTGCTGCATCCAACCATTTGGACTTCCCAGGTTGTTCCAGGCACCCTTAGAAACAGTCTCTTTCCAGAAACCCAAACAGGATATAGGATAAAAGCCTCTTTACCTTTACCATTACTCAGCCAGTCAAACTCATCTGCCTCCTGGGATTTTGAAATAAAGAGGGAAGGTCAAAATACCTGTCTCTGCTTCCCATTCCTCTATGACTTCCACTTCTTACAGTCCTTCTGCACTTGTGTTCTATATTCTTTACAACATATCCTGAGTTCTCTATACTTCTGGTATATAGTAAATATACCAGGCTTGGCTGTCAATGTGCTAAGTGAGAGCAAATAGGAGCTGAAACAATTATTTCCTCTATCAATTCTGACCTTAATGACTGTTGACTTAACTCAAAAATTTGATTTTGGTCATCAAAAGCTGAATTTGATCCTTCCTTTTCTCTCTCCATTCCTTCCTTGTTTCCTTTTTTCTGTTCCTACTAAGACAGCTCTATGTCTTCTATATACTAGGCAGGTCAATTGGCTTACTAGTGAACAACTTATATACACAGAAATGCAAATATTATGCCACCTTCAAGGTCAGTGCAGGTTCAGGAGAATTATGTGTGTTTGATCAACGGTGGAGACACTAGGTAATGTTCATTATGTTTGATGGCTTGTGTGGGGAGCATCTAAAAGGACCAGGGCTAGAATGAAGGGGAATTTGGAAGACTGGGCCAGGGGTTTCATCATACAGAACCACATTCCCAAAGTGATTTTGGCAAAGCGGTAGTCCAGAAGATGTTCTGAGAGATACAGAACAAGTCTATTTTGGGTTGTGACATGCTACATATTCCCTTTGGAGACTAATAACATATGTTAGCATATTAAATTTTCAGATAATTCCCACCATTTACTCATGTGGGCCATATTCATGTAATATCTATTAACAATCCAGAAAATTAATTTTGAGAACTGCTGCTAAGAATTGCTGTACAGCAATGAAGCTGGGAATAGTTTTTGGTGGGAAATACTGTAGGCGAGTAGGACTAGGAATTTCATACCATTTTTTTTGAGGACTTACTATACATAAGGCACACTGTAAATAATCAGTTAAAATTCTCCTAATTGCTGTCTTTCTGTTTAAGAAATATAAAATTTCAGCTATTTTACAGTCAGTTTGCTACATGGTGAAGTAAAACAATCTACTTTTGTTTGAAATACGAGATAATCACAGAAGAAATTACCAATCCTCTCTCACAATAATTGTTTACAGTGAATGGTTACTGTTTCCTTTGCTGGGTAGACCTGATATATTAATTGTCACAGATATCAATTATATTTGACATTCTGAACATAACAACAAGATATTTCAAATATTATTTCATGGTAATATTGTTTAAACTAAGCCTTTTAATGATGTCTGAAAGGACCTGTATGAAATAATACATGAAGGGGCCTACATTCTATTTTATAATAAATTATCTCTCTTTTAATTGAAAATGTTACAACTTTTTATGTTAATCGTGATAGAATGCCTCAGAGGACTTTTTTAATTACATTTTTATGGCTTGACCAATTTTATGTTTTAATTTTTAATTTCTTTCTCCTTTCTTCATACAATATTCTTCTTTTTAATGCATTTTTGTCTTCAATGAGTACCCCAGCATATTCAAAGCATCCTAGAGCCGATGTTGGTAGATCGGTAGTACTAAGGTCAAGAGCTTCAAACTCATTCAAGGGCACTTTATTTGTCAATAGTCACTTTATCCTCTTTTTAAAATGTAGTGCATTTAAAAAATAATTAAATCTTTATAAAACAGAGAAATGCACTGTAAGTCCTTGCTTTATCGGAGGTTATTAATTCAATTACCACTTCTCTAGTTTTTTTTTCCTTTCTCTCTCTTGTCCTTTGCCATTTCAGCCATTTGACTATCAGAAGTCTTGTCAGGAAAGATAAATGGATTTGAAATTTCAAAATAAAACTTGTGGGGAAAGACTAAAAAGATCACAAAATGTCAGCACTGAAGTGAGTTTTAGAGACCAGGCAGCCTGGTGGTCTGTTTACAGATAAGCACGTGGAACCCGATGTTTAGAAGGTGGAAGGATTCATCTGAGTTCAGCCTGTCTTTTGGCTCACAATTGAGTTCTCTTCCTATCGCATCACAGTTTTAAAGAAATTTGGAACTATGCTTTTGATGAGGCATTGAGATTATCTATGGTAATTTCCAGTGCTGTTTATTTTTGATTCTGTTAAAACCAGCTAAAATATATAACATAGATAACAGTTCTACTTATGCCCAACATCACAGTCTTACTTCAGATGGCTAACACAATTATAGGTAAATGTACTCATTATTTGAAATGTAAATATTTATATGTACAATGTCTAAAATTTCCAGAATCTGGGTCATAACACATTCCATGGCTTGTCTGTGTGAAAAATATGTCTTTGATCACTCCATTTTAAATGCAATGCATTTTGTTAGGTGATGTGCCAAGGAATGGCCTATAATTATGATGAAGTTTGGGTTCCATGTTACAATGAATTATCTTTATTTGCAGAAAAGGTTAAAACTATGTAAATTTTTATCACAGAAACCCCTAAAAGAAAACCTAATTATATTTTTATAGATAAATCATTTTGGAAATTTCACAGAAAAAAAATTGAACAAATTAACAGTAGCTCGTGACAGGGTTAAGCTGCCAGAGACATTCAGAATGGGTCATAGCATCTCTTAATACTAATGCAACTTACACTGAACTTTGAAAGTGCAAATGTGGTCGATTTTTTTGCTTTTATATCCACTAAAGAATTTTTACTCAATACATAAAGTCATTGTTGTATCATCTTAATGTTTCAATTTGGATTGTATTGAATCACATTTAGCAAGTGAAATATCTGTAACCTTGCAATTAAATTAAGAAAGAGAAGTCTGACAGTGATCAAATTCCACATTGGAATATCAGATTGGAAACAGCAACTTCCAAATGAAATACCTGATACTGTCTTAATTTCACATGTAGTCACAATTTGGGAAGTTGGGCCTGAGTTATTTCCATTTATGGAGAAAATTGTATGAGGTCCTAAAATTACTTAATAGAACTCTTAGTGGTTAATTCTGAAACTTTATATAACACTAACTAAACTGATAGTAACTGAAAATATTGTGAATAGAATGTTATGATTTCAGAATGCCTAATTTTAGTAATGACATTAAATCTCCCTTATTTGAGATAAACAAAGAGTAAGTTAGAGGTGACTTTATCTTGTTAAATTCTAGGTCTTAATTTTTATTACAGTTCACCCAGGAACACTTGCTAAAGTATTTACCTACATTAATTTACCCTATTCACACCTTGACTGTAAGGGTTAGAAGTCTACATTTTTTATATAAAAACAGTTAAGTCATCTCTAAAATTTTATTACTTGCAGATAATATTTCAAGGCAATTATGTATTTGATTTTGTTGCCTCAATAAACTCTAAAGCCTAATGCCTTTGTTTAATATAAAAATTAAGGTTTCAGAATCTCCATAGTGATTGTCTCCTGTGGAAGAATGTATTACTTCATAGATTTTAAATTGCTCAAGGGTACAAAGAAATATTAAAAAATAATGTCATAGATCATAACAAAGCCAATGTTTTATATTGTTTTTTGCAAAATTTAAAATTAATTTGAGCAGCTAAGTCTATTAACATCAAAGAGTAAATCTATTTAAGTGAAAAATTATTTTCATATGTAAACTTTTTTATGAAGAATATTAATGGAAATTTTTTCTTACATATTGAATCATTTACCTTATTTGATATGTTTTCTTGGAAAGCAAATATATTTTCCTTATTATGTTTCTCCTAGGAGATATTAAAAAGTCATGTATAATATTTTTGTTTTACAACCAGTGCTATAGCATTTGTACAGTTATCTCTGAGAATTTTTTTCTTGATGCCTCTGCTTCAGTAAGAAGATTCTAGCCATAGATACTTCTCAATTTAGCTTACAGCACTAGCAGCAAAGTACCATTCCACTTTTATAGTGGAACTTATTTAATTTTGCAGCCAAATGCATTAACTCCTCCAATTCCCATAATCCAATTATTGTCCTTTCCCAACTACATTGTGAGTGGACAGGTAATTTATCTTTACCTATCCCTGAACTCCCTCCTTCCTAACCCACATTACAAGCTGATTCAATTGCATCTGATATGCAAGTACAGAAAACTTTAATTTCCAAGTTAAATTATATATATTATTATAATCTGTCATTTAATCAATTATTGATTGCCACCACTGATTAGTTCACAGATAATATTGCCTGGGTATGCATATTTTAATCAATACAGAAAATATGTGCTTTTCTCCATCATAAAGAAAGAAAATTTCAGTGAAAATGCATGCAGACATACTTAAGCAAAATTGAAAGAACCACAGGTTGTTGTCTTTTTGTATCTGCGATTTTAGTTGTTTGATTTTAGTAAGTTTTTTTTTTCACCATGTAAAATTCAGAACCATTAAGGATTTTAGAAAAAAGTTGAAAGCCACCTGAAAACTAGGAGTCTCACAGCTATGCCACTAACTAGCTCAGAAGTACTCTCTAGTTACCCCAGGAATGGGAAAGTGCCCACATCTTTTGCGTAGACTCTCCAGCACAGCTTTTCCTTTTCTGTGATCTATGAATGACTAGGGATGTCTGGGCCACTTGGCATGTTCCAGAATGAAGGGAGATTGGACAATCTTTAAACTCTATCCCAGTTTCTTTGTGGGTTCTCAGGAAGACCTTTGCTTGGAGCTTAACTTGGAGACCTTTCTGCTGCCTACCCCCTTCAATGCAAAATTTGTGTCTTTGTGGAAGTGCTGTGTGACAAAAAAACAATGTTAACTTGAGTGCTTTCTGCTACAATGCAAACTCATTCACAAGGCATGCCCTACACTTTCTTAGTTTCCAAAGACAGAGCATAATGAACTGATGCTAAATCAGGGGCTATGTGATTGAGGTTTCAGACTTTGCCACTCACCTGCTACTATCCCAAGGAAACCCAGATTTCATCTAATTGAATTCCACCACAGTGATTTATTTATGTTTTGTTCAAGAATATTCCCACTGCTTAAATTTGGCACTTGAAGTGTAATATAAATAGTGCTATATGTGTATGTCATCAGTATTGCACAAATGTTCAAATTCAAGTGACTATTCAATAATTGTTATTCATAGATTTAAATATAAGAGATATCAAGAGCCCTAGAATTATGCTATGTTTGAGTTTTGCTCATCCAACAATAAAAGTGACAGAATTGCTAGGAGTTAACATTGATGAGTGGCTAGTTTAATGTTGATAAAAATCTCAGAAGTAACTCAAGTCATATTAAAATCTCTGAGCTTTCCTGTAGCCCCAGGACAAAGCCAAGGCATAATTACTAATGTATAATCATGCAGAAACTATCAGCATCCATATAAACTTACTTGTTGAAGAGTCTGGTGCTAAACCATGTCCTACAGGGTAAAGGTCCATAACATACAGGATATATTAGCCATTTAATTATGAATTAAATTAGAGTATCTTCAGTGATGACTTAGGAAGTTACAAAATCTATATGAAATATTAAAAAGCTTATGTAAATCTACCTATCAGGTTGAAATCATATGAAAATGCCAGTGTTCAACTGTTTACTATCTGCAAAAGTGAAGATTCCATATGGTTCGACCTAATAATTGGCAGTTGGGTTGAGCAGTACTGTCTAGGTGAATTTTAACTTATTTTGGTGGCTGTTGTTTAAATATTAGAGTAATGACTTTCTAACTATGACGTGGTTAATAATGACTAAGTGTATCCTTTATATTTTCTAAATAATGTTGGGACATTTGTCAATTCCAGGCTCCCTCCTAATTGTGCCTTAACTCAAATCCCCAGATCAGGTTGTAGACTAGCATTTTAGAATAATCTACAAGAAAACTAAAGGCCTTCTAAATTCATGTATTTTATAGATAGCTCTTTGAATAAACTGTAACATAAAAATGTGACCCCAATAGTTAAAACTGAAATAATTATCTTTGTTGAAGGATAAGAATGAAGTTTCCCAAATTTTTAACCCATCAAATTTTTTCTATATGCCTTGGGCATAAGTTGCTCTGGTTTTTGAACAGGTAAAACTCCTTTTTACTATCAGAAGAATTGTTGTAATATGGAAAAGCATTTTTAGCCTGTAAATCTGTAATTTGATCTATTGTACTTGAAAGCTAAAGTAGTTTTTTTTTTCTTTTTAAATATACAATGTAGCTTACATTCTATCTCTGTGATAAGGTATGCATGATGAAATACCATCAGGGTCATGCAACCATTTGGAATAAAAAAATGAGTTCATAGAAAGAAACTTGGGGAATTATATTTTTTTAATAATTGTCGAAATTGTAATTTTCTGGAAATGGTAGATATGTGTACAAATCAAATCACCTGACCATCTCCTTTTTGCATTATGGCTCCAGCTGAATTTCTTGATAGAATTATACCTACATTACAACCAGCTGCCTCTTCTCAATCTTAAGTATAATTCCATTTAGGGACTGTTATTATATCAAAACAGAATAAAAATCTAGTTATACAATTCAAGAGTCTTCACAATTGGGTGCTCTTTGATTGTGCATTGTGTGAACCTCTCATCTGACTAATCCTTGATTTATCTTTATCACCTAGTCTTATCTAAACACCCTTGAACAGCACCTGCTTGGAAATGACAATTACAGTTCCAGTTGTATGAACAGTGTGTTACTAGGACTTTAAGCAGAGACTTTTATAAATGGGTACAGGCTCTAACAGTGAAGACAACTGCAGCTCAGAAGGTCACACCCAGTCACACAGCCACTTCTGGCATGAAGAGAGCTCTTTCTACTCTAGTTTCATTCCTTGCCTCACATGCATGTAGGTTAAATGCATTCATCAAGTACCCACTCTATCAGAATACCTATATCAACACCATATTCCTCTTTCAGTACCAACACTATAGGGATGCATTAGATATAGTAAGTGAAGAGTAAATGAGTCGAAAGAACAAATGCATTGTGATGCCCATTAAGTTAAGTTTCCTAAGAACATGCAATATATGTTGTTTCCTTAGTACCCCTTTATACTGAAAATATTAAGGCAGTAGAGTATATTGCTGAATATTAGGCACTCAAAAATATCTTGGCTATCTTAATATTTCAAAACATCTTTGATGGTGGATTTTTCTTCCTCCAAATCTGTTAGATAGGACACCCAGAAATCACAAACTTGGTTGTATTTCCTCAAAGGAGTTAATGATTCCACTCTAAAGAAATAACATCAAAACAGGTTCAAAATGATTAAAGTGCTTTAAAACCTCTTGGGAACTATTCACTTGTAATTTGTTTTTTTCTTGGACTGTCATAAGCAGCTTTTATGAATGGAAAATATTTGTTATTTACAGCCTTATTTGCCTTTGATGGAGGTTTATGTGCTGCCAAAGTTACTGGGATTTGAAAAGGAAGATTTGCTTTTCCTTTTTTTTAAATCAGTGTTTGTTGAATTTTAAATAAAGCAAAAAAAAAATACTTTTTTGTCATATTAATAAAAAGAGAATGCTGAAAGTAAGAAACTTGGACTGTGGTCATGTCAAGTGGAATGAGATACTGATTAGACCATCATAAAATTAATTAGTATAACACAGGCTACCAAATGTGAAAAACTTTTAGCCTAAATTATTTGATATTTATGTTGACATTCTTTGTTCTGGATTCAATCTCAGATTTAAAAAAATAAATAAAGACAAAGTATTCAACAAAAATTTTGAACAGAAGCAATACAATTTTCATTCGTCTGAGTAAACGTACTCTGCCCAATCAACAAATGTGACCCATCTCATAATTCTTCAGAGCTACAGATCCTCTTACCATCGAACTTGGCTTTGTTCTCGCACAGTCTGAAAATATATACATTCAAGGGTAGCTTTATTGGCATATGCAGGTCCCTGTGCTTCTGCTACACAGCAGCGAGGCTGTTAGCACACAAGAAGCTGCCTCTCTGCCATATAAAATTTCAATTAAAGCTCCAGATGAAACCTTAATTAAAAGGTTGTGAAAACAAATGTATCCTGCACAAGGCCTTACTAAACTTGCCAAACTCTGGCTCTGCTAAACCACCAGAGGGAGTGAATTCTGAAAGCAATGGGCTTCTTTGAAAAGTACCTGGCTGCCAGCAACATACATTCTTAGCCATAATGGGAGAATTGGGAGGGAACAGCATGTTTTCTTATAAATTAGTTGTCTCACTATCAAAACCTCCTTCTGGAATTTCACCTGAAATATGCCATTGGATTGAAGGCCATGAGAAAGAAATGAGGCTTTTAAACCTCCAGACTGGAATCTCATACTAAGAAGTCAAGCTGGGCAATTCCCTTTGTTCACTGCCATGTCTAAAATTTATTCAGATTTCTGATCTTTTTTCTCTTTCCCTTAGTAATATACAAGACTAACCAATTAACATACAGATTCTACATTTCACACTGTCATCTGGAAATTTGAATATAAAGTGTGTTTTCCAACCAACAGTTAGTTTCCTCTGGCTACTGTGGAGATGACATTTGTTGATTCACTGTCCTGGGCCTGGCCCCTTAGTTTGTGCTTAATAAAAAAGTTGAATGAAAGAATACCCACTCATAAAGTGGGCACTATTATTCTGTGTAACTGACTCAGAAACCATGGCTTTAAGACGTTAAGTAACATACCCAAGGTCATGCAGTACTTAAGTAAGACTGCTCTAGGTCATCCCGGGTGTACAGTCTTAGGTTTCACTGGTAAAGTCCAGCCTTAAGAGCACTGGACAGAGCACATCCTCTGTACTCCACATCGGCCAGCCCAAATGCAGTATGAGCACAAATTAAGCTTGCAATCAACAGAAGCTAGATCTTCTGCAGATGAACTGTTGATTTTCCAGTTAGCTTACACCTCTATAAGTTATGTGTTGAAGTGAATTTATAGACTATTTGGAGAATAGTCTTTTAGAATGTAAACAGTCTTTTAGAATGTAAATATTTTTTTACTTATCTACCATTATGGATTATTCATAATTTGTTCATCCTATAGAACGAAAAGAATTTGAGTAGTAGTATATTTTTAGTACAAAAAGTATAAGAAAACTGAGGCCCAGAGATAGTGAATACTAAGCGAATGTTCGCCCAGCCAATAATGGTAGTATGATAGACCCTATGTCCCTATGCTGGCCATCCTGTCAACATAGTCAGTGAACCCTTTTTTATTCTAGAAAAAAATAAATAATAAATGTCTAGATATGGACAATATTTTAAATGATTGCCTTAATCTACGGCTCTTTGTGCTGAATCATGCTGGCTGTTTCTTATACTAACTCTGGTTCCATTTGGATCTACATGTGATGGTGATGAGCATTTGGAGAACTGGGATTACATTTTCTTCATAGACTCTATCATCAGAAAATAGGCCCAACCTGGAGCAATTTGTCTCAAATGACTTTCACTCTCTGAGATGGCCATAATAGTTTAAGCAAGAAACAATATTTTGGTTCACAATGTATAATAGTGCTCAAATAAAGGAATTTGAAAGATTGTGACAATAATAAATGTAAACTATTAATATTATTGTTGGGGCATCTGTCAAATTGTATTAGTCCTCAGATTTCCTTCATGAGAACATTTGAGTTCTCATCAATCACATATCATTCCCAAAGGCAACAAGTCATAATTTCTCCTTTAGGACAACTCCAAGTTTAAAGAATTTAAGTCCTGCTAGTGGCAGTAAAACTAAATGCTCTCAAAGGAAAGATATAGATGGGTTTTTTTTTTCTTTTTGTAGGATCATTAAAAATCATCACCAACAATTGACTTAATGATTTGACAGCTTCCAAAGCATCATTAAAAAGATTTTCTCTAATCTCTTTTTAAATTCCTCATCATAAAAAGAACTCACTTATGACTTAAATTTATATTGTATATGGACCTCTCCCTGAATATTAAAATAGAAATAATTTTACATATGTGTCTATGAGTGAGTATGGGTATGTCATGTGTCTCTTTTGTTCCTCATGGTAAAATTGCAGAATTTATTTAGAAACCTAGAAAGAACATCATCAAGGCAATATAACTAACTTCTTTACCCATGCAAAAATTTTCAAGACGTTTGAGGCCTATATCTTGTATAGACACATAGAAGCCTAAATTTTATACACATGCATTGGTCATACCTTTTAGACACCAATAGGTCTATACATTATAGAAACACAGAGGCCTACATCTTATAAACACAAAGCTGTATACCTCATACACACACAGGTCTACCCTTTATAGACACCTATTGGGTATACCATTTAGACCCTTAGGAGCCTATACTGTAAAGATACATGTAGGCTTAAAACCATAAGGAGTTGTAGAGTCCTATGAGATTTTATCTCATATACACATATAGACCTATATGTAACCTGTAGGGATATATAGGCCTATAGCTTAAAGACACATAGAGGCCTATACCTTATAGAAAGTGACCAAAAATCCCTTTCTGCACATTTAAAGGCCTGAGCACACACATTTTAGATGTCCTTATAACCTCAGAATTTTCAAATTCGAGGTTTATTATCCTGGGCTTTCTCTTCCCTATGAACATTTGATGGACAAGGAAACAGAGACTGTAGGTAATTCATGCTGGGCTTGCAGGTTTGATCCACAGGAACAAGAATCTGAGTGTTCTGATTCAAGGTCATTATATGTGCTCCTAGTACAGAACCATAGCTATACATTATATATTAAGAGAGCTTTTCAACCAGAAGTCCCCTTTCGATGTATGTTCTATGTCTTAAAAACATTGATTTAGGTTAACTGATCATGTTTACTTTGCCAAATCAGGCTCCAAATTTAGCATATCATTTTTATAGTCTTTTTTTTTTTCCAAAACTTGTCTCACACTATGTTCCTTTACATGCAGATATCTAAAAATCCACAGTATCAAAATAGGGTCTCAAGATATTCTAAAATATCAGTCCCCAACCTTTTTGGCACCAGGGACCAGTGCTCCTATGAGAACCTAATGCCCAATGATCTGAGGTGGAGCTGAGGTGGTAACGCTAGCTCTGAGGAGAGGCTGCAAATATAGATGAAGCTTCACCTAATGCTTATCTCCTGCTGTGAGACCTTTTTTTCTAATAGGCCTAACTGGTACTGGTCCATGGCCTGGGGTTTGGGGACACCTGTTCTAAAGCATTCTGGTATTTTTACAGTTAATATGTTTCATTTAAAACATCACCAATGCAGGTTGTTGTCAGCTTGTAATTTATTTAAATTGCTGTTCATTTCATTTCCATTTTTGTAGTCTCTAACTTAGCATTTCAGAGGCAGAAAGTGAATCTGAATTCAGGAAAGCAATATATATTTTTTTTAAAATATGCATTAAACCTTGTTAGAGCTGTAAGTAATGACTGATTTCAAAAATAAAAATAAATGAAGATACCTAATGTTAAGCCAGACATCTTCTTTTCAAAATGATAAGATGAACATTTTTAGAAAGGCTGTCATGGGTATTGGAAACTGCCGAGCAAGCGGGTACAGACTGGGTCTAGTATGGAGTATTGATTCAGATGTCATAATTAAATGAGCCTGAGACTGAGCTCAGATAGAAACTGTTTGGAAAGATGGATAAAGAGTCAGGAAGAGAGATGAGTTAGAGTCTCTTTCCCTAATAGCACTTGTCAGAATTTCAAGGGTGAGAGGTTCTATCAATTGGAACAAGAACAGTGTGGGTGTGATGGGGTTTGGCACCTTATCAATTCTCTCCCTTCTAAGAGAGCATGTGTGTGACATCTGTGATTTATTTCCGATCTACCAGTCTGGTGAGCATGAGTTTTGAGTTAGCTGCCAAATTACTGTACTCGTCTACATGCTAAAAGGCTGCTGTCACATTTAAGACTCTGAGAAATTCAGATCCTTCCCATGGGTGTTTCCAGAAAACATATAATAGGGACTTACATTGCTTTAAGGAGAGCCACATGTGGGAGTTACGTTGTTTCAAATCAATTTATATTGTACCAAATTAGTTTTCCCCCCTCTATTTCTGCATATATGATTGAAATAACATTATAGCCATAATATAAAATATTTTGGAAATATAAAATATTAAAACACATGCTCTCATAATCTAACCACCCTATCACAAATGCTACTTCCCCAGTTGCCATCCATGTGCACCTTATGATACTAAGTTTTACTCTCAGAAATATGTTTCTAATTATCTGCCCTTTATTCCCATAAGGGGACATCCACCAGAAGTGGGGAGGAGGGTATATTCTTGGTTGAATGTTAAAAAGAGAAGAGTACTCTAACACCTATGGCCTAGTAATGAGATGGAAATTAATTAGATTGCAATAGTCCCCCAAGCTCTTAAGGTTTTCTTATTCACCAGCCAACTTTGAACAGATTAGATGCACTCATTTTTACATTCTTACCCTCGAAAGAGAGAAGCAGGTGTCATAAGCACAGAGAGCATTAGTGATAGTTGATATTTTTCTTTACAGGGCACTTCCTTGTAGGTCTGCAGCTGCGAAAGATATCATTTAAAGTTGACACAGCAGTTCCTCTGGCCATTTGAATCATGACCTTGTGACGAGGAGCCAGCCTGAATCTATAGGATTTATCGAAAAGATCTTAATATTGCAGAATGGCAGTGCTCACCAATCATTTGTTCACCATCTCCCTCTCCCTGCTTTATCCTCATTATTAGATGGGCCATTATTTTAAGTCGCTCAGTTGCCTTGGGAGCTATAAAGTGACCCGAAGGATAACTCCCTATGGCACATATATATACATAATCTTTCTCTGATCATTTGGCCCAACCTGCCACCAAAATAAAATTCACAAAATGTCTTTTATTCTTAAGGCTTCACACTAAAAGGGTCTAGCAAGCCATTTTTCTTTCCTAAGAGTTGGAAACAAACTAGAAAACCATCAAGATGTATTTTATTCATCAAGAAGCTAACTTTCTGCCCATTTACAATATGTAGGGTACAAATGTTTGATCAAAAATATTGTAGGAATGGTTTTATAGGTGTTGGGAAGTAAATACTTTTGGTTTGTTTGTTTTAGAAATCTAAAACTGGAAAGACCCTTAGTAGTTTATTGCCCAATTCTCTAATCTTCTAAATAAGGAACAGGATTTTCAGGAAATTTAAGCTCATGAGCTCAGAGCCTGAGACACCAGGAGTATAGCATAGGAGTCAAAGGCCTGTGGTGAATCACTGATTTGCCTCTGATGTAATCCTTGGGAGTCCTTGAGCAGTTTACGCAGTGCCTCTCTACATCTTGGTTTTCTCAGCTATAAAACAGAGAGAAGATACCTACATCTAAATTTAGTGCGAGGATTAAATGAGATTGTGTTAGCAAAATGCTTAGTACCATCGCTAGCACATTCTACCTCATCAGAGCTACTCTTTAATTAATGGGAAAGTTCGTTCAGGCTGGAGTTGGAGGTGGTAAGAGTCACGGATTATCATCGCTCTTATGTCACAAAGACCCCATCTCTCTTCTTGCCACACATCCCTTGATCTGAGGAAAAAGGGAGTCTGTTTTAAGGAGCATCACTTTAAAGAAAGGCTTTTTTCTTTAGGATTTGGACTTTCCTTTTTGTGTCTAGATACGAGGAAAGTGTTTTGTGCATTTAGACAATTCTTACTGAAAAGTGTTGCCAGAAATAAACAAGCTGTCAAGAGCAAATGATTTATTTCTCATTTACTCAGATGACATCTGGTTTAAGTGTGATGAATACATGCTTGTTTAAATCATATGGTGAAGGTGATGCTGACAGAAATGTTTGCAAATATTTTGGGAATCCCCCAAGTGCTTCCGACCAAAAGAGTAAGCTTATTTAAAAGGGCAAAAGGCTTAAACTTCAGTCTATCAAATCAATGCTTGCCTCGATCTCTGAAAGCTACAAGATTTGCAGCTCTACCTGCTATGCTGTTTGAAGATTAAGAAGTGGCTATTTTGACATTAAATGTGGATGCCTCTAGCAACATGCTGATGTGAAACAAATGCTCAGTGGTCATTGGGGCATCTAGGAAAACAGGCCTTGAGTGAAAAAATAAAAAAATGTCAAGTGTACCTACATGTTTGACTGGACTTCAGTACCTTTAACAGTTTGATTATTGTTTTTAGTACCTTTGCAGCTATTCATTTTATAGTGTTTATTGGATTGATTATGCCAAATACAGGACAGTTCAAGAGGAAATGAAGATATACGCCTGCAGGGGACTTCACATAGCCACAAGGGAAATAATTGGTCTTAACATAATTCTTGTTTATTCAGATTTATAATGGAAAGATGTGGCATGTCCTGCAAAGTGTCTATGTGCCAGATATTATCAGTCATTCTGGATTGCTCTTGCCAAACTGATTCCTTGCCATCTTGAACAACCTGAGAATTAGCAGTATTTAACTGAAATATATTGGTAGTCATTTAGGAAATTTAAATTATATATAGAAATTCTAAATTATCTGAATATTGAAAATTGAAGGCTTATGCATAATGCATAACAATTGCTCAGTGTGTTAGGAATAAACAATTACATGGGAAAATGTATCAAGGCATAAAATATGTATGCTTTATATGTAGCCCATTTGATAATATATTTATGCAAAGAAGAGAGAACAAATGTCACTTTTTATACATGACATCAATAGCTACTATTTGTATAGCACATTACATTTTTTAAAGTACTTTCCATGAATTATATCATGTAAGATAATGATTCTGTTTTCATCTAGGTAATTAATTATATTTCTCAATAGCATAATCGACATTTCAAATATACAGTTGTTTCCCTGAACCATCAATAAACAAAACCAATTTTATGAGCTATTTATATAAAATAGGCCCCAAATATTTCAAAATAATTGATTTTTACATATTAAGTCTATCACCTCTATCATTAAATTTTTTTCAAGTTATTTGTTCCTACTTTATGTTTAAAAAGATGAGATGTATCAAAAAATATTTTAATAGGCATTTTATAGAGCAACCAAAAATAGACCAATTTGTATTTAACATAAATTACAAAATTTTCAGGTTATGTTCTGAAGCATTAATGGTAGTGAAGTAAATGTACATCTGTGCCCCACTGAGAATGAACTTCAATTCATGAGAAGAAGTCCAGAGATCATAGATTTGAACAGTCTTTGAATACGTCGACCAGACTAGATTTTATAAAAATACAAAATACAGATGAGTACGTATACATACATATGTGTATACCTATATACGTAAAAATATATGTTTGTATTCATACGTATGTGGATGTGTGTTCAGAAAACACCGAAAGGGTACATCAGACTGAGGAGAGCTTATCTTGTGAGAACAGTATGAATGAGAAGGTGGGAGTGAAAGACAGGGGTCTTTGGTTTTCACTCTAAACATTACTGTATTACTTAGATTTGGGGCCATGAGAATATATTTATCTATTACTTATTTTAAAATAAGCAAATAACCCTAAAATGCATTTTGATGCCAAGAAAAACTAGGGGAGCCACCTAGTCAGATCCATCTTTTTGGGGTTTTTTTTTTGTATTGTTATTAAGGAACTTCCTGCTTTTCCCTCAAGCAGAGGCGGCCCTGAGGGTCTCAGGATCACCCTTCTTGGCCTTTCCTATCTCACTTGATATATTTCTGTCCAACTGTTAACTGTTGAGCAACTATCTCTTGGGGTAAAAGAAGGGCTCTATTTGCTGATTTCCATTGTGTAAATACCCTGAAGGGGGCCAGTTTGAAGCTACTGAGGTGACATCACATGGAAATTATCGACGTGGTATCCCAGTGGTTCAAATTGTGGCATCTGAAGCCTTCATTCTCCTCCATACAACGCTCCATGGTTTGGGCATCAGAGTTCCCTGAAAGCCTGTGCTGTGGGAAGGGGAGGCTAAAAACAGGAGGGCGAGGAAGACTTGTTTAATAACTTTCTAGCCAACCCAAAAGTGAAATTGAAGACCTCGGCTTGGATCCTGGCTGAGCCTGACCCCTGATGGAAGTGGCAGTTACCATGTTTCCCACAGTGGCAGTGTTCCTGTTCCCAGCCCAGCATTGCCAGTGTAGAAGCAGATTTAGTTGGCCTCTTCAAGCTCTTCATTTATAAAATGGAAATAGTCATTCATAGGATGCCTAAGGGTGATAAGCACTTAAAAACTGAAGTGCCATTTAAATATTTGCACCCAATGTGTTTTCTTCTTCGAATTAATACTTTTAAATGGCATGTAGTTTATATGATTCCTACAGCTTTGCACTCTCATTCTGCCCACCACTGAACAGTAGGTCAGTTTTAGCAAAAAAGATTTTCCTCTGGACGTAAGAGGCTTCCCCTTTTAAGACTTGCTAACCTAACCCTATGCTTTGGGCTGGCCCAGTCAAGGGCTATTGATGAAGGGATTTTGGTTTCATTAAAGTGGGGCCTCTTTCAAGTGACTGCCTGGAAATCAACAGAGAGGCCTTAAGATAGTTCTAACCTTCCTGCTCAAAGGCAGCAGATGTAAAGAAAGAAGTGTCCGAGGCTGTAGACAAAGATGGATCTGAATGATGAGAACATTTTATCCCATCTCCAACCTAAGATTATATTCAACCAAAGATGAAAAGGATAAGTTTGCTTTGGTGGAGGCAAACCTGTCACAAATGGGAATTGTGTGCACCATTTTCATCTCCAACCACAGAAGTGGCTGATGGATTTACAACCAGACATCTTGATGTCAGCAGGGATTCGTGAGGTGACGCAGACCTGGGAAAGAACATTGACCTAGTTGAGCTGGGGTAGCTTAGATTGTCTGTGAGGCCCGTTTTGCCCAGTGTTCTATAGTGATCTTGGAAGGGGTCCTGGGGATCTGTCTGCCATCTTTACAGCTATCTGAGGAAGCACACATAAGAAGAAGTGTTTGATGGGGGGATTATAGGCCTAAGAGAGGTAGACTAAAGAATGTCTTCATCTCAGTTTGCTTTGTTGCTTGCTGAGCGTGCTCATTCCATGGGGAAGATTAGACCTTTCTCGTTAGTTTGGAATAAGCATTCAGGAAACCCAAGGCCCTTGGCCTCCTGTAGCTGCTGAGCCTGCTAGCAGGGAGCCTGGTGCCCTGCCCTGAACTTAAAGGTCTTTGTTAAAATTTCCTTTTTCTCCCTTTCCAATTTACCCTGCACTAGGCTGATAATTTATTATGTAGTTGTATTTATTTTATTCTTTGGTCTGTATTTTTGTGTTTTTTTGTTTTTGTTTTTGTGTGTGTGTGTGTATGTGGTTTTTTTTGGGGGGGTCTATGATCTCTAGTTTTTTTGAGCAATGATTTGTAGAGAGCATGCTGGGCAGCTCAAATACAACCCAAGGTACTGCTCAGAACCCTAAGCTTCAGCTGCTATTAGATCACAGCATAAACCAAAACAGAGAGACTGGCTAGTGGTGAGACACTGGCCTTCTGTGTGCTTGCTCCAATCAGACATGGATTGTCCTTCCTGCCTGGGAGAGTCATTTCCAAAGTCAAGTGCCTTTTACTAAAGAAATGTCAGTGTTAGGATTGGAGGTCCTGGTACCCTCCTGAAGTCCTCCTGCAAGGGCTGGAGTTCTTCCCCCCGGTGCTGCCTAAATAAAGCAAATGGCTTGTTGGTTAAAGTGCATTTTGTGGTTGATTGCTTTTATAGTATTTGAACTTTAAAGATAGCTTTGGTTTTTCGTTTTTTTCTCTTAACTCTTTTCTGCTGAGAAAATTTTTTGTATGTACCTCTGTTCATCATTTCTGCATAACACCCTGCAGTATGCAAGTAGGTTAGCTGAGGTCGCTGTTATGTATCCTACCTATGTGATGCCATAGGAAGAAATATTTCTGATTTATTGTTCAATGTGTATTTAAGAATTACAGTGAATTAAAGTTGTTGGATGACACCTAATGAGTCGAATAAGCAATAAAATACAGAATTGATCACCAACTGCCTATCGCCATATATACGATCTATAAGCTGTGCGAACTCTTGAGTAGACAATACTTTCCACCATGTGAATTAATGACAGGATAGTACCTGTCATTAATCACAGAGCCTCTACTATACCAGGTAATGGATACATGTTGTACAGATTCATTTTGAACCTCCTAAAGTAGCTTAAAAGCCGGGTAGTATTTCTACATTTTAAATTGTGAATAAAGGTAGTCATTTATCCAGGGTCAAACACCTACCAAGTGGCAAAACTGCATTTTGAACTTGGCTTTTTCTGACGTGAGAACTTCCCTTTTCTCCATGATCCAATGCAACCTGAATGGAAAATGAACAAGTGGTGGAATGTGGTCTACTGTAGATATGAGAAACACTGCTTTGGAGAAGTAGTTCCTAATAGCACATGCAACCTACCTACAGAACTGCTGGCTTATTCAGAGTTAAATAAATTTTAATGAAATGAGATGCTCAAGGGAGGTAGGATTAACATAAAGATGCTTATCATTCATTTCCCTACATTTCAAACAGAAGCAAAAGGTATTCTGATGAATGAATTGAACAACAGAGTCATTCCACCATTGCTTCTAGAATTAGCTTTCAAAAATACTGAGAAAAAGTTTAGTGTTATCACAAAACTTCCCCATTAAGGATTAAAAGGCATTTTTATTTTCACAGGGCCCTATGATTGTTAAATTATTTTTCTTTGTGGGTGGTTGATTGAGATAATTCTCCCTAAATAGAGAAAGTATTTATGGCTATAGCAGTTTTTTCAAGGATGATGGCAGGAATGTACATCCAACTCTAGTAATCAGGACGACTGACAAAGGAGGACCCAAGTTAATGGTAAAATGATTCATCAATGTCCTTAGAATATGGTATTCTCCCCTTTTTCTAGATGTTCTATGTCTCATTATTATTTTTTTTTAATTTGTTCTGACAGTAAATAAAGGTTTCATGCTTTAAATGTCTTGGCTACCAGAAATAGTTCAATAAAAGATTCTCCATGGAATTTTAGAAAATAAGGAGATTTTGCTAAGAAAGGAGCATTCTGGAGGCCAGCACACACACACACACACACACACACACACACACACACACACACACACACACATGCATACATGCCTACCCACCACACATGCACACACACAAGCCAGTCAAAGTAAGGTGCAGATGACATAATCAGAGTTGATATTTATTGAGTGACTAAAGTGTGCCTTTCACTGTACTAAGCACTTCAGCCCCTGAAGGCATTGTCCTGTTTCTTTTTATGAGGGGGTACTATGATCACCATCATTTTGCAGACAACAAATTGAGCTCAGAGAAATACGGTAGAAAGAGAAGAAATGCATGCTTTCCTGAACTGCACTGAATCTGTGCATATAATCTAAAACCTCACAAGCATTTCAGCTTAAATCTCTCACTTTGGTAACTATTTTTTTCTATCAGATGAAACTCTACTCATTTAGCAAATTAGGATGCAAATGGGTATGCTTAGAATAAGCTCTCAGGACCAGGCCCCTACCTTAATTTAGGTCTTAGGGCCACTCCCTGGATGGTGTCTTTGTCTCCTGATGAGCTGACCCACCTCTGTGTGGCTCTCCATCTCCAGTCCTTTCGCCACACTGCCATGGGAAATTCTTCCCCAAACACAAACCTAATTATATCACTGTCCTGCTAAAAACATTCCCCAATGAGGTGATCCACCCTCACGTCTTGAGAGCATCTTAAAAGGCCTTTCACTACCAAACAACCACACACATACTACACGTCAGTCATTCCAACTCTAGATCTTTTGTGTCTCCATTCCTTTTTCTAATCTGTATCTGGAAAATTCTTCTTTAATTCAAGACCTGGCTCTCAAGCCACCTTTTCTGGGATGCCCTGCCTAGTCCCGCTGCCAAAAGTGCTGTATTTCAGCATAAGGATCGTGAAATGACTGTATTTATTAACATCCAGTTTGTTAGACTTTCAGCTACCTGAGAGCAAGGACTGCAGTTTACTTCCCTTTGCTTTCCTGATCAATTAGCAGAGTGACCGGCATGTCATAAACACTCCAAATACATTTCTTTAAATGACTGAGTGAAGAAGTGAATATCCCTTACTTCATTGCAGACTCATTTTTATCTACCACTTTCCTTCCCTTGTGTGTGGTATTTAGCAGTAAGTATACTTTAACTCAAGGTCAGTTTCAGGCTCTCTGTACCTGGCCTGGTCATTCTATTACATTGTATATTTGTTCTTGCCATTTCCCCTCTCAAAAGTTTTTTATTTATTTATTTGTTTTTCATTTGCTTCTCTCTGAACAAAGCTATTTATGAGGTAGTATTTCATGGTAGTTTGGCAAATGGGCTTAGTGTCAGGGCTTAGTGATCTGGGCCCAACACTTAGTGATACAGGCCTGTTGCTTGTGACAACTTCTCCTGCTGTCAAGGTGATGTGAAATCTTGCCCCAGTCACATGGAAGAACAGGCAGTGCTTGCCGCATTCATTCAAGTCACTAAAGAAGGCACAAAGAGCTCAGTGACAGCTTTTACTATGTTTTTTTTTTTTTGGTTGCTGTTGGAATATTAATCACATTATTGAATAGCATTTTCCCATGAACTGTGTATAGAATAACTTTTAAATGTAAATGTGTCTAGATGATTTTCAATATTTGAGAAAGCAACTTATATATTAAGAGGTGAAATGGTTTCTTTAGTCCTTTTAGGAAACAGGTAAGATATGTCCTAGTTATGAAGAAATCGTTGAGAAAGATAAAAATTTATGTTGATGTTACAAGAGTATATTCTATCCTCTTAAAACTCTAAAATACAAAATTACTTTAAAATTGCTTGTTTATCAAACCAGATCTAAAAAAAATAGGACTGCTGAATACATGGATTGTTAGGAGTTCTCAAAATTGGCCAAATAACAAATCAATAGGCAGTCCTAAATCAATTTAACCCATTTTTAACACATATGATTATAAAACTTCTTAGGATGTAATTATTTTAAACAAAACCGGCATCTAACATTTAGAGGTGCTCAAATATTGCTTCTCCTTCTTCCACATTTTATTTACAGAATTAAGTAGAAACTGTGAGTTTGGCAGACTCAAATTTGTACTCCCGGTTGTCAAGCAAAGAACCCAGACAGCCTGCCTGGCAAAGAGGCTGAGGTACATACATCCCAGGTTCTTATCAATCCTGTAGAAATTTAGATTCTCAGTTTGGCTTTCAAGCCTCTTGGATCATGTTTTACATTTCTTATTCTATGTTACATGGAGAGAGAGAGAGAGAGAGAGAGAGAGAGAGAGAGAGAGAGAGAGAGAGAGATAGTGATAGTTTCATTGCTAAGTTCATCCCTTTAGATTCTGTATTTGAAGATTACTTTTAATAGATTCACCAGGATTGAAAACAAATATCTTTAACTAAAGGTCACTGTGATGAGGTTCCCAAATAAGTCATATGTTTTGAAATGCCATAAGGAACAAATGTGTTTTCTACATTTCTGTCACAAAACATGCTTCTAACTGTGTTTGTGATCATGAGTCATGGGTGATCAAGAGAAAAACAGCATATCACAAAAGGACCAGAACGCTGGCACTGTCATATGTTGCACCATTTCGTCAGCGCTCATATGATACCTTGGCATTTTAAATGCTTTTACTGTTTTAATGTCTAAGTAGTTAGCTTTATTTAAAGAACAGACACTATTGATTAACAATTCATAGTGTTCAGTCCTGGCTGTGCTTCTGATGAGACCCCTGGGCAAGATGAGGTACCAATGTCCAAAGGGCGAGAATGGGCAGATGGTTTCTTATCTTACTAGAGAGGAGGAGGGGAGGAGTTATATTCCTTGGCATTGTTTTTCACATCTTATTTCTCAGTCTTCAGAAATGAATGATTTAAAAAAAAATTGTTAAGCTGTCAAAACCATTCTATAGGTTCATTTCCCCAGAAGATGTAGATGTTGACCAGAAAGCATTTCTTTCACCCCAGCCATTTGATTCCATCTTTTTTCACTTCAGTTATTAATCCCATCTGTGTTCAAATCAGCCTTTGAGAACATAATGCTCCAAAACCAAGGGCATCAGTTTTAGGTTCACATTAACATCTGCTGTTATTGGGAGGTGTTAAGAAGGAGACAGAAGCAGAATTGGAATCTTCTTGGGTGTGTAATTACTCTCTCATGTTTCTCTGAAAATATCTGTCTGTTCTACCTTTGCCAAATCTACTTGCCTTACTCTGGGAGTTGTTAAAAAACAAAGCATGTCGCTGTGCTGTGTGAGGTTTAACAAGATTTTGAGGTTTACACATCCCCACATCCTGCAGAGACACAGGTCTTGCTGGTAGCATTCGGACAGAAGAAGATGGAAAAGCAGAAGGAACTGACAGTTGTATTTGTCAGGAGCAGCGGGATCCCTATTGTTACCTTTAAGGGAAAGAATAGCACACAATCTGAGTTTTAAACATGATTTACGCCAAGGAAAGCACAAACTGTGCATGGGGTGTAACTTTTTTTTTTTTTTTACAACCCTTGAGACAAGAGGAAAACACAAAGCTTCAATCCTAAGCAAAGTTTCTTTAAAAAAGGAACAAGTAAAATCTATTTCTGCACTTCCAGCTGCAGTTCCAAGTGAACTGATTGAAAAATCCAAACAAAACCAATGTGAGATTCATCGCAAAGCCAAGGCTTTCTATCACCACGTCTGGTTCAAAAGTGAGTTGTTATAGCAACAGGAGAAAAGTAAATGAGCAGTTCACGTTGTAAAATTACACCTGCCTCTGTTCTAAACAGCGCTGTCCATGCAGTCAAATGAGCCCAAGTCACTGAAAGAAGAATTTCATTTTAATTGTTAGGCTTTGCACCAAACCTACCTTGAACACCCCAAGTTCATTTCAATTAACCTTATTCCCCAAATCGATGTAATAAATTTGCTGGCAGGATGAGACCGAGCAACGTCTTGTCTGATGAAGATGACCTCAGAAATATATGGTGCCATGGATTTCAGAGCTGAAGAATAGCCAAAGTGCTGAGTGGCACTGAGCTCATGGTACGGGACACAGAGCCTTTCACCTCTAAATCATTGTTTCTAATCCAGTATAGATTGGAAGCAGGCGAGAGACCTTGCTTTTTAACACTTGTTCACTGACCTGTATTAAATTGGATGTTGATCTGGGTCTAGTTTCAAATAGATGCCTAGAGAGTGGACATTTTCTGAGCCTCACACTGACTTCCAAGGAACCAGGCTGAAGCAGAGTGGAGAGGTTTTCTTGGCTTTGTTCTTGTTTTGACCACTTGCACACAGTCCCTCCATCACTGCAATGGATTACCTTGTAGGGAGGCTTCTTGGATCAGTGGTTGTGTCTTAGTCATCTTATAAGGAGCCTATCTCCAGGCTAACACCTTTCTATTTAGTTAAGCATTTATAGTTATCAATGTTTCAGATTATCACATTTAAATTAATTTGTAAATATGTAAAACAACGAGGGAGAGAGAACCAACCCTCAGTCCCTAAGAGCAACCCTCCCACAAAGCCTAAGGCAAATTTTAATTATTAGCTATAACTGATCTGTATAATTAGCCTGGGCTAAGATTCCCTAATGCCTTTCTATTTAAAGACACAGACATACTATTTACATACCCAGACGAGTGTGCAGTTCTGAAAATTCATCTCCATTTTAAGAATGAGAAGCATTAAGTGAGTAAACTGACTGGCTATTTGGGACTGTAAGGGCAACCCAGACTCAGAAAGGCCTCACTTGATGGGTCCCATTGTATAAACAACAGGAATGAAAAGAATAGGGTCAGCTTGAACACACTGTTCCGGGGTGACTTTTCGCCCTTTTGTGAAAGTAAAAATTAACCATTCCTCTGGTGTTTCCTCACCACCACCCCACTCACACTGGCATCAACAGAGTTCGTCTGCTCCTGTGCCGTGCCAGGGGTCCCAACGTGCCTGATGATCTGACCCATTCGGGAGGATTTCACAGAAAGACAGGCCCCTCTGGACCCTACCACTGTGACTTGAATTTAACAAACATGGGGGTGGGGTTAGGAACATGAATTTTTAACAAACTCCCCAAGTTATTCTGACGATCCAAGGCTTGAATACGCCTGTCAAATCACTTAACTTTGTGGGGCGTGGAGGGCTAGGAATTCCATCTTTTCATCAATGAAGTCAGGCCCTGACACAGGGACTTCTGTAAAATCTCCTGAAAGCACTCCATCCAACCTCATGTGCTGCTTTTTACAGGTACCGCTTCCAAGATGTCTCATACTAAGATTTTCGTGAATTCTGGAGAAATTTGATATAATTCTATAATTTCTATAGAAGAGATAGACTAAAATTAAGCTCTATCCTGAACCACCAGATCCTTCCTGATCCCTCATCATCTGAAACTTCTAAGTACGCTTTCCAGCTCCTCATTCTGCTTTAGCCAAACTCTTGACTACTCAAAGTGTTTGTGGTGTCGTTTCACTCTGACTTTTTCCCTGATCTTTGCTTGGCTGCCCATGTCTCATCCCTCAGTTCACAGGTCACCAATTTGAGTGGTCCTAGGACACTTCATCTGGAGTGGTCCTCTGACCCACCCTTCACTTCCTGACTCCCCCATAATGAACTTTCCATTACGAGACTAGTTTCCTTACTTCCCAGACTTTATTATTCTCTGCAAATATCCTATGTATTATTATTTGTCTGTTGAATGTTCCTCTTCTCCCACTAAAATGTAAAGTCCGTAAGGTTAGAAGCTAATGGTTGCTAGGGTTGTGGATGAGTTGCAGCCACTACCCTTATCACACAGCCAGTTAGGCCGCTGTATCCAGGCTAGCCACGCTGAGGCTCTCTCTACCATCCCACAGCAGACAGAGATGTGGCACGATCTTTCCATTTCACTTTCATGCTGGCAGAAGAGATATGATCATTATGCGTGTGTAAGTTCTGGATGATAAATGAAGATAACTGTAAATTGAGAATTCCAACTTTTATTAGAGTTCACAGAGCATTTAGTCTTCTTTTTTTCCTTCCTGTAACAGAAGGAAATTTATTTCTGATCATTTCCTGTCTTAGAGCCTTGTGTCTTCAGCCCCAGGTCATTCTACATTGTGGTTTTCATACTGGCCCAGCGACAAGATCGTTAACAAAAATAACCCTGAGCACACATACAGTTAAAATAGAAGAAAGAACGATACAATGACACGGCACAAAAAAATAAGAGAAACCACAATAGAATACGAACTAGAATAGACCAGCCATTCATTATTAGAACATACTTATTAGCAGTAATTCTGGGCACCTATATCTCGTGGCTCCCCAAAACCTCAAGGAGCCCTTATTACACAATTTGGCATTAGTTCACGTTATTTTAAATTCATATTTTCTTTAAACATTTCTAGGAATTTTTTTTCACACTTCCAAAGCCTTTCTCCTCTCCACAACCCCACACCTCTGAACCCAGATACATTTTGTTCCTTATTTTTTTTTTTATTTTTTATTTTTTTTGCAGAACTGTGAAAGACTTGACACTTGGCATGTGGTAATTCAAAAAAATACACTGTCCCTTCTCAGCACCCCTGATGTCTTTATCTAACAAAATCCATATGCTGTGTGATCACCATGGCAACTAAGTAGGCTTGTAATTGCAACCCCGGAAAGCTAATTTTTTCACTCAAATTGTGGCATACGTTTAACCTGTCTGAAGTTTCAACAAACCATCTTTTAATGACAACTGTTTTGAAAGGTCTAATTTAGTCTGTTTGTTGGAAAGCATATTTTCTCCTCTCTCTTTTTTTTTAACTTAATAAACTAGCTCTAAAAGGGGGAACAGGAGAAGCTGCTCCTTACCTTCCAAAACTATACCTGACCATTTTATACCAATAAAAGCTAAACATGTGACAATAACATTTTCTGACTTTACCTTACAAAATTTTACAATAATAAAATTTTCAGCAATAAAATCTGAAGGTATGACTCCTTCTGAAGGGTACACAGATGGTATAGTTAGAATCAAATAAGGCTCTATGAAGATACAGCCACAGAGACAAAGCTTCTTCAGGTCTAGATTCCAAACTCTTTTCTTCTTCCTCCTGTCAAGGAAATAGTGCCTCCCATGTGACCAATGACATGAGTAAACAGAGTAAGAAGTTACTACATTAAAGTTTCTCAATTAACAAACTTTAGCTTAGATTAAATTTTCTTTCTGTGCTTCTGGTTCAGAGTAATTTCTATACTGGCTACATTTTATTTTTCTGAACAGATGAAGCATTACTTTTAGAAAGCTATCTTGGCTCAATTATCAGATTTTTCTTGGGATGTGTGAGAATTTAAGTACCTGATGAAGAGTCTTTAAGAATGCGGTTCTGGCCCAGCCAAGGTTTATAGGTACTGCCCTCAGCAAGCCTACTCAAAAGACTTGGATTCTACTTCTGGCTCAAATAGTTTCTAGCCATGTGACCACAACCCAATAACATGCAAGTGATGGCTTGACAGTATGAGCTGTGTACCCTTGAGCCTGCCCAAATCTACTTGAAGGACAAAGGGATAATCTGACATAAACCTATCTGCTTGAGGGATAAGACACCTTCCAATGAAGATCTCAACCTACAAGAAGGGAAAATGAGCCCAGCAAGGTCCAAGGAACAAAGGGTTGGCAAGGAGGAGAAATCTTGAACACAGCACAACGTGTCAACTAGAACATGCCCATCCTCTAACAGGCCTGCACAGAGCATGCGAGGACCCCTGTCACAGCACACCAGAGAGCAGACTGCAGCCAAAAAAGTAAAACAAAGAAGAGCCATTTTGCTAGGGTGACCACACCTCCCCATCTGTCTGGGATAATCTGAGTTTACATGCTTATTTTCCTGACATAATTATCAATCATTCTTCCTTTCATTATCATTAAGTTCCCTAGTTTGGATATTGAAGTGTGTAGTCACCTACTCTGTGGTGACAGTTCTGTTTAGGTTGAAAAAAGCCAAGTGGTGCTGCTTTGTACAGTGTGTAACCATATGTTCCTGGTGGTGAACTGAAGGAGAGTCCCTTCCCTGCAGGTGACTGCTGGTGTCTGATACAGATGCAATGGAGAACTCAAATGCTTACAACTGAGCATGGAGCAGGACTGATGTGGCAGCATCAGGAGCGTCTCCATGCTCACCAGAACGGGAGCTATGGATGATGGCCATGGCAAGGGCGACTGAAAGGCCCAACCTTGGGAGAACATGGAAAGCACACCTTAGAGACCCACAGATGTAGTGGGGAACTGGATAGAGGCAGAGAACTAAGGTTTGTTATAGAAAGATGATGGGTAGGAATGTCAACAGCAGGGCCCCCGAGCCAGGACAGGACACACTTGTCCTGGCTCGGGGGCCTTGCTGTTGGCTCCATCGGGCTCTCCAGGTGAATGTAGCAGCATGTGCAATGTAGGGGAGGCTTAGGAGCAATGGCACAGGCTTCACATTGTTCTTAGGCTTTCAAACAATGCTCCCCAAGGTGGCTCTTCCCCTGGTCCAGCTGTAGAGCTCATGCAAGTAGGGTCTCCTTTCTGGGACTAATGACCACTCTAGCGATCCCTCTTTCTTCTCCCTCACAGTCTCCTGCTCATGAACCCAGGGATGGCTTGTGTTTGGAAGAAATTATGTTCCTTTCTTCTTGGTTTCTTCTCATGTAGACATTCTGTCCAAGCTCAGGAATCTTTTTTTCCCTTTGACCCTACATTTCATTAAGTCAAGGCCAGAAAAATGTGCGGACTAATTCTGAGCACACTCTATATCTCATGGCTCCCAAAACTAGAACACAGAGCAAATTGGCTGTTTGAATGGAAGAAAGATATGGGACATTGTAAGAGAAAAAACATAGATAACTGATGCTAGTTTACTATCACTTCTGTAACAAGTTACCACAAACCAAATAGCATAAAACAACACAAAATTATTACCTCACAGATCTTTAGGTTAGGAATCCTAGTGGATTCAGCTAGAGCCTCTGTCCTGGGTCTCAAGAGGCCAAAATTAAAGTATCAGCCATCTTGGACTCCTAGCTAGAAGCCCTGAGGTTGGAATGGGCAGAAATCTGCTTCTAGGTTCATTCCTGTTGGCACAAATCAATCCCATGTGGCTAGAGGTCTCTTTTTCTTCCTTGCTGTCAGCTTGATGTTATTCTCAGCTTCTAGAGACAGTCCACATGGTCCCCTTCATCTTAAAGTCAGCAACAGTGGGTCAAGTGCCTCCCACATTTTGAATCTTTTTCAATTCCTCTTCTGGTATGTTTCTTCTGCTTGCAAATAGAGGAAAGTCTCCTTTTGAAGGCTCATGTGATGAGACTGGGCCCATTCAATAATACATGATAAGGTCTCTATTTAAGGCCCATAATCTTAATTATGTCTATGGTCCCTTTTTGTCACATAAGATAACATAACCATAGTTTCACTGGAAGATAGAGGTCACAGGAACCCAAATTCTGACCCCACAAACTTATCTCTTAAAAAAGCGATCAGTCTTATAGCAACTTTTTAACCCCAGTTAAAGGGGAAATCCTGAAGAAATAAGCAGAGATATAAAACGGAAAGTGCTCAAAACACATGCGAAGGTGAATCACATGAGGATTGTGAAAATTTTCAAGGGACAAAGTGCTGTAACTTTGCAGGCAAAACAGGTGATATAATTCATTTCCCTACTGCCACTGCCCAATACTTATGTAATCTCTCTCAGAAGAGGCCACATTAGAATCTAAGAATACAAAACAAATAAAACAAAGAACAGACTAATAGAAACAGAGACCAAAGGGATAGTGACCAGAAGGAGCAGGTGGGACATCGGTGAAAAGGGGAATAAGTCAATACTATTGCAATATGTTTACACAGTAACAGACGATTATTAGAATTAGTGGGGTGATTACATTGTAAGGTATAAAAATGTTGAATTACTACATTGTACACCTGAAACTAATATAACCAATATAAGATTCTATACTACCTATGCTTTAATTTAAAAAAAGAAAAAAGAAGAAAAAAAGCCCAAGGCAGTGTCAGAATCTATTGAGAACAACAACAACAACAAAAACACGAGTGTGAGCTGTGCATACAGCACATTAGAAACCAGACCAAGGACACCAAGCTCTGTCCTCATCTCTGAAGGGCCAGTCCAGGAAGAGAATGGAAAGACACATCATGGGAATCATAAGTCCAAAAGACAACAGAGAGGAGGGGAGCCAGAATGCAAATCTAGTTTAAAAAGAATCTTTGACTTTTTTTTTTTTTTTGGCAGTATATGTGTTTAAATACACAGGATTAGAGTGAATATAAGCAGATATGACATCCCAACTAAACTTGATGACTTTCTAGTACTGAAAGACCACTTTAACTGTCATGCCAGCTGATGACCTTGACCTGTGTCTTTAGAAATCACTAACCTGGCAGGACAGGGTTCCCTCAGCTGCATAATGGCCTTGAGCCAAATTGGCCTGAAACACTGAGGCTAATCAGAAGAGGGGTCGATAGATGGAAAACTTAGTGCAATATCCACATTCTTTTCCTTGAATTGAGTACATAAATTAGAAACTTGAAAGTGGAGGTCAACATGTTCTCAGGATGGTTTTTAAAATTACTTTTTCAGTGTTGTCCTATCCAGTATCACGAAGTTGTTTTTGTAGGAGAGAAAGTGATTCATGTTTCAGGTCGGCTGTCATTACAAAAGAAGTCACAGCTACAAGTCTAGACATTTATGATCATTTCACAAGGACTTGTCCTTATGAAATAATTATCATTTTATGCCAGCTATAGTTTATTAATCTGACATGTGCCTGGAATTATTTAGATAGGAAAAACAGGCTTTCTTCTCTTTCCAACATACATAGAAAAGTTGTCCCAGACTCCCGAAAATATTGTAAGCATCTGATATTAGAAACATACTAGGGTTATATTGTTCATTTATTAAAAATCAATTTAAAATACATTCTGAACTCAAGGTTTTTACTCTTCTTTCTCTTAATAAAGAAAAGAATTTTTCCTCAATTGTCTTCAACTGTCAGTGATTTTTATTTCAACAAAATAAAAAGGGAGAAGGAGAGGGAGAAGGAAAAGGAGGAGGAGGGAAGAAAGAGAAAGAGAGAAGGAGGAGAAAGGTCTGGATTTTATAGATCTCTGAGCAGGTAGCTCATAGGAGGGAACACAACGTTTAAAATATTTATGGCAATGACAGTGGGGTCACCAACTAGTGGGGCTGGCCTACAGGGGAAATTATTATGTTCTGTAGCCTCAGCTTTTAGTGGTGCTTCCATGATTCATTGTCCTATAACCAAATAATTTTGGGGGTAGTTCATAGAAGATGTCTCTAGCTATATATCATTTTTATATGCTGCAGGATTACTTCTTTCTATTTTACAGATTAAAATGTTAAGTGTAGCTTTCAGGTGCTAATGTATTACATCTGTTAATATTGAAAGGAAGGTATGTCCTCTGTGACTCAGTATTAACTTTTAATGTTTATTTTATTGCATATGCAAGATAATTCAGTGAACTGCATTTCCTGTTGATGTATGTCGATGGTATTTTTCATTGTTTTGCCTTCCTAAAACTGTCTGGCTGTTGTCAGATTATGTAGTCAGCCCTACCTGGGTGTGAATATGAGAACTCCTACATCAAAACCTTGTATTGGCTGGCTGATCTTTCCCCAAACACAAATGATTTGCCAAAATTAGAGTTTGAACATCCTTTTTGCCCCATGTAAAGTGTCTTTTTTCTTTGGTTGCTTGTGGAAACCAAGTTCTACAATGTTAGTTTTTCAGTGTTTCCCATTGTATATTCAAAGGTTTATTGTGTATTAGATAAAAAGTCCTCCCCTAATCTGGGTCATATAGTTCTTGTGTTGTCTTCTAAAAGTTCTGTGATTTTGTGTTCCACTTAATTCTTTAATCCACCTGAAATTAATTTGTGTTTATGGAATGAAGTTAGGATCTAATTCCATTTCTTAACTTCTTTTATTACAAAGTCATGTTCTGCCCACTCATTGGCAGCACCAGCTCGGAAATAGCTCAGTTCTCACAGATGCTCACAAACCACCCAATCTGAATATACTGCATAATAACCCTTAAATTCTAATAAATTTTATTCCTCATTCTGTCTTGTTTTATTTTTTGAAAAGTATATTGACTATTTTTGATCTTCTGTTCCTCCATATACATTTAGAATCAGCTTATTTTATTACACACACACACACACACACACACACACACACACAATCCCTGCTAGGGTTTTGATAGGAATTTTTATTTAAATTGAATCAATAGATTAATATGTGAAGAATTTGCCTCATCAAGAGTCACCTTACTTCCGAAGAGGATATACCGTTGGGTAGGGGGAGGGAAAGGGAAATCTTTAAAATTTTCAATAAATTTCTTAAATTTTTTTATAAAGTATAAAAGTACTTTATGGAAATTTATACTTTTAATACCATTATAAATAATATCTTTTAAAATTAAATTCCCTGATGTATAGAAGACATGCCTTGATATTTATATCTAGACAACTCTAAGAAAACCAAATAATTTATTAAACTTTCTTAATAGCTATAATACTTTATCTGTATTCCTTTGAGGTCTTTTATATAAACAATCTTATTAGCTAATAATGACAATTTCTATCTTTTTAATTATTTTATCTCCTTTCTTACCTTACTGTACTGCTTCTGGTACCACTCTTAACAGAAGTTAATATGAGCACTTTGTGATGTTCTTAAAAGGAATATTTTTAATGAATAACATTGAGTGTAGTATTTAATTTTTTGTAACTACACTTTTTCTTCTCTATACTTATTGTGTTAAGCATTTGAATGTTGCCCAATTTTTTAATGAAATTATTGAGATAGTCATTATTTTTCTTCTTTGATCTGCAAATGTGATAAAATACATTGATTGTCTTATTTTAAACTACCCTTGCACACCTGGAGTAAACCTAAATTGGTCATCTATTATATTCTTTGCTAGATTTAGTTTACTAACATATTTAGAATTTTTTCATCTATTTCATATTAATTAGGCTAATAACTAAGCATCTGTATCAAAGAGACCCAACATACAGCAGTGTACAGAAGATAAGCATTTACTTTTCTCTCTGGTATAGTCTGAAGGAGGCGAGTGGTTTGTGGCTGGTGGCAGACTAGTTTTGTCTATTTGGCTTCCATGTCATACTACTTCTCAGCTAGTTGCAAGTAGGACTGAGAGTCCCAAACAAGTCTCTTAAGAAGATGACCAGGAAATTGCCCTTCTTACTTCCATTCACATCTCATTTACCCAAAGTTATTCCCATGACTGCATGTAGCTGCAAGGGAAGCAGAAGACTATTTTCTGTGCTTGGGTGGCCATGAGCCCAGGCTGTGTGAAATTCTTTGTGAATTCCTATTACTGAAAGAAACAAAAGAACACGAAGCTGGGAGACAGTTGGCAGTCTCCAAGTATATATGGTTATGAAAAAGAATGAACAATAATTTTTTTCTGTTCTCTCCTTGTCTTACGTTTTGACTCTAAGATCATGTTAGCTTCCAAAAAAAATAATTTGGTAACTATTCTGTTTTTCTACCCTTTGGTGTAATTTGGGTAAATTTATAACTTTAAAACAATTTGTTTGCTTGAACTTATAGGTAAAATATAGGTGTTTAATTTTAGAAATAATTTTATGTAATGTTTCCAAATGTTCAATAGATATGATCCTATGCAACCATGCTATTTCTTCTTGAGTCAGTCTTTGGTTCAGTTTTAAAGGAATTTGTTAGAATTAAGTTATAAAAAATGACATCTTATTCTATTTTTAATCTTTTGCTACCTCTTAATTTATTTCATTTTTTCCTTCTAATTATAATTTAATTCTTTTTTCTCTTTATTTTTTTTCTATTTACTTCTAAACAGTGTTGCAAATTTTATTTACTGCTTAAGAGTAAATTTTGTCTATCTTAGCCCTCTCTGTATTTGGTTGGTTTTAATTCCTCTCATCTATCCTCATTTCCTTCTTTCTTCTGTTTGTTTGCTTTTATTCTGATGTTTTTGTACTGGCTTATTAAGATGGAAGCTTAAGGCACTCATTAAATATTATTTCTGCCACATTTATATGTTTTGACAGTCAGTATCATTATTATAAGTTTGTCCTAAATATTTTCTAATTTTTATCATGATTTCTTCAACTCTTGCATTGTTTACAGGCAAAATTCAAAACATATAGATAGATAATATCCTACCCCTTGTGTAAGAAGAAGAAATAAGAAAAAATCTTATATCTGTTATTCATTTTTAAAAGAAGCAGGAAAAATAAATCAACAGTTTTTTATTTCAACGAAGTTTTTTTCATGCAAGTGGTAGTGGGAATTGAGAGGGAAAAAATGGGAAGGAGTGACATTTCTCTGTATATACCTTTTTGTAGAGTTTATAATGTATAATGTTCTACATATTCAGAAAAAATGAAATTAAATCAACAAGGTTGGAAAGGAAGGAAAAACTAAAACTGAAAGTAAACTGAAACAAATAAACCTAAAGGTATTTTTTTTTTAATTCTATAAACACTCAAAGAGAATTTAAAAAAACATGACTTCAAGTAATTTAGGAACACAGCATTTTAATGTATACTCTCTGTCTTGGACAAGATTGTGGGAGCAGGTATGCAAACAAATCTAAAGATCTTTTTAGTAAATTCTCATTTTTTGACATGGTATAGGCAAAAGAGTTCTGAAACAATTAGATGTGTGATAGGATCCAATAGATGAGTAAATGTGTTGCTGGGAGTCAAATTTTATAATGAAAGATGGGACATACAAATATAGAATGTGAGAGACCAAGAAAGAACGATGTGGGAATGGATTGAAATTGGGGCTGTTATTGAAAATTCATGATTTCTACTATATGCATATATGTGTAATATATGTAATATGTGTACATGTATACATATATGTGTGCACATAGGTATGTATTTGGCGATGTGTGTACATATATCCAGATATTTTCTAACTTAATTGACTGATAAAGCCAAGAAACAAAGACACCCTTGTAGCTATAAGCACAACTAGCACCCTGATCTTAGATTTTAATTCCAGGTGTCACTAAAAGAAATTATGATTCTGCTGAAAAATGGCTGACTCTAGGTTTTCTTTATCTAAAAATATTTTTACTTTGCTTTTTGAAAGATATTGTCACTAAGCCTACATTTTTAGGTTAATATTTATATTTCTGTCTGCACATTGAAGATAGTCTACTGTTGTTACTTTTCTGTTAAATTTGAGAACTAAACTCTCAACTGTTGATTTTGCGTAGGTAATTTGATCCACCCCCTTTGTTTTTAATATCTTCTCTATGTCTTTGGTATTATGGAATTTGATTCCATTTGTTGGGTTTGTTTATTTATACTATGCAACATAAGTAGTAAAAATGGTAATTATACTATAAGTAGTATAAAACTGAGAATATTCTTAGCCATTAAATCTTCAAATATTGCCTCTGCCTCAAATACTGTTCTACCTCTGGATTTCTATTAAGATACATGTTTGACCTTCTCACTCTATTTTCTATTCTATTCTATTCTATTCTATTCTATTCTATTCTATTCTATTCTAATTTGACTTATCTTTCGTATTTCTTATATCTTTGTCTCTCTTTTTTATTCTTGATAATTTCAACAGATCTAGTTTTCCAGTTATCTCTAAGCAACTCTCTCAGCAACTGAGTTTTTAATTCTAAAGACATTTATATAAGTTCTAGATGTTCTATTTAGTTATTTTTCAAATGTTTGGTCTTTTTATTTAATTCTCTTGTTCATTTTACTCTTATTTTGAAACTTGCTGGTGTTTTTTATGCATACTAAATCTAATTGTGTTATGCTCTCTTCTTGACAAATATAGTATCTGAAAACACTGCAAACCTCATTATACTGTTTGTCTTTTGTGAGTGTTTGATGCTATTTTGTGATTTTTCTTTTATTTTTTTTTCCTCACAAGGGGAATGTAGTTTTTGATTCTCCCTTACTCCAAGATCCTGTTGTGGGATCTCATATTAGAGGCTTTGGGTACAATCTGCCTACTTTATCTTCTGCCTTATATGTTTCAGAAGATCATGAAAGCTGATGTTCAAGTTTATTCTCATGGCATACACCTTCAAAGTGAAGTTGTCTTCAGTGAATGACTTAACTCTTTAGGGTCTCGCTTTCCCTGGCTCTTGGCCTTTAAGTCATAAACTACTTTTAATATTTTAGTTACAAGTTTTAAGTTGTTTTCAGTAAAAGGGTCAGTTACAGTATTTGGTCCACCATACTGCTGTAAAGGTCCCAGCATATATTTCAACCAACATTATAAATGTATGCTTCATAAATTATTTTATTTAAAAAAAAAATGAAAAGTAAAAAAATACTGACCTAATCTAATATGACCATTGTTACTTAGGGGGGAATATAAAGAAATAGTAGTAGCAATACCAGAGCCACCACTCACTCCTGACTCATGCTCTAGTGTTCTTTCTGTTACTGGGGTTCAGGCAGTGGGTATAAGGTGGAGGCAGAGATTAACCCGGAGGCTAGGATTTAGTGCCCTGGTACAGCAGTTTGTAATAACCCTTCCTAGTCGTGTAGATACACTTTCTGTCCCTGGACAATCTTTATTCCCTTGAAACACTCAGACCCAACTTTCATTCTAGGTATCTTCTTAAGATAAACCCTTAGTCTGGGAAATTTACCAAAAGTCAGTTGTACACACATGGATTCTATCAATTATAATATTTGATTAGACTCCTTTTTGTTAAATAATATATCCAGAGCATTAACTAACATAAATAATAATTAAACAATATAGCCTGAGGATTTCCCATGCCACTGTATTGATGAATGTGAATATCCAATGAATGATTAAATCACAGTTTAGTGTTTTGTGTTTAGCAGTGGCCTTTGACTCAAACTGAGTTACTATGAATGTCCCTATGGTTCATCTTTAAGTAATATCTTTAACTATTTACTTATAATAAATTCCCAAAAGTTAAATTGTGAGGTCATAGGGCATTTATATTTTTAAGGCTCAGTACATCCTGCCCCAATGCTGTTCAGAGGAGTTGTGACAATTTACCTTCCACCACTGGCCCCTGGAAGTGAGAAACAGAGAATGGCTTTTTAAAGGTGACATATTCAGAGCTAATCCTCTGATTGATTTTTAATAAAAAAAATAATTTTAACAGATATTTTATCTGGCTTCTTCCCTAGCCCAAAATTATAAAAGGTACACTAGAGCACTCTCAGTATTATGCCTACTTAAAGATCTTACAAAATAACCAAGCTTTCCTCTCCTGTTACTTTGCAAAAATTTAATATCAGAGTTATTGCAGTTTCTCAAATACCTGATACATTTTTGCTTTGATGACCCCTCAACCATCACATGCTGACTAGTGTCCTGTGGTATTTTCATAATTAATTAGAAGTAAATAGCAGTGCCATAATAAATGAACAGACTGTTTTCCTCTTACTAATCAATTTGTTAAATTCTGTTTGTCCAAAGACCCACTAGTGGTAATGCGTAGTGAGTCCCCTGTAGCTAAGGTGAGTTAGCAAGAGATATAGCTTCTTTTGACACTAATTCTGATGGGATTTGGTCACGTGAGAATCCAGTGATATGATTTCTAGCAGATAACGTTGAAAGAGTGATCTTATAAAGTAAACAGGCGGCTGGCTACCCAGCATGGTTTTAAATTTGTTTCACTTAATAGGAGCTGGGGTTTTTGTTCGTTAGATCTCTTGCTGTCTCTGGTTAAATCCTCCTGCCTTACTGTTGCTGTTCTTGAGATTATGCTGTGCAAAATGGCATTTCTACACAAAGAGCTTGTGGCCTGGGGGCAACAGACCAGCTAGCACAACTGAAATGGCTATTTCCTTCTCACCATGAATGGAAAGGTATTTTAAGCGTATGTAACTCCTTCACCAGCTAACATCTGTCAACTGCACGGTGTACAACTTCATCAGCTGGAAATCAAAACCCATTCATAACACTCCTGTTTGCAAACTTCTGTCATCAAGGCTGTTCAGGTTGTAAGTTCTATTGCAAAGAGAAGCAAGGACTTGAATGCTAAAGAAAGGCTCAAATTTAAGTTAACATTTGAAAATTGCAAGGTGACAATTGCATAAAAGCCCCTTTTCCGAGTTAAGGGTGGCAAATTTGGATGTGGGGCAGGCAAGTTTGAATTACATACTGACATTATCAAAAATCAGCTTTCCTCAGACACTGATGGATTTTCTGGTTGTCATGTTGTTCATTTGGTTACAATGAAGGCTTTTCACAAAGCATTTATGTTGATTTTCCTTGTGGATTTGAGTGTAACAATATGAAGAATATTGAATTTATACAGAATCAATCCTATGAAAACTGAGTCTGGGAAAGGGGGCAGATGCTCACTCTTAATTTGGTATGAAATTGCACACAGGCTCATAAAGAGCAGTGTGACCTGTGAAAATGAAAAAGAGAACCTATACACTGGGAACGAGATTTTAGACAATATTTTTCATACATATTTTTAGGATATTTTACTGTGCTACTTAAATAATGATCTGTTTTTATTGTAGAATTTCAGCCTATACACTTTTTTGTTGTTGTTCTTGTTCTTTGGAAGCAATTAAATAGTTATTTTCAGGCCAAGGTTATAGAATTGATTAAAGTATACTTAAGATTTAGAACAATGAATAAGAATCACCTGGGAGATTTGTGTAAAATGCAGGTATTAAAGGTGTTGTCCTCCATGGTTCTAATCTGGTACACCATGATTGGATCCTAAGAACCTATCTTTCTAGCAAGCACCCCAAAAGACTCTAATACAGGTGGTCTACAGAAAAACACTATTAAAAAATAAAATTAAAAGAAAAAGATTAAAATTAAAGAAATAAAAATCAGTTTTATAGAAAATATAAATGAGAAATTTTGTTTTCTTTTATAAATTATTTTGATCCTTAGTAAAGGGATTGTGATTAAAGCCCTGATTTCTTAAGAAGCAAGGTAGAAACCCTATGGAAGGTGTGTATGCTAGGGGACAGGAGCTCTTTGAAGGCCACCCCTGCCAGTCTGACACTCAGTGGTAACTTTACTAAGTCATTGTCCTGCTTGTGTCTCTTTTCCATCCCCTCCAAATGAAAAAAAAAATCAAACATTCCTACCATCTGGAGAGGTTGAATATAAAGCAAAATTATCATGAGACTGCTTTGTAAATCGAAACTAGTGTCATTATGCTCAATATTTGGATAACATTTAATTCTCTCAAAATTGTTGAATTTAATATACTGTAATTACAAGTGTACAAGCTTTAAAGTCAGACCCTAAACGACATAATTGTAGCCTCTTAGAAGCTTTGAACAGTAATGCAGTGTCACAGTCACATTACATGTAAACCAATCCTGAAAGATATAATCTTAAAAGCTGCTAGAAAAAGAAATTTCACAGCTTCCTGGCAGTTATGTGCTTCAGGGCTTGAAATCTTTCAACAGAAATCCTTCTGAGTTCTTAATCTAAACTGTCTGTGCCACATTCTGATCTGTACTTGGGCAAGTGGGAAAATCTGCTCATGACTCACACTATCCATCCACAGACTAAAGACTTTTAAGCTTTCTTGTTGTTTTAATGCAAAATAGAAAGCTAATAGTCCCTTTGACCTTTTCACACAAAGCCTAAAAAAAGCATTGCACCTGTATTTTGTCCCTTGCTTCTTTTCATTCTAGGCACTAAAGTGTAATTTGTGATGACTATGACTATTACAAGTGAAATCTTCCCTTAAACTTTGTTTCTTTTGTTGAGTAAATGTTCCTGGAGACCTTTAAAAAAATCTAAGTTTATCAGGAAATAATGTGACCTTAGCAAGCCAATTTCATCTCCCTAGTTATGTTTCCTCCAAATGAGGGACTGGAACTAGATAGCCTCAATTTTTTTTCTCTACAAACCCCTAAAGTTGTTTATTGTAGAAATAGGATGGTCTAACCCAGAGTAACCTTGTGGCAATAAAGAACTCCTTTTTTTGTAAGGTGCATTGTTGGTTCCTGCCCTTTTTTTTATTTAATACATTATCTCTTCTGGTGATAAAGAGACTCCGAGAGAGAAGAAAGAAGGAAAATTAAGAAAAGAAGGAAAGGAGAAAGAGAAGAGACAGAGAGAAAGAGAGTAGAAAGGAAAGGATGGAAGGAGAAATGGAAAAGGGAGGAAGGGAAAGAAGGAAAGTAGTAGGCAGCAGTAACAGCAAGCAGTGAAGATAGCGCGGATACACAGTTGAAAATTATACATGTTTGGTGCCTGAGCATAGCCTTTGGCTGAGGGCAAATTGATTTCCTAGGGTTGTTTTCTAGTGGTAGGGAAATTACGCACACATGTGTGTATATATATACGTGTGTGTGTGTGTGTGTGTGTGTGTGTGTGTGTATATATATATATATATATATAGAGAGAGAGAGAGAGAGAGAGAGAGAGAGAGAGAGAGAGAGAGAGAGAGAGAGAGAGAGAGAGAGAGAGAGAAAGATCCTAAAGGAAATATATATCCTAACTGATATATTCTGAAGGGAAGTTTCCAATACACTATCAAATCAATTGGAATTTATTCATCAGGTGGCCTGACAGTTCATTTTCCCTGACATCAGATGATCTTGATTATTAAGAATGTTTTACAGTGTATCTCAAGAAATGATGTATGTATGAGTCAAAATGCTGCTGGACCAGCATGGGACCCCCTGCTTCCCACCAGGGAATGTGATCTTTCTGGTGTGACTGGACCACTGCAGACAGACTTGAGCATCTTCTCAGAGCCAGTCAGTCTTGTTTATTTAACCGAACTCCCTAAGGAGTCATCTGAACTATAAGCTGAAGGAAAATGAATTAGACACCACACACTCAGGTAGCTTCATGTGATCTTTCCACAGGCAACATGAGAAGCCAGAAAGAGCCTCCCAGAAATCTATGCCCTTATGGGCTAAGAAGTGTTGCTTTTCTATTCTCATTAGTTTTATGCTCCTTTAGTTCCTAAAACCTCATGTTGTGATTTGCAGTTGAAGAGCTGTATTTATGTCCACATGCTCAATAAATACTTTAGGTTTAGGGTTGTACACAGACCCTTAATTAGTCTTATTATTATTATTCAGTGCAAGTGCGGATTCTTTTCCCTCGGTTACCTATATAATGGAACATTCTCTGCAGAACATGCTGAAAAAGAAAGGATGGCAGGCTTGTGGAAACTTTATGAAAGCAAGAGCTGTAAATCACCTACAAATATAGAGCCAGTTTCTAGTATGTCGCATCAAGACATACCTCTAAATTTTCATTGTTGTTTAAGGATTTAGCCAGCCAACTTTTTTCACTTTAATGAATGTGCCTGCTCATTTACCACTGAGAAAAATTCAGGGTTTGACAGCATGAAATGCTGCATTGATTATGCAGAATCGCAGTCAAGGTTATGATTTTTTTCTATATACTTTATGATGTTATTTTGTCTAGACATTTATGTCCTTGTTGCCCTCAGTTCTAGCATTTATTGCCAAGATGCTTCCATCAGTTATCTCCTTCATTCAAAACTTTGTGTCCAAAGAGTCTGGAATAAAGCAGACAAGGAATGGTCATGGTATAAAAAAGTCAAACTGTGTTTTTTAAACTATGCATCATGTGTCTCACTTAAAATATGGTGGGGTAATCAAAGCGGGTCAAAGGGAGTCAAATAGATGGTAACAGAAGGAAACTAGACTTCAGATAGTGAGCACACGATAGAATATAATGGATGTCAAATTACAATGAAGTACATCTGAAAATTATATAATGTTATTAACTGATGTTAACCAATAAATTTAATTTTAAAAAATACAGATGAGCATCCAACCACAGCCTGAGACCCCAGTCATGAAAACTTAGCCAATTGAATCCCACACAAAATATTTTTACTTAGCTTTAAATATTAGGGAGATAAACTCACGCTTCCTCTACCATTTGCATTCTCCATTTTTTCAGACAAAAGTTAAGACAGCTAAATATATTTTGAGTTCCAATTTAGGAAAAGATTGAAGATATCAATTATTAGCCTTAGGACTGTAAATAGTCTTTTTTAAAAAAAAAATCATGTTATAAATATAACTTCAAATAAATTCTCTGAAAAATATTTTAAGAAGTTCTCTCTCTTTATAAATTAAATATGATGATTGCTACTCAGATAGGTCCTTCGTATTTTTGTGAGTAGAGTAACTATTACTATGAAACATAGGCAGATTCTAATTCTGTTGATATTTAACTGGAAGTCATCACTAAGATTACCAATTCAATGCCTTTTATACATCATAGTTACTAAAATAGTATTTAAGCATTATAGTTACCAAAATAGTATCTGTTATTTTAGCTATGTATTATATATAACCTATGTATATTCTGTTAGCTATATATCTATGTAGATGTATATAGAGATCTATTTTATTGGAGAGAATTAAAAAAGTAGACTGAGAAATTCCAGCTCTATATATTTGTATCCATTTAGTGTTCATATTGTATTAGCTAAATCTGTGTATGTATTTAGACCTCATTACTGTGCTCTATTAATGACCACATTCCTAATTCACTAAGCATATGGCCTACGTGGCTGCTTCTCACTTTTAAAATGAAATACTTGAATTAGATGTGCTCTTGGGTTCATTTCAGCCCTAAAATTTTATGATTTTGTGTCCTATGAGATAAACTGTCCATTTTGTCTTTTATATGATAGCACTTGCTAACTCAGATGTAACTTCTCCCTCATTCCCAACAACAAATATTGAAAATATTTTATAAGTAAATCAACTTGTTTAAATATGGCACAATGAATATGAAAAGAACAGATCAACACAAATTTTAATATAAGAGAATGACATTTAAAAGACATTCCTGGCTTGGAGAGATTTGAGTCATTTTCAAATGACTTATCTGAAGTCATTTGTTGTGGGAACTCCTGAAACAAGGCTTTCTAATTTTAAAATGATCCCAGATGAAGTTTTACCTCATCTAGGACTGAAGACTCTATATTATATTATATCACTAGATCTGACCCAGGCAGTCTTATGGAACATAATAATTCCAATGGAATGATGCAATAGAAAACTTAAGGAAACTGTTCTTTAAAACTTTTATTGATATGAGCACTATGCTGGCTCATCCAACTGGATGTTCTAAGAGATATGATCAGCATCCAAAAGTAGATAAAATTAAGTTTTTACAATAAGAAGAGTAGCTAACCTAAGAATGTGGCAGCCTCTATACTGGAGTCCTGAAACACTGGCTCTGGGCTAGATGCTGTACTCCATTCTATGACAAGGAAAGGAACAAGCAGACAAGCAGGAAAGTGTGTCTGATGAAAGGAAATGCAGCTGTGCCTCCATCATTATTATAGGAAGGTCTTTTTTTAGGGATGGATTTTTACTTTATTCATTCTTTTTTTTTTTTTAGTTAGTTAGTTAGTTAGTTAGTTAGTTAGTTAGTTAGTTAGTTTTTGATTATTAGCTAGTAGAGCCACCCTCTAGTTTCTCACTGGTTACTTCCTAGAATCAGCCCCCATTCCAGTACCTGATCCTCCCAGGAAAATTGAGCTGCATAAACCCAAAGCTTGGGGTTATTACCACAAGTCACCTTTCCCTCAGTGCAAACTAATTACCCTGCATAATTACCCTCTGCCGTTTCCTAGCCAAAGACCCCATATGAAGTAAAAGAAAAAAACATTTTTCTCCTTCAATTTCTGTGCTCTTTTCTGGAAAGCTTTACCTTAAACTATTTTTTTTAATTAGCCCTATTCCAAGAGTTTCCAAAATTTCACTTCTTGCGTGGCTAACTGTTCAGGGCACACAGAGATGGTTGTAAACCTGAACACACAGACATCTGCAAAGACTACTGGATTCCATTGACCTGTTCAAGCCCTGATGATTTCCTTGCCACCAGGCCCTTTCTAAGTGGACAGCCAGTCATACCAGAGGAAAGGTTGATGTGAAGGGCAAGTGTCCACCAGGGATAAGTGCAAGGTTATCAAATCACTTTTTACCCCACTTCCAGGTGACCCTGAAGTTTTGACCAAAAGAGAAGCCTGTTTCCTGGTTCTTTATTTATTATATCCATCCTTCTCACCAGTCCCGACATGTTATTCTTTATCTCTGGAGTTGAATTGAATAATGGATATTCTGTCATAGGTATTTCCATAAGGTCAAAATGAAGTAACCTGTTTAACAAGTATTTCATTAGAGAGAATGAAAAAGGTAGACTGAGAAATTCTAGTAAAAGTTTGTTATATAATTTTAAATGCTTTAGAATAACGTCACAATATCCTGCTTAAAAAAAAGGTCGGTCCTTTGTGGAGGATGTTATTAGTGAAGTCCTTGAAGCAAGTGGTGGAAAATGGCTTTTTCATTACTTCAAAGGCAATATTAAAGGACCATGAAATTCAAAGCTCCTGGTTTTATCACAGACATTTTTATATCAGGATTTAAACATTTTCCTACTCAACATTCTTCTAGCAACTGTAGTTTTACAGGAAAGAATTGTTATAATTGCCTGGATCATAGTATGATTATTAACTGATAGGCATCAATTAAGCTGATATTTAAATGGAAGATAGTCATATCAGATAAAAGTATGATTATAATTAAATGCGTCAAAGGTATAATCTGCTTTGGGAGTACACTTTAAACCATGTGATTATTTGTTGGAATATAAACTGTCACAAAAATTCTTCTGCCTATTCCCCCTTGTTCACACTCACTAAGCATAAATAAAATGTTCCATACATATTTCCCTAATCTCAATGTGATTATGTAGGTTATAATGTTGAGGCTGTATTCTTTAGGAATGAAAAGAAGCAAAGAGAAGGGAACCATTGAAAATGATAACCCAGGATCACTCTGTGAATGCAGAGTTGTCAACACACTCGCGTTTCCCAGAGTTAACCTTTTGGCTCCCAGGATTTTCCCATGTATTATTATTATAGCATTAGCACAAATACAATAATAATGTGCTTAGAGATTTAGCAATTGTGGCAAGTCACTACTTTTATAAATACATAAAAAATTATAATACTTGTTACATAGCAACATCCATAAGTTTAATATATTATTTGTTTAACTACTGGGGATCAGAGAAGCCCCACAAAAAATCAGATTCACAGATTTTAATACCAGTACTTTCTTAAACACAAGTGCTCTGTAAGACCACAAAGAAATTATTTCATCATTTTCATACATCTTTTTACTTGGAAACTCTTGAAAATAGGAGAGTTTTTTATTTATGGCGTATGTCTTTTCATGTAAACATGAGACTCTGGGGAACTGCAGGAAAGGGTGTCAGAGCCCGCAATGAAAATACCATGTCTGAAACTTACCCGACCTCTAAATGGAGCCGGTAAATTCCTTTGATTGATTAGAACAGTTGGAATTGGGTTTTCTCTTGCACATAACTGAAAGCATCCTAACTGATAGGCCCTGTAGAGGATGTAGGCAGTGTCCTGCTGAGATCCCCTGGATTTCTTCTTCCATCTCCCCCATTTTTTGTGCCCTATTTTGCTTCCAATGGCCTGTACCTTTGACACTTTTCACAAAGCTGCTCTCAGGCTACTGGAGCTGGCTTGCTTATTCACTAAGAGAGCCAAAAGTGGACATACACCCTCCCCAGGGTAGGCTTTTGCCAACTACCTCCCAGTAGACAAGCATGAAGCCCAGCATCCTCACCCAGAGTAAGAAAGACCCTACAGCATATTTACACTCTAGGGCCCACTTATGAGATCCGCACCTTTGCTGGACTTCTTCCATTCCATATCCAATATATGCAACTCACTTCCAGTTTCTCCAGGAAGCATTTCTTCACCAATGACTTGAGCACAAATCCTCAATTGAGATCTTCCCTGAGGGAATCAAGCTAATCTCCACTGGTGCAGCTTTCTATGTGAAGCACCTGATGTGGAATTGACAAATGTGACTGGCTCAGAAGCCACTTGCCTTCTCTAAAACTATTGTCTTTTGCTTTACAAGTTAAATAAATACCAGAACATATGTAACAATAAGACACATGGCAGAATTGAATTTTAGAGTGAAGTCCAGAGACATCACCTAGTGAACCTGTCACATTACGTATAAAGAAATTGAAGTCTAGTGAGGTTATGTGACTTATTCCAAGCCTCCTGGCTGCATAATGGCCAGGCCAGTACTTGAAGACAGTGTTTTTTTGGTGCCACAGGCAACTCGTCTATTGCCACATTCAACTGTGGATTTCAAGCATCTTCTTCTAAACACATTTTCTATTTAGAGGCAAATGTTTCACTATTTTTATATATGCAAGAGTATCCCAATAGCTGAATTATCAAAGTGGAATATTATCTACATGAATATGATAAATATAAATTAATGCTTCTTAAGCACATGAACCATGGGATTAGTTAATTTCTGAGCCACAGAATAGACTAGAGCAGGAAGAAATATGACCATAGAAGACAAAGATTATAGACTGTGTTCTTAACTTATTCTGGACACATAGTAGGTACTCAATAAAAGTTTGTTGAATAAAATATAGTGTGGTCCACAAGACATACAGAAGAAAGGTTCTAGTGTCAATCATTGATAAGAGGCAGACACACCTGAATTAAAATGGAAAGAGAAAATGTGTCTTATGTGGAAGAGACAAAGAAATTTATTACTCTTATTCTCTCAGCCTTCTTGGATATGGAAGTCAGGAAGTCGGGGAGCCTTGTCTGTTCCTGGTGATATACCTGGCATAAGGAGACAGATATTTCAGACATTTCCCCTGTGTTGTATTTTTGTGTGTGTCTGCATGTGTTTCGTGTGTAGCCTTTGTCATTCTATAATTCTCATAAGGTCTAGATAAAGGTCCAAGCTGAGCTGTAGGTTGTTAAAGAAGATACTACTGTACTAGTGGCCTCTCCTGGCCTAGCACTTTAAATGAAATGCAGAGTCTCACTCTCTGGAAGTCAGCAGAAGGATGGCAAGAGTGATAAGGAGAGATGGTTAAGGCAATGCTGAATTTTGGAGACAATTGGGGCCGTGGCTACATTCCCCTTGGTATTCACAAAGTGAGGACTATCTCACCTCTGCCATCCCAGAGGGCCTGAATTATGTTTTGTTAATAAATGTATTTATTTTTCTTACATAAATCAAAGGATTTTTATTTCAAATAAGCATAGGTAAGGACTTAAGCAAACCAGGAGTTTAGTTTATAAATTTAGAAAGTAATTTATAGGAATAGGAATCGCAAAGACTTTGCTGTTGAAGTTTGTGTAGGCTTGGGTGTGGTTTCTGTCCTATCTCCAGAGAAGATCATCTAAAGCACATCTTTTAATGAAGGATAACCTGAGGAAAACCCTGTTCTAATATGAAACAGTCAGAGAAATATTTACACATATATATGGATTTTTAAAGATTAGGGGCTTTAAATGAAATTTCAGAAATGTCAGCTTTTTTTCTTTTAATACTCTAAAGCTCAGAGACTAAGAAGATAAAATGCACCGTTGATAGCATTCAAAAGTTCTTCCTATAGTCCTGCCGATATACTAAAAGAAAAAAAAAAAATGGTCAAGAGGAATTGAGGAAGTTTACCATGAAATTAAGTTTTGCTAAATCACCTTTTGCATTCCAGGTACCTTTTATCTAATTTCAACATTTTCTCATGTAATGTTCAAAACTGTCTCCAGCATAGTATCTTGTATATGAAGAAAACAGTTATACAGTAAGGTGAAATAACTTTCACAATATAGTAACAATGAGTTAAAACCTGTTACTCAGGTCCAAAGTTATAGGGAAAATGAATAAACAATGCTAACAAATTGTCAAGTTCAGTTAATAATGAAAGATTTAAAAAAAAATACTTTTTATAAAGTTAATCATTATTTAGAAGAAAAAAATCTATCTTTTACTTTTTTTTATATCCTTAGAAGTGAAGGTCACGGTGCCTTGAAAACTAAGTAAGATATAATTATTCAAGCTGGAAGGGCTAATGGTTTGCTGTAGGATTAATCACCAAGTGGTGGCAGGTGTTCCTAGGCCAACAGACATACATAAAGATGCAGGATGCTCAGGAGCCTGGGGCAAGTCCTGGTTCATGAAGCAGTTCCTGTAAATTGAAAAATGTGCCCTTGAAAGTTGATTAAAGTGAAATCCTGTATATGAACTCCATCTTCCCACTGACTCTTATTTGAAAACAGGAGTTGTATTCGATTAATCAACAAATATTTATTGAGTGTTTGTTCAAGGTACAAGTTTCATTAAGTTGTACAAAATGGAGAGTAGGGCAGAACTTGAGACTAACTGGCTGAAGAAAGGGTTTTGCTTTTTTTAGTGACAGAGAAGTCATTTTAGCCTCTTGCACAACCATTTCTAGTTCTTTCTAGTGCTACACATACTCAAAGCTTAGCTTATCATTTCCCTATTTTACTCCACCTCAAATCATTTAAATTTAATACTAAGCAAAACCTGTTCACTGCCAGAGGCAGAGTATGAGAAAAGTCAAGATACTATGATTGCTCGTTAACATTTATTTACCACTTACTATGTACCAGGAAATAGCCTAAGTTTTTAAGATGTATTAATTGATTAAATCCTAATAAAATAACCCTGTGAGTGGGCACTTTTATTATCCCTGTTCTATCTATGAAGAAACTAAGATGCTATAATGTTACGTTCACACTCTGTGAAGGAATAGGGATATTCTCAATGAGACATGAGGCACGGAAGAGAGATGGGGTAAATTTTTAGATGAAATGGAGAACAATTGAAAGGATGATCTTTATCTTCTCCACAAATGGGAGGCAATAAGGGGAGAGGGTGGTGAAAGGGAACTAACATAGAACTAATGTTATTATGGCTTGGCACTCTGATATTAGGCACTTTACATAAAACTTTTACCTACTGCTTACCATAGCCCTTCTAGGAAGGTGATATCACTCTTGTTTTATAAAATAAAAAATAATTTTTTAAAAGAATCTGAGAATAGTTTACAAACTCAACATTGTCTACCACCAAATCTTGGCTCTCTCACCTGTGCCATGTAACTTCTCAATTTTCTAGTTGGTGGGAGTGAGCTTAGAAAATTAAGAAAAATAGGACAGGTTTAGAATAGTCACTATGGGAACTGAAACCCAAGCCAGCAGAAGTAGCAAGTGAAAAATTGCCCAGCAAAGCTGAGAACTAAATCTGAGGATTTGCAATCACAAAGTGTGACATTAAAATGGAGTCAATCTGGATGATTAATTGGTTCCCTACAGCAAGGCAGTGTGCATGGCATGAAGTTTGTTACTGCTAGGGATATGGCGGTAAATAGACTGGTGCAAGTAGCACTTATAATACTGGTGACACAGAGACTTAGAATATCAGGCAATAATTATAGATGATACACGCCATGAGAGAAGAATAGAGAATGTCATACTTCCTTTACTTTAATTCCAAAATTTCACATTTTAACATCGCAAAATTGGGACATATCTTAAAACAGGTGGGATCTTTTTTCACCATCAACCAGGTCGCTGTCATGACTTAGTTGTGATTGTCTGCACTTCTCAAACTTGGTCACGGTGTTCATGTTGCCTTCACTTCAGTTGGGTTGTGCTTGTTGTGAATACTAATGGTATTGATTTGTATGTGCCATTCAAAGGGTCTTCTGAAAAAATGCTCTATGGTTTTGCATTAAAAATTTATACAAATAGAGATATGGAAATGGTGCTTGGAGGCATATATGATATGTTAATGAAGCAAGTATTTATTTTAATGAATTAAGTATTTCTATTAATGAAGTGTATGACAGGTCCATATTTGTTTCTACGAAGCAGCAACTCAAGTGCTTTACATGACCTACACCCAAAAGTAGATATAGCCAGTAATGTTTTGTTACTGAGATAGCTGAAAAAGTATTGCAGTTCTACCAAAAATGGGAGAATAGTAAAATTCCTAGAAATAGATGTATTTAAGTTATCTCTTGCTATATAACAAATCTTTCCCCAAATAAATGCTTTCAAACAATGATGATCATTTTATCATCCCTCACGGTCTCTGTGGCATAGAAATTTGAGAAGGCCTTGCCTGGGTGCTTCTGGCTCAAAGTCTCCCATGCAGTTGCAGTCAAGAGGCTAGACCAGGGACAGCAGGGAACTGAAACACCTGGGAACTGGTCAAGCATCTTTCTCTTTTCCTATAGTCTCAGAGCGGCTCCCTGTGGTCTCTCTGCATGGGCTATTCGGGGCTTTGAAAGGTCTTGGCAGTCCCAGAGCACTTGGACTGTTTATGTGACAGCTGAAAGCTTCAAGAGCCGGTATTTCACAGAACAAGATGGCAGCTGAATCACTTTTTACATCCCAGCTTCAGAAGTTATACAGCATCACTTCTGTGCATTTTCTTGGTTACAAGCAAGTCAGAAGCCTGCCCAGATTTAATGGGAGGGAAATTCACTTCACCTTTTGATTGGAAAGCAGCAATTTCCATGAAGAGCATATGGGCAGGAAGAAATTGTTAAAATACAGTCTGTCACAAGATGAAAAATGTCAAAGCGACAAGAGACTGGCATTACTGATCCATTCATTGTTCAGGACTTAGCATTAAAGCACTGAACTTCCATTGAACTTCCTGTTGACTTTGAACAGAAGCCAGCTAACTTGAAAAAAAAATGAAACTACAAAGTCATGCTAATTAAACCCTGGTGTTATGGAAATAAGTGGTCGATGCTAAAGGTGTTAAAGAGGTCAAGATCATGATCAGCAGTTACATATCTTTTGTTTCTAAATGATTCTGAAAGAGCTCACTCAGTGAGCTAAAATAAGAATTCTAGGTAATAACTAGCAACTTTAACTTTTAGCATACTTTTACTTGCAACATTTTTCTTTAGGAGTACACAAAATAATGGTGTGTCTTACAATTTATGGAATCTTTGGCTTTGATAAAGGACAACAGTGCCATGAAAGCAAAAAATTGGCAGAAATTTCTTCTTCTTCATATAGTAAGAAGGCCCAGAGAAGAAGGAAGTGGTACTGAGAATTTTAAAGCTTTGAAAGGCAAAAATGAGACTTAAAGATGAAGCAGGGAGTCAAGAAATATGATTGAAAAACACTTTACACTCAAACCCCATCTCATCTACTCAGGCTTTGTCGTATCACTCTGTAAGTAATTCTCTAATCAGTCTTTGGACTTTCCCTTGTGAAATTCCTGCCAATACTTCACAACTCCTTTTAGGTCCTGCCAATCTGCCAATAAAGAGTTTTCATCAGTTGCCACCAGAGGACGGGTGAGGTGGGCTGGCAGGGCAGGACTCACTTTATCTGTTTTACCTATTGAGATTTGTTATAAGGTAAATCCCAATTGTGATGATGAATGGGGTTCACATCTTGAAAACAAAAACATAAAAAATCACTGTAATATACCACCCGCTTCCATGCTCAATCTTAGCACATACCACTAATTAGCTATCATCCATTTATTCAATTAATACCTACTTATGAGCACCCAGTAGCAGTGATGAGAGTTCCACTTGTCCCACCCACATTTTCACCAACTCTTGGTATAATCTTCTTTTAAAAGTTTTGTTATTTTATATAGCATCATGGTTTGCATTTGTACTATCTTGGTAACTAATGATATTAAACATCTTTTCATGTGCTTTTTGGCCATTTCTATACCTTCTATTTTGAAATGTTTGTTCAAATATTTTCTCATTTTAGTTGGAGTTTTTGTCTTCTAATGATAGGCATTTTTTAAAAAGCACAGTTTTAAATTTTGATTAACTTTATGGCTCATGCTTTTTGTGTGGCATCTAAAATATATTTGTTCTTTTTCTAGAGCTTTTATAGTTTCAGCTTCCACATATAGGTATGATCCATTTCTAACTAATGTTTCCATAGGATATAACAGTTGAGTTTTATATTTTTTAATTTCTCCTTATTAAGAGTCAGTCCTTCTTCCTATCACTGTACCCTTATTTCTTATACCCTCTAATCTCTTTTGATTTATTGTCTTTAGTATTCTAGGTAACCAATCAAGCTCATTGGAAGACACTATGAGACAAAACCTAAGAGATAACTATTTTAAATGCATGGGTATTTAATATATCTATTTTGGCAATATAAAAGCCTGATTTCGCTGGTTTTAAGGATCCCATATGTTTGAAATGGCCACATAACAGGACCTCCAGAGAAGTGACATATTAATTCCTGTTCTATAATATTCTGAGTTGATTTTATAGTGTATCATTTATTAAATCCTAGGTCATCTATTTTACTATTAGTAATTCTCATACTGTGCCTAGCAGATGCCATTCACATAAAAAACACTTGGTAAATTAAATATGTCTGGTGATTGGCAGCAAATAGAAATTACAGTATTTCAGACTTACTATTTTCTAGAGCAGCAGACTTTCTTTTTAGCTAGTGTATATTTTTGATGATATACTATCCAATTTGTGAATATTTGATTATTTACATATTGTATACATATATTATATACATACATCAATATTTAACTTATCACATTAAAATATAGGAATTGAAAAGAATTAAAATAAATCGAAATAAAACTGTAATGTTTTCATCTTGCACTTAAATCATATGATTTTGTACTTGGAGACATAAGATTCCCATTTTTAATTGGATTCTAAAACTAAGCACTAGTGTGTGAATGTTATTACAATGAAATTTCAAGTACTGGATTGCTGAATAATCAATAGAGAAACTAAATACTATTATATTTTGAACTCAAATCAACTAATAGAATTTCATATTAGTTAATAAAATTTTCTTTTGTAAAGTTACAATGAATTGACAGTAAAACTGTTCTTTAAAATTGTAAAACACCATAAAATTGATTTCAACCAACATTTTGGTTAAAACATAAGCATTTCTGCATTGTTTTACCCCAAAACACTACAGAATTATGAAGAAAATTGCTGTGCATTTTCTATGAAAACATTTGAATGCCCCCCATACATCTATACAATTTTTATATTTATAAACATTCATTGTTCAGCATGCACCTTCTTTTCTCAAGTGTTCAGCAGACACTCTAAATTAGCTAACTGGTCTCTTGTCATGGCTGAAAATACAGAGCCTTTTTATAAAAAGTGACAGTAAATATGTTCATGGCACCAGTCACTTTATATGCAAGTGAAAATTCCACTGGTGCAATGACTTATGATTAGAGAAGGGCAAAGAGTGTGTGAAGAAAGAGAATCAATGAGAATAGTGCTTCCCATGCCTTGCAGTGGCTCACAGAGAATAATTCTTTTTAAGGAAGTGAAATCACCTTGTTTTATGGCAAGGCAGCAATCTCAAGGTCTACATGTTAAGTTTTTTTTATTATTATTGAAGATTCAGAAGTGATTTAGAAACATGACCTGTTAGAACAATTCAGTGTGCCAAGTCTATTTGCAAAAATTGTGTTATAAATCATGATTCATTACATGATTGTGATCAGCATAGTGTTAGAAATTCATCTCTCTTGATGATAGAGTCCTTTCTATATAGTTCCTTTTATGTAATAGAATAACCCCTATCCACATTTTCATTTGTTCTTTTTTTTCTTTGTTCTTTTTTGTTCTTCTATTTTATTTTTTGCTCTATTTTAAACTACTTTATGCTTTTTTTTTGTACTATATTTTGTAATCTGCCTTGTATCACAGTACTGTAAGATGTATCATCGGGATAAAATGCCATGATAAATAAAATCATCTTTAGTTTTTCTGAGTCTCTGGACTTGGAGGTTCTCACAGATTATAAAATAATAAACAAATGGATTTCTGAATAATGGAATTGGGGAGGGCTTTAGAGATCTACCCTAGTCCCCTTGTTTAAACATGAGAAACTAAAACCCAGAGAGGCCAAGCAAGTTGTTTAGATAACAAATCCAAGAGTGATAACCCAGATTTGCCTTATTCCCAGACCAGGGCTTCACCCCTTGCCTAAATATCTTTTGTGATTAAAACCAACTGAATTGTTCAAGTGGCAGTCATCATCTTGACGGCTAAACCATTTGTGACAGTTGTCTCTTTAAGAACTCATTCAACCATTATATGGTATTGATGGAATACCTACTATGTGCCAAGACTATTGACAATATAGCGAAAAACAAAAAAAGCAGAGCCCTGCCTTCATAGTCAGCCTTTTAGTAGAGTGAGGATGATAAACAGAATAAATGAGTGAAACAAATAGTATGCAGGATGATGATAGTGTTTTGAAGAAAAACAGGGAAAGGAAATTGGGCATAAATTTATATTTTAGTGTTGACAGGGAAAGGATGGCAAAATACTGAGTGGTATAGCCAAAAAAAAAGAAAAAGTCACAGAAATGTGATATTAAAGACCTAAAGCGTTAAAGACTCATGCAACTCATTTACTTCATGTCTATGGAAAATCTTGACTTTTTCCATAGGAAAGAAAGCTAACATTTTCATTCATCTCTCCTTCATCTTCTGCAAATAGTCAACCCAAGCAGATGAACATCCTGATATCAAAATTTTTTCTTTTACCCAAAATATTTGCAGCAGTCATGTTTCTTTTATGTTGCACATCTATGGGCAACTATAATTTTGCCCATAAAAAATGTAAATGGAATTAGCCATCATTTGAGAGCTGGGTGTGGAAAACTGGATTTGTATCACTTGGGTCAGGGCCTGCTTTTCTATTTATTCTCTGCCCATCATTAAACTTAATCTACAAGGCTGAGGTGAATCACAGCTTGAGAGATCTCTACCACTTGGAAGCACTTTACCCTGAGGCCTGGAAAGCAAAGAACAAGAGAAAAGTCATTTGTTTACTTTAAAAAGAAGCAGTTTTCTAACAATGACCATACCCTTAAACATTGTTGAAAGAAAAGAATTCTGAATGTGCTCAGAAGGTTTAACCATGAACTAAATTTTATCGTAGGTAGAGGAGAACTAGTTTTTTGATTGTTAATTTTCTTATATTTTGGGTGACGTTAAAAGAAAAGAACTTTGATTTAAAAAATTTCAAGAAATTCTGTATATCTACCATAGACAGAAGTAAATATGAGACTTATAACTAAAAACATATTATGTATGGATACATAAACTACATATCTACATATAACTATACATTCTCTTGAGAGGCTTTCAGATTTCATTTACATGTATTAGTTACAAAAATTATGTTATTTCAGAGGAAAGATATCTTTATCAAATTCCAAAAGCCACCATCACTTATTCCTTTATTCATTTGCAAATATTTATTCAGCGTATACTGCCTGCTAGGCACTGTACTAGGCACAATCTATATGATAAGTTCTAGAACTATCTTTCTTATAGTTTATGTATTTTCTTATTTCTTTCAGATCAAAATCAGCTGTAATCAGATGCTTATTGGACAAAGGCCTATTCAAATTTGTTTGTACATTATAAAAGACAATGAAATCTGAACTGTACGTAGTACCATCAACTTCTGAAAGAAAAATGATCAAGTTTGAATTAAGTGTTAACTTAAGGGGTAGAGAATTGTTAAAAAATGTAAGTGTGCCTCACTTTAATGATAGGCTATGCAAGTAAGCAACAATTCCTTAGGAGGGCAGTGGTGTTATCATGTCTTACTGTTAAATTATAAACCTGAAACTTATTAGATTCTGTTAACTGTAATAAAAAAATTTTTTTTCAATTTTCTGAATATATTCTTTATAATAATATTATAGTATCAAAGAGATGTTAAAACTGTTTGCAGCCAGGGCATGGATATTCAGGGTCTTTAAAAGTTTCAATAACAAGTGGACTTCCACTTATGGAAAGAAGTAGACATACTTTCCCATTTTCCTTCTGCTAATACAACTAAAAACTCTAGACATTATATATAAAATAAACATAAGAAAGTGCTTCCAAGTGGTAGAGATCTCTCAAGCTGTGATTCACCTCAGCCTTGTAGATTAAGTTTAATAAACATTTTGAGAAATGAAGAGAAAAAGGCAAACCAGCTAGAGATCTTAGGACCCAAGGAACTACACAACAGTGAACTCGAAAAATTATTTTTTTCCTTTTAATACCCCAGATTTATTATTAAAGAAGCCAGCAATCTAAAAGTGCTAATAGGTACAGATAAAAACAGCCCCACAAAAGCCTGTTTTCTATCCCTAAAGGAACAAGAAAGGGACAGAAAACTTTTAGACAACAATTGCTCTACTCTACTCTTGGACCCATCAGAGAACAGTAGCCTCTAGTACTTTCTATCGGGACTAAGGCTTGTGGAGGAGGGGAGCTCAGAAACACTTGCAGAAGTAACAGCTGAGGGATACAGGCCCACCAAAAAAACTGAGATTTAATTATAAAATTATAGAAATTTTCTGCCCCACACCTTCATACCATACCAACATAGCTCCAGTAGAAAAACAGTGGCTTCCATCTGGAAGATCTGCAAGATGCAAAATATGTAAAGATATAACTGATTGAACTGAAGAAAGAGGCAAATCTACCATTATAGTTTGAGACTTCTCTCAACAGTTGCTAAAACAACTAGACAGAAAATCAGCAAGCATATAGAAGAACTTAACAGCACCATCCACCAACAGATTCTGTTATGTATAGGACATCCCACCCAACAACAGCAGAATATCCATTTTTTTCAAGTGTCTACAGACCTATACCAAGATAGATCATATCATGGGCCATAAAATAAACCTTAACAAACTTAAAATATTAAAATTATGCAGAATGTTTGACCATAATAGGAAAAAACTAAAAGCCAATACATAAAACAGGAAAACCCCTAAGCACTTGGAAACTAAACAATGCAATTTATTGTTTCACTGTGCAGTAGCTAGACGTCCAAAATCAAGGTTTTGGCAAGGTTTGTTCCTTCTGAGGGCTTTGATGAAAAAAATTTGTTTAGGCCTCTCTCATTCTTTGTAGGTAGCTGTCTTCCTTTACACATATCTCTGCGTCCAAATCTCTCCATCTTTTTATAAGGACACCAGTCATATTGGATTAGAGTCCATCATCACGAACTCACTTTTACTTTATTCTCTCTGTGGAGACCCTACTTCCAACTAACACCACACTGTAAGGGACTGGGGTTAGGACAGCAACATATGAATTGTGTAGGACAATACAATCGTAACACCCTGCAAACAAAAAAAGAATAACTAGAAAATGCTTCAAAAAACTCTACACACATAAAATTGACAATTTAGAAAAAATAGGCCAACTCTCTGGAAAATATAATCTTCCCCAACTCACCCAATATGAAGAAGATTGTTCTAATGTCTCATAACAATGAAGAAAATAGAATTTATTATTTTAAAAATCAAAAAAGGATAAAAAAACTCCAACAACAACAACTACAAAAAGCCCAACTCTGCAGGCCCAGGAGATTTTGTGGAGAATTGCACTAGACAACAATTCTACACAATTTCTTATAGAAAATGTACGAGGAGCAAACACTTCCAATTCATTTTTATGAACCTCATATTACCCTGATTCCAAAAACAGACTAAAATACTACAAAAAAGAAAATTACAGACCAATATTTCTCATGAATATAGGTATAAAAATCTTTAACAAAATAGTCACAAATAGAATTCAGCAATATAAGAGTAATGATACTCCTTGGAGATTGGTTAAATATAATCCATCATATTGGCAGGCTAAAGAAGAACAATTACACAAAAAGAAAAATCAGAGTTGATGCAGAAAAACATTTGACAAAATTCAAAACCATTTTTGATTAAGCCAAAACCTCTCCAAAAAAATGAGGAATAAAGAGGAATTTCTTCAACCCAGTAAAAAGCATCTACGAGAAATTTATGGATCAAATTTTACTTAATGGTAAAAAACTACATACCTTCTTCCAAGAGTAGAAACAGGGCAAGGATTTCTGTTTAAAGACACATAAATCAATGGATCAGAACCAAGAATCTAGAAATAGGACTCACACAAATATGCCCCCACTGACTTCTGGCAAAGCTAAAAAAATAAAATAAAAACAATTTAATGTAGGAAGGACAGCCTTTTCAACGTTGGTGCTAGGCAAGTGGACAGCCATAGGCAACAAAAGAACAGAAGTAAACCTAGACTTAAGACTCATGCCTTAGGAAAGGTAACCCAAAGTGAGTCACAAACTTAAATGTAGAATGTAAAACTCTAAATTTTTAAGGAAAAAATCTTTGACATTTAGGGTTCAGCAAAGAATTCTTAGATTTGAAACTGGAAGTACAATCTATAAAACAAAAAACTGGGGAGGGTGACATTAACAAGATGTCTGTATAAGGATTTCTAGCACTTGTCTCCTCCCAGAGACACCAATTTGAACAACTATCCATGCACAAAAATACCTTCACAAGATCTAGAGATTGTGACACCTGAATGGACTACAGACAATTCTTAAAGACACGTTGGAAACAGTTTCATATCACCCATCACCCCTTCCCAAGCCTGAGCAGCCCAACAGGAGAGAGACACATTGAGATATTTGTATGAATTTAACAGAATGGCTGGAAAAAAAAAAGTGGAAACACCAAATGCTGGCAAGGATACAGAGAAACTGGATCACTTGTAAACTGTTGGAAAGAATATATGATAATAGAGCTGCTCTAAAAATCATTTCTGCAAGTGTCTTAAAAAGCTAAGCATACAAACACCATCCCATCCAACAATTACTCTCCTTGGCATTTACTTCAGAGAAATGAGAATGTACATTTACACAGAAACCTATATGTGAATGATTCTAGCAACTGTATTCATCATAACCATAAACTGCAAGCAACCCAAATACCCAACAAAAGACGAATGGTTAAACAAACTGCAGGACATTTCAATCACGAAATACTTGTTAAAAATAAAAAGGAACAAACTATCAGTACAGATAATAACAGGTGACTTTCCAGAGAATTATGCAGAATGGAAAAAAAGTCAGTCCTAAGAGATTACATACAATATGACTCTACATAACATTGAAATGACAAAATTATAGAAATGACAAATTATAGTAATAGTTGCCAGGAATTAAGGTAGGGTTGGCGTGGGAGGTAGTGGGTGTGGCTAGAAAAAGGGCACCAGAGAAATTTTTGTGGGAATACAAATGTTGTGTTCTGCCTGTGTCAGTGTCAACATCCCGGTTGTGATTTTATACTGCATGTAGTTTCACAAGATGTTGCCATTCAGAAACATCGGTTTAAGGATACTCAGAATTCTCTGTATTACTTCTCACAACTGCATGTGAATCGACAATTATGTGAAAATAAAATCTTAATTTAAAAGATTCCACCAACTCTGTGCAAAAGGTGTGACTCCTTAGTTATTCCACAAGTTCCTGTGTTTGCATCACCTTGGGAGTGGAGACACAACAATACTGGGTCTATAGGACCAGAAGGAGAGCTTACTATTCTACAATTTCTCACTGTTCCTTAAGAAAATAACTTACTCCTCTGTCCTCTTCCTTCTCCATGTGTACATACAGTTGCACATATCAAGTTTTCCTTATGATTCAGTTTTACCCTGTATCATGGTTCAAGCATAACTCCCATTCTTTTTTTTTTTAAAAAAATTCTAAATCTAAAATAAATTTATATTTTAAATTCATTTTTCTGTTATGGTAGAAGATTGCTCAATATATTTCAGACTTCATTTCTACTGATGACATACTAGGAGGGAATCTGATGTCACTAGGACCATTACGAGGCCTAAAGGAGACAGAACAGCAAAAGAGTAGAGAAAAATATCAAAGTGGAACCCCACGGTCTCAGCTGTGACTTCATAGGCTTGCATTACAGTCAGGAATCTTAGGTTAGCTGTCTCTTTTTAGAACTATTTGACTTTAAATTTTTACTACATGTAAATCCCAAGGATGCTGTATTCATTAAGACTGCTCAAGTGGTTTCTGCAGCCTAGAATTGGATAAGATGTCTGATTATGAATAAAAATTCACTGCAGAGTGTTGTAAAAAGGGTAATGAGGTGCAGGTGGGTCACTGAAATCCATCGACAGGGCTAAGTAAAGAGCAGTTGATAGATACATCTGTATGCAGCAAAGAATTTGAAGCTTTTTCCTAGACTTGAGGTCTAGAAAAAATTATTTTTTTCATTTGTAACAGAAAAGCTTTAGTTATTCTAAGACAGCAATACCTGCCTTACAACGCAGAATCAAGAGCTGAGGGCAGCATACCTGTTAGGGCCACCCATGATTCATCTGGAAGTAACTCATACCCATTCATCCTTCCCTGCAGGACCCTCTTTGGCAGAACAAAAGTGCCAAACAAAATCCTCTTCTTCTAGAAGACAGAGGGGGCAGAGAGAAGCAGCACTTCCACCCTGTATTTTCTCTTCCAGCCAAGCATCGATCACTCTGTAGGTTCTATGTTTAACCCCAGTACTAATTCTCTAGGTCTTCTCTGAACTACTTTTAAATTAAATTTAAGCAACTATTTGCTCCATTAATCCATGCGGCCCGTTAGCACACTGTGTGCATTTACTGTACAGTATTGCAAATGAAGTGAAACTTCAAAGCCATTTGATAGGGATGGGAAAAGGGGGGCCTGATATAGCCAGAAGGAAGTCATAATCTCCCAAGGATTTCAGCAGGAGAGCTAAACTTAGCGGCAGACTTCACTTTTCATTTAACTTTAAATGTATAGCTACTTGGAGCATCTTGGGACCCTGCCCTGTGTTGCAGATAAAGCCTAAGGAACAAGGAGGAGCATAGATATGTACCTGGTCAGAATGCATATTTCCCATCATCTTAAATTCTCTTTCCCCGCACAAGTTACCAAGGAAACAGAGTTCTTGATGTTTTGCTTGCAAAAGAGTTTGTGGTAGAGAGAGACTCAGAAGACTGGGAGGAAAGGGACAGAGTCCAAAGACAAAAGCTGCAGCCTCAGGAGTTGACTGAGGGACTGTCTGGGTCTCACCAAGGGTCAGAGGGACAAGACCATTTTGCTTCCTTCTCTTTCTGGAATTGGGATACATGTACGATGGGTGCATTTCTCTACTTTGAAGTGGACCAGGCAGGATCGGGTATAATTAGGGAAGTCAAAAGGAGGTCAACATGGATCAGGAGCCCACCTCTAGTTCCCAGTCACACCAACCACATAAACCACACACAAACCACACACACGCATATATACACACATGCTGTCTTCAACAGTAAAGTCTAGTTTTTTTCTATTTGTAACTCAAATTATCTTACAGCAAGGGTTTTTTCAAAAACACTTATACCACAGCCCCCACAATATAACCTAGAGGGACATAGACAAAACATCCAAATCTAATGATAGGGGGAAAAAAGTTGTGTTTCAAAATCCCTAACTAAAATCAGATACTCTCTTGTCCAGTTATTAGTCTTTGGACTCTAGTCAACAACCTCTCTTACTTCCCATTTTGGTACAATCTTAATTCTAAAAGAATTTCTCATGCTAGGGCATTCCTGGAAAGAACTTGTAGTACTTTGGGAGAAAGACTGAAAGCAGCCCAGAAACAAACTCGACAACAGAAAACAGTACTAGATAATGAATAGTGAAATGCTAACAGGCATATATATATACTCAGGTGCAAAAAAAAAAAAAAAAATGGTTCAGGTAGTGTGTCTTGAGGGCCTGGAGTTCAGAGGTGCGGTTAGGCAGAGATAGAATGAGCCACAGGTTCTCCCTTGTAAAAGCTGAAAAGAAGTGTCTGTCTTAGAGACCTGACTTGGGTCATTTTCTGTGTACCTCTATTTCCCCCCTGGGTGAGTCACCTGGTTGTTTATTTAATTTTGAAATCTGAAAAGCATATTCCTTTCCCATCATAGTTGTGCTGGCAACAACAAATACAGTGAGAATGCTTAATTTCCACCCATATGCTGAGTAACAAGTCGCTCCTGGTGACTTGTTCACTTGCCTGTACTTGAGGTGTGTGTGTGCATTGGATTAGAATTGCTCACAGAGAGAGCCTTTCTGTTTTCAGATTTTCGTGTAGCCATCTATTGCCGATGTGGTAGTGGTACAGTTTTTCTTTTCAGATGAAAAATGACTTAGAAGCAGATAAAAAGGAAGCATCTGATTGCCCTCAATCAGACTCTGGCTTTTAGTTGTCATTAACTCAGAGGCTTATTTGAAATCCGTTATTGACAGTAACCCATTCTTACCCTGCTTATGTGATTCTCAAGTCCATGTGCAATTTCATGTTTTATTTGTTCTTCCTGCACTGCTTCCATGGTGTGCTCATTGTTATGCACCATTTCTGGGAAGTCTCACCTTGGAGCGTGCTTAGAAAACTGGCAGAAAACAGAGTTCCGTCTGTGGGTTAGCCGTGTGGAAATGACAGTGTAAAAATTAAATTGAATTTATAAGCCCAGTTCTTCATTCCTTGCTTGAGATAGCAACTACAATTTGAAATGACGTCATTTTAACCTTTTTTAGTTTCTTTACATCGGAGGTATATAATGCACATGCACAAAGCCAGCTAAATTGTTAAACCTTTTTAATTTCCATCAAAATTCTCATTGGACTAAAAAAAAGTGTCTACCTCAGGCTGAAAGTGAGCTGAAATCTACTTAAAAACTAGCTTGGAGGTGTGGGTGTTCCACTTCTCTGTTAGCAGTTGCTGACTCTACATGAATATATCATGTATGCACATGTGTTTGTGCCTCTGAATGCACATATGTGTTTTCACATCGATCTGTTTCTCTACACCTCGTCCTCTGTGCCAATTAAATCCATCTCAAGGAGTAATAGTCACGTCATACATTATTGTAAGTAAACAAATGTGTCCGTTAAGATCATTTCTTACCCATACGTCACCTCTAACCTTTGTGGAAAATGTCTTTTGCATTAGCATAAATATTAAGAAGATGCCATTTCTGCTATATATAGGGCTGCCTTCAGCTAATCAGTTTTTCATGCATTTAAATAGGAATATTAGAATGATGGTAATTACTTTAGTTTTCCATGAATGATCCATCAGACAGTGCCTTTTACTAGATGGTATTCCTCAGGATAAGTAGGACAGAGTTAAATTGTTAGCTGAGTTGGATGAAATATCTTCAGTGTTTGGTTGGTGCCTTTAAAAATTGTATTCTTACCCCTACTATGTTTTCTAAGTATAAAGGTACAAGTGTTTTTGGAAAGACTACTTTGAAGAACATAGAGACACAGCAAAATTATAATGATTATAAAATAAGACCTGTTTATTAAGTGCATGAGAAACCAAAGACTTTTAGACAGACAACACAACCTTACACACACACACACACACACACACACACACACACACACACACAAATACAACACTGGATGAACATGGAAAAATGCATCGTATTTTTTGATAAAGTGCCTTTTATCAAAATGAGACCTTTCTTCCTTCGCACAAACACATTTTTGCAGTGTCACAAATTACTTTCTCATGTAAACCTGCACTTTAGAAGGTTGAGTTTAAAACAACTTGCACTTTTGTGCAATATACACTTATATTCTTAAACTGCCTTTACTCTCCTGGAGTTAAATATCACTAATGAACAAATATTTTGAAGAGCCAAGAGTTCTGTTCCAGCCATGCTTCCTTCTTTGTTTGCACAGCGGTGTTTGTTTGCACCAAGATATCGAAATAATTGCATGTTTTGCTTCATTGTTTTCTAAAACTTAGCAGAAAATTGGAGAAAATGATTGGTTTGATACTGCAAAAAAAATAGTCTTTTAACATACAATCTAGATAAGGACAGAAATTTCAGCACGTGTTGAAAGTAGCAAATCTTTAGCTCAACAAGACAAATCTGTATTCAACAGGAAGGAAAAGAACAAAAATTGAAGCAGAATATTTTCATATTTTAAAAAACCTTCCACAAAATTATGTGCTTATGCATCTTTATATAAATATGTAGAGAAATATCAGTGCATTCTTGCAAAAGCCTAGAATAGGACACACCAGATTGATGGCAGTGGTTGCTCTCAGGCTGGAAGTGGGATTGTATGAAAAGAAGGTAAAGACAGACTTAATTCTATTTCAATATTATCTGTATTTTTACAAAATATATTTGTATATTATTTGGGTGTTTAAAAAAAACGTAAAAGTAAATAACTACAAGAACATGTATAAAAAGCTTGAAATACATTGGCAAAATTTCCATCTAAAAGGTGATGTTGAGAGATTTTAGAGAACTTTTAATAGCTCAGAATATAGAAGATCCTTCTAACACTCCAGTCTATCTTTGAGATGTTTGGCCCTCATATTTTTTCAGGGAAGTTTCATGCACAAAAATATAGGACTACCTGCACATTGTGAAATTTAATTTGCCTCACAACTCAGTGGTGTTCACCAGGCAAATGTAATGATTTCTGTGATATAAGTCTGCTGATGGTGCTGAGGTTCAAGAAGGTTTATAAGTTTTCCCTAGTTTGTATGGCTGTAGGCGGTAGTACTGATCATGTACTTGTGAACACATCTTTGGGTGCAGGTCCAATGAGCTGCCCTGGTTTCTATAGACTGAATGTGTTTCCCCTCCCATGTGCAAGCTACTCAGAATAGGGTATTTTGGAAATTGCAGCAGAGCAGATAAATCCAGTGGTGGAAAGGCCCTTGTTTTCCTAAAAGTCAAAGCCACTTCGGTATCCTTTCGTCCCATAAAATTTTTTTTCACCCTTTTGAGGAACAAACTATATTATGTGCCTTTTCATCATTATCAGCCACCAATATTTCTATCTGCATAGTGTGGTCTGAGGCATGCTGGTGTAGCAGAGAAAATAATATTGGGGTGAAAGGAAAAAATGGCACAGGCCTATTAACCCATCTAACCATTAACAATTCCCAAATGACTCTGTAAAGATAATTATTAAGCTTTTTTTTTTATAGAAGCAACCTAGAAAAAACATGATCTTTGAATTCTGACAGATATGGATTCAAATTCCAGCTCTGCTACTTAAAACATTAGAACCAGTTCCTTGGCCTAAACTGTGGTTCTATAGGAATTAGAGTTATGCTCTCACAATAGACTTATTGTGAGAATCAAATGTAACAATAGGCATCAAATAATTTCCTCAGCTTGGCACATGCTCGGTACTCCCAAAAATGTTAAGTCACTGTCCCTTCCTTTTCTTGCTTCCTTCATATATTTTCTTCTTATATCTTACTTCTTTTCCTGCTCTTTTATAAAAAGTTGTTTTTCTTTTGCAAGTATGTTGTACAGAGCTTAGAATCTACAAACAAACTCGGTCATGCTTTAAATTCCTATAATGGTTTGGATCTTAATAAAGTCGTTCTACATACACTAATCTCATTTTCCCTTCTAAAATAAATGTGTTGTGAACTATCAGCCCTTGATAAGTTTGCCATGATTCTCCAGTTACTCCTATGTCATTGGAATCTAGAGTATTAACTCTTGGAGAATACAAATGTGATGTCAACATAAAGCTCAGGAGATTGTATTTTATATACTCACATGTTTCATGCCATCAGCACATTGTAACAACAGTGAAAAAAGTTTAAGTAGATAGTGGCTTTTGTTGCCGATATCGAGATTTATTGGCTCAAGAGTTATTGATCATGGGCAAATCTTGACCATTATTATGCCTCGAGGACAAATAAATCTTTATCAGCTGAACATGAATCAATATAATTATGCTCCACTTATACACATCTTTTTCCTAACCATATTGGGTTTTCAACCAAATCATGAAATATGAGAGAAACTCCTTACAGAGGCACTTGTGAAGAATTATGCCAAGAACATGCATGCTCATACTTGATAAAGCGAAGCCCTTCCAGCTCTTACCGACTGAACTGAGGTAGATAATCTCAGCAAAATGTAAAAGTTTATTGTTGAAGATACTAACTTAGATTTACAAAAATATCGGGCTAGAATAAAAGACTTTAAAACTAGAAGAAATTGTGACAATCGTATTTACTAGAACAGGTAGCTGAGAGAGGTTTAGGAAGTGAAAGCAGAAAAGCTGCATAAATCCCATAGAATCTGAATTTATTCTAAACCTTCCTCAGTGATTTTGATGTTCAGTCTTCAGGGAATGGCTCAATCTTTTATTAGATGCAATGTTATCTTTCAACATTTTCTTCTATTTGCATGGCCTAATTTCCTGTCTTTTTGTTTAAAACAACCGTATCACCTTTGGTGCAACTGAAACCTCCAGTACCTCATTGTGTGACCTTTGGTTCTTGCTTATGATCTACTGTAAATTTACTCTAAATGCCAGATTGTTTTCCTGTTAAGTTTCAGTTTGTTTTTGGTCTGGTATTCACTCTGCCAAATCCTTTTATGTTTTGATTCTGTCATATTTGTTCATTATCTCACCCATCTTTGTTTCATCTGTATGTTTGATCAGCTTCCTCCTCTATCTGAATTCCAAGTACAGACAGAAGTTGGTCCAGAGACAGAGCCTTATCATACCCCCGAGTCCATATACTCTTTTAAATGGTTTGTAAGACCAGATGGGGCATCCTCCTGGTCTAGCTCTGCATCTTATACCCATGCTCTTATGTTAGGCTTTGTAAAATGCAGTGCTGAAATAAAAAATATATATATCTTGAAAAGGATTCAGGTGATTTCTAGTTAGTACCAAGATGCTTGTTAAAACACAAGCACAACCTTAATTATGTGGGAGTGTGATGAATATCTGGCACGTGACTCTGAACTCTTAGATGCAGGAAATCTTTATTTTCTTTTCTGACCCTACAGTCAGATTTAAACTGACTCTGTTTTTAGTGCCCTTGGATTTCCGGTTGACCCCCATAGATAACTCTTTAAAACTCGCCTAGATTTGCTGTGACACTGTTGCTAATGGAGACTGGAAGAGATACATGTTGTAAAAGTCCATCCTTCATCTTTTTTTTTTCTCTCATGATCCAGGCAGATGTAGCAAAGCAAACTGAAGCTGATCATGGTTGGCATGATAATTTCATGGGGTGCAATGCCCAGTTCTAAGAATTCAGAAAAGAAGTAAAGAGCCAGGGGAAAAAAAGAAAGAATTACAGTATTTGCTTCTTTAATTTTTTTAAATTAAAATGTTCTTCCATGATACTTAGAAATCAAAGCATAGCACTTCAGATGTGGATGGTAGTTATCCTAGGATCACATACTTAGCAGCAGGTGACTATTTGATTACTCAAAGCATACAAAACGCTCTGTAATGCTACAGTGAGGCACAAACACCCCTCACCTGGCATTTGCCACGTGACTACATGAAATGGTGCATCATGTCAGAGAGCAGGCAAGGAGGTGGACTAAGGGAGGAGGTTGTGTAAAGGGACCCAGGCAGTTTAAGAGGGTGGCTGATTCCTGGGATGGTTGGCACCATCAGGACAAAATCCACAGCCCAGTTTACAGCCATATGTAACATTCTTCCTTTACCTTGTGCATTGCTTTACAATCTACAGAGCACATTCTCACCTAACTCAAATAACTCCTCCGAACAGCTTTGTTTTAAAAATCCTAATCCCGCATTTACAGAGAACACCGAGGCTCACAGAGGGCTGGTGACTTGCCACAGGACATCTACTTCTTATAACAGTGTGGGAGCTGAACTTGCAAGTAGTGAACTTAAGTTGCCAGTTCTCTTTTCCCTAAAACACAGCTACCTACTTGTATAGAGAGAGGTTTTCTCTATTTATTCTCCAAATATTTCTGTAACACCAAAGGCAATTATGACAGTCTGCATCCCTCGGTCTATCTTTATGATGATGGTGACTAGAGTCTAATATTCTCTTACCCAGGCTCATCTCAGGGCTTTCTGAAAAAGAATTTTAATTGTGATCATTCCACATGCAGTGGCATTTGATATGTGCTTCTTCATGATGTCGATAGGAAACCCTCGTGGGAGCCATTTTTTATAAACATATTTTTTAAAACTCTCTCAATAGTCATTTAGTGGTGTATCTATCCATTTGCCAATTTTAATGAACCCATGACAGGCCATTGCTATGCTTGGAAATGGATGTTTGTCTTGTGGTATGGTAAGAAGAATGTCCCAAACCAGAGGTTAGATTTGAGGTGTAGGCCTGTATCTTCTGTCAATTTCTATGACTTCCATGTGCCTTTCTAAGTCTAATAGAGGAAAGGTAACCAGGGGGAAATTAGGGGACTCCTGGAACTTCAAGGAGCATGGCTGGCATGAGACAGAGAGCACTGGTTTATAAGTCAGAAGCCCTGGTTTCCAGAAGAGGCTTTGCTGATACTGTACTATGAGACTTTGATGAGGTCATCTATTCCACTTCTAAATTTCCATTCTTTCATCTGAAAGAGGATTAACGTTACTGGCTATATAAAAGCAGCCGATGAAGTGCTATAGAAATTTAAGATAAAATTGCTATAGTATACAAATTTTATGAAAACCATAATAATGGTTTTTCTTGCAAATGCTGAATCACTGTCTTAAAATATAGCCCATGTAAACATCTTTTAGCATAGACCCATATCATTTCCTTTGATTACTGTTATAAACCTCTAACAGGCAAAATTGAGAGATATGTTACTATACATAGCATGCACAGATCTTAGGCAGACATAATGCTAAGAGCTGAGTTTTCCCTCCACCTGACTTCTTTTCTCATGAACTTGACTGTAAGTTTATGTCTGATAGGTAAGCCCAGCTCATGAAAGAATTTAGTTTCAGCATAAAATCATCAAGTGCCTACTGTCCAGTGCTCAGCAGTTTGTTCAACTGTCCAGGACTTTCTTGACCTTTGTGCATGTTTGAGCACTTGAATTCATATTTCCTCCTCAAAATTCAGACATGGGTGAATAAAAGTGATCGTTTAAATAGATTTTTGAGGCAGAAAGTTGAAACATGCCTCCCTTTTAAAAGCAAGCAAGTACTGTCAAACCACCTTAGCATATGACAGGAGTCACTGCAGTGAAAAAACTGCTCACATCACAGAAAGGCATTGCTTGGATGGGGACAGGAGCAAGCCAGTGATGATGGACCACGATAAGATCATGTCTCCACTGCTTTATAAACAAAAGCTCTTCAACAAAACCAATGTCAGCAAAAGGTTCACATATTCTTGCTTTACTGAGCATGAAATGGGATTGAAAGATGATATTAAATGGATTATTAAACTGAAGAAATGATGTCTTGTGATCTTTCACACCAAAGCCTCCACTTGAGACATGAGTTGTCTCAGTGAAAAACTCTTCAAAGACTCAAGTCTTTTATATGGAACCTAAGCTTTTAAATGTTAGACTGGAAGTTTCATTTTCTATTTCTGTATTGGAACCATGATCCCTTAGGAGATTATCATCACTCTTCAGTTATTTTATTCTTATGTCAACATGTAGAGAAAGAATGTTTGTGAGAACTTACAAATTTCAAACACAGAAAACTCTTGATTTTTTATGTACCAGGAAGAAAATTATTTAATTTAAGGTACATAAACCTTTTTAAAATTTTTAGCATTTTCTTCACTGATTATTTTTTTAATTTATATAGGTCCCACATTAAATATAATCAATGTGTTTAAAACGAAGTCTCTTTTATTAAAAATCCAAAGAACTAAACAGATCAAGTTATCATTATTTATCATTCTTATATAAATGAAAATTGGCATTTTTATACAATTAAGACCCCAGCCACAGAATGACATTAGTGGCAAATATGTACTTTACTGCATATTTGAAAGTTGCAATTATTTTAATATGATGATTCAGGTAATGAAATAGCATCAAACCTAAATATGATTTTCCAAGTCTTTAAAAAGACTCCAAGTTTTGTTTTTGGCAATATCATAGGTGATCATAGATAATACATTCTGAATCGAGCCTTCCTCTGAGAAGACATAAAAATACTGGACTTTTAAAAAAGTTTAAATACTTATTTGAGATTGTGAGAATGTTAATATTTCATTGAGATCAAAAACTACTTGAAGTAGGAATGAGATGTGAATCGATTGTTGAAGCCAGCATTTACCCTAAGACTGTTTTTTCAAGTCGATCTTGAACGTCATGGTCTCAAGGCAAACAGGAGTTATAAATTAAGGGAATCTCTCCCAGGATAGTGAATCTAATAAGAATACTGCCTAGCATAAAGTCTAAAGACAAACTAGAAATAACCTGGTTCTTCATCAGTCACGCATATCCTAGGAGAAGTAAAGAAACATGCCTATCTGGGTAGAGCAGGAAAAAATGACACTGGCAGGATGACAACTTCCCCTGACAATCTGTAACAACACCAGATGTTAGATGGGTTCACAAACCAAAGTCACACATTTTCCAATCACTCATCACCATCAGATTGGGAATGCACTGTACAGTAGTCCAGGTATGAAGATTCCATTAGTGACTTCATGGAGGCAGATGCCAGTCTTCTGTGGAGACCCACCTGCAACTCAAGCTTCAAAGAAATGTCCTGGACAAAGTGTGAAGGAATATGCACTTATAGCGAAGAGCCTAAAAACATGAGCAAAAAAGGATCCATAAACAAGACTTTAGTTACTGGGATTATCAGAAACAGAACATACAATGAATATGTTGAATGTTTTTTATTAAAATTGTTGGGGTGACATTGATTAATAAAATCAGTTTCAAGTATGAATTGTATGTCATATGTGTATTGCATTGTGTGTTCACCACCCAAATTAAATTTTCTTCCATCACAAAATATTTGACCCCCATAACCTCCTCTCTTCCCTACTTCCCTCTGGTTGCCATTAATCTACTATCCCTGTTCATGAGTCTGTTTTTCATGTTTGTTTGGTGCTTTCAGTTTTATATCCCACAAATGAGTGAAATTATATGGATCTTAACTTTTTCTGTCTGAATTATTTTGCTTAGCATGATTCTCTCAACACCCATTCATGTTGTCACAAATGGAAGTATTTCACCTTTTCTTATGGCTGAATAATATTCTTTGTATATACATACCACATCTTCTTTATCTAATCATCTATCATAGCACACTTCAGTAGCTTCCATGTCCTAGCTACCATGAACAATGCTGCTATGAACATTGGGATGCATGTATCTGCAGATAAATGATTTTGAGTTTTTGGGTAAACACCCAGAAGAGAAATTGCTGGGTTATATGGTAATTCTATTCTTGATTTTTTGAGGAATCTAAATACTATTTTCCATAGTGGTTGTACCAACTTGCATTCGCACAAGCAGTGTGTAAGAGTTAACTTTTACTCTACAACCTCTCCATTATTTGTTATTCCTTGTCCTGTTGATGATAGCCATTCTAACAAGTGGGAGGTGATATCTCGTTGTGATTTTAATTCTGTTTCCCTAATAACTAGTCAAGTTGAGCATCTTTTCATATTTCTGTTGGCTATTTGCATGGCTTCTTGGGAGAATTATCTGTTCAGGTCTACTGCCCATTTTTTAATTGGATTATCTTTTTTTATTGTTGAGTTGTATGAGTTTTTTTGTTTTGTTTTGTTTTGTTTTGTTTTGTTTTGTTTTGTTTTGTGTTTTTGAATGTTAGGCCCTTATCAGAGGCATTGCTTGTAAATCTCTTCTCTCATTTGGATGGTTGCCTCTTTGCCTTGTTGATGGTTTCTTTTGCTGTACAGAAGCTTTCTAGTGTGCTACAGTACCATTCATTTTTTTCATTTTTGCTTTTATTTACCTTGCCTTTGACGTCAAGTTCATAAAATCTTCTCTAAATCAAAGGTCCATAAGTTTAGTACCTATGTTTTCTTCAATGTAATTTATTGTTTCAGGTCTTATATTCATGTCTTTGATACATTTTGAATTAATTTTGATGTCTGGTGATAGATAACAGTCTAGTTTCGTTCTTTTACATGTGGCTTTCCAATTTTCTTACTGCCATTTATTGAAGAGATTTTCCTTTCTCTATTGTATGTTTTTGACACCGTCAAAAATTATTTGCCTATGGAGGTTTATTTCTGGACTCTCAATTCTATTCCATTGGTCTGTGTGTCTGTTTTTCTTCCAATACTATATTGTCACTTTGTAGTATAATTTGAAGTCAGGCAGAGAGATACCTCCAGCCTTGTTCTTTATTCTAAGGATTGCTTTGGTTATTCAGGGTCTTTCATGCTTCCATACAAATCTGGTGATTTTTTATTCTATTTCTTTAAAAAATACCATTGGGATTTTGATGAGGATTATATTAAATCTGTATAATGCTTTAGATAATAAGGTCACTTTTACTATGTTGATTCTTCCAACCTAAAAACATGGAACATCTTACCATTTCCTTGTGTTTTTTCAATTTCTTTTAATAATGTATTACAGTTGTCAGTGTATAGGCTCATCCTTTGTTAGGTTTATTCCTAGGTAATTTATTCTTTTTGTTGTAATTGCAAAAAGAATTTTTTTTCATTTCTTTTTTGAAAATTCATTGTTAGAGTACAGGAAAACTATAAATTTTTTTCATGTTTAATACATTTAAAAAAATCAAAGAGACTTGAAAGTATGTGCTAGAAGCAAGAGATTATTTTTAAAATGGTCAAGAAGATTTGAAAAGAACTATATAGAACTTCTAGAAATAAAAAATATATATGTAATGAATAAAACAAAAATCAACAGAGGATTAAACACAACTGAAGAGGGAAGTAGGAAACTGAAAAATAGATTAAAAGGAAATTTTCAGGTTACAACACAAAGAGAAACAAGAAGTTAGTAATATAAAGAGTGAGTTGAGAAACATGAAGGATAGTATAAGAACTAACTTCAGTATAATCAGAGTCCTAGGAAGAAAGAATAGAAAGAATAGATAGATGAAATACTAATTCTCAGAATTAAAAAACCCTTCAAATCCAAAACAAAATAAATAAATACAAAGAAATCTACTCTTAAGAAGCTCACAGAAAAACTGAAAAACACCAATGACAAGGAAATTAAAAGTCTTAAAGATAAAAAATTCTAGCCCAAAATGTTTCCAGAGGAAAGTCTACCAAACATTCAAGAAATAAGTAATTTAAATCATAAACAAACTATTCATAATTATATTAACAGAGGGGTACTCATGAGCCATTTTATGAAGCTATGATAATCTTGTTTTCAAAATCCTGAGGATAGTTATTAAAAGGGAATAGTTATTAACTAATCTCACTCATGCATAGATAGGCAAAAATTCTAAATAAAATATTAAAACAATCTTAATCCAGCATTGCATTAAAAAAAAAGATAATGCGTCATGATAGGAATATTATTCCCAGGCAAATAAGATCTATTTAACATTAGAGCATCTATTAATGTAAATCACCATATTAGTGATTTTTGAAATTATATGACCCACTTAATAGATGCAGAAAAAGCCGTATACACTATCTAGGAACCTAAACTCTGAAAAAATTTCAAGATGAAAAGGACTGACAAGATCTTAGTTCTTTGAGTAAGACTAATAAATTCCAAATTTGCCCCAAGTATTCTTTGTCTATTTAATTATTTATGCCTTCCTCATACTTACGAAAGAAATATAAACATCTTAGATGAAAAGTTTACAAATGCAATGGAAACTTAAGACTAAGATAATAGGCCATGTGTACTACACATAGACCCAAACTCAGATAGTTTTAGCGACCATGAGGGATCTTATGCCTTCCTTTGTAGAGGGAACTGGGAATTTAAGAAAATGAAAATGTGCTCTTCCAGTATTAAAATTATTATATTTTCCTTATTGAGCTTGAAAATAATTATAAAATTTAAAGTCAATTACTTTAATATCAACAAAATTAGTAAAAATAGGTTTTTACTTATTTTTCAATTAAAGTCTGGAGAATCACATAGTTTATCAACAATGTTTTTATTACAATGAAAGGCTGGTACCAAAAAGCAGTTTGCAGTGCCATTAAGAAAAGCCTATGATTTAAAAGTTAGTATTTCATGGTGAAAAAGCTTTGAAATAGGCCAACAATGGGGAGGAGAATACCTATGAAAAGACAACTTATGAGTAGGCAGTTAGTTGTTTTAGGATTATGGCAGAGTAGGCAACATTTAGGTGAATTTTACTTTGATATTCAAATAGCTTTCTCCTTTTTAATAAAGAGATAAAACCCATAAAAATGATTAAAGAAAATGACCACAGTTTCATTTGTCATTTTTTCATATACAAATTAGGAATTTAGAATAGAGCCAGGTATTAAATTACCTAAGAGAAAGCAAGTAATCAAGTCAAATTACAATTGGAAATTACTCTTTCAAAGAGCAAAAGCAAAGAAAAGAAAACAAACAACAACAACAAAAAAAAACATGTGTATGACTCTGCTTTTTCTCAAATTCACACACAGTACTTGAAAGGAGAGAAGATAATGCTAAATGGGAGACATTATTATCAATTCATTTTTCATTTGTACATTTTTGGTAGCTATGGACCATTACACATGCCCAGAGCAGAATAGCAGTTTGCCTGAGAGAAGAGTAGGAATGGCAAATGGTGACTTGGAGTATCAACTACAAGGTCTTTCAGATTCATCAATTGAAATGAAATTTCAGTTGCCTAAAGTTCCCTAATTTTGATAAGCTACTTCTTAAACTGCAATAGCAGAAGTAACTAATAAAAGACTCCTCAGGGAGAAATAGTCTTTAAAAGAATAACTTCACCATTTAAAATAGCTTTTACTCTTCATGTGCAAAATGAATTTTATATCATCAGTAAAAGAACTTGTATACAGCAGGTCCTCAGATAACATCATTTCATTATGACATTGATAAGATGCTATAGGAATTTAACTTTGTTTTATCAGTTAGCCTGTGGAAAAATTGGTTTTATTATATGTGGTTTTGCTTAAAGTTATAGAACCTATCAATGACATTAAATGAGGACTTATCATAATACAATGCTTAGCTTCCAAGGAATAAGAGCTGTGAGGTTTAGTGAAGTCACCAGGGGATTGGATGAAAATAAAGTAGAAAAAAGAAAAAAAATAAAAGGCACGAATTTTAAGTGAGCCCAGTTAACATGGATTACGTTTTTCTCCATCCACTTCAGGTGTGAAGCAGGTGGAGAGATGAGTTTCAAAGAGTTTTGTCTTGCTGGTGTATCAAAATGAGAGAGGGTGCGGTTCTTAAATATATATATCCAAGGGAGTTATTCTAATATCTGCCCATAAAATTTTAATAAATGAGGTAAAGACATGGGAAGGGGTGAGATTATATGGAAAGGATGGAGGGACAGTGAAAAAAGAGTGGTTGATAAACTATAGAAACTGATGGGACTGAAGGATTAAAATGGGGATCCTGAGGAAAGAGCATGAAATATGTCAGGTGGTGGTCATAGGGTGGGAGGTTGAAAGTAAAGATTACATAGTAGTTACTGATATTTACAAAGTCTAGAGGTAGTGACCATGAGAGTGAGTGGCTGAGGAAGGTGAAAGACAAGGTAATAGAAAGAGAGAGGTCAAGAATTGAGAAGCCAAGGTATTGAAAGCATTTCCTACATGGATAAAAACTCATCATGAGATATAATAGGAGTAGTTTCATAGAAAGTTAGCCAGGAGCTAAAATATTGAAGAATTAAGAGGGAGTACCCTGGGGGTTGGCAGATAACTGCAACAAGATGGTAGAGTCTGAAGGCATAAGATTCAAAGGTGTTTGTTTTTAAGAAGAAAGAGGAAAAAAATCCAGAAGAAGCAGCAAGAGTCACAGAAGACTTGTACCTCACTTCTGGATCTAATGAGAAAAGACTTATAGGAGGAAAATGGCTGCCAGGCCAGCTATGAGAGATGAAGGGGAAAGAATTTCCTTGGTGGTACCAAGGTTCAGACAGGGCAAGAAGTGAAGAGAACATTCAGAGAAGAGGTCAAGGTACAGGGATTTTGCCAATGACTGTGAATTCCAGCTGGTGCAGAGGAAGATTTCCACTTCCCAGTTGCCTGATGGGATTTAGTGTGCAGGAGATGAAGGTTGACCTGGGCTTCACATGATCACTAATGTAACAGGGATAACAGCCATGAAAGTGGTGAGAATATCATGAGTATCGTGGGGCAAATCAGGAGGTGGTCTTGCAAGGAGTTTGCAAAATTCGGGGGATCCCCTATGATCCCAGATAATAAAGGTAGTGTCATGTTAGAAGTCTCTGGATCTGTACTGTACACAGCTCAATTATCTTATTGTGTGTGCCTTGACCTTCCAGAAAGACTGTAAAGTCCCATATCATTGTGTCTTTTGCCCTGTACTTTCTTTTTCTAGTTGACTATCATACTTGTTATGGGTCAAATTATGTTCTCTTCCCCCAAAATTTCTATATTGGAGTCTTAATCCCTCATACCTCAGAATGTGACCTTTTTTGGAGATAGGATCTTTACAGCAGTAGTCAAGCTAATGTGAGGTCTTTAGGGTGGGCCATAATCCAATATGACTGTTGTCCTTATAAATAGGGGACATTTGGACACCGTGACATACACACACAGCTAGAATGGATGTGAGTAGGAAGTCAGCCAGCTATAAGTCAAGGGGAGAGGCCTGGAACTGACCTTTCCCTCACAGTGCTCAGATGGATTCAACCCTGCCAAGACCAGTTTAAATAGATATATATATTTAACACACACACACACACACACACACACACATACATATACATTCAGTTACACTTGTTAAAGATGGTAAAGCAGAGTTTATTCTGTATCACCGTGATAGGTATAAGGACCACTAGGATTTTACAGAGGAAAGAGATTGGGATCAATTCCAAACACAGTGGGAATGTATAGCTGGTTAGAGCTGAGCGCAAGAAGGGCAGAGGATAGAAAATTGGAGAGAGAAATCAGGATAAACCATGCTTCTTGCTAACCTAACCTAAAAGGATTCTTGCTGAAGACAGTCTGGGGTGACTAGACATCACCTAGGGCATGAGAGAGGGTGAGAACCTGATCCGATATAGAGGATGGAGGCTTCTGGTTAAACTGATTTTCCAAGGTTCTTGCTAAAACTAGATTTTATGACGAAGTACCTAAGAGATGGTTTAGGAGACTGTCTAAAGTCTAGTCAAGCAAAGAATCTTTATCACACCTTCATCTCAGAATTCTCCAGAACTGTAAGACCACAAATTTCTGTTGGTTAAGCCCCCCCCACACACACACACCCCAGTGTGTGGTATTTTTTTACCCTAGAAAACTAATACAAAACTTCTGTGTAATAAGCTTCTTAAGAGCAAGAACTTAATTCCATCTGTAGCTCCAAGGACTAACAGCCCAGGCCTTACTTAGATTTAACTGCCATTTAGATCTTGTGTATATAGGTGTATTTTCTTTTTATTTGAGTGTTATTATTAACTGTAGAGCAATTAGAGAAAGAACCAGTGGAAATATCTGAGGATATATTCTGCAGGATTAAATTATCATAGCATCTTGAAAATTCTTCCCAGGAGTCAGATAATGGCTGCACCGTATGGCATAAGCAAGCTGGACCCAGCACCATCCACTAAGGTTCAAGTGACAGGCCTCAGCTTTACATGTTACCAAAACCTCCTTATTGCTATTTCTCTCTCATTTACTCTACTGTTTAGGCGAGTGAGCCCAATTTACAGACAAGTGTTTCCTCTCGATCCTATTCACAGGACTTGTATTGACCCGGTATGTAACTTTGCCTATGTCTTCATACTATACAAGTTAGAATCTTTTTTTAAAAAAATCCTTTTCTATTGAAAGGAATTGGGGCCCTGGGTCAAGTACACCTCTGATATATTATTAATTATATTCTGATAATTTTTTGAAAGGATGGAGAATAATTTGAGGAGCTTTGGCTACCTGCATGGATAGAATTGATAATGGTGGGGAAAAAAAACATATTATGCATAGCCTTGGAAGTGGAATGTATTTGAATGAGATTAAACATATTTATCAGCAGTGAGGGTGATGGTTCACAGTGTGATTTGCTTGGCGATTCAGCTATCTGAATATGATGAGATCCCTCTAACTCACCTTCCACTGCTAATCTCTGAATTCACAGTAAAATACCCAAAAGCTCTAAGATTATCATTAAAAGTCAACTTCAGTAAAGAAAAAAAAATTAAAAACAAGAAGGTCAGCAGAAATGCAAAGTTCTAAATTAAATCTGAGAAATTATTATGCAGAATTTGGCACTGCCTAAAGTGCATTTTCACATTCATATTCTCTCTCTCTCTCTCTATATATATAGATAGATAGATAGATAGATAGATAGATAGATAGATAGATAGATAGATGATATGGATATAGGTAGATATAGATATAGATATAGATGATATAGATATAGATGATATAGATATAGATGATATAGATATAGATGATATAAATATAGATATAGATATAGATAGATGATATAGATATAGATATAGATGATATAGATAGATATGTATGTATGTAATGTGTGTGTGTGTGTGTGTATGTGTAACTTGTTTGAGGAGAACCCTAAAAAGATTAGCAATATTTTTAAGGTGTTATGGATCACTGGCTTTTTCTCATATATTTTATATGTATATATTACATATAACAAAACTTGAAGAGATGTTAAGTCTGTAAAAACGAATATGGGTGTGGGATATAAGCGAAGTAGTTCCTCCTGTTATTTATTGTAGTATAACACTTACCCCCAGAACTAAGTGGCTAAAACAATACTATCTCTTATGGTCCTGGCTTCATTGGGTTCGGCTAGGGGTTCCCATCCTCACCTGGGGTCTGTCATGGAGTTGCAGTCAGAAAGTAGGCAGGAGTGTAGACACCTCAAAGGACTTCTCACTCACATGCCTGGCAATTGATAATGGCTGCCTGCTGGTCTCTTACCTGGGGCTCTTAGCCAAACATGCATAGGCAGCTGCTGCTTCCCCAGAGCGAGCATCCCAAGAGGATTCACTGACAACCCACTCATTAGAAAAGGCTGTATCTACAAATCTCTTGGAGATAAGCTCTTCTTCATCTTGGTGGGTCTCCTATGAGGCAATGCCCTTAACATGCCCAGGGACCTTTTGTCTGTCTGTCTGTCTTAAGCTTTGTAAGGTCTTAAGGAAGCATGTTAGAGTCATACTGTTGACTTCATGCTTAGACCCCTTTTTCTTGAAACTTATTACCACTTTCTACCCTGGGTTTGATTTTTTGGATGTCATGTTAATTTTGGAATCATTTGTCATCTAGAAGGGTGAATGAAAAAGACTGTTACTTTAAAACCAGAAAATCCTGGCTCCTTTAAATTTAACAATTATTTCTTTAGTTTATTTCTTTCCTTTCACATTTTTATCATAGGCCGCAAGAAGCAGCCAGGTGGCAATTTCAATCTTTTGCCTGAGAATCTTTTTACTTGGATGTCTGACAGTTGGTGCTGGCTGTCTGCTGGAACCTCAGCTGAGGTTTTTGGCTGGAACACTTACATGTGGCCTCCCCATGTGGCCTGGGTGTTCTCACAGTGTGGCAGCTGAGCTCCAAGAGCAAGTATCCTAAAAAAAGACCAAGTAGAAGCTGCATCACCTTAGATAACCTGGCCTCAAAGTTACATAGCATCTCTTCCTCTGCAGTCACAGGCCACCCAGATCTAAGGGCTGGGAACACAGGTCCCACATTTCAGTGAGAGGAATGGCAATGCCACCTCATAAGGACAGCATGTGGGATGGAAATCTTGTTGCAGCTATCCTGGGAAATCCAATCTGCCACACTGGAGGTATACACAAAAAGCAGCTATAATGATTCTTAACTTCAGACCACCAAATCACTCTAAGACTTTCATGTTTTTCTATAATCACTTAACGATTTGTCAATGAAATCCAAAATAAAATTGTTATTTTCCCTGATTCTCAGCCTATAATAGCAAGCTCTAAATTAAATAACCAATGTCCAAATATCAAAATTAGCAGAACAAAATAGATGAAACTGAAGGAATTTATTTTTCTTTTTTCATGTTAAGGTCTGAAAAACATATCATAGTGGGCAAAGCGGAGGAAACTGGTAGTTTGGAAGGCAGGTAGTGAGTGGAGGAGTTTCCTAAACATACTGGTATTCTCCTTACCTTATTCAAGTCACCCATGATGAACCAAACCCCTATCGAAGAAAACACCCCAACCTTTTGCATTTAACCCCATTGCAAGTCCTCGATATCACATCTCAATCTTAATATCACAGTGCATATGTGTGCAGTGTTTAATTTCAAATGTTAAAAGGTATCTGAAGCCTAGTCAAGGAGAACCAGTCATAAGAGAGAAAACCTCTGTGGGTGGCATCTTCCCTGAGTTATCAGACACTCAGACACATCTAGAGGCACACTAAATTGGGCAGATAAGCGAATGTTAAGAGTGCTCTACATTACGTCTGCCATGGATAAAGGTTACAACCATGAATCTTTTTCAAATGGAGCTGATTCTTTTATACCAATTTCTATCGATACCTTTTACATAATAGTACTCCCTTGAAATAAGTTCCAGCACTAAAACTACCTTTAGTAAATTCCACCAACATTTCTTAAATCTTGATTCTGCCTTAGGCACTTAAATCTCCATCCCCATTTTCCACCCCCAGCCGAGCTACAGGGGACACAAATGACAAGCAGTTCTTGCTCTTAGGGAATTTAACATCTTAGAAAAGGATGGAGGTCTAGGGAGGAAAGGAGAAATTGAAAGACACATACATACCTATTAAGAGAGCATTGGACATGGAGTCAGAAGATCCCATTTTAGCCAGAGCTTGCCATTAAAAAGTTATGTAACTTTTGGCAAGTCACTAAATCCCCTTTATTCCAAGTTGCCTCATAATTAATAAATATTAATTTTCTTCCTCTTACTATTTTTCTCATTTTTCTTTTTTTGTTAAAAATGCATGATCCTGGTACATAGTACAGCACTCACTGAATGTTCAGTTCATCATGGTCTAGAAGTGGTGATGGTAGAGGTGTGGGAAGGCTTTGTAAACTATGGAAGCTTATAAGGTAAGGTGGTCCCTCCCATTCATAAAAGACAAAATATGCAATATCCTCTTGAAACCTATAATTCTCTGCTCTCCTTCCAGCTCCCCAAACACTCCCTCTTTGCTATTTCTGAAGACTCTGGGGGCTTCCTCATCTCCACTTTTCTTACCATTCAGAGCCCAGTTCAAAGACCATCTCAGCTCTAAATTAGCCCAATCCCATGAGGTTGAATATGTAGCTCAGCCCACTTTCCTTCACCCTTCATCCACACCACAATGCTAGGAGTGCTTCTCTCGTGTGTATGTAATTCTTTGTTGTAGTGGGCTGTCCTGTGCATTGTAGGGGGTTTGGTACCACGCCTGGTCTCTAACCACTAGTCCCAGTAGCACTACTACTCTCCCTCATGACAATCCAAAATGTCTCCAGACATGGCCAAATGTCCCATGGGAGTAAAATCTTCCCCCACCATTTGAGAATCTTTGAACTAACCCAATGGTCTAGATGGACTAAACTGCATTCATTACAATACATAGTCCAGTTTCAAATCAAAGACATTTTTTCCTAATGAAGTTAGAGAATATAAGGTCAAAAGTGGAAGACTTCTCCCTGGGTGAGCACGTGATCCCTGGAGCTCACCCCTCACTGCTAGGCCACCACTCAGATCTTTGTCAGGACTGTGATCCTTGATCATTAAAAAGCCAGAGCAGCAAAAGCAGTGTTGTGGTTTTATTACACCAAAACGTCCCTGAAATTCAAAGCTACATGTTTATCAAGTTGTATTCCCCAGTCACTGTGACTACCTGTGCTGCCTTGAACTGCAAAGAAAAGACAAAATGATTGAGTGGGGTTTCTTTTCTGTTCACATCTTGTACGTGAGTTCTGTCTTAGTCTGCTTCCTAAATAGAATAATCAATGCCATTATCTCTTCCTCCCTCATCTAAATCACATCAGGACGCTACAGTAGATCAATAGTTACAACAAAGACAGCTGAAGCTTTCATTCCAGGGGGACTCATTACCTGCTGCCCAGGATCAGGGCATGGATTCCACGGAAGGTTATCTACTCTTCCGCAGGAGTTAACAACACTGTCGGTTATTAAGGCCGCACCTCAACCCCACCTCCATGGGCTCTGTATGCACAAAGAACATTTCCAGACCCAAATCAGCATTCATCTTCTTCCTCTGACTTCCTGCTACTCTTCATATTATTTAAGATTGTCTTTTCTAGCACTGCTAAATGTTTAGGACCTCATTGAGATTCTTAGCCAGTATAGGTTGCATATGAGCAGACTCGCATCTGCTGCCATATTACAAAGGCTAATTAAAATAAATTCAGATCTTAAATTAGTCCTTTCTGTAACATTTATTGCCTAAGCCACTGGGTGATAAAATATATAATTTAGTTAAGCTGAAGAGAAAAGTGACTTTTTGATTGGGCTTCCTGCTCAGACCCAAAAAGGAAGAGAAAATAAGAGAATGATTATGTACCCACTTACCAATTTTTTTTAATAGTGTTGGTTTCCCTGTTGGTTCTTAGCTTTGGGGACATCCTATTTGATCACTGACAGAGCGATCAAAAGAACATCATAGACAAATCATTGGACACTATGTCCAGGTCCTCTTGCCCCCCAAAGATTCTACAATGGCTACTGTTTAGACCTAAAATCCAGTAGAGGGAACGTTTGTTACAAAAAGCTCTGTAAGTCAGGAAAAAACAAAATGTTTACTTGTCTCAAATAGTTCAAATTCTTTAAATGGATTTTTTTTACTGCTGCCAATGTGACATTTAGTAATTCAGCTCTACATCTGGAATTCACAGAAGCTCCATCTTGCTCTGTGTATCCCTTTGCATTAAAGGTGGTTTCCCATAGATTTCAAAGACCTAACCTTTGTTTTTTCAAGAGAGATTTATTTTTTAGTTCAAAAAGGAAAAAAAAGCCTTTGTTGGAAGTCTGCTGTATGCATAGCGCTCAAATTCTGACCCAAGTATATTTATCATTTTTCTCGGTGTATTTTAAAGAGAAATATAGCAAAGAACAGAAGTGCCATGACATTTTTATACCTATATACAATTCTCTGGATAGTTGTCTTTTAATACTGAACAGCCAGATTTCTTTCACGGGCTCTGAAATACCCTGGTAACTGCCACCTGTGAGCAGGCGTTTGTTGCTGGTCGTCAGTGGGCACTGGGCCTCTTGGGCCCTCTCTTCTGGCACCTCAGAAAGAGCAGTGAGACTTAAGCCAGGTGTAGCTTCCAAACCCACAGAGGTCAGAGCAGTTTCTACATCTGGTCTCAAAATGATGCCTTGGGCATAGGACTGGAAAGCTGTAGACCTCTGGAGCTTCAGATTGTTTAAGACCCTAGAATAGACATCTCTATTCCCAGGCCATCTGGCTGATGACTAGGCTGGTGACAAACCTCATTAATTGGAATTCAGGCCATTAAGAAAACATTTTAACTTGTGGGACTTCCCCTTTGTCTCTTATAAATTATATTTAAAAAAAAAGAAACATTCCTTCTTATTAGTATTGAACCCATATGTATTCAACCTTATATGTGATAATATTTTTATTAAAAATAACTGTCATCATATTTATTTATTATGTTTCCTATTTGGCCTTAACCATTCAACAGCGATTTTTGTTATATGTTTTCCCTGTTTTTATTTTTCTGTTCCATTAGTATTTATATAGTATCTATTTAAAGTTTGAAGATACAACTTTATATATACGACAGTGTTTTCCTTTGTGATTCAACCCCAACCTCCTCATCCCCTGAGATATACACAAAGTAACAACAAGGTGCCTATGTGTGTTCTTCACTGTTTCCTGAGATCCTTGACTTGGTCTCCTTTCCACCAGCTTCCCAGATCTGGTGTTCAAGGCATGAGGCATTCTTACCTTTGTTTCTCTGCAGATATAGTATTTTCCTTAGACATTATTCTACAAGTTTCTCCTAGGCCCTTTCTAGTTAATCACCTCGTACCTGTCCTGGAATTAAAAGATGCTACCTGCTTTCTTATGGTGAGAAAGCAGGTTGATAGGAAAAGGTTTGCTTTTCTAGGTAGTCATGGAATTCCTGTCTTAGCATTTTAGTTCAAGAATGATTTACTACATTCATTTTAATTTCTCTTGTAGTATTCTACTTGGGATTTATTCTTCTTAAGTCACAGAGGAAATAGTGTATGTGTTATTTATATAAACATACATAACATAAATATACACATTTTAAGACCCTAGAATAGACATCTCTATTTCCAGAAACATTTAGAAACATTTTTGGAATAAGAAGGTTATTCTCCCTGTTGTTCTGTTCTTTCTTGTTAAGCATGATAACCAGAGGGGAACTGTTGGGAATACCATCATGGCCGTTTTTAGGAATTCTTAATTAAAGTTTTTGTTTTTTAATTAAAAGCTGTCAATATTATTTATATAGAATGTCCATCAAGCTGGAATATTGAGGGGGAAGAATGTGATTTCTTAAAAACAACTGAATTAAACTGGACAAACAAGATGCTCCCTCCATGCCCTTTCCAGGATTGTGAAGGTTTCTGGGGTGAAGCTTTTTCTTTTTTTCCTTTTTTCTTTTCATTACAGAATTCCAGTGTGAACTGAGCTCTGCCTGTGAAGACTTTCATGGAATGAATCCTAATTAGAGGTTCTTTAATAAATTGAGACTCTGTTGCCTACAGCTTTTTGACCTTTGTTTCCTGATTGTCTCCCATTAATCCCCTTGCCCTCTGGTGTTGGAAACCTAAACTTTAGGAATTCACTGATTCTGGTTCAATTTGTGGACCCGCTGAGCTTGCTCGAGCCCTTTAGGAGGTTTTCTTGTACTAATAACCATCTGTCACTGCCCAGTTTTTACTACTGCAGTTTGTACGGCTGGAGACCAAGGCAAGGGCCCTAAGCAAACTGCTTGCATCTTTAAATCAAAGAGTGATCGTTAAGAAACATCCCTCCAACATCTTTGCCATATAAAACTTCGAAGTTACATTTGGTGTAGCGCTTTAACCTTTGCCATATTGAAGAGGTAATAATATCAGAATTTGGCTTCCATCCCTCAAGGGCCCATAAAACACTGTGCAGATGTTAGGTTGTAGATCTCAGGCTTACAATTTGTACTCCTGGGTCCTTACCTGTATTTCTTTTCAAACAAAGCAACTGGTAAATTATGGCGCATGATGGATGATCTGCTTTTACACCTCAACCTCTTCATGTTCCTCCTGCAGTGTTTAGCTTTTAAAAGAATGATGACAGGCCACACACTCCTTGGCACTGCTCAGAACAGCCCAGGATATTGAACTTGCTGTCCAAGATGGCCTGTAGACTGGTGACCTTTCTCAGGAAGCACTAAGTATCAGAGTCAACTGCTTCACCATGTCAGAGTTCCCCTTTAAAAGGTTTATGAATTGCAAAATCAAAAAACCAAGCATACAAAGGAAAATTTTATTGCATGACTGTTTTAGGAAATTTGAAATCAAGTATTTTTCATTGAAGAAGTTAGGCAAAAGGATTGTAGAGCATATTAGCCACTGAAAGGTCATGGGTTCAATATGACTCTAAGTCATCATAGCTCCAGGACAAATCTCTCATGAAGTTTTAGAAACATAAGCAAAATTTCATCATAAATACCACTATATGCTATTCATCTCCTTCCTTCCTTCTTTCCTTTCCTTTCCTTCCTTCTTTCTTTCCTTCCTTCCTTCCTTCCTTCCTTCCTCCCTTCCTTCCTTCCTTCCTTCCTTCTCTACTTTTTCCCGCCTTCTTTCCTTTCATTTCCTCTTTCTTATGTCTCCTATCTTTAAAAATTTTTCCCTTTGGACACTATGCAATCTCTCTCCTCCACTTCTTAAAGATAAATTTCTGTAAAGAATATTCTATGCTTGCTGTTTTCATTTCCATACCTCCTATTCACACTCAAATACACAAAAATCTGGTTTCTATCTTTAACAGCCTGTTAAAATTTCTTTCACTGAAATCACAAATGATGCTGCTTATAATCAGGAAATCCAGTAGATGGTTTTCATTTCTTATTTGTCTTTTCAGCATTGTTTGGATTTATGGGTTATTTCCTCCATTGTAAACCTCTCTATTTTATTTTAAGTTCAGTGCTTCAGGTTGTCCTTGCACCTCACTAAGCCCTCTTCATCTACTTCCTTCATGGGCTCTGCTCATCCATGAGCACTGAAGAGAAGCACTGTGTTAGCTCCATGGGAACATGAAGGAGTACAATCTTGAGCTCTGCAAGACATGCACACATACAAAGTTAAACAGAAATGAGAGGGCAAGTTCAAGAAAATATGTGATAGCACATGTAGTTCAGAGGAAGAATCAATAGAATGTGGGTTGCAGTAGTTCAATAGAGTAGTGGGTTGCAGAATATGTGTGTGGCATTTGGAGCTTTCAGACTGCAGTCAGATCTAAGCAGTGATAGTCATGGGACCCTGGGCAAGTTACCTGAGTACAATGAGCTCTTAATGAGAATAGTAGTAGTTGCCTAACAGGATTGTCAAGAGAATAAAATAAAACAATTTGAGTCACTGTTATTGTTGGTATGTAGTATGTGTTTCAGGAATATCTGTTCATTTCCTTGTTTCTTGGAGGAAAGTCTTGAAAAGGCCTATAAAAGAAATGAAGTAGTATTTGGACAGGCAGAGAAAAGGAAGAAAGACATTTTAGGAGTGAATTACAGAATGAGAAAAGGACTAAAGAAAATTACTTAGAATGTGCTTGTGTCAGTACATGGCACCTGAGAGAGGAAAATATGTGTGGTAACTAAAGGAAAAAAATTGTACAGGTAGATTATGGACAGAAAATTATTTTAGGACAAAGATAAATGGTTGGGTTTATTTATTCATATATATATACGTATATATATTTAATATATATAAATACTTTGTTTATTTTATTACAAATATTATACAGATGTGATAGCTTAGTTCATTTCTATCAATAAGATATTGGAATTCATGGTTTGAACTATACCATCTTCTCCAACATGTAGAAATGAAAAATAGGAAGCAAAATTGATAATTAAATTATGTGATACACTAAAGGTGAAAAAGACTATGGAGAAATACAGAGAATGCTGGGTTGAGAATGGTGAGAGTGTGCAACATTAAATAAAGCATTCAGGAAAGGCCCTTCTGAAGAGGTGACGTTGGAAAAAGGTTGGTGAAGGAGTTAGTTGTGTAGATTCATGGGAAAGTTTTTCTAGGGCACAGTCATTGCAAAGTCCCTCAAGCAGGAGGGTTCCTGGCAAGTTTGGGGAACAGCTAAGAGGCTGATACGGTTAGAGAAAATAAGCCAGGGCAAAGGAGGTTGGTGAAAGGTGAAGTCAGAGGGTGGGTGGGGCCAGATCACAGAGGGCCTGGTCAGCCACTGGGGATGGTGCGGTTTACCTAGAGCATGATGGGAAGTCAAGTGAGCATCTTGAACAGCAGGGGCTGACATGATCAAACTTAACTTTTACCAGGACCACTTTGCTGCTGTGTGCAGAAGAAAGCTCTTGGGCCCTTTCTCCCCTCTCCCCTCTCCCCTACCCAAGCCTGAAGAGGCAGAGGGAGCTCTAGGAAAAGAGTGGGTGGACACAGAGGGGAAGAAGTGAACACCCTCCTGGTACCTCCTACCCTTGGTAGTCAGCTAAGCCTCAGTCAGCCTGAGCTGGGAAGGAATTTGTTAGATTCTAGGTGGTTGGATGAGACCTTAGATGTTAGAAAGGTGCCTGGAAAAGATGTGGGACCTGGTGCATTAGTTATGGTTCTCCAAAGGAATAGAGATGGTTAGTTATGGTTCTCCAATGGGATAGATATCACTAGACAGACAGAGATGGTAGAGATGGAGATAGATACATATATACATATAAAAGGAGATTTACTATAGGATTTGGTTCATGTGATTATGGAGGCCAGGAAGTTTCATGATCTGCTATCTGCTAGCTAGAGAACCAGTAAAGCTAGGAGTATAATTCAGTCCAAATCTGAAGACTTACAATCCAGGTGGCTGCTAGTGTAAGTTCTAGAGTCCAAAGGCCTGAGAATCAGAGCTTTGATGTCCTAGAACGGGAAAAGATGGACACCCTAATTCAAGAAGAGAAAGAGAGATTTTGCCCTTCCTCCGCCTTTTTGTTCCATTTGGGACCCCACAGTGATGATACGACCCACATCGTTGAGGGCAGATCCTCTTTACCCAGTCTGCTGAATCAGATTCTAATCTCTTTCAGAAACACCCTCACAGACACACCCAGAAATAATATTTTACCAGCTCTATGGGCATTCCTTAGCACAGCTGAGTTAGCACTGAAATTAACCATTACACTCAAAATTTCACCTGGGTGCAAAGAACAATAATCCAAAGAGCTTGCTGGAAGGCAGTGGCATAAAAAATATCCAGTTCTTGTTTAATTTAATCTATATCAAGTCCACTACATTCGATAGATGATTATTTATATATATATGATATATGTACATGCACACACACATACATACATATATATACACATATATGTATGTATGTGTGTGTATATATATACACACACACACCATTATAGACACGCAATACTGTCAAATCATACATTAAATATAATAAGTTTTAAATTTTTTCAAATTGTAGGAATGTCAGTAGAGGCACCCCAGAGGGTGGTGCTATGCTTCTCCAGTTTGGAGAATACCTCGAAGTCAGGACCCCTAATTGGGGCTGCTAGGGCCACTGGAGTGCAGGTGATCAGTGAGCACTGGAGATGGAGAAATAGGAGACAGCAATATAAAGGTGGTGGACAAAAATGAGGAGCAGCAAAAATCGAGGCTCTTGAGATCTGTCCCACATGAGAGAAAAAGAGAAGGAAGATAAGAGCATCCTGAGAACAATCAACTAGAAAAGAAAGAGCAGGGCAGACAATGACAGAGATGCTCTAGATGGGAAGAGAAAGTAATTTATTTGTGTTATGGTCAAATATGAGGAGACTGCAGTGTTTGAATACCCCAGGAAGGCTTATGAAAAGCGCATTTTATTTATAGATCAGGAAATAATGTTGTAAAATTGAAAGAACAAAAGATAAAGCTACTAAGACAGTTGACAGACTTTAGAACAAGTGTATGAATCTCTTAGTTTAGTCCTACATTCTAAAAAGAATTACTAAAAAAAATTAATCATCTCAGTAAAACAAGACTGGGTGAGGATTTAAGAATATTCTGACTTGAGTATTTAAGAATATTCTAATCCTGGCTTGGCAGATGATGGGCAGAATCATCAGCCAGACCTCCTGCTTAGTTCCTGAGATACAGAGATGCAAAGATGCTGAGTAGGAACACTTTGCAACATGGCATGTTGATAATTTGAAGTCACTTGGCATTCTAAAAAATCTCTCTTACATAATAAGGTTCTTTTATTTCAGAAAGAGTTTAAGTTGGAAATCTTAATGGTCTCATCATCTCTGAGGACACACTGGATGCAAAAGAAAGCACCCTGCTGTAGGAATCTGTGATCTCCCTCTTACTTTGTTGTCTTTCAAGTCTTCCAACTCAGCTTTTACATTTGAGTGTCCTAACTTGAAGAGGAGAGGCCACCCGTACCACTTCCCTTTCCTTAGAGGCAGTCCTGTGAGTTGGGTCTCAGGGAGCTTCAGAAAAGAAAGCTCTCATTCCTGGAGACAAAAGTGTGATATATTAGAACATCAGTAGCTTTTGACCCTAGGGCTGTCACCTAGAACTGTGGACTTAGAAAAGTCACCTAATGGTTTAAGTTTGGGGTTCCAATTAATAATTGTGAGTAGATTGCTGTTTGATGGTTCAGGATATTTTCTTCAAAGCTCTGCTTTGATAACTCTGATTATGCTGTTTAGAATAACAGAGTGAGAATAGCTGTTTAGATAGGAAATTTAGGAATGACTAAAGAAACTGGAAAATACAGTGTGCAGTCAGCCAGGGTTTATCAAACTATGATTGCTAATATAATAATAAAAAATAGTACATTTCTTCTATAAAATCAAATAAGAAATTACTGTGTGTCTTCAAAAATATGTTGTGCCTATACACGATTTGATTATAATGGTCTCTGCCACATCCTCAATATTTAATACCACTCTCATTTTTTATAATATGGTAAAATTTATCATAGCTTTCATCCAAAATTTCTCATATGACTCTCAGAATGACACCATCTAACTGAGAATGTTGGTTTTATTAGCTCTACTTTACAGGTGAAATTCAGAGAGTTTAACTTGGTCAAGGTTATTCAGCTACAAATGACAAATGGGAATCTTGAACTCTGGTTTCTCTGATCCCAGAGTCCATGATCTTTGCACTATATCACACTCCTTAAAAGTGAAATAGATTTGTCTTGTAGGAACTGTTTTTCTGACTGCACATAGGAATTTCCCCAGATTAACAGGCTGGTGGTTTTAGGGAGTGATGTTTCTGAAAGTATCTGTTTGAAGTCCCAGAAGATTGGCAATTCTCTGCCCAGAGGTTTGGTAGCTGGCAGTGGGAACTCAGTCATAGGGATTGGGCTGTAGGAGCAGGACCTAGATACTTAGACTGAGTGTTAGTATGCCATGTGGCTTCCATTTGCTCCTTCAGATCTGTTCTCTACCCTTCTACACTATGCTCTCTGTTCTTGGAGGCCAACCCGCATGGACAGGATCAAAGGACACCCCTGCCTCTGGCTTGCTGTTGCCTTTTGCCAGTGGGAAGCACCAGCAGGAGATTAGAAGGTCGAAGGAGGGTGAAGGGAGTGTTTATTTCCCCAGCTCTCTCCCTGTGAGGTTGTGCTGAGCAGGCTGCAGCTCTCAGTCTCCCATAAGGTGGCCTTCCCCATGGGTTTCTATTACCACTCATTCCCTGAGCCCCTTGTGATGTAGCCCCAAGTGTTTCACTATTTCTTATTTTTCTCTGTGCCTTTCCCCACACATTTATAAATGGTCCCTGTATTGAACTCCTCACATTACCCACGTTGAGTGTGCTTTCTGTTTGATGATCGGCCCCTAACTTGTCAGATCCGACCCCAGAAGCACTGGGTACCAGTCAGGAAATAGTACCTGGATTTGGGCATAGGAGCAGGACAGGGACCTTGCAACTAGAACTTAAATTAGAATGAAAACCTAGAGCCAGAAAGATGAAGCTAAGCACGGTCTACTGGATGGCTCTCTGGTCTTCTGGGAGACAAGAGTCTTCTCTGTTGCTGTGGGTTGGAGGTGCAAGGAAGGCAGCAGATGCTCAAGAGGTGGCATAGAGGTGGCTCTAGCCGTGGACCAAAGGGTGGATGTTAGAATTCTTCCCCCCTCTAGCAAAGACTAACAAACAGACTGTTGACTCAACCCATTTTTACTTCCTCTTGGGCACATAGACTGAGCCAGTGTGCCTGAGTTCTGGCCAATGGAATGTAGGCAGAGGAATGTGCTAGTTGTTAAAACCTCCCTCAGTAGCCTCCACCTTTTGCTAGCTATATTTAAGAGCAGTATATGCCACAATGATATCCATCATTCACTCATTCATTTCTTGATTCATTCATTTCTTTCATTCACTCCCTGAGATGAGACCTGAGGGTAGAGCTGAGGAAGCTCACTCACACGGCCTTCTATTAAGCGGGTTTATGACTGCGGATGTGGTGGACCATTGCAATACCCCATTAAGACTTTTCAGAATTAGACAACATTCTTATGGTACTTCAGTCGTACCTCCTGCAATGGCTGCAGTATAAAACACTATGCATTAGGCTCAATTTTCTATCCTTTTCCTGTTGAAAATGATGGTAATTTTTATTGAGAGCCCACTCTGCAGCAGGTGCTTCCGAAAACTTATGCTGTGATAAGTACGAAAATGTAAGCTTCTAACTAAGTTAAGGCTGTAACTAATTTAAGCCTCATTCGGCCTTTAGGCAGCCTGAATCTTCTTATTGATATACAGGAAATGGTTTCTGATAATAGACACATTATCAAACCCAAAGGCATCTTGGCAGTGCATGCTGAGGAATGGGGAAAATATAAGAAACTTCAGAGGAATTCTCCTGATTTTTTTGCATCCATATGCTTAGATGTTTTTTCCAGTGTTTTTATCCTAAAAAGATCCTTAAAAGCAAACAGAGGCATGCTCTGAGTACGTACTTCCAGGAGCTATTTTCCAGAATCTGTTCTTCTGACATCCTTTCATGTACATTTTATCTTTCAGTACAAATCAGTTGTCCAACAACTCCTGTGATTATCCTCAAAACTCTTTAAATACAGTTTTTGATGCCCCGAGATAAAATTTATAAAGAAGGGGAAAAATGATTATACCCCAGGAGTATCAGTATTCATAGATACTAATTAGAAAATGCAATTTCTTAAATCAAATTCTTTTTCGAATAGGGTTTGCTCAGAGAACATTTTGTTGGCAGACTTTTTAAGGCCGTAAGGTTTAAATATTTTTACCCCTGTGGGAGAAAACCATTCCCGATGTTGGGATCCTAATCTGGGTGAACACTGTGAGATGCTGATTTCCAGAGGGAGCTGTTTCCTGCCACCCTCTTTCCTGAGGGGATGGGGCAGAGGTGAGGTGGCAAGGGTATGCACAGACAGAGGCAAAAGCTGCAGTGTCCTGATTCCCTTGTACTGGAAATTTTATTGCAGATACTTTTGTCTATCAAATGCATTGTTGGATCGAAGTGTCACATGTTCCTTCACAGATGTTATTTCAGATTAAGCCACAGGCAGCAGGGAGTGGACGTGGCACGCATTTTCCTCTTCACTTGGTAGCATCCCATCTCCCAGCAGTCATTTGCAAAGCAACATTACTTGCATAACAATTGAGCTGATCTGATATTTTAGGTTATGATGTCAAGATATATTAAACTGCAGCCTACTGACTTAAAAAAAAAAACACTGAAGAAGGAGAATGATTAGGGCTAAGTTGGGATTGAAAAAGACCTAAGGGAATGTCATCTGTTATGAGAATCTTAAAAGCTTCTAATGACCTGTTATTCCCAAGAGGCTCTTGCTACTGCGACTATCGGATTTATTTTTTGCTAAACAAGCTTTGCATTTGATGATATATTTCTCTATGCTCTAAGACCCACAAAAATTTATTTTGCTTTTTTCTGAATGAAATACTTGGTCAGCAATTCATCATGCAGACATCATCTATACTGCTGTCACTATATTTAGTATTATATATTAAATATATTTATGAATTCTTCTGCTAAGATTCTTATCTGTTTAAGAAGACTAGACAGGCTATATCTGAGGGGCCAAGTGTCATCTTTGCTTTTTTAAATATATTTTATATTCTTAAACCAAAGATGTTGTCCCTGAACATTTTGATGGCACAGAATGCACTGAAGAAAGCATAAGATTAAGGCAAAGCTTTTGAATAGAAAAGCAGTGATTGCCATCAAATCACAGTGTTAATGGGGTAACAGCTCTAATGAATAACTTCACCTCCCTCCATCCATAACATCAGAGACTTGGTCTGTTTATCCATGGCTGTATGTTGGGTACATAACAAGTATTCAATAAATATTTGTTGGATGGATGGATGGATGGATGGATGGATGGATGGATGGATGGACGGACGGACAAACAGACAGACAGGTATACAAGTGTGATGTGAGACTGGAGATTGTGCTTTTTCTGTGTGCCTAGGCTTAAGTCAGGCTTAGTTACTGAGCATCACAAACATTTCCTGGAAGTCAGCATCCTGCTGTTCTTGTGAAGAAGCAGAAGTGTAGAGGGCTAATGAACCCTTAGGAGAAGGACACTGCTTTTCATTAAATGAAGCCAGTTTATTTTTGCCTCAGAAAATGAGTTAAAATTTGAAATTGCTTTCCTCAAAATGGTCACAATCTTTCAAACTAAAGGGCCATCCTAGAGATGGAAGAATAAATAAAAATGTAGAAAAGTCCCTGAGTCGGATTCACTGATTGAAAAGAGTTCTTTTCTGGTGGGCTTGCACACAAGGATGGAAATGGACCCAAAGGCAAAAGTGGCAGCCACTGTGAAACACTTTTGGGTGTGCATTTCTGAGAAGACAAATCACTTCCACACAGACTTGATAATAAATTGATCAGCTCAGCCTCAAAGCAGGCTAAGAATAGGACTGTGAAGCAGTGATAATGAATTATTCTGCTGAGTGTATTAATATTTGGGCAGAAAAGGATGGATTCATTTTAGAGTTAGGCATCATTTTAACATGCATATTATGGGTGGTGGCTTTTTTTAAAAAAATAAAAATAAAAAGAAGAAGAAGAAACAAATGTAGCTGTCCCCTAACGGGAGCAATTTCCCTTCATATTTCTTGCAGCTCTTGTCCCATGAGGCGACAGATGAGTATGTGATAGCAATACTGATTCCAGTGGTGAGATGCCATCTGATCCACCGGGAGAGCTAGTGGATTCAAATCAATGTCAGCTCGTGCCTTCTGGGCAGCAGTCTTTCAGTGCAGGATTTGCTCTCTGGATCAGAAAAACAGCTGGTGACTTGCAATATGTTATACAAAAGACCCTTTAAATGTTTTGTTGTTTCCAGCTATGATGTAGTGTGACTGCTTCAAATATATTTTTTTTATTTGTGTGCCTGTTTGATGGAGAAAAATCCTGTTAAGCAACTGGTAGAAATGCAATACTGGTTTAAACCGGTGTCTGCAGAATTCCAAGGTTTATAAGTGGCTAGAATAAGCCTCTGCCTGAATATACATTATTTTAAATATAAAAGTTTGATCCAAGGAAAGCACTTACTGAAAATCCAGTCCTGCAATTGCCTATAAAACATAAGCATGTCTAAAACAAATAGTCCTTGTGAGTTATTCAAAATTCTAGGAAAACAAGAACTTTCATACAGTATGTTGCTAAGTTTCAGGATGAAGTTATTGATATCCAATGTATCTTATTCGCATATGGCAAAAACTGGAGGTGTTTCTGTTTGGGGTCAAGTTTTTATTTTTTGCCCATAAAAAATGGATGGTAATTCCTATGAATGTAAAACAACATATTTCTGTTTGGGGGAAATACTAATGCCTTAACCCCAGAATCAAAACTTCTTTTTTTCACTTGGTTATTATTTATTATTATTATTATTATTATTACTGTTTTTATCTTTTATCTTTTTTTGCATGAGGTTTCTTTCTTTTAAAAAAATATTTTATTTTCTACCTCGGTAATCCAAGTTTCTGGTCACAGTTAGGGTCATTGGTGCAGAAATACTATGCATGTCTAGATAAAAAGGCAAAGAGGAAACTAGCATGAATTTTGGAAGATCTGGACTTACTAGAAGAGAAGGGATGTGAAATTTCCTGAAAAGTCAATTTTTACTCTAGTTCATGAATATTTAGTATCAAATTGGTATCTCAAATCTGATGTGATTACCCACATTTCCACACCAAACCTTCGGAGCCACCGATGCCAGAATGATGGTCTCAGATGCATCAATTTGATGCCTATTTATAGTTTTCAAACTGTTTTCCATAGCTCTCCATTGAATACTTTGATGAAATAACTAAATGGATGTCAGCCATCCCATGTGTCTCAGCAGATGAAGAATTATGTGAAGTACTCATATTCATTATTTGTAGGGTGTGTGTTGAGACTGTGGCCTTAGGAAGGAGGGTGTCTACATTTGACTGCAAGCATAATTAGCAGCTGGTGTTCAATGTCTGGAGAATTTTGATTGATTGGTTGGTTGGTTGATTTTATCCGTCAATGAGGATAATATATATCACTGAGTTTATATATCATACATATATATTTTTAAAATATACTTCATATTGCAGTAATACTAATATCCACTGTAATGAAGCAATTTCTTGAGAGAGATGAGATTTAAAGGAAGGCAAAACAACAGCAGACCATAAGAGCATTTTCTGAAGTGCGTCCAAAAAAACTAATTCTTGGAGCAATTTAACGATTTGGGTTAAAAATGAGTAACCCAGCAAAATAGATGACAAACTTCAATATAAAATGCAAAGGTATAAAATTCCTAAGAGATGACATAAGAAAAAATCCAGATGACCTTGGGTATGGCAATGACTTTTTAAATACAATGCCAAAGCTGGGCTTCATTAAAATATAAATTAAAAATCTGTTCTGTAAAAAAATACTATTAACTGAATAAAAAGAGAAGCCACCAACTTGGAGAAAATATTTACAAAAGACATACTTGACAAAGAACTATTACCAAAATATAAAAAGAACTCTTAAATTGACAATAAGTAAACAAAGAACTCAATTTAAAAACAAGACAAAGACCTTAACGGATACTTCACCAAACAAGATAAACAGATAGCAAATAAGTATGTGAAAAGGTGCTCCACATCGTATGTCATGAGGGAAATGCAACTTAAAATAGCCATGAAATACCACTGCATATCTATCAGAATGGCCAAATCCAGAATCTTGACAAAACAAAATGCTGAGAAACATGTGGAGTAACAGGAACTCTCATTCATTGCTGGTGGGAAAGCAAAATGGTGCAGCCACCTTGAAAGAACATACTCTTACGTGATTCAGTAATTGTGTACTGTGGTTTTTATTCAAAGGAGTTAAAACAAGTCCACACAAAAGCCTGCACAAGGATGTTAACAGTGCCACTATTCCTAACGGCCAAAACTTGAAAGAAACCAGAAGGTGAATGGATGAACTGTGGTGTATCCAGACAATAGACTATTATTCAACATTAAAAAGAAATGAATTATCAAGCCATGAAGAGACATGAAGAAACCTTAAATGTATCTCACTAGGTGAAAGAACCAGTCTGAAAAGGGTACTTGCTATATGATGACTCCAACTACATGATATCCTGCAAAAGGCACAACTATGGAGATATTAAAAGATCAGTGGTTGCCAGGAGCTGGGGGAAGGAGGAAGGGATGAATGGACAGACACAGAGGGTTTTCAGTGGAACTATTCTGTAGGATACTATAACTTTGAATACATGTCATTATACATTTGTCCAAACCCACAGATGGTACAATACTGAGTGAATCCTGATATAAACTATGGACTTTGGATGACTGCAGTGTCTCAGAGAGGTTCATCAATTGTAGCAAATGTACCACCCTGATGGGGATGTTGATAATAGGAGAGGCTATGCACATTTTAGAGCAGGAATCCATGGGATATTTTTGTACCTTCTGTTCAATTTTGTTTAGAACCTAAAATGGCTCTGAAAAATAAAATTATTAAAAACAAAAACAAAAAACCATAGAAAGTAAAATTTAAAAATTAAGTGCTGTTAGCGATCATTGAATCCAGTAGTTTTCTGGCTTCATGAAATTTGTTAACCTGTCATTTATTCAGGGCTACTGCATGCCAGACTCTGAGTTAAATGCTTTTACATATATTAAAATCAACACTAGCCCTATGAAGTAGGTGTTATTTTCCTCAATTAATGGGTAAGGAACTAAAGCTTAGGGAGGCTTAGTAACTTTCCCAAGGTTGAGAACCAGTAAGTGGTGAAGGTGAAATTCAAAGTTAAACCAGAACTGGCTCTGTTAACAATAATATCATAACAAATACACTAAATGACATGTGTAAAACAATGTGTGTATTTGAGTATGTGACAGAGAGATGGACCAATTTTCATCTGATTCTCAAAAGGATCTATGACCTAAAAAATTCCGCAAATCACTGAATTCAGCTCTCAACACTTAGGGGCCCAGAGCAGTGATGTCATTTTCTCAATGGCATACCCTTAATTGGTAAAAGAATAGAAACTAGAATTATGTGTTCTTGACTTCCCTTTGACAGTAAGATACTATGTCATTGATGGTTTTAAATTAGTTCACTTCAGAAAAATAAAGGGGGACAAACTGCTGTTAACCATTTAGAGCTGTTTTTATTAATAGATTATGAAAATTTTTTTTATTAATTTCATTGCTTCATGATGAAACACTGAGAATGTTTCATATCCAAAAACAAGACTGTAAATATAAAGGACATTTGAAATGTCCCAAGTGTCAAGGTAAGAAAATATAATACTCAGGAAGATGAATGTCAGACTAAGGCATTTGAGTAATAAATTACTCAACTAAAGTAAAAATTAGATTCATATCTAATGCATAAGATAAGTCACTTTGTATATGGGATAGTAATCACCTCTGTAGTGTGATTTGAAATGAGACTACCATCTCACTTCATTTTCTCAATTTCTGCTCTTCCACATACATTATATTAGATTAAGGTAATGTGTTTCAATACCATTTGTTTAAATTAAAATAACTCTGGGGTAGAAATACATAGAGCTGATTCTCAGATATTAATCCTAGTGTGAGCTTGGACTTTGGCATGGCTCTTTTTATTGGTGTGAGCAAATAAAAAAGGTAAATTTTGAGGGGAGGAGCCTCTTGGAAATGGTCAGAAAACGAAAGAATGCTTCAGATAAATAGGCCGAGTAAAGGCAGCAATAATGAACAACAGTGTGTAAGGGATGTCAGGGATATAGAAAGTGAAATCACTCAGAGGAAAATGACTCCAGAGGGAGATGTTGGACAGTGCTAAAGATAGTAGTCCATATTTCACATTTCAATGATATAATCCAATCTTAGGAATTACCTCTTTATCATAAACCAACATATATTTACAATCTTTTCAGGTTTTATAACTTGTTACACATTTTTTAAATGTCTGAGAAATGGAAAATGTAGAGGAATACAACTCTAGCACTATTCTTGCCCAGTTTTCATCGGGTATGGCAGCTGCTGTGTATGTAAGAGAAGTGGTGGATGACCAGAAAATAAAATAATTTGTTCTAGTGCAGTATCCTGAAATAGATAGAAGACTTGCAGTTTCACAGTGAGATCCACAGCCTGGCCTTGTTTTCCGGTTGCAGATTTAAAACATCAGTCATCCATCTGTCAGCCTGACATCTTTCTATGCTCTCTTTCAATCACTCACAAAAAAATATGTATTTAGATTGATTCTGATTTGGCAGCTATCTTATTGCCTATCACTTTCAAGACATTAAAAGATAGCAGCAAGTTTCATTTTCTCTGATCCTGCAGGTTTTTAAAGCTGGAATTTTACTGATTTTATTTGGATCCCAAGATTAGTAATATAACTTAGAGATAACGGACTAGTAAATGAATTGCGGAACAACTATTCTGTAGGCCTTCACATAAATTCTGAAAGATGATAGGATAAGTGTATTTATTCATTAAAAAAACATAAACTGATCACATAACAGAAAATTGAAAATAGATATTACATAAAAGGTGATGTCATTCTGGTCGAACCAGGCTGTGCAAGAAATAACACCAAGAGTCCGAGAATGACCATAATGATAGTGTCCTGTATAGATGCAATTACCAGTAAAACAGGCTACTAGTGCCAGATAGATTCAACTGGGAACAAGTGATGGGTGACTTAGGAAAATCAGCTAAATGTGAAGGAAGGCCGAGGGAATTCATTGATATCAAGGCATGTGAAGACCAGCATCCAGGACATGTTCCATCAGCAGCCATGATGGGAAGCAGGGTTCATGTCCTCAGACGCTGTGAAGAAGTTTTTTGCTTTCCATCTCACTTTATATTGCCTTTTGGGATAATATGACCCTGGATGGTGCTTTAACATCAAAAAGCTCAATAATCAACCCAGGATTCTATATGTTTGGGAAAGATCTGGTCACATAATACCAAAGTGTATATCAGAATGTGCAACAGAAAGTGGGCAGTGATATGATAGACTGAGAAACTAGTCTAAGTTCCTCTGCACGATGCCATGGAGCTAAGCTTGCATCTTGGTTCTAAGTGTCTTAGAGGGTAGCTTCATCAGAGGGAACATGAATTGTACAAGGATCTTGTAGACAAGTGGGAGAATCCAGCCTTAAGAGGTACCATATTTATCACTTCGCTGGCAGAGGATTTTTTTGGTTTGGGTTCGTTTGTTTTGTTTCTATAAGAGAGTTTCATTTTTTGATTCAGAAATATTCACTCTTTACAAAATTGGTTTCCTTTTTGAGTATCCTCACATTCTCTGGGTTCTTTTTATTAGAAATTCAGCTTGCACTCCAATTCTGTTAGTATCTAGAAGTTCCATGTGAACATAGGATTAACTAGTAAGCCTTTTTATGGAAAGGAACCAACTCTAAGGTCCCATACTTAGCCTTGGAATTTGGTTCATGATACCTTGAAGAACTTTGAAGTCAACTGGCCAAATGGAAAATTTATAAAAATGTGTGTGGATTTGGAGACCTTCCCACTTCTTCTGGTTAAAATTAATCATGCTCCCTCTCTGCATCTTTTGTCCTTTTTATGTTGTCATATAGCTAGTTTTGTGCATATACATGTGTCTACCACTTAGACTGAAAGCTCTTCAGGACAGAAATTAGGTTATCATTTGTAGATCTTCTAATCACAGTTCCGTAACAATAAATGTTGAGTGTTTCTAATGAATCAAGGAGAGTTGAGATGACATCATCATTGTAACAATGTCTTGTAGCTTTTGAAAAGACAAGATTTTAAAATCTGGGAAATGGATGTTACTTTCCAAAGAAGGAGAGAGAGTAAATGTTGGAGTCAGAGAAGGAAGAGGAAGAAAGAAATTGAGATAATTTATGTAAATGTAATCCAAGATGAGGATGACTAAAGAAAAACAGAGCAATGATTGCAAGAGAATATTTTAAGAGAGTTTTGTTTTGATAAGATAAAACATCTTGTAGAAAAAATTAAAGTAACATGTTTTGGAGTGTTTAGGATATATAAACTCTGGCACTTACTCCTCATACCCATGGCATTCTCTGACAAAAAGAAAACCCACGAAAGGATCAACAAACAAGATACTGATTATTTATTTTATTAATAGCTGGGTAATTGAAAATCCAAGGGAAAGCTGCATTAGGCAGGGTGATTTTAGGGAAAAAAATGAATGGAGTCTTTTATGTCCAACCCAGAATCTAGACCTTAAGACCTCATGCTTATTCATGGGAGTGAATGAATGTGAGAATACAATCTCATGTTCAGTACGTTGGTTGGTAGCAGGGAAGGGAAAAGGAGAAGTGGGGGAGTGAAGAGAAAGAGAGCTTTGGCATGCTCAACTGCCTAGTACCAGGCTGAACTGAGCCCAAATATGCATTATATTTCTGAGCAGTAACATTAATCATAGTGTTACATGGCCCCTTGAATAACAGAATCAGATAAGTAACTCTTCCCTTTATGAGAACTAGTAAAGAACTAAAGAGTCTATGACCATGACACCTGAACAAGCCCGATCCTGTCTAATCTCTGAAGCTAAGCAGGGTCAGAACTGGTTAGTAATTAAATGGGAGACCACCTAGGAAGACTAGGTGCTATAGATAAAAAATAAATTAAATATAAAAAATAAGGAATTGTAAGCTGACAAGACCCTTGCAATCTGTGAGGTCAACCAGGCATCACCTCACCTAAAAAAAAAAGAAGAAAAGAAAAGAAAAAAAACTAAAGAGAAAGGCTCTAAAGGATTCATTCAAGAATCTACTGGGAGATAAGAAGATGGGTATTTTCTCTTATTAGCTGAAATAGGAGCTGACAAAAGAAGAGACACATGCCTGCTTTACTAGTCAGGGTTCTCCAGAGAGACAGAAGCAATATATGAAGAGATTTATTGTTAGGAATTGGTTAGCATCATTATGAGGCTGAGAAGTCCCTCCATCTGCTATTTGCAAGCTGGAGACCCAGGAAAGCCAGTCATGTAGTGCTAGTCTGCTTCTTAAGGCCTAGGAGCCAAGAGAACCCATGGTAAGTCCCAGTCCAAAGGCAGGAGAAGACTGCTGTCCCGCCTCAAGCAGGTGGTCAGAAAACAAAACAGTCAAATCCTCCTTCCTTCACCATTTTGTTTTGTCTGGGCCTTCACGGGATGGGGCGATGCCCACCTACATTGGAGAGGGCAGGCTACAGAGCCCTCTGTTCCAGATGCTAATCTCATCTGGAAATATTGTCACAGACATGCCCAGGAATCATATTTAATCTTTGTCCAATCAGGTAGACGTATAAAATTAACCAGCATACCTTCCTTTCCCCAAAGCATTATTTTACTTCTCTAATTTGTATTATGTGATGTTCTTTGATGATGGAAACTATGTCTTATCCATCACTGCACCTAGCTCACTAAACTCAAGTGAATGTTGATTGAATCAATAAATATACTAAAGGTTAAAGTTGATTGGATTTAAATAAGATTACTGCAACTCAAAGAATCTATTTGTTATCAGCTCTTCATATATATTCATTTAATGCAGTAACACTACCAAAGTGGGAACTATTGTCATTATCCTCATTTTAAAAATCATCAAACAGGCATGGAGAGTTATGTATTTTGCCCTCCTCATACACCCAGTGAACAGAACTCACACACTGCCTGTTTTTTACAACATCATTGAGGTATAATTAAATAAAAAATCTGTGTATTTAAGGTGTGCAACTTTGTGTTTTGATATTTGTATATATTGTGAAATGATCACCACAATCGAGCTAATTAACACATCCATCACCTCACATTGTTACTATTTCCTTTTTCTCTCTCTTTTTTTTGTTTTTGTTTTTGTGGGTATGTTACACTACTTAAGATCTAACCCTCTTAGCAAATTTCAAGTATACAATACAGTATTGTCAATTATGGTCACCATGCTGTACATTCAATCTACAGAACTTATTCAGCTTGTATCACTGAAACTTTATACCCTTTGGCCAACATCTCCCCCATCTACCTCTCCCTCTGCCCCTAACAGCCCCATTCCACTTTGTCTTCTGAGTCTATTTTAAATGCTACATATAAATGAGATTGTTCCATTTATATATTTCTATATCTAACTTATTTCACATAGTAATAATGTCTTTGGGATCATCCATGTTGTAACAAATGACAAGATTTCCTTCTTGTTTAAGGCTGAATAATATTTCATTATAGATATGAATATTTTCTTCATTCATTCACTGATAGACTGTTAGGTTGTTTCCATATCTTGACCATTGTGAATAAAGGTGAAATGAACATGCGAGTGCAGATATCTCTTAAGATACTGATTTCATTGTTTTGCATATATACCAAGAAGCAGAATTGTGGAATCATTTTTTGAGGAGCATTCATACTGTTTGCTATAGCAACTGCACAAATTTACATTCCCACAAACAATGTACAAAGGTTCCCTTTTTTCCACATCCTTGCCAATACTTATTTTTTGTCTTTTTGAAAACAGCCATCCTAGCAGGTGTAAAGTGATATCTCCTTGTGAATTTGATTGACATTTCCCTGATAGTTAGTGATGTTGAGTACCTTTTCATGTATCTCTCTGTTGACCATTTGTGTGTCTTCTTTTTAGAAATGTCAGTTCCAGTCTTCTGCCCAATCTTGAATTATGCCATTTGTTCTACTGTCATTGAGTCGTATCAATTTTTTTTATATATTTTGAAGATTAATTTCTCATCAAGTATATGATTTGCAAATATTTTCTCCCATTTCATAGATAGCTATTTTGCAATGTTGATTCTTTCCTTTGCTATGCAAAAACTTCTTAGTTTGATGCAGTGCCATTTGTCTATTTGTGTTTTCATTGCCTGTGTTTTCAGTGTCATCTCCAAAAAAATCATTGCCAAGACCAGTGTCAAAAAACTTTTTTGTGTGTTTTCTTCCAATAGTTTTTTGGTTTTAGATCACATGTTTAAGCCTTTAATCCATTTTGAGTTGATGTTTGTATACAATGTGAAATAAGGGTCTGATTTCATTCTTCTGCATGTGGATATCAAATTTTCCCAACACCATTCATGGAAGAGACTATCCTTTCCTTTTCAAATAATTTTTTTGTGTGTATCTTTCATTCCATTGCTGCAATGTATCACATCAATTGGTTTGCCTATTTGAACTATCCTTGCATCCTAAAGAGAAATCCCACTTGATAGTGTATAATCCTCTTAATATGCTATTGAATTTGATTTGCTAGTATTTTGTTGAGGATTGTTCATCTGTGCTTATTATGGATGTTGGCTTATAGAGGTTGTTTCTTTTGGCCAGGTGTTTGTATTTTGTTTTTTCTTGTGGGGTCTTTGTCTGATTATGGTAACAGGATGATGCTGGCCTCATAAAAGAATTTGAATTTGTTCTTCTATTTTTTGGAAGCACCTAAAATGTAACAATATTAATTATTCTTTGAAAGTTTGGTAGAATTCACTCATGAAGCCATCTGGTCCTGCCCTTTCTTTTGGGGGAAGTTTCTAATTATTTATTTAATCTCTTTATTTGTTATTGATCCAGTCAAGCTTTCTCCTTCTTCTTGATTTGGTCTTGATAGATTGTAAGTTTCTAGAAACTTATCATTTTCTTCTAGGTTATCCAGTTTTTTGGTGCACATAATAATCCTTTATGGTCCTTTTCTTTCCAAAACATCTGTTGTAATGTCTCCTCTTTTATTTCTAATTTTATTTATTTGAATTTTCTTTGTTGTTTATTTTTTCTTACTTAGTTTAGATAAGGGTTTGTCTATTTCATTTATCTATCTTTTTAAGAAAACAATTTTATTATTTTTGTATTTTCCTATTCTCTATTTTATTTTTTCTGCTCTTATCTTATTATTTCTCTCTACTAACCTTGGGCTTGGTTTGTCCTTTTTTTCTAGTTTCTTGAAGTGTGAAATTAGGTTAACTTGAGATCTTTTTTCTTTTTTAATGTGAGCATTTATTACTATAAACTTATCTCAAAGACACAGCCCAACATGCTTTCTCTTTACACAAGCATTTGCCACTAGCCGTTTTTTATTTTCTCATGAAAGCAGAAAGTCTAATTTTAAAAGACTTTTTGAAAATTAAGCCATATGTTCACCTTTTTAAAAAAGTAGACCACTTAAAGTTTTACGTTTTTATACTTTTACTTCCCAAATGGTTATCACTTCTGCAATTATGTGAGACGTCAATTAAGTTCATGTAACTATAGTAGGACCTTAATAAGTATTGGCTACATTCTTCTTTTGCTATGTTAGTATTTTCTAAATTATTATATCTAGTCCTGCCACTACTATTTAGAAGAAAGGTAAGGTGATTGCCCGTGTTTTGCAAATCATATGATTATAGTTACAAATATTCATTCATTTAGAGAGAAAAGAAATTTATAGTGGAGGATGAACTCTCGAAGGCTGTAAGTCCCAATGTAATTTATTAACTTTATGATTAAACTTTTATTTAGTACTCTGTACACAAAGAGCTAACTAGTGCTAGGATTATAAGGCGTTTTTAAAAAGTAGCGAGAACCTTTAAACACAGACAATATAATCCAGAAAGAAGGCATGAAAAAATTTTTTTCACATTCGCACATGACTTCTTCTTTCATTTCTAGCTGCCATTCTAGCTCACAGGGCTATCACTGAATAAACACCATGTTTTCTTGCTGTTTGTCTTTCCTCATGCTGGCTTGGACCACTTGGCCAATGTTGGTGCCATTCAGAAGTTATTCATGAAAACAGGAAACTGAGGAGGAAGTTTTGAAAAGAAGCTGATGAGTTGAATGATGGACATGTCAAGTTTGAGGTGCTAATAAAAAATTCAAGTAAAGGTATTGAGTGACAGTTGGATAATAATATTTAACAATTTGGTAATCACATGTGGATTAAGGGAAAGAAAAAAGTTTAAGCCTTGGTTGTTGGAAGAAAGATGAGAGAAAGTGGGAATTCAGTGAGAGAGTTGACTCTGAGAGAAAGATGGTGGAATTAGTTTTAGATGTATTGCATTACGGATGATGAAGAGAAATTAAAGGTGGCATTGTTTATGTAACCTTCAAATTGAAGGTGAAGGAGAAATTAAGGAACTGTTCCAGATTGATGAAGTCTAAAGAGACATGGCAATCAAGTGCCATACACAGTGCCAGAATGATATTTTTGCTATAAAGGACACAATTGGGACAATTGGAGGAACTCAATTGGGATCACTGAGCACAAGGTATACAGGAATTTTTTCTACTATTCTTGTAATTTTTCTTGCAAATTTTCTTGTAAATTTTTTTGTGAATCTCTTGATGCACCCTCCAAAATTGTTTTAAAATAAAAGACAGAAAACTAGCAAGCCTAAAACATCATTTTTGGAGAATAAAAGCTGACATTGTCAATATATCTTAAGATTATGTAAGATATGTAAGATATACTGATCTTAAGATACCCGTAAGTATTGACAAACTAACCTAATAACTCCATCCTGAGTCTTTCCCCTAAAGAAAGAATACAATACATTATGTAAGTGCATTATTCATAATTGCAATCTTAGAAACTGTCAAGCATCCAACTGAAATGATTAAGTATATGAGGGTCTGTCCACTTGAGGAACATTCCTCAGCTGTATTAAAAATTGATATATGACTGATAGCAACATGCATATGCCTTCGGTTTAAAATTAAATGAAAAAGTAGAATATACTCTAAGATATTAACTATGGTTATTATGTTAAAATGTAGATATGAAATACACCAAAATAATATGGAGCTTTCAAAATGGTAGAATTTGGGGTGATTTTTTTTCCCTTTCTGTTTAATTTCTTACACTGAGTTTGTACTACTTTCAAGGTTTTGAAGGTATTTTAAATCAAAAGGTCAAGAACTAGAGGTGCTCAACCTCAGGACTGGTCATTTGTACATGAAGGTTATTTGCCACAGAACTAAAACCATGGTAGCCAAGGTCTTTGAGAAATAGAATATAAGAGTGGAGGTAGAGTGGACCAAAAGTGAGCCATGGAGAGTTCTTACATGTGGAAAAGGAGGGGAATGTGATGAGCAGGGTTAATGGAGGATTGACTAAAGAAGAAAGCACTGAAAATTACATGTGCTGGTGGTTCTGAGACCTGATGGAGCTAGGAGCATCACACCCTAAAAGAAGCCAAGGAGAAAAAGTGAAGAAAGGACTTGACTATTTAATAACTAAGCAATTTCCACCAATGGCCTTCAGTAAAGATAAGCTGGCTTTTATAATTCAACTCAAACACTTATGGTTTTTCAAAGTTAATTCCTCTGGTTTGCATTGCAATATTTTAACATGGGAAATGGAGTCTAGAAACTCAAAAAGCAACTTGCCATGATAAAATTTTTGAAGCCTCTCCCAATGAGGCTTACAAAAGCTTCCTCTGTGTCAGAGAAGGTTCTGGGCCTCTTTTCCAGCATTTCATCAACAGAAAATGGTTCGCTTCATAATGTTTACAACTTTCCATAAAACTGAAGAACATTTTATTATTTTTTCATTAAGCCACCTCTGGAATAATTTTTGTCCCTTTATGGTCTCTTATTTAATCTATTTTTTCATAAACTAGAAAGAGAAAAATTCTATCAGTGGTCAAAATAGTAATTAGATAGTATAAGTCACCACTAATGGCTTGAAGGCACATGTACTTATTAGTGATCTCCTCCATCTGCCTTCATCAGTGAATTCTTTTAACTCTCATACACATCTTTTCCTTCTTAAACAATGAAAAAAGAGATTACTAAAATGTGCATTTTCACAATTGCAAGTTATTAATGTTTGTATTTTTTCCTATTAAAGCGTAATTCCCATGTTGAGAAAACTCTTTTACCAAACACTGAGGAAAGCATGAATTAACAAAACATCACAAGATTTTATTTCCTATATTAAAGAATCATACATTTGCATAAAATCAGCCACTGAATTTTTCAGAAATGAATTTAATCACATGAGAGGACCATTAAAAAAAAAAAAAGAATAAGATGAAGCACACTACAAAATAAGTCTTACAACTACTTTCAGGTTTAAAAAGAGGAAAATATCAGTTCTACTTATTCCTGAAGGATTTTTTAATCTTTTAATTAATGGCAGCCCTCAGGGCACAGAGCAATTGTTAATTAAAACAAGGAGGGAAGGGAGAGGAAGCAGACAAGAATGCTGAGATGAACGCATTTCCCTTTTCTCTGCAGGGTAACAACATTACTAAGCCAACATTAATAAATATGAATATTTTTGAGAGAAAGTATATAAAATTGTACCCAAAAAAATCCTAACTCGGCTTGGCATGTACTAGCAGGTGCATAAATTAATTGGGGCTCCTCAAGAATTATACACCCCAGGGTGTCAACTTTTGTCTAATTGAGTGGAGGTAGTGATCTCCCACCCATGACAGGATGGAGTGCTTCCTTCTCAGTGCAAGCTGACTCCTGTCAGGGGATATTGTGCCTGATCAAAGATCTTCTCAGGGATTTCGTTCACTTTCATTCTAGCAATGGGCGGGCATGCACGTGGCAACCACCATCATTATGAAACGTTTCTTAAATGCTTAGCGTTAGGGGCTAGACTCACTGCCCATTCCATTCAATGCCCTATCTCTTTACAACCATTAAATTTTCACTTAAAAAAAAAAAATTATCGGGTCTTTTTGGTTCACCCTCTGTGCTTTGCCTAATTTGGGCAGGTTATTAGTGATAACGTTTTCCAAGTCCTTCCCTACCATTTTCCCCTGCACCCCACATGAAAAAGGCTTTTATCCTCTTCACATGCTCAGAAATCTACTTAACACGCAGAGCTTTAGAAGCCAAGAACAAAAAAATGTAAGAAAATCTGTTTCTCACTTTATTTGGAAGGTGACAGAAGCCAGAACCCATAGGCTGTATGTTCAGCATGAATAAAGTCATTCTTTGAAATTAGGACAATCTGAAATCAGTTCTCCCAATTTTTCTATGACACTAGTTTTGCATAATCTTATTGGCTCTTCATCAAAGTTGTTTCTCAAAATCAGAACTCAACCCCTTCAGGCTTGGGTTTTTGTTGTGTTGGTTTTATTATTTTTAATTTTTTTTCCCTTTAGTCTGTGTGCATGCATTTCTTTGATGTTCAGCATACTAGGATGTCAGGGTTAGCTCATGGGGGTCAGTGTCACTTACAAAATTTCTCAGATGCCAGCAAGATCAGTAGCTAGGAGACAACTTTGAATTTCATTTTGCTGTTTGTAGTCAGAATACATTCTTCATCACAGATAAGACCTTGCCTCCCTAGCACTCTGTCTCTAAAAGAAAAAACTCTAGGTAATCAGAAAACTATATTCTGCACAAAATACTAAATTTCTGCTTATTTTAGCAATACCTGGTCGAGCATAGATGCCAAGGTAGAAAAAAAAAAACACTTCGTTTTTGCCTTTCATTGGTATAATAATTTCTGTTGGAAATCTCCTCATTTTCCTCAAATGCCCTAAAAATCTTTGTCCACTTGTTGTGCTAATGTGATAGCTAAAGGGGGCCATTTATAGAGACACAAAGGAAAACTATCTCAACCATCCATACCGTGTTGTTTTTGTTCTCTTCACTTGTGCATGGTGTCTACTAACGATTCATCAGGGGTAGAAATTTAAGTATTATTTAAAAGGAATAAGTAAAAGAAAAACTTACCTATATTTTTCAAAGTGAATCTACATAAGAATTGCCACAAGTGCTCATTAAAAATACTTTTTAGGTTCTCCTCCCTACTCCACCAATCTAAGGGTGAGACCCAGGATCTGATATTTTTAATAAATTATTGTCATGCACACCCAAGTGTGAGTGCCGCTGATAGGCCAGATGTTTCCACAAGATGACATGATTTTTAACTGTAATATGTAATTTATAGTATATAACATATGTAATATGATACATATGTTTTATTGATATTTCATTTGTAGATAAATATATATTATTAAATATATGTAGTTCTGACATATAATATATATATATTCTATCCAAACTCCTATCTGTCAATAGTGGCAAGTGCATCAGACTCAGAAATCTAACCCAGAGTCAAGGGCAAAGTTTGGGCCCTGACTAGAGAGCTGATGTCAGGATCAGGTTACAATGCCAAGTTGAGATAAAGGAGCAGGAAGAAGCTGAGGTTGGGGAGAAGAAGAAAAAGAAACAAAGCAAGATACCAAAGCAAGACAGCAGACAGGAAAACTCAGAAACCTCCTTCCAGCCATGCCCAAAACTTCACTAACCACAAACCAGATCCCAAATATTGACTCACCTTCTCCTAATGAGATTTTTAAACTATAGACTGGTGTTAGAGGTGTCTTACTTACAGTTGATCACAGACCTGCTCTCCAGCCATAGGCAGAGCAAGGCCAACATCCGTAGGAAACAATGACATTGGACCATTCTTGAGACTATACTTTACCGAAGTTCTGAAATTCAAAACTTATTTCTCACCTTGTAACCTGTAAAGAGATATCATTCTCTCAGTCCACCCACAATCATCGAATAGACTTTGCAGTAAATTTTAATGGACCTCCAATAGAGGTTTAGGGTGAGATAGGGGTGGAATTATTTTTTAACTCTAGTTTTGTTTTAAGTAAGACAGTTGGTAACTGAATTTCCCAGAAAACTTTAAAAAAGCTTTCATCTCTCAAAGGTTTTTATCAACCCACTTCAATCTCACTGTTTTTTTTTTTTTTCCAGTGAGGTTGCCTCTGGGATAATGCATTTGATATCAATGAATAAGAACACAATATTCCAAGGGCTTTGTGCAGGCAGATACATGCTTTTTTTTAGATTTTTGCTAATGAGAACCTGCTCAAGAAGGAAATTTACAGCTGTTTCCCAATTGCCTACTCTTAAGTCTTATGTAAGTAACTATGACAGATTTACTGATGCAGCTTGGAGAAAGACTTCAATCTTATTTTAAAAGAAAATGTTCATTTATAAATCTAGGAGCATATACTTTTCATTAAAGTATATCCAGAGGCCTTTTTTTTTTCTTTTGGTATATTGATGATTTAAACTAACAGTCATAGTAATGTTTAAATACACATATTAGCAGCATCTCCATACTCCACACCTTTATGTCTCTGTACAAATTAGACTTAATTGTTAAACCTGTAAAGATCTCATGGCATTAGGGAATTTGCATTTGCTGTTCTTATATCATTCAGAAATGATGTATTTTAAATTTTTAAACAGTAAAACACTTGGAGAGAATGTTATGCTCTGAAAGGGTGGACCCTGATGATGTATAAGTGGCAATTATGACTGTCACGTGGTTTTCATCACAGAACTTTCTGAGTTGCTACGTACATCACAGGTCCCTGCTTGCTCACCTTCCTTCCCTGCCCCTCATTTCATTCTCCTAGTTCTCAGCTTTTCAGCGACCTCCTAATGACTGAATCCAGGGACCATCTCCACAATTCTCTCTGTCCTCACTGCTGCATTTACAACTCTGGACCACTGTCTCCTCCAGACACACCTATCTGAGCTGTTCTCCTCAGTCCTGTTGCTGGCAGCTCCTTTTCATCTTTGCTAATCTCTCTTCCCGTGTTGAGCCTTGTCTAGGAAAAGTGCACTGCATTTTTCTTCATTCTCACACTCACAGCACTTCTAACACCAGATGTGTGGGTATATTCCCACACGGACCCTTTCTGTGACAATAGCTGGCTGTCCTACATTAAGTTCAATCACGACACTAACCAGAGTTGGCGCAGACCCCACAGATTAAGGGCTCAATCCCACAAATCGCTCCCCATTTTAGATGCCTATTGTAAGCAATGTGTCTCAAGGTTACCCACAACTTCGACCTGACTTGGTGACAAGTGAGAAGTTGCCCTGACACCCTCCTCAGGTTCAATCATTTGCTAGAGCAACTCACAGAATCCAGGAAAATAGTTTACTTGCTGTTCCTGATTTATTATCAAGGCTATTTTAAAGGACATGAATGAACAGCCAAATGAAGAGACATACAGGATGAGGTCTGAAAGGGCCTCAGACCCAGGGGCTTCTGTCCTCATGGAGTTGGGGTGCACCACTCCTAGTACATGGATGTCTTCACCATCCAGGAAACTCTTTAAACCTGTAATTCAGGGACTGTTAGGGAGCCTCCATTATGTAGACTGAGTGAGGGGACAGGGCTGGAAGTTCCAAGTTTCTAATTATGCTTGGTCTTGCTGGTGACCAGCCCCTTCTAGGAGCCTTCCAAGAACTGCCTCAATAGAACAGAAGATGCTCCTATCACCCAAGGAATTTCAAGGGGTTCAGGAGCTTTGTGTCAGAAATTGAGGTCAAAAGACTAAGTATAAGCAGGAATTGGGAGCACAGATAAATATATATATATATCTTATTCTTTTATAACCCTTTAAATGCTGTTATTCTTCCATAGGCATCATCTCCAACTTTTTCCTACCTCAACCCCTCATAATTCCATATTTATAGACATAAACTGTACCATTGATATACTGTGCCTTTTTTCTTCTCTTCACTGTGCATGATTATTTATTAGTTATTAATTGGAATTAGTAATTTTCAAATTATTTAAAAGGAAACATTAATAGAAAAATGTTTTGCTGTATTTTTCACAGTAGACTCTACATAAAAATTGCCAGAGGGGCTCATTAAAAGTACATTTTTGGTTCTTCTCCCTGACTTTACCAGTATGGGTGAGCACATTTAAGCATGAGAATTACTGATAGGCCAAACATTTTTATAGAGTAACATTTATAGGGAACCAGATACTGAGGAGTTATCGCCATCTCCCCCTTTTCCCTCGCACCACTCCACATCCAATAGGTCTCTAAGTTGTGCTGATTCTGAATCCTCTATTCTATACCCTTCCCTTCTATTTTATCTTCTCTTTTATTCTTTGTGGGTCCACATTTTATTATATCTGGTACTCGTGCATCCAACTACCATACAAAATATGTGTGTATCCTTGGTTAACACTAAAATCTGATTATGTTTCCCCTACTTAAACTAGTCACCTACTCCATGTTGTTTATAGAATGAAATCCAAAGTCTTTAATATGACTCGTAAGGCTAGCCTCCAAACTCCCATTCATCATCATGTATCCCACTTGGCACCCTCCACTCATAACCACGTGGAACAGCTTCTCGCTCAATGAGGACACACTCCCTCCCTACCTCATCATTGTTCTTGTCTACTTGGGGAATCCTATTCAGCTCTCATATCCACTCTTGGTCTTCCTTCTCCTCGATATGTGATTCCTTTAGGCCAACCTGGGTTCCTCTATGCACTCATAGATCCAGTACAGTCATTATTCTGAGCTCTTTTCACATCATGTTGCAATTGTCTGCTTATCTCTCTGTGGCCATTTTCTATCCAGGGGCTAAGGAAGCAAACAGACTTCAGGGACCTGGACCCCATGGATGCCGAGGGCAATCTAACAAGTCAGAAGTAGCTTTAGTCTCAGGAGTGAATAGTGCTCAATGAAAGAAGAAAAAAATGAAGGCCAAGAAAGAATTTTTTAATATAATGAAAGAATTCTGTGGAGTTATTCATTGTGTCCACATGAGACTAAGCATGGGCTTAAATTAAAGCAGAATGTATTTCAGCTGGGCATCAGGAAGGATGGCTTTACTGCAAAGTTGATAAAAGATTGAACTAGAATAGCAAAGAAGTTAAATGGAGTTAGATTCTCTTCTAGACTGTCTTTAAAATGAGAACAGCTAGATGCTGATCTGTTTGCTGTGAGCTCTGTGATAGGGACTATAACTTCCATTCTCATACATCTTGAACAATTTCAAATTTCACTGTTAACTGTGTTCACATTTGCAGTGGTTTCTTTAGAATAACTCTCTAGAAATGGAATTAAAAGACCTAAAGATATAAACATTTTGGACATCCTTGATATATATTGCTAAGTTGATTTGCAGAAAACTCATGTTAGTATTTCCTCTTCTGATAAGTGAAATTGGTACTAATGTTATTTTATTTCTTGATTAACTTTTTAAGTATTTATATGTTTATTAGCCATTAACATTTCTTAGTTTATAAATTGACTGGTAGTTTGGATTTTTTCGTTCTTGTTGTTTTCTGTTTTTAACCATTTCACTCCTGAGGTTTTAGCATTTTTTAAATTTATTTGAAAGTGTTCTGCATCAGTAAAAGACACTAACTCTTTTAAAATCTCTGTTTCAAATGAAGCTGAGTGTACAGTGCAGACAAGGCTCTGGTGTCCTCCTCGTAGTGGACTGAGAGTCCTTTTCACTCTCACCATGGTGTCAAACCCGCAGGGTCTCAGTTCCAAAGACCCTGAAAAGGAAAAGTGTCAGGCATACCACATGGGGACCAAAGGGTGCCAGGAAAGCTACAATTCCAGGTCTCCCTTTGCCTACCAGCCACACCAGCAAGTTTCCCTAGAGGTGGCTGCCCAACACCCTTATTGGCCATCTCTCTCTCTCTCTCTCTCTCTCTCTCTCTCTCTCTCTCTCTCTCTCAAGTGCAAAGTGGCAATGAAGTCACTGATCCATCCTCCCTGCTTGTGTCTCATATCAGGTGCCAAAGCCCAAACATACACTTTGACAATTTTTTTGTCCTACCATCCCATTTCCTTCTTCCCTCTTGCTTCTTTTTTTTTAACTTTCCCTGCCTCAAACCATCCTTCCAGCATGGAGAAGCAAGCATCCTGGCCTCAGCCTCAGGGACAGAAGTGGTATCTTCTCCACACTCTCAGAGAACTCTAGGACCTGCTAAACAGATTTAAACATTTAGCAATTCTTGTTATTCTGCCTTTCTAGCCTTGCTCAAGAAAGCAAATTCACATCCTCCCCTGCTCTGGGCAAGTCATCCCAGTGGATTGCCTCAGAAGGATGAGGCTGCAGGTAGGATGTGAAAAGGGGAGGAAATTAGGATGCATCTGTTCAATCTTGGCAAAATCTTGTCCTCGTTACATAAATTTTCTGTTCTTAAGTAGTCATTTCTTCTGTTGCTTTTACACTTAGAAAGTTCTTTTCTATTCAAATATCAGGTTAATATTCATCTGTAGTTTCATTTCATTTTCAAAAATTCATTTCCTTTTTTAAAAAGTCTTTAGTCCATATGGGATATATTTGAGGAAATGCTGTGAATTAAAAGTCCAAGTAGTTTTATTTTTTAACAACTTGTATTCTCACAACCTTTAAGATAGGCTCTGCTTTGGTTTCCACATGCTGCAATTTTCTGGTACTTCAATTTTTCATCTTCTGTCCTGCTCCTAAATGTGGACAGAAATGTCTGTCATTTACCCTTTTCTTCTCAATCCTCATTTCCTCATTCCCTCCACCTCTCTCTCTCTCTCTCTCCCCCCCCACTCCCTCTCGCCCCCTCTGTCTCTGTCTGTCTCTCTCTCTCTCTCTCTCACACACACACACACACACACCCTTTCAACATCAGCTCTCTCCATTTTGGAGGGATTAGAAAACGTTCGACAGGCCAGGGACTGTGTTTTGACCTATCTATTAGGCTTTTTTCACCTGGATCTTGCCCCAATCTTTTCATTTCATACATTCTACCCTTTTGCTCTGAAACCCCAACTTGTTCCTGTCCTGCCCCCAGCCGCCTTCCTTATTGTGCCTGTAAATGGATCTCAAGCCCCTCACTCCTCACTCTACAGACCTCACACTCACGCAGACACTTCCAGGCCCTCCTGTGCCCCTCCCTGCCACCTTCTGGTCAGTGTTCAAGCACTTAAATTCCTTGTCACATGCATTTGAGCTCTTGAGTTCCATCAGCCCTTAAAACCCTGCATGTACTCTGGAACCAGTTTGAAAGACAGCTCCTCTCTGGAACCTTTGCCTTGTGTTCCTTCCAAATCAAAGCAAGCACTTATTTATCAAAATTTTTTTGGCATTTTGTGCTTTTCTGACAGCGTTTATCTCACTTGACCTTGTATTAAAGTTTTGTACATGTCAGTTTCTTTTATACTTTAAGCATCTTGTGTGTAGGACTTCTATGTTACCTAGCAACGATATACAAAAAGAGTGATATTTTCTAAACAAAACCTATATTTAAAATTAGGAAACCTGTCTAAAACTACTTTATGACCCAGCAATTCTAAAGAAAACCAAAACACTAATTTGAAAAGATCTGTGCACCCCTATGTTCACTGCAGCGCTATTTACAATAGCCAAGATATGGCAGCAACCGAAGTTCCCATCAATAGATAAATGAATAAAGAAGATGTGATAAATATATACAATGGAATATTAGTCAACCATAAAAAATAAAATCATTTGCAACAACATGGATGGACCTAGAGAGTATTGCACTAAGTGAAATAAGTCACACAGAGAAAGACAAACACCATACGATTTCATTTATATCTGAAATCTAAAGAATAAAATAAATGGACAAACAAAATGAAAACAGACTCACGATATAGAGAAAAAACTGGTGATTGCCAGATGGGAGGGGGAACAGAGGGCTGGATGAAAACCGTGAGGGGATTAAGAAATACAAATTGGTAGCTACAAAATAGTCACAGGATGTAAAGTACAGCATAGGAAATATAGTCAATAACCATGTATGGTGTCAGGTGAATCACTCTGTAAATTATGTAAATGTCTAGCCACTACGCTGTACACCTGAAATTAATATAAAATAATAGTGAATGTCAACTCTAATTGAAAAACGGAAATTAAAAAAAAAATTCAGAAACCTGTGTAATGAGGATTGGATAAATTCATCTTACAGGATTAAAATAATAATTGAGATAAAGTTTAGGTTTGGCCTTTAGACCATGCACGGCGTGTATTCTCTCCATCAACCCCTCTCCTCCCTTGTTCCCCTTTTCATGCACAAACTGGAGGACAGAAACCACATTGTGAGCTTCAGCCTAATCTGCATTGCCAGGACAGTACCATAACATTTAGATCCTCAACATATATTTGTTAAAAGAATGATGAATAGATGGATGGATGATGCATAGATGGATGAAAGCAATGGTCATTTAAAACATGTAATATGAGATTTATTGATAGAGGGTCATAAATATACATGTGTAAGGGTTCTCCCCTCTCAGATTTCCCCCTACTGATTTTCAGTGAAGTGCTGTGCTCACCTCTGGCCTTCCCCTTAGCAACCCAAGGTTGCAGGCAGGCCTGTAGGCCAAGGTCCCCTTCTTTCCAAGTCCAGCTACATGCATGAAACTAAATTTTAATAGTGAGTCTCATGCTGTTTACCTAGCCTCCAAAATATTCCTTGTAAGAAATGACTCAAACCATAAAATAACAAAGGATGGGGGAGCTCATTGGAGGTGCAAATAGCAAAACATAAAATGGCTTTAATTTATAAGGAATCAAGGGATCAAATAACTCTATAGAATCAAAATAGCATGCACCCACCCACCCCCACCACCACTGTGGGACAGGATGACCAGTGAGTTGGCTCACAACTCATTATGACCAAGGGGCATTTACATTTCCTGTCAACGTCCATATTAATTATGTCACTCATTCAGGCAGAAATCTGGTTGAGGGAATGTTCGTGTACTCACAGACCCCCCTATTGAGTTAAGGGAACCAGCCCTCCACTAAAGAGTCCCTCCTGACTCTAGCTATAAGTGGGCTGCTAATCAGAAAGGCCCCAGGACAAAGGTAAGTCAGATAAATTCCTATTTACTGAATTAATATTACTGGTTCCCTGGGTTCCTTTCTTGTCCTCATAAGCACTTCTGGCAGTCTGATTTGGGATTTTTATCTGGCACTGTTCTGAGACTGGGGCTTTGGGGCCTGTATTAATTTTAGATCCTAGTCTGTGGAGATTAGTCTATTCTGTGAACTCTAATGTACTGGTGAAATAGTTTTCAGGAGCAAAAGTGCTTGCTTATCTGATCCATACTCTTTGGTATGAATTCCACCTTAACATCCTGTGTTAGGGACGGATATGATTAATTCATTACCCAAGATTACAGCAGTATGCTAAAAGCTACCTGGAGGCATTTCTTTTGGTGTGAAATATTAAAGATTCAACATTTATATCAGTGCACCTAATTTATATTCCTGAGCCTGTGGGCTGAGAAAGGAACTTGAAAATATTCAGTCATTTTCTACATTGGTTTGTTAAAATGTTTAAGAGGATTATTTCTTTAACTACCTCTTTGATAAGAACAAGGAGAACTCTATTCAGGAAGACTAAAATATGAAAACTAAAAGCCATAGTGTCTTTCGTTTCTTAAAAATGTCACAGATCAGGTTTTGACATAGTGGACCTTGGGGTACCTGAAAAATAATACTAATAAAAGCTTTTTTGACAAAGAAAATGGCTAATGCTCCATGATCACTAATAAATAAGGACTAAAATATAGAGTCCCTTAGGGAATAAATATGAGACTGTTCTATAGTGTCCATTTCCAAGGCAGGGAAGAGAAGTTTAGATAATGTAATTGCATTTCCAAATTTCTCTGAGGTAGCTTTATAAATGTATTTTAATGCTCAGACGTGAGTCACGTTGTGACTGAAATTCACCACTACTTTAAGTAAAATAACAATATAAAATAATATTATACTATGAAGAATTAACTTAGAACCTAGCAAAAGTGCAAAGCTTTCTGCTCCTGCCCCTTTGATCCCATGTCCAGTAGAGAAGGCCAGGGTCATTCATCTGACTTTCAATGGTTTAAACATAGCCGATGGTCTCATTCTCACCTTTCAGTGGGTAGGGAGGAATGCAATCAGGCACACAGTTAGGTGGTATTCTTTTTTCTTTTTGAAAATCATTAAATATACACTTAGAAGAATGTATAAAATATATTTATCAAATTTTAAGGGTAATTTTAGAACAATATCTGTGTGACTGGCATCAATTTGAGAAATAAAACCATGTTCATTCTGTATATCTCCTCAGTCACCCAAAGTGGTCTTTATTAGAAATGTTTTCTCTAAACTCAAGTGGAATGATAACTCTGCTCGTTTAAATCCTGCTCCCACTAAAAGTCCTTGCTGAGTTGGAAGTTGTGTATAAGAGTCAGCACTGAATAAAAATAAAACAGATTTCTTTCCTGAATGGCAAAAATTCAAAGATTTATTGAAAATTAACCACTTTAGGAATGTTCTTTGGGAGCTGCTTATTGGGAGACCACAGAAAAGCCTGTGTAAGTTACACATATAGGACTATGTTGAAGGAATTCACAGAGTTAAAGTTTGCCAGTCGACTTCTCAGGCAATTACTGAGCTGCATCTGATTGCAAGACAGCATAGCATGCTAGATCCTCTAGACCAAGTGAGTAGTGATTAAAATAAGTACTACACACGCCAAAAGTTTCTGTGGCGAAATACATCCTAAAGTTTTTTTCTTTGAAGATAAATTTTTATTTCTAAAAGAGGTATGTAGCATAAAGTTATTCCCCAAGTTTTTTGACTAAAGATGGCCTTTTTTGGAGTAGTAATCAAAAAGATTGATGTTTTATAGACACCCTCAGGGAAATTCCATCCAAGGATATATATCATCAGTCAAGTGTTTATAGATTCCTAAATCCAGTTTGAAGTCATCTAGGACATAAGAGTCAGAAAAAGATTTTTCTAAAGCATGAAGATCTTTTAAACTATCAAAAGCAATCCAAAGTGCAATTGGGCCCTTGCTCCCCTATTATACCTAACCTCTAATTTGGTGCCATTGTGGCATCCTTGGGTACATGGAGCCCTGGCCCTCTAGCCTGAGGACAAGTTCATCTTGCACAGGATAAACAACCTTTTGAGGCTTCAGGTTTTCTCAAAGGTAAAATAATGGGTTCAGATGGGATTATTGTAAATTACCTAAATCGATGTCTTAATCTATTTTTAAGAGCTGAAATATTTCAAACAAACTGGCTTTCATTTCAAAGTAAATGATCTAAATTCAAAGAAATCATGCAGTAGAACTATGACATTTCAGTTTATATGTATATATTTTTGTCCTACTGATTGTTTCCTCAAATGTAAGCACCTTCTTCAAACCTCAGAGAAATTAGCCACTGGGTAGTTTTGCTGGTTATTCCTGGAAGGTGTGAGATAAATTAGAACCAAATCTGGCCATGGCATAGCAAGGCTTATTATACTTGTTAACCGGATTGTTCGTCACTGTACATAAATAAGTACTTAAACCTTATCAGACCCCAAGGGTAATTTGTCAAAATAATGTGCGTTTTTCTATTTCAGTGTTAACTCCCATTACATATTATTAATAGGTTATTAACTTAGTATAAATAGCTTAGGGAAAACCGTTCAGTTAGATGTGTTTGTTTTCTAACATTTTAATGGGACAAGAAAAAGTGATCTTAAACTACTGAGCAATTATACACAGTACATGAAGTTCAGAACATAAAAAAAAAAAAAATCTAGCCCATCTCATAAGCTGACCAAAGAGGATATTATTTAATCAATTATAAATTATGAGCTCCGGGAAAAAAATATTCTGAATCTAGGACTGTAGCAGCATCCTATGGAGAATATATCTGATGTGAAAATGGAAATGTGAAAATGGAAATGAAAAATACGTATTTGACTGCCTTCTTTAGTTAGGGTGAAGGGAATAAAAGCACCCCTGTTTTATCTGCCCTGAGTTGTTAGAAGATTTCTAGATATTCCAACCTTTCAGAAATCATAATACTATCTTAGTTGGGAGAAGAGTGGAAACTGTGCATTTAACTGAAATATTCAATTACTTGTTTTCTTTCTAGAGAACTGTGGTCTGGGCATAATGTGCTTTGGGGACAAGAAAATACCAGATCAATTAGTAATAAAGGTCTGCTTTTATGCTGGAGTCATGACTTTGGGGAATAAGGAGGAGATCAAGATGCATTTTCACAGTTAAGCACAGACAAGCAAGACAGATTGCTTTGGGGTGGCTGATGACTCTGCAAACATTGATGTTAAAATTTAAAAAAAAAGAAAAAAAAAGGAATAAGCAATGACATTCCAGAAGCGAATATTTACAAATGTAAATGCATTCAGCTTTGCTTGTGAGCACAGAGTACCTAGCACCAATGCTATTTGCTTCTTTGGATAAGAATCACTAGAGTATACTATTAAGAAGAAAATATTAGAGAAACTAAATGAATTAGTGCTCTGAAATGAATTAAAAGATGTTGTTTACAGAGCTTTCAGCAAAAGATCTTTCAATACTTTAACAACAGGATTGTCCATAGGCTATAAAAGGAGAAATGAACACTGTATCAGTCAAGATTTTCCAGAGGAACAGAGCCAGTAGAATTTGCAGAGATGTGTTATGAGGAATTGGCTCACATGATTATGGAGGCTGAGAAGTCACACCATCTGCAAGCTGGAGACCCAGGAAGCTAGTGGTATAATTCAATCACAGTCTGCAGGCCTGTGAAACAGGGGAGCCAATGCTGTACACTCCAGTCCAAGAGTAAGAAAAGGTGGGGTGAGATGTCCCATCTCAATAAATGAGGTTAAAAAAAAAAGTAAATATCTTCTCCCCCACCTTTTGCTCTTTTCAGGCCCTCACAGATTGGATGATGCCCACCCACACTGGGGAGGGAGATTTATTTTACCGAGTCCGATAATTCTAATGCTCATCCCATCCAGAAACTCCTGTATAGACATACCCAGAATATTATTTAATCTGGCACTCTGTGACTAGTCAAATTTGCACATAAAATTAACCATCACAAACACCAAGAGGTAAAACTCATGTTCCAGGGATAGTTTAAACCAAAGAAAGTAGATAATAAAATTTAAACTTTTCTAATTCCTCTCAGATTTGTTCCAGACTTCTCCTTCCAAAATGACATAAATAGGAAAATCAGTAGTTTCAGTTCTAGATTTTTAGCCATATGTCTCTTCTCTATAATTGTTTCTCTAAAGAAAAGAAATGATGGATTGAGGGATCATATTATATATATACTTAATAAATATTTAATAAAGTAGCTTGGGACTATACCCCTAAGGGGGTGTACTGGTGAGCAGGTCAAACTGAAGACAACGGAATCATCCAGAACTGCATGGTGGTCATTACAGTAAGCTACGAGATTAGCTACCTGATCAGTTTGTCATCATCATGCTGTCCCAGTAAAATAATATACATTTACTTTTTAATTGTTCAGCAGAGCAGTTTCTATGTTGAAGGTACAATATAAGCCAAAGTTCAAATCTGGGATCTTGAAAACAGATCACTGAGGAGGGGGTGTTAGCCACTTGTGTCATCACTCTTTTTCATCCTACCAATAGACTTGACGGTGACCATAGACATTAAGTAGATTTAGTACTAGGCCTGTGTTTTAGGAGATTTTCTAGGCTTATATAGCATATTAAATTTGAGTTCTGATGTTGCACATGATTTCCATCATTGACTATAAAAGGAAAAGCACTCTAATTATCTGGTGGTAGGTTTGTTTTGTTATATCTACAGTTGGTTATAGATGTAAGAAAAATATTCTTTGAGATTTCTTCAAGAATTAGAGAAATTTTGATTGCTAGCCTTCACAGGAAAAAAAAAATCTTGTGCAGAACTTTGGACTATTTTGGAGAGGAAAAGTTTTATATTCCTTTTGCAGATAGAGAAAAACTGTTATTGGAAGTTAACTTTAAATGATATCTTGTTTATAATGAAAGCCGTCTGCCATGACTCAGAATGAAGCAGACTTTATTGCCTTTTCAGTCATCTTGTAATCAACAAATCAGAGATTTCCTGGAAATTTGTAATTTTTTAAAAGTATATATACATCAATCTCTTTTTTAAAAAATTTGTCATCACTACAAAACTTATAATGAGTAACAAGTTAAAAAAAAAAGCCTCTTGATGACAAAATACCCTTGAGAGAAAAGCTCAATCATTAAAAATTATATATTTTTATACAAGTTACAGAACAACATTTTGAAAAATCAAAAGTAGAAAAGAATGGCATATAAGTACCTTTCTAAAATAATTACTATTCACATTTTAATTTTTCTTTATTTTTAAAATTAGTTTTGATAAGCATAATCAAAGTTTATATGCTTGTCTCTGTATTGTCCATGAACACTATAACTTAAGTCTTTCTGTGTTACAACAACATAATATTCATAACCATCTGGTTAGCAGCTACACTGAGTGGATTCATAAATTATATTAATCATTTGTTTGTTGTTGAACTTACAAGTAAGTAGACATGACCAAAACTCTTAAAATCACATTTAAACAGGAATCAGTCATCACTGGAAAATGTACTGAATTTACTAAATAACAAAATGAACATACTGAAGTGAGATACCAGGACAACCACTGTCCCCCGTTGAGTGCTTTAGCCCAAGCAAGTGTCCTGCACAGCACATGCCACCTGTTATTCTCGTTGGGTTGGTTTGAATTGCATTTTCCTCTGTCAGGATCTTTTCTTAGCTGATGGGTAGATAGAGGGCAGTTCTTTCCATCTGTACACATCTTTAAAGTTTACTTGTTTCTCCTCCCTTTTTGAAACTCTACTACAGCACCCTATGCTCTCAGCCCTTCACCTGCATGATCTTTCTCTACTACGAAACAACCTAATACATGTTTATTGTCCAAAACTATATTTTTTAATGTGACAAAGTCTTAAAATAAACTTGGCAGTGGTTTTTCTGCCATACTCTTGTAGAAAATTTAAAACAGAGCCTACATCAATATAGCTGGGGACTCTTTCCTGAGGGGTACTGCGGGCCCAAGCCCACGAAAGTGTGAGAGGATCTAAAAAATTCTGGGCTTGTTGGTTGAAGGTTAGAGAAAGTTAATTCCTTCTGTAATTCAAAAGCATTTTGGTGTAAACTTTCTCAAATATCTTATGGAGGAAACATGTTTTGTGGGTAACAAGTTTGAGGATCCCCAAATATTAGGGGCATCTCATGGAGATCTGAGTTGTAAGGGGTCTTATGGTTAAAAAAAAAAAAAAGGCCCATCTCATTTAATTTAACCCAGCACTTACCAGATTTTTATCACTTCAGAATCCTGTTTTTATGTTAAAACCTATTATTTTATTTAATTTATTGTAGAACAAAAACCTACAATAGAGAAATTCAATATAATGCAATGCCATATTTTTAATTGATATATTTTTAAATGACACATTTACCCTCATTCCTTCATTTATATTGCACAGTCTTAAGCACCTACTGTGTGCAGGCCCTGGGTTTTACTCAAACTTCTTCTGTAACCTCAACCTTGATGTGTCCTTCAGGGAAGCACTAATAGTAAGAAAAATGTTGACCATGTGATTTATTATTGAAAAAGAGAGGAGAGACCTGTTCATCAGCAAAGCTTTTTGAAGTAGCAAATGAAGGGAGTCTTCTCCACTTACCTTCAGGGACTCCTTTCTGGCAATGCGCAGAGTTTACCTCTCTTCGGGAGAGTTTTAGATTATTAATTGTGGGGAAAGGACTGTCCTCTCCTTTTATCCATCCTAAGTAAAGAACCAGCTGCTAGGTATCAGACCTAGCATGGCTTTCAACACAGGGGATTAAAGGACATGTGGCAGGAGGATCTATTTCAAAGAGCTGGTAGAAGATGATCAATGATCTAGGAAATCAGAGTTGAAGAAGGGACATTGGTGCCTTGAAATATTCCCTAGAGCTCTGACCTCATGAGGGTTTTAACTAAATGGCTACTTAGTTTATTGGATTTACCCATGGCACATATTTAAATGAAATGGATGGAGGAAAGAACCTTTATGTTACATGACAGAAAAATGACGAAAAGCTTTTGAAGGTCAGGGAACGTAGCACAATCACTTTAGCCTAGTGAGAAAATGAAATTCTTCTCAGGACCTTGTAGACCTGATGGTACTATCAATTTTGAAATGAATATAGTGCTTGAGAATGTGTAGGTTTCATACTAAGTGACCATGTACCGAATTATAATGGCTTTGGGCATCCACTTAAGAACTTAACGAATGAGTTACATAAAATGTCAATATCATTAATGCCAGAGGAATTATTTATATATTGCTATCATCACATATTATAAAGCAGAGCTTCCAAAATCTTTGGCAAAAAAAAAAATTAAGTGTTACATCATTCTCATGAACATAAGAACAATCCAATAATAATTAATACTGAGCTGAAAGGAAATGTCACTAATCATAGAATTGACTTTACACCCTCAAATTCTTCCTGTTCAATTTTCAGCCAGTTTCATCATCTCTATATAATCCTCCATTGTAGGAAATAATATTTGAACTTTCTTTAGCAAACTGGATAGATATGAAAGGGGCTATATCTCTTGATGTGATTTAAAAAAACAAATGGGATATTGTCCAGGTTCAACAGGAACATTTTACTGTGAAATGAAAATATTTGTTCATACATAATAACAATGCACAAATTCCTAAATATTTTGATGAGGTGCCATTTTCAGGGTTTGGGAATAATGTTCAGAAGGTAATCTGTGTGTATGCATGTGTGTTGTGAGTGTACAGATGGATGGATAAATAGACACTTTCTTTTGAGTGTGGGTGTGTATATGTATGTGTAAACATAGAGTATCACTTTGCTAGGGCTGCACTAACAAAATACTAAAGACTAGATGGCTTAAACAACAGAAATTTATTTTCTCACCATTTTGAAGGCTAGAAGTTGAAAATTAAAGTGTCAGCAGGTTTGGTTTCTTCTGAGGTCTCTCCTTGGCTAGCATATGGCCACCTTCTCTCTGTGTCCTTACGTCATCTGTGTGTTCAAATCCCTAGTATCTTTTTTTATGTCCAAGTTTTCTCTTCTTAAAAGGACACCAGTCGGATTGGATTGGGGCCCATCCCAATGACCTCATTTTAACTTAATCACATTTTATAGGCTCCAAATACCATCGCATTCTGAGGTACAAGGGGTTAGAGCAATCAACATATGAATTCTGGCAGACACAATTCAGCCAATAACACGTAGTATATACAGAAATGCATAATTGGGGTAAAAAGCTTATATTTAACAGTCTTTATATTTTTCTGAACTCTATCTCTGTGCATGTGCCATTTATGCTGCTCAGGTAAGATGCCAGTGGGGAAAAAAAAAAACAGTAAATCAATCATCTTTGTAAAATTAAAAGACTACCACTAGTCCACAAGAAAAGCTTTATAACACTAGATTAAAAGCATTATTTCAGAGAAACTTTTGTAATCAGTCACCCAAACATGGTCAATTAGTAATGGGAAAAATATAAATATAATTTCAAAAAAAGTGTTACCTTGAGATGGGACAGATGAGAAGAAATTTCAATAAGTATATTGGCTTAGCTTTGGAATAAGCATTTTAGCATTTAGTTTTCTGGTACATTCCATTTAAGAAACTAAAATATCACATAGAAATATTACTAATTTTTATACACCAAAATAATTCATTTACATTTCTCAGTAGTTTGGTTCAGTTTTGACCTTAGATTTATTAAGCCATGATACAATCATAGGGTTCCAGATTTGACAAATCTTAAGGAATTCTAGATTAGAGATTCTAGAACAGTGTTCTGCAAGAGACTTGGGCACAGGAGGGATGCTGAGTAGTTGGGGCTCTGAGCAACTCTATTTCTTGCCTTTGTTTCAACAAGAGCAATTCCAGTCTTCTCTATTTCACATATTGAAGATCTATGCAAAATTTCTTGGGAAGTCAGTTTCTGCTGCTTTGAAACAGTAAAGAAAACCTATGACATGGTAGTATCCTCTCATCGCACTGTTAGGAAACAGAGGCCCAAACAGGTTCCATGACCTGCCCATTAGGTTCTCTGATTCCCAGATCGGTCTTCTGAGTCTGGTAAGTTTTTACTTAACATCACCAATACCTTAAGCAAAATGACACATAACAAACCAGTTTTACTCTAGGCTGATTGATATACACAAGAGTTAAGTTTCTATATCTCATCCACGTAACAAGACAATGTGGGAAACAATGGCATCATTTAAGGACCTGCTAGATGACATATTACTCAAACACTAGTTGATGAATTCTCGTGCCATCCATACAAATGGGATCTCACTGTGGTTTTGCTTGACAGGTAAAACTGAAGGTTGGGATTATAACTCTGCTAGTCATTTAGGCTATTGACAGAAAGCTAGAATAAGATTAGGTCTTCTGATTTGTCCTCCCTGGGTGACACTAGGGTTTTGTTTTACAATTCATATCATTATGACTGCTTTTATTTATTAGTTTTGTTTCTTCTCCATTGACAATTTTTAAGTACATTTAAACTGAACTCAGATTGGGGAAACTACTCTGATGGTGGTTCTCTTGCTAGCTCACCAGAGCACATGTCTATTTTCTCTTGAATCTTTTAAGACTTGTATTACTTATTCTCTGGTTCTAGAACAGGTACTTTTGAAACTGTGTGCATGTGGAGTATAATTAAACCTAAATTTACCTTCTAACACTGAATTCAAAATGTCTTTTTTCCCCTGCACTAGCCAGCTTGAAAGCCCCTCCCACTATCAAACCAGAGTGTTTTATTGAAGACAGTCACTCGTTTAGCAAATATTTTTGAGATCTACTCTTGGCTAGGCATTAGCCCATGACTGCTTTATTTATCAATAACAATAAAATTTGAAATAACTCAAGCAATCAAAATAAAATTGACTTTGTAAAAAAAGGGTTAGGATAGATGCAACAAGATTGGCACATTGTTGGTGATTGTAGAAGCTCGGTGAAAAGCTCATGAGTTTTGTTATGTAATAAATCATTCATTGAATTGTGATGCTTTCAACTTTACACATGTTTGAGAACATGTTTGTTACAAAGGTTTGAGAACTTTCTATACAAAAAAAAATTGTAAACATATTTGGTGAAGTCTGAGGAGGTCTGAGACCAGAAAACAAAATCAGCAATGAGATTTAAGAGGTGTCAGATCAAAATGAGAAAGAAGAGAAAAGAGATCAAAGTTAGAGCCCAATAGACATTACAGACATTAAACCCTAGTTAGAGGACCTTGCTAGGGTTTTCCAGTTCCTGTGGTGATGTGAAGCCAGTGGCTTCAAACAGAACCAGGCTAAATTGTTCCTATATGTCCTTTCTAGTGCTAAGTGCTCATTTCTAGTGTTAATTTATGAGTAAGATAACTGCTCCATAATTTGTATTTTATTCTCTTCAAAGTGTATCATACTTCATTTCCCAAGCATTTTTTAATCTCCTAAATATCAGAGAATTTATTTTGCTCACTCTTTGAGCCCCAATAATTAAATCAATAAGTGGCACCTACTGGGTACTTAAAAATAATTGTCGAATTAATGTTTTAATGTCCCCACTTAAAGATTCTTGTCCTCATTTGTCTTTTCTGGAAAGGAACCTAAACCAGTCACCCCATCAACAACTGCATCTATGATTCTGGAAAGACACATGAGTGGGGGCAGGTTTGTGGGCACCCACATAGAATGCGTGCCAGTAGCTGTTGGCTATGGCATTCCTTCATCTAACCACAAATATATCTTTTTCTCCTCTTTTTTTTTCCTTCTTGGACTGATGAGATGACAATGCTGAATCACAGCGTCCGCATGTTTGATTTTTGACCGCAAGCCAGAGGTTTCCTTTGTGCAAATTTAGCAACACAAATCCCTTTACACTAGGTTTGTGAGCATGTCCAATTGTTGGCATCATTATCTGATGAGTTTATTATTACTGGGCAGGGAGCCTCATGATATTCTAATCTAGAACTTGAATTAAATGACATTTTTATGATTTTTTAAGAGACTCTTACAAGTCAGTCTGTAAGATTAATGGAATATGGACTAGGCAGAGCCCTGTACAATGCTCTGATTGCTTACGGAGAAATATGACAAACAGTCCTTGTCTATGCAGCCCTTGTCATCTAGTTTGGAATTTTAAGGCTGTCTAGTCTGGGTTAAAATTATGCCCTCTCCTTGGATCCTGTTTTCTTGTGTTAATTCAAAGTGTGATTAAAATAGGTTCGTAACTGGTTTATAGCCTCTTTTATAGAATTTTCTTGTAGCTCAAGGCCTGGGAATAGCAATTTAATTAGATATTTATAGTCATGCGTCTCATAGTGACAAATGTCTTGTGAATATTTAGACTATTAGCGAAAGTGAAATATTTTTGGCTTCTCTTTAACTTATTTAATATTCTCTTTTTTTGGAATCTCTTTCACAGGCAGATCTTAAACACTTAATCCAGATAAAAACAGTAGCCATGATAGTTTTTTTTTTTTTTTGGGGATCTTTGCTTATTACTGGTTCTATATTGCCTTGTTCTATTTTTTAATATTTTTCTATTTTTCAATTACAGTTGGCTTTATTTTGAAGCTAGTTCTAAGCCACCTCTAAAACTATCATGTAATAAAAGTTCACTGTTACATTTCTTCCCTAGAAAGCATGAATAATACAAAACTCTAAAGAGAAACACTCTCCTCTCTCTGCTCTTTACTTAAGAATTTAATTGATATATGACTATATATACACACACACACACACACACACACACACACACATATATGTGTATATACATGCATTCATATACAAATATATACACATATGTATATCTACATACATCTATGTGAATTTTATTTGAGAAAGACACTTAAAAAATCCACCTGTTGTACATGATTATTTGACCTTAATATATTCCTTTTACATAAATTTATACCGCTCTAGAAAATATTTTTAGCATGTGTCATTCCAACTGTTTAATTAAAAGCATTTCTCACCCTCAGGTAATAGCAATAAGAACTGATTCCAGCCACGAACACAGCTACTCCCTGGTTAGGCCTTCCAGCAGAGAAGTAAAAATTGGGTCACAAATTTAGTAACAAGGCCTGTGCCCCTGGCTTTGGCTCCACTAGAAACTGCAGCAACCCCACGTATACTTAGTTTACACACACACACACACACACACACACACACACACACACACACACACACACACACGCGCGCAATATCTAGAGTCCCCATGTGACATCCATAAGTGTGTATATATAGACTTCTCTGAACCAGTTAGGCCCCTCTGCTTTCTTCCACTCATCTGCCTCTGAGCCCCCTAATGCCCTGAAGGTGTGTCAGATCTGTCCCCAGGCCTTGAAGACCGCTTGGCCTCTGCTAAATCTCCATTGCTGCCTCCTGGGCTATGTAGGTGCTGCCTTCCTAGCCCCAGAGAAGCCAGTCTACTCCTTGCTCCAGACCCAGGCTTGTCTTTCCCACTCAACTACATGCTGCCCAAACCAAAGTCACAAATCAACTCAAAACACTACATCTCCCACCTCCCCTCCCAACTACATTCCATGAAAGAGAGGCTTCATAGCTCCCAATTTCTTACCAGAGTTTCTGCAAAACAACCATTTAATTTCTACTTGCTGTTGTATTTTGACTCTTCACTTTGGGATCCCCACATGAGTCCCAGCATGAGTCCTGGGGGAGCTGAGCCTGCAGTTTCTTGGTACCCCGTTGGAACTGAATAGTCTACCATCTTCCCTTTGTTTGAAACATAAATTGAGAACATGTCAGTCTTGGAAATGCATCCTTTATTTTCGTTGCCTTATTGTCACATATGTTTGTGTGCTGTGCATGAGTGTTCCTACTCACCCCTCAGCCCATCCAGGGTGACTGCCCCTGAGTGTGGGCCTTGCTGTGTGTCACAGAGGACCTGGCTCTGTGTCACCCAGTGCTGCTCCACTAACAAGCTCTTCAGCCCTAATTCCATACTGGTCCTGTACACTAACCAGCCAGTCTGTAACTAGGAAGAATGGGAAATATCTTATCTCATACATGTACAATTCAAATGGGGTTAACCATTGTCAAGTTTCTAATTCTCCTAAGACCCCAGCGGGCCTTTCAGTTAAGAGCTACTTGGCAACTTTATGAAAAAACTGACTGCCTTAAATAAGGATTTTTTAAATTCCAAATTTCCTTGAGGAAAACCTTGTCCTTAAGTTTTTCAGAATAAAAATTATATTTACTTTGTAAAAGGAAATGTTTACCCAATCATGTGGACAGTGTATTTGCCTTTGAAACACTGAATATAAACATTTTAGAAATTTCACATGTTGTTCCCTTAAAGGTTTGAGTTTAGCTGGTTGTGAGAAATTTTTTTCTTTTGATGAATCTGGATGTTTTCAACATGGAAAACAGCTCCCCGTAAATCCTGTTTATGAGAAAGTCACTGGCCTGGACATGTTCATGTCCTTAGAGAGGATAACATTTCTTCAGAAGTGGAAAAACTTTTTCAAGAAAAAAAAATCTGCTGGCCTAAATTGGTTACATTTGTTTTCATGTTGTTTCAACTTTGGTATGAAATGCCTGAGTGGAAGAAATTTTTGTTTCATGGCTAACTTCTGGATTTATGGCTTAAATGAGTCTCTAAGAAATACTTTTCATGGGTTTTTTAATGTGCATTTTTTTTAAAGCAATAACATTTTTTTGAGAAATAAAATATAAATTTTTGTAAAGCTCTCCCATCTCATGGGAAGGAGACAGTGTTGTGTAGATTGCCAGTGATAAAGTCACCATAAACTATGTAAGTAGTATGGATATAGTTACGACTATTGGCAAATCGTATCAGATGTGATTTGTATTTCTGTTAAATCTGAAAGATAGGCACCTTGCTATGCAGAGAAGCAGAGTCCCTTGCCAAGATACTTTTATTGTGTATGCCCTTCTTTTCCAAATATTAATTCTTGCCCAAAGGTCTTCCCCATCTCTCATGAAAGTGGCCCTTTGGCTACCAACACAGAGGCAGAACAAGGCACATCTAAATACTAGTCTGAATATAGTTCTTGTCAAAGGGAGACCCTACTCGTATATTCTACAGATGATTCTATCACCATAGGCAGCTGAAATATTTCCTGGTAGTTAAGTATGGGAGATCTGAGGCCTTAAAGAGCATTGGTAGTCATATATTACTGGCTTTGCTATTTCTCTGCGAATGACCATTAAAGCTTTCTTCTTGGCTCTCTGTGTCCAGAGAGGTAGAATGTGGTCTTGACCCTCTTAAGAAGAAAGTGTTTGCAGCATCAACCATTTATGATCATAACAAGGCATTTAGCACCCTGTTCACAATCTTAAATACCAAGGGTTTTAAGCTTCTTCCTTGGTCAATATGATTCATTATTTACTTTGTGTAATGAGGACAACTCTTATTCATTTTCCATTATACTAGGCTCATTTGTTACTTTTTAATAATTGCATTCAAACCCTCTTTGGAAGATAATCTTTTCCCTTTTAAAAAAGGGTGTTGAGTTTTTACAATTAAAAAATGACATGTCCCAGCAGGCACATTTCCATCTTTAAATGCTTGTTTTGGTCATCCATGTCCAGTAGCATGGGCAAGCATTGTCTTCAAGGTCACACCATTAAATATGGCTATTGTGTCTTCAGCTATTTCTAAGTGGAGGTTAAATAGGAGCCCTGTGTTTCATGGGGCATTATTTGTTATTCCTGTCATACTTCATAATTCTTCAAGGAAAGTATACAGAACATTTCTCCTACAGCTTCAATGTCAAGGGCTTTGAGTTTCTACTTATCTTCCATATGCTTTAGACAAGTCTCCTCACACTGCTACTCTCCCCAACAACATGAATATAAAGGAAAACCGGATTCTGTAAAAGTTGGACTTCCTACAGAGAGATGTGCCATCTAGATTTTAAACATAGCTTCTATTTTCGTAATGGCTGTAATAACAAAATCATGGTGAAATGGTTTGTGTGAGCCATTTCCCAGCATATTATCACTATCCCTTAAAGGCAAAATGCCTCTTCTCCAACCTGGGCACTGCTTACCAGCCAAGTTGCTCCTGGAAGTAGCTGGCGTGCGTTAAGAGGTGCAGCTGAATCACTTCCTTGCCTCCAGCCACTGTGCCACCTGCTGCCTTTAGTCCATTACATGGCTGAGAACGCTTTTGAGAAAGGTTTGTATGCAAAAAGTATAGTATAACATAAACACTACATTAAAACGATTTTTTTTTCTAGTCTCAAACCCTGGTATTAACTACTAGATTGAACACTACTTTTTGGTCCAGGCTCCACGTACTATTTACATACAAATAAATAAATAAATAAAACTTGGTTGACCTTCAGGATCAGGGAAGAGGGACAAAGGGGAAGCAATGCTGAGTTTAACTTAATGTTCTGTAACAAACAAGGGGGAAAGATAGAGAGATACCGATTTTGAGGGAAATGTTAATTATCAAAGGCTTAATTACAGATAACATCATGAGGAGAATACATAAAAGGCTTGAATTGCAGCCAAAGCATTTCCCTGAGAACATTAAAAAATGATTGTTGTTTACAATTCACAAATCGCACAGACATAAAGCTGAGATGGGAAAAACAGCGTCAGGCTTAAAGTCAGAAACCAGCCTGCTTCTTTCAAACCAGTGTAGGAGAGAAGTGACAGCACTGCAGTTAGCTCGTGTTTTAGAAGTAAATGAGATTTCGCATGATTCCTCTTTAAAATAAAAATTAGCAGATTACTGACAAGCAGACTGGATAAAATTCTAAGAGACGATAGAACCAGAAAAAAAAATAATTTATAAGGTCTTAGAATGGAAATTACAAATAAAATAGAACTCACAGTCATTTATCCATGTAAATACAGTAAAATAAAAGATTTTTACATTCCTGTCATTTCATTACTGAATCCAATATGAAAATCTACATTTTCACTCAAATGTTATTTTCATTTAATTATATTTATCTAGTCCACTCTTCAGAGATTCTTTTTCTTTCCCCTTCATTCTTCGTTTTCTGTTATTGAGGAGAAATTCCCATAACATAAAGTTAACCATTTTAAAGTGAACGATTCAGTACATTTGGTACATTCACAGCGGTGTGCAACCACCATTTCTAGTTAGTTCCAAAATATTGTCATCATCATCATCCCAATACAAAATGGGGCACACATTAAGTAGCTATTCCCATTGCCTCTTTTTCCATCCCCTGGCAACCACCAGTCCATGTTCTGTGTCTACGGGATTATTCAGGATATTTTATGTAAATGGAATCGTGTAACACGTGACCTTCAATGTCTGGATGCTTTCACTTAGCATAATATTTTAGACATTTATTCACCTTGTAGCACGTATCAGTACTTCACTCCTCTTACAGTTGAATAATATTTACTGTATGGATATACCACTATTTTTTTAGCTATTCATTTCTTAATGAACATTTGGGTTGTTTCTACCTTTTGGCTATTATGATTAATGAACAAAACTTTTTTGATGTTGTGTTTAAAATACCATTGGAGAAAGAGATTGCAGAATCAAGTAGGGATAAAAATAAAGTGATCAAACGACTTTTTGTACTGCATGAAGACAGTCTTTAATTCAGAATGTTTTCAGCTGTTTTTCTAAACAGATTTTTGACTCCCTCTTATCATTTGGCAATCAAAAATCACCCTTCTTGTCTAAGTGAACACGAGATTTGGGAGGAATGGGAGACAATCTTGGTGTCAGAGAACGTCACAGAAGTCTTAATGCTGAGGCCCCATTCAGAAAAATCGTGGGACCCACACTCCAGCTGGGGGTCCCAGTGACACAGGCTTTTCTTAGCAACTACCAAAGTAGCCACAGACCTGCCTCAGCCGAGTGAGGAAGGTCCTTAGGCCCATGTAGTCACAGCCTCCCTATCCTAAGAGACTGCCCTATATGTCCTTGACTTTATTTATAGCCCCATCTCTTGTGAAACTAAATGGTCCCTGAAGCGGAGTCATCAGAGCCTCCCCAGCCCCCACCTCCTACCCAGTAACCAGTCAGGCCTGCAGGTAGATTTGTTTCCTTGAGGAAACTTCTCTATCTTGGGCTTTCTTCACAGGGCTTCAGGACAACCACTGCTTTCATTATTTTTAAATTCATTTTCTTATTTAGATATAATTGACATGTAACATTATGTTAATATCAGATATACTGCTTCCATTTATTTTTAAAAGAGATTTAATCCAGGCTTTTTTCAAAGCTATCACCCCAGACCTGCCTAATTATATAATAAGGATTCCAGGCAGCCTGCCCTGGTGCCCAGGCTCCCACAGAAAGTGTATGGAACAGGGTGCCAGCCACCCCCTAGCTCCAACTAAATTAGCTTTCACTGCTTTATACCTTTTTATAGTTTTAAACTATTTCCAGTGAGGTACAAATAAAATAATCTAATTGCATTCATGTATCCAGAATCCTATGGCCAAGAAAATTTATTGAAGAAGAGGTAAGTGATGGACTGACAGGAGGGTCAAGATCCCGTTCATCTTAAACTACACTCAAAAGTTTTTAATTAAAGTTTTTTTCATTAAAAATTTAAATTTAAAATAAATTAAGAATTTACTTAAATTTATTAAAACTAAATTACAAAAGAAATTAAAATTTTAAAATAAAAGGTCAAAGGAAAGAATTAACAATTGTCTTAAGGGAGCTGTTGACAAATTTTGACTGCCCTGGCCACATCTCCTTGGGTGTAACCACCACTGCCCTTCACTGTTGAGGCCCATTGCCTTCCATCAGGTCTTCACATTTCCTCACAAAGGACCTTTGCCCCTAAAAATGGTAGCTAGCAGTGAAGAACAGTGTGGAGAATGAAGCTAAAGAGTACATCTGAGTCACTTGATTCGTCATGGTTGGTATTCTCTAGCATGTATAATTATTTGATGTTTTAAGGATTATTTTAAAAGTCAATTAAAAAGTAGTACAACTATTTTCATAGTGAGCTATAGTGTTTGGCAAACTCAGAACCATCTTCAAAAATTTTAGCAAAAATAAAATTCATGTTTTAGAAAACTAGTGTTATGGAAAAGTTTGTGATATAGTAAATGAAAAGGAGATTAAATGTTCAGTATTAGTGCAATTTAGAAGCAAATAAATACATTTTATCTACATGCAAATAAAGACTAAGGTGATATACATCAATATGTCAACCATGATTATCTCTGAATGATAGGATTGTGGCTAATTTTTATTCCCTTTCTACACTTCCTTTATTTTTCCAATAGTCAAGAATCAGCATGTATGATTCTATTATCAAAGATAAATGTTAACGTAATAGTTAACCTTTATATTTAGCATATGGATGTAGGGCAAAATAACAATATAAAAGTAGGGAGATTCACTAGTCTAATGCTTTAGTCTTCCTCATAAATTATATATATATACATATAATTTGAACACAGAGGCAGTTTCCATTATAATTATTGAAAAACTGTGGTCTTTGAATTTTCTTACCTTCCGAGAAATATAATGGGTTTTTACCCCTATTTTCTTTCTGATTGAAAATACAAAACAAAACAAAACAAAAAACCTCTCTGCCGTCCTGAAAATCGTAGTTTCAGAATTAAAAATATATATATATATATTTCTCTTTCATTTTTTGAAAAATTGGACCTTTTGCCAAATTTAACTAAAGTGGCTGAACTTCTGAGTTTTTGTCTGAAATTACCATTAATCAGAGACAACTATGCCTTTCTTCTTGAGTTTAAAGTCTAGAAATGTTCTGTCTTTGTCTAGAAACCGTATTGTTTTACATCTCATCCTTGTCTCTGGAGACTTTGGCAATCAACTTTTCTGTCTCTTTATCTACTCCTTAAAATGGAAAAATCTTAGATGGATGGGTCAGCCAAGTGCTAAGCTGAGCTACTTACTGCCTCAAAGATCAAATCAAAGAGAGTGAAGCACCAAAGCATTTGAAAATGAAAATAACAAAAATACCCATGTTTATTTCAATCATCTTAATTACTTTCTTCTACCATAAAATCAATACATGTGTAGTGGGGAGCTTTGGGGATTTTATTTACTTTGGTCAAAATTGACAGTGAGACAAAGATTGTGGTATCCTACCTTTTTAAATTCATAACACTGCGACTTTGTATTATGAATTATTAATACAATGCAAACATGATGTGATTCTCTTGCCAACAGTTAATAATCCAAGTATAATGTGGTGAACCTTTCTTCAAAGTGGCTCTGACTAACTTGTAATAATTTCAAAGTGACAGCTCATTGCCGATGGTACCAGATTGCCTATTTTAAATGCCACTATAATTAAAAACCAACTATTTTTGTGTTTAAATATTTCTTTTGCATAGTTGCTATTCATAGAACTGACACAATTTTGTCACATTGCTAATGTAGTCCCTTTTTTTATATATTTTTTTGTGTGTTTAACAAAGCAGTGCAATGTAGATAGTTTCAGTAGATCATTATTTTAAGCCAAATAAAGAAAAACAAGTGTTCCCGGCCCTCATCCCTCCTCATTTTCAATTTCCTGCTCTTCAGAGACAACCACTTTGACCCTTTCAGGTGTTTATCCCCATGGAACATAATTACCTGGGTATATCTTTACCTTTTAATTACAGACACTATTTATTGACTTCCTTTTACTCAATCATAGTCTTCTTGCATCACCCTCACACACACCCTCTCTCCACCATACTGCTAATGAAGTTTAAATGACACTTTTTTATTCTCATCAGTGTTATATTATTACATGATAACAATCACATAAGCACTGTTCACAGCTGAGCAATGAGTTTATTGTAATATCATTACCGGTCTTGTTCAATGTTTTGTTTTCTCTGGAGTTAATAATTGCCTTGGTCTCTTAATTTAATCTTTCTTCCTTGTTTTTGTTCTCACCATTAATTCAGCCCTAACTTTTCCAAAAGAACTAGAAAAATTCTTTCTGATGTTGTCAAACCATCAGATAATAACATCACTTCCACTTGTTTGGGGAGCATTCCTCTTGCATCTCTTGCTTTTCTGCTCTAATCCATAATGTTTGTTCTAGAAGTTACCATCATTATCATTCAGAGAACTTCCTTCATTTCTCTCCTGTGTCTGAACTCCTGTTTTTTGGATCCCATATCTTTCTCTTAGTTAAATTACTCTTCCATTTTGTAGAATACATTCTCCAGGAGTTTCTTGAGAGTGGTTACAATGGAGTAAACTTTTTTGTGATGCTATTCTGTCTGACTATGAGATTTTGATTATAAGCCTTAATAGTTTGGAGAAGCATTATATTCAAGATGGCAGATTGTTTCCTCTAAAATTTGCTGAAGTCTTTGCTCTATTATCTTAAATTTAATACTGAGACTGTTTAAGGCCATTCTGATACCCAGTTCTTTGTATGTAACATATTTTTCCCCTTTCTCTCAGAAGTTTTAGGAAGTTCTCTGTAACCTTAAATTTTTACAATCATATATCTTAGTATAAATCCTTTTTATATATTGTTTAAATCTGTAAATTTCTCTTATTCATAAATTCTTGGAAGTTTTTAATGTTATTTATTGGATAAATTTCTTCTCTCTCCTTTATCTAGCTTTTTGAAACTCCTGTTACATATATGACCATATTAGATATATGGTATTCCAGTTTTCTTATCTCACTCCCCAACTTTTTATCTCTTTGGCTTTTTTGTTTTATTATCTGAAAGATATATCAAACTTTATTCTCCTACTTTTCTATTAAAGTTTTTTTTTAAAAAAACTAATACTGCTTTAATTTCCTTTTGGATTTCTAAGATTCCTTTCTTATTCTCTAAATGACACCTTTATTTTTCTTTCCCTTCTCCCCATTACCGCATGGATGCTTTCTTTCTTCTGTTAATTTTATAAGGACATTATTGATAGTCTTTTCACAATATTTTTTCTGTTTCCTGAATTAATCTGTTCCTTGGAGTTTCATCCTTCATGTTTTGGGATTTTCCCAGTCCCATGATCCTTAATGGCTCATTCATATCTAAGAGTGAATTTCTACAATTCTGGTCATGAGCTCACTGTGATATTTTTTGTGATAGATGAAGCTTGTGTGTGGCCAGGAGACCTAGAAATTGCCTTGGCAGACCCAAATATTAATCAGATTCCCCCTCCTCTTTTGCTGATTAGTTTACTCATAGAAGAATCACCTAATGTCTCCTGCTTACAGGTCAAAAACAGATAAGAGTGTTCTGAAGAGCAAACAGGGCAGGGGCAGAGAAGCTGGTACAGTGCCCTTTCTCCTAACTCCCGTGTTTCCATTATCATGTCTTCTTACCATCTTCAGCCAGATACCCTGTGATTCAACCTCTCTGGCTTCTGCTGAAAGGTGAAGGGGAGATACGTGGTCCACAAACTGGAGGAGGGAGTCTGATGGCCCAAGTATACCTCATACAACTTGTTCTTCAGTTTTAGCCTCAAGTACCTCTAGCAGGTACCTGTTGCCTTCTATTTCTAAGACCTTCTGGGGTTCTGTGACGCAAAACACATGGTTTCTTGTTGTAAGTCCACTGAGAGTCTTGAGTTTGGGTTTCCTCTCTCTGCTAACTCTGTTACCACCTGTCCTCAGCTGTCCATGTTCATCTGTTTCAGCTATTCATGTCAATAAACTTAATCAACATCTCTTGTCTGCTTTCTCATTCTTTCTTAGCCCTTGTGTGTACATAGCACTTTTGTTATTACCTTTATTACTTTTTTTTTAGAAATAATCAGACAGGGAACAAAAATAAGCATGTGTGCTCACCTAGCACGACTTTACTAAACGTTTCTCCTTCTCTTGAATTTGTACCACTTATTTTCCACACCAGAATATTCTCAAATTGTGTTCTTGTTTGGAGAGGTGAGGGAGTATTCTGCAGTAAAAAAAAAAAAAAAAAAAAGGTTGGGGCTTCCATGGTCAAGGAATGCTGTATACCATTCATTTGGCTCTTTTTCTGGTTTCCTTTGTGACATCTTGATTGTCATAGTCTTGATTCTGATTTCATTTCTATTTATGTTTATTATGTCTCCCCAGCCATATTCCTTAAAGTTACATACTATGCTTTCTTATACAATATGCTATATTTACTGTAGTACACAATATCCTCTATTTAGATATCTATTGCTCCTAAATAGAACATAAGCCCCTTAGGCAAGGTCTGTGCCTTATTCATCTCTGTATCCCCAGCACTTGGCACAGTAGCGGGAATGTCACAGGGATCAGTAAATGTCTGCTGATGAGTGAGTGGATGAGACATGAGCTTTCTTATACATTCCATAATCCCTTTTTCACCTCATACCTAGGGAGAGTCTCTGACAGCACAATAGATGTCATAGTATCTTTCAGCTGAAGTCTTTATGTGCTCCTAAATCATAAGTCATATAATACTGGAAGTTCTTCACATTCAGTAGGACAGGGACAGGGGTAGTGATTTGAAGAAAGGACATACATTCTCCCTGCCTGACATTACCCCCTGCACCTGCCTACTCTCAGGAGTGCCTGCCTCATCACCCCCACCAGACCCCTTGCAGCCCAGGTCAGAAGCTGGGTGGGTCTCCTGCCATGAAGAAAAAGAGGCACATCTCTGCTAGTCCTAAGGCACACCGCAGAATTCATTTTCCTAGAGAAATAAAAATAGTAGAAATGGTGCTATTAATAAAATATTTCCAGTTCAATATGGGTTAAACTGATTAGGGGTTATCCTTGGAAACTAATTATTATTTTTAAAAAATTGTTTCTGTGAAAAATTTTATCTTGAGTTCCAAACACACATAGAAACTTTCTGAACGCTGCTCACTCATATGTTGGGGACTGATTATATTGTATTTGTGGTCCATCTGGGGCTGTGAGAACAAAAGGGAAATCAAATTATTGACTGTATAATACCACTACTGGGAAAAACAAACCTAAAGTAACAAAATAGCCTATAATATGGCATATCACATCGGAATAAAAATGAACAACATATTTTACACCGTTGGTGATATTTGTGGGTTTCTTTGGTGTCTATGAGAAAGCATGTCTTGGGTCTAATGAAATTATGTTTGATTCTGCCTTAGGCCCTGATATAGTGTAACAATTCTGAGTCTAGAAAAAAACAATGAATGAGCACTGTGCCATATGCCACCCTTACAGTAGTCTGAACAATTAATCAATACTTAAAAAAATTTTTTTCGAAGTCTTATGAATGGGCTAGGATTAGCTTGGTAGTGGAAGAAAAACAGGGTAAGGTATTTTATGCATTTGATATTATTGTGCTTTTATTTATATTACATTAATATGATCATATTAATAATCCAGTCAGTGTTTCAAAGCAAAATTAAGAGAATTTGGGACATTCAGAATTTTGTGATAAAACAAAGCTAACACCAGGGGGCGCAATGGAGTCATTGCTTTTTACACCAGCAGCGGCATTGTTGGCAGTGAGTGGCAGGAGCAGAAGAAAAACAAAATAAGGGAATGCTCCAAAGGAATAGAGTCTGAAGAGAGATGAGTGTCTTCTAAAACCAAAATGATGCTACCAAAGACTGTCTATGTCCAATTATTTATCATTTGGTTGGCCTGAATACTTTTCATTTCATAGTACATAGGTCCAAATATATATATATATATATATATATATATATATATATATATATATATATATATATATATATTAAATGTATTTTATTTATTGCGCTAAAGCCCTTAAAAATCTATTTTAGGTTATTCTGAAAGTAATAATAACAGGTTCATTTGTTTATTTATTTTTTAACTTTTTCAAAATTAAGTGTATTGGAGTAATATTGGTTAATACAATTATATAATTTTCAGGTGTACATTATCATTTGACATCTGTATATTCTATGGTGTGTTTACCCAAAATCCAATTTCCTTCAGCTACCATATATTTGATTCCTTTTACACACTTCACCCTACTCCCTATATTTGACCCCCTTTACTCCATCTACCTCCTCTTCTTCCCTAACCCCCTACCCTCTGGTAACCATTAGTCTATAGTTCATGTGCATGAGTTTTTGTTTATCCTGTTCCTTTGTTGCTTTTAGGTTAATATCCCACATATAAGTGATGTCATGTAATTTTCAACTTTTTCTGTCTAGCTTATTTTGCTTCTCATGATTATCTCGAGGTCCATCCCATGTTGTTGCAAATGGCAGTATTCCATCTCTTCTTATGGCTGAGTAATATTCCATGTATGTATGTACCACAGCTTCTTTAGCCAATCATCTATCATAGGACATTTCAGTTGCTTCCATGTCCTGCCACTGTAAATAATGCTGCTATGAACATCAGTGTGCAAATATCTTTTTAGATATGAGTTTTCAAGTCTTTGGGGTAAATAGCCAGTAGAGGGATTGCCGGATCATATGGTAGATCAATTCTTAGTTTTTTGAGGAACCTCCATGCTGTTTTCCATAGCGGCTGTACCAATTTGCAGGATGGACAGTTTTATTTAAAAGAAAACAACACATTTACTTATCATTCAGGGAACATATATTGATTGAGTACTTTATTTAGGCTAGTCTCTGTGCTTAGTGTAAACTTTAGGTTAAATACTGGCTTTAATAAGATTTTTTAATAATCTGTTACTGCTGGGCCTCAAAAAATTTAGTGACCTTTTTAAATTAAGTATCTCTATAATTGTCAGTATTTGTTTTATTGAATGCGTTGTTTTCTAAGTAGGCCTAATGTATTATATGAGTTTATATATTTTTATAATGTTATCTGCACTTTTATTTGAAGGAAATTTTATGATCTTTCACTTTTTACACTAAAGCCCAAGTACAAATATGCTTAGCAGTTGGCTATCAGATTTTCAAGTCAGGTAAATTTGATTACTTCCATTTAATAAACAAAGAGGACAGAATAAAAGACTGTTGGGTTCGTAACCAGATATTTCCTAAAAAGTAAATGATAGATTTAAAAATATAACATGTCCTCAATTCTCAGTACCTCATAGAAACACAAAAACTCAAAGTGGTTTGTAGATGGCGCTAATCATTGTAATGCATTTTTTCTTGGCAGCTCGATAAGAATATCTTACCCACTGTACTGGTTGTGTAGTTGGTAAAGGAAAAAACAAATTAAAGCCTGTCCAAAAAAAAAAAAAGCCAATCTCATCAGGAGCAAATATTTTCAAGTATTAAGAATGAAAAGTTGAGCTGGAAATTTCCGCATCCTCCAAGAAGAGACAGGAGCTGAGACAGCTCCTAGCTCTGACCTTCATGGGACCTCATATGTGACCTTAACTTATTCGAATCTATTTCTTTATTCCTAAAGTGAGGACAGGAATATGCTCTGCCCCAGAGGTTAGGGTTAATGAAAAGGTGAGATTACCTGTGTGTAAGCATTTTATAAGATGAGAGAATTTTTTTTTTCTTCTCATAATTATTATTCCCCTGACTCATTTCCTGTTGTGCCTCTGAGGTCGAGTGGCACCTTTGGATGTCTACCTGTAGCGTTCCAGGGGTGTTGTCTCTGGCTGAGCTTCCGTTGGTGCAACTGGGTAAACTGATTCACGTTCTATGTGGAAGGACAGGTGTGGGTCAGACAGGTGCCTGGCTCTGAGCACGATCAGGGTTGCTTTTTCTCTCACCCTCACTGGTCCTGTGTGTTCTAGAGCAGCCTCTGATTGTTCTCCTGAGCACAGGTAGATACAAGTGCAGGAAGATACAGGTAACTTCATTGTGTCCAGCACCATGCACTGACTCATTCAGACCTTCACGCTTCAGCCATAGTTTTGAGTGAGGCCTTGAATCAAGGCTGACCAGAGAGAACCAGAGGAAGGAGATCATGGGAGGGGTGAGGGGCTTGGCTGGCAGCATGTTTTCAGCAAGAATGACCCACTCTGCTACACCGTACCTTTCACACTGATGAGCTCTGAAGAAGGATTTTGCTCTGAAGTATGTCAGTTAAATACAGTAATTATTTTTTCTGCAAAGGGAAAAAGGCAGTAAGGGGCACATGCTCACTCCCCAACATTGCAGCTTTTTCTCCCTGATCACAACAATAGATTTCGGATGATTTCTTATTCTCAGGCAATCAGTGATGGGAGGAGAAAGAGCCATTAGCACGGTGCCCTAGTTGACCTTCAGCTAAATTATTGTTCCTTTTCCCCCCCTCCTATCTTTCTTTCAATATAAAGGGAAGGCAGTAGAGTAGCTGTCCATTAAAAAAAAAAGAAAAAGGAAATAAAACAGGTGCAAGGCCATAGCTGTCTAGGAGAGGGATATAATTGATGGTGACAATAGCATTCTTAGTCTGACAGCTGTTTTGGTTGTCCCACCCCTTCATGTCAGAGAATAAGAAAATAACTTAGAGCTATTCTTATCAGAGATATAGTCAATAATATTCATTGGGCTATGGCTTGAAAAATTTTTTTAATGTTTTAAAACTTCCAAAATATTAAATGCAAAGATGCTGTCTCATTAGTTTTGTAAGTAGCTGTGCCCTGTGCAAAGAAAACAGCACAACCAAAGGGGAGTCAGCAATTTGAAATACATATTTTTGATTCTTGCTATGTCAGAGGTGTCCTAGAAAAGAAAAGATGTAAATCAGAAATACCGAAAGCTCAATTCAATGTCATCCCAAATAAATATCTCTTGGGCTGTGCAAATGAAGACCAGTAAGTACAGTTTGAAACTTGGATAAAAGTACATTACTTTCTAACAATTGGTATTAAAAATGAAGCCACTGACAACTAGAGCCATTTGAGGAGATTGGATGTTCTCTTGTTATAACTTTTGGAGTGTTTTATATCACTTGGGGAAACCTTAGAGGTGTTTTCCAACAGTGCTGTGTAAGATGGATCTTTCCTATCGGTCTATCTCGTTGTTATTACAGATGAGTTCAGCATGAGTAGTCAAGGAGGTAACATAACTGCTAATGGCACTCGGTGCTAATGGGTGCTGGAGTCGCTCAGGTTAACAGAAAATCAGTTAGGTAAAGGTTTGGGACTTGCCACAGTTAATCTCAAGTAGAACCCAATAAAGACAAAAAACATCAGCGTAAATAATGGCAGTCTCTAGTTAGCTCAAAGGGAGACAAGTTGGGAATCATTTTCTGTTTTATTCTTTTTACTACAATATGGAAAATCTCCAAATAGTTAAGTTCTTGATGTCAGTTGACTGATGGCAGATCATGATGCTGGCTACATATAATGGTCATTTCTGCAAACTTTCTAAATTTACCACTAAAGGCTGAAGTCAAGCTGTAGATAAAAAGAAAATTAATATTCTATAAATTTTTATAAGTCAGTAATTCAAAAGTGATATTTTTGTTTTATACATTTGATACATATAAATTAACATGTATAATTTTTACATGATCGTTATGCAACAGAACTATGAAAAGTCTGAACCCCATTATTCAACTAATATCGAGGTTGTCTAAAAATCACCCACTCTTATTTCTCCACTCCAGCTAATTGCTATCCTGATGTTTTTAATTTGCTGCTGTTTTTAAAACTTCTGTCCACTTTGTTATTTATTTTCTCATTTCTCTTATAGTTTTCCACATATTATTTGGTTTTGTACTTTATAAAACACATTATACAGAATTTATTCTTTTATTACTTGTTTTTCAATATGCTTGTTTTTTTATTCAAGTTACACAAAGAGGCAAATAATACCATAATTACTGATATTAAAAAAATCAGTTCTCTCCCCAACACCATTCTCAATTTTCTTCCCACTTTGGCATATGAGAATTTCGCTCTTTTATTTACATCCCATTTCACATGTATGCTCACACTCCCCACCTCCCACATCCTCCCAGTAGACTTATATCATCTCTGGTTAGATCACTAGTCAAAGTTGATGTAATTATGACTATGTGAGCAGTCTACCCATGCGATACACTATGATTACTTTTTAATTTCTGCACAATGTTGGGTTTTCCCTAGAATTAATAATTAACTTTTAAAATGTGCTTGGTTTTCTATATGACCGTCATGAATTCAACTTCCAGATTTCACACGAAATGTTCTCCTTTCAAAATATTCCAACAAATTAAATAGTCTACTATCCTCACCTTCTTGAAGACATCTTCTGACCTGTTCCAGACTAGGCAGTCAGCAGCTGCCAATAGGGGCTGGCACTCTAGATACTCAGTTTGCTTCTCTCTTGCACTGATCCATTTTCTGGCTTCCAGGTTTTCCTTTCTTCTGGTTCACACCCTTATTTTGATGTAAACATGTTCCAGTAGCTTTGCAAGAAGGATGAATGGATGGTAAATTTTTGATATGCGAATGTCTGAATGTGTCTTTGTTGACTGGTTATAGATTCTGGGTTGGAAATCATCTTCCTTTGGAATTTTGAAGACATCACCTTCCAGTCTTGCTATTGAAAAGGCCAAAGCCTTTCTGCATCTTGGCTCTTTGTATGAATGCTGTGTTTTTCTCTCTGCAACATCCTAAGACCTTCCCTCTGTTGCAAATGGTCTGAAACTTCATAACGATTTTAAAATAGAGGCTGTTTTCATTGATTCTGCCGGGTATTCAATGATGTTGTAGAATTCAATCATGTTGTAGAATTCTGAAGAATTTTTCAACTATTTTTTAATAGTTTTCTTCTATTTAATTTTTCTTTTTTATGGAATGATTATTACTCAGATATTGGGTATCCTAGTCTAATCATTGCTCTTTTTTTTTTTTTTTTTTTTTGTCCTCTTTGATTTTACCATCCCTTTGTAATTATCTCTATTTTCTGGGAAACTTCTTCAACTTTACCTTCAGCTGAGATTTTCATTTCTGCCATCAAACTTTTACTTTTACCAAGACTCCTTCTGTAGCATGCTGTTCTTACATAATAGACATACCTAAGAATTTCAATGTTTTCTTTTTCTGATATATTCTCTTCATGCTCCAAGTTGTTTCACTTGCCTTTTTGTTACATTGAGCTTTGTCTTTTATATTTAATGCTTTACTCAAAGCCTGGATGTTCTTTTCTGCCTGTTCATTTTGGAAAGTGGTATGCTAAATAGCATATTGGATCCTAGTAGTGTGATAAAAGATATCTTTCCCAAATTCATGGTTTGTCTTTTTTACTTTCTTTATGCTATCATTCCCCAAACCGACTTTCTTAATATTAATATAGCAGATTTCATTTTTTTCATTTAGGTTTTTTGCTTTTTATTTCTTAATAATCCCCTCTTAATCTTGAGGTCATAGATTTTTTTATATTTTTTTAAAGTCTCATATTAACAGTTGTGTTTTTACATTTAAATCTGGAATTCATCTGGCATTAAATATATATGATGAGAGATAGGCATCCAATGTCATACTTCTCCCATATGGGTAACCACTGCTCCAGCACCATTTATTGAAAAGTCCATTCTTTCCTCATTGAAAATAATGAAAGAAATGTCATAACTCAAATTTGTAGTGTGTCTATTTCTGGGCTCTCTCTTCTGTTCCATTGTTCCAATAGTCCATTTCTTTGTCAATACTGTATAGTGTTATTATAAGACTTGATGAGACAGGTTCCCTCCTTTACTTCTTATCTAGAATAGCAATCTAGAAAATAAAATTTTAAAAAAGAACAGTTCCTAATGTGAAAAAAATGTATTTCATTCATTTATTCATCAAAAATGTATCAAGTACCTACCATATTTTAGACAAGCTTTAGAAACTGAAAAATAAATGAGACACAATTCCAGCCCTAATGGAATGAATAGCCTAGGGAGGAAAACCAATAAAGAATTACACTTTAATTCTCTTGTGAACAAGAGTAAAGGATGCAGATGTGCACAGAGAGGAAGGAAGTAATTATTCCCAGGGATAGTTGGGAATGTCTTGACAGGTCTCACCAATAAATGGTAGAATCAACTTAGTCTGGAAAGAGAAATTGTCAGTCTATAGGAGAGCAAGGAGAACAACTTAAAGGCAGAGCAAATCCATGGAGGTATGAAAGTGCATCATCTGTTTCATAATAAAGGGTTGAACAAAGGAGATTAGGTTAGAAAGAGGTTACGGCTGGATGAAGAGACCTTGTCTTCCCAGCTGAGATGTTTGAAGTTTACCCTGTAGCAGAAATAAACTCAGAGGATTTTAAGTGGGAAAGTAATATCACTTTAGTCATGCACTTGTTGGCATAAAAATCAAAGCTTTCTATGGGGCAGGGAGGACACAGTTTATGGGGAACGCCAGCTCCTGTTCAGAGGCTGGGGTTCTTGTTGCCCTGTCCATGGAAGAGATGCTGAGTTCTGAACTTAGGCAGAAGTGCAGAAAATGGAGAGAGGGTAACAATAGACCAAGAGATGTTAAAAAGGAGAAAGAATGGGACATGGTGACAGCAGTTGTCAGATGTGAAGGGATGGGCGGAGTAAATGACAGCAAGGTTTCTAGCTTGGATAAACTAAGTGGATGCAAACATCACTCACTGACCTTCAGAAACAGAAGTCACTGTGCCGGTGGACTGTGACAGGGTGCCTGCTAGAGGGGAGGAACAATCCATGGCTTTAAATTTGATCATGTCAAGTTTAAGGGCCCCTGGATATCTGGGTGAAGAGATAGAAAAGGTGTTGGAGGCACAGGTTTAGAGCTTAAGAGTTATCCACCAACAAAACCAAAATAATGTCTATTGTCTTCTCAATCCTTATTAGGCCGTTCTAAATAACCTGGATCTTCAAATATGCTGAACCCTTTTTACACATCCTACAGCTGTTAAAGACAGCTTTTCCAAATGAATAGGCTGAGGATTTGGGAGTGTTTATCCTCTGTGCATCATTAGCCTTAAAACATAATTAGGATGATGCTTTTCTCTTCATGGGAGGGAGGGGTGCTAGCTCAGTGACTCTCCAGAGACTTAATGATAGTTATTTAAAAAAAAAAAAATGGCAATGCCATGGGAAACAGTGTCCCTGATGGAGACATCCAATTCCTGAACTCCTATAGAATCTCTATCACAGTGGCAGGAAAGGAGGCATCATTTAAATGTGCTCTTTCCATCTTAAACATGCCTTAGAATACTTTTGGGGACCCAGAATTAAAATGGAGAGAGTGATACGCAATGAGAAAGAGCTCAGGGGGTATGGGAAGTTGAAGGGGTTTGTTTATTTAAATCATAGGCTATTAATAAAGGTGTCTATCTTATCTTGTGATTAGAGTGTGACAATTATGTTTCCAGAGTAATAACAGCATAATTAAGAGTAAAAGACATTGATTTCTAGCTACTTATAAAACACTTAGATATATAATGTTTTCTTTATTTCGTGAAATATCTATGGAAATTTTCTAATGATTTAATCATTATGTATTAAAATATAAAAGTGCACCCACATCCTATAGGAATTAATTAATCAGTTATTGCTCTTGCCTTAGATACAGATTTCAGACATAATGTGTGAACATCAACCCCCCTTCAGGCTTGAAACTTATCAGTGCTGCAGCATGGATGAAGCAGATCGTAAGCTGGAACATGTGGGGTTGGTACATTTCCAGGTCAAATCTCCTTGTGGCAAACACTGAGGGTATGTGTTGCCTTCTGGAGTAGGAACTTCAGGGTACCCCTTACTGTCTGGCATGAAAAACCCATCAGCTGAGGATTATAAATTTTTTTCCTGTTCCATTATTTACACTGGAATATATTGGTTCAAATGAGATTTGACTTATATTGCCAAAAGAGATAAAACTAGAAAACATGAAGATGTATTTGTCAACTGAACATATTTACATCCATCAAGCTGTACTCCAGGCTTATTCCTAACCGAATAAACAAAAGGACAAATTGTTATGCAAGAGACTACGAAACCTACTCTTTAAAACTCTTGATTGATACCCTTTCCCCAAACCAGCCTTCTTCTCCCAGTTTAGCTGTTAAGAAGTCCAAGAGTACTCTGATACCAAACAACATCAAGTTGTATTTAAACTTTGAAACTTTTGTTTTTGGAGTTTGATAAGCACTTGCTCAGGAGCCGTAGGCGTCTTGTGACCATCTGCCCCAGCAGTTCCAAGCATATTTATTGCTCATTCATCTCGCAGCTGGTTGCTCACTTCTCTGAAATAGCATTTGCTGCCTAGCTTATGGTTTAAACACTGACACACATCTCTGGCCCATCAGAGACTGTAAGCTCATCGTGGCCGACCTCAGCTCCCGCCTCAGTGCTTTCTCAGTGTCCGAGCTGGTCCCACCACACAATTATGATCTCGGGCTAGATGTAGACCCTCCTACACATGGCCTCACCTGCTATCCAGATAGCCCTGTTAGAGTTGAATTATAATCCCCCCAAATGCATGTTAAGGTCCCAACCCCAGTACCTTAGAATCTAACTTTATGTTGTTACAGATGTAATCAGTTAAGTTGGGACAAAGTCATGCCAGAAGTCATACCAGAGTAGGAACATGGGCCCCTAATCTCATATCCCATATGATGGTATTGTTATAAAAAAGAGAAATCAGGGCATACAGACAGGAGGATGCCATGTAAACATGAAGGCAGAGATCAGAGTGATGCAGATACAAGTCAAGAATTGCCAGCCAACTACCACAGGCTGGGAGAGAGGCGTGGAAGAGATTCTCCTTCACAGCCCTTAGAAGGAACTAATCCTGCTAACCTTGCTCTCAAACTACTGGGCTGTGAGACAATAAATTTCTGTTATTTAAGCCACCCAGTCTGGGGCACTTTGTTATAGCCGCCCTAGCAAATTTATACATAGCCTATATCCTAGAAGAGAAGTAAAGGAGTGACAAGGTTATTATTATCAGTTCATAAGAGGAGAAATGACAGCTTTCTAACAGAACAAAATTAATCATTTTTAGATTATTCACTTTATAGCCTTCTGATTCTTAAACTTGTAATTGCCCTATGTGGTGATAGACAATGGAGTGAGGATGGTTGATGGATGTATTTGAGAGAATGGGGCCCTTTCCTAGTAAAAACAGGCTCAGAGCTATACATAATCTAAACATATTGGTACCAAGAGCCCAATTCATAAAGCTTCTGCTTTGACATTAAACTGATGCATGTGTTAAAAAGATACAAAGACAAATGTGCACAAATAATTATAGAGCACTTTTCCATTAGTAAAGAAGAGACACGTGAACTCACACATTTTGCTCCTGTAACGATGATCAGAAATGAATATGAAATGTCAGTAATACTGGAAGGCGAAATGGACAATGAAATAAATAGTCTTTTTTCTGGAGACTCAGGGGAAGGGATTGAAGGAGCACACATTTTAGAGTCAGATAGAGCTGGCTTCTCTTCCCAGTTCTACTTCCCCCTAGTTATATGATCTTCACTTAACCTTCTTAGACTCTGTTTCATTACCTGGAAAATGGGAATATTAATACTTCCCTCAGAGAACTGACCTGAAGATCAAGAGAGATGATTTTGGTAGTGTGACCAGCAAAATGCCTGGTAACATGCTCAATTATGATGTTCAGTAAATAGTAATTGCATATTTTGTATTTTTCCTTGTTATTACTGGATACAACCATTCTGCAGTCAGACACAAATTATTTTGGCAATTCTGGGCCAGGAGTTTCATTTGTTGAGTCTAAATTGTAATGATCATGCTGAGGTTAGAGGAATCATTGAAGCTGCTGCTAATCTTGCCTTTTTTCTTTCTCTTTTTCTTTTCTTAGCCACTGAGTATACCTGGATTATGAACGAAAGCCCTAGAGTACACTGCCATAGCACACACTTGGGTTCAAATGAGCCCTAATTAAAGTTAATCCTAGTGAATCCTCAGTCAGGAAAACTTCCCATTCTAAAGAACAAATTAAAAATAAAATAGACTCGGTGTTAAGGAAAAGGTGATTAGGAGATAACGTTTTAGAAAATTGAGAGAGCACAGCAGGCTCCCCTTCACTTCAAGGCAGCCTTTCTTTAACTCACTGGAATATAGGCCGTGCTTTTAAACTTAATTCCAATCAGTGTAGCTTGTGCATGTGTAGTCTCTGAAGGAGGTGGGCAGTGAGAAACGGAAACGCAAAGTAGAGAAAAGGCCTTAAGAAACAAACTATGTTTCCTGACCATCTCCAGCACATCCCTGGGCAGGCTTTTTCTGCAAGAAAAATAATTATATTCTATTGTGATTGGGGTTTAAAATACTGATTTTGTTAAGAAAGAACTAGCCAACCAATTCATTCACCATCAGTGTATCACTTACTGAAAGGCCGTGTAGTGAAGCTTCGGTTACAAGTGACTTTTTGTTATCACGAAGCTCTGATTTTAGTCCCCTTGGTATGTGAACTCTGTAAGTTCAGCTCTGTCATGTGTTTTCTTGAAAAGAGGTTAATATTTTCTCATTTGAATTTAGGGAATTACTCAAGGTAATATGCATCCATCCCCTTCTACCAACCCTCTGTACCTCCATGTTCCCGGGGGTAATTGACCATTAATCAGCCTTGAGCTTGGCAATAAGAAAACTCATCCACAGGGCTATGAATTTGATGGGATTAGAACAAATTAGCCTGGTGACATGTAGTGACAGGCTCAGGTTGTGTGACAAGCCTGGCATACCAAATTTGGTGGGCAGAAGAACATCCTTTAGCAATGGAGCTATAGCAAAGCTATTGATGTGACATGTCCATTTGTCTTGAACAGAGACACAATAAAATCTGAGCAGCCTCTTGGACTAATATATAAAACAAGATTTGGAAAGCTTTTTCATTTAGTGCTCCCAAACCAAAGAAGAGCTAAATGGGACCTTCAGCATATCAAATCTGTCCCTTGTTTTATAGATAAATACACTGAAATCCACACTGGGAAAGTTACCATGTATAAAAACTCTCACAGGACGAAAACCCAACTCTCCTAACTTAAGAAAATGGTCTAGGATATTGGTGAAGGAAATAGATCATTTGAAGTAAAGTGTGTCTAGATTCTAATATTACCTTGCAAATAAGTTACCCATTCACTCTCCCGGTGGCGCAGACGCAATGGAGCAAGTCAGGGCTCTGCCTTAGTCTCTCTCTCCCTTCTTCTGGAACAGGGCACTTGCTCATCAGTCCGGAAAAAGTTCAAAGTTCTCTCTTCCCCTAAACAGTAACTTCAGGCTCTGTCTTTACCTGCTAGAATTGGATCACTCAGTCACCCCTAGCACCTAGCACACCTTGGAGGGGGACGTCATAGACTCCTAGAAAACCAGCTGGTTGTTGTTTCTCTCACTTAATACCAAGTGGTAATGCGATTGAAAGGGGAAGGAGAAAGGTGATTCGAATGACAATTTGAGTGAGGTGAAGCAAGTGCTCCTCTAATAAGCAACTGATTTTGCTTGGGCTACGATAACAGAGTACTATGGACTGGGCAGGTTTTCAACAGACATTTATTTCTCACAGTCCTGGAGGCTGAAAGGCTGAGATCCGGTGCCAGCGTAGTAGGGCTCCGACTGAGGGTCCTCCTCCCGGGTCATAGGTGACTGTTTTCTTGTATCCTCATGTGTTGTAGAGAAAGTCATCACTTCCCTGTTTCTTCTTCTAAGGACAGTAATCCCATTGTGGGGACTCCATGCTGGTAACCTCATCTAAACCTAATCGCCTCCCAAAGTCCCCACTTTTGAATACCATCCCATTGGGGCCTAGAATTTCAACCTATGAATTGGTGGCAGGGCATAGACATGGAGTCCATAACAGCAGCTTACAGGCAACACTGTGAAACCTTCTTCCCTAGGGACTTTCAAAAATAGTTTATTGTTAGTACTTACTTGTCTCGGTTATGAGGTAGAGTTCTATCTCTAGTCTCTCCCGGATATCCTTCTTTATCTGGAGCTTCCAGCTGCCAATTTCAGACTTATCAGAGGTGGAAGTGAAAATGCTTAAATAAACTGACTTGAAGCAGACACTCAATAGCATGCATAATGATATGTGTAATAATGTATAACTTACATAACAATAACGATAAACTTATGACCGCTCTGTCCTCTGCATCCCCACAGCATTCGGTGAGTAGCCCTGTTACTGGACCTTTGCTCATTTCATTCTGCGGTGTAGAATCACTTATTTATATGCTGTCTCCTAGGAGACAGGAAAGCCTTTGAGGATAGAAATGATATGATAATAGTTCATGGATCACAACCCTTACTTATTACAACCTGCTGTCCTTTGTGTGATTTCACTTCTTCTGGAAAAAGAATTCAATTTTAATATTTTCAGGATTTGAATGGAACTTAAAATTCTACTCTTGTGCATTTCAATTGTTAATATGACTCAGGATGCGATTCTACTCTAACACTGCCCAAAATCTCACAGAATATTTTACAGGTGGGTTTATGACATTTATTACTGAAAGAAGGGCCTTGTTGTGACTACTTAACTCTTTCAGGCCACTAGTCACCTGGATGGTAAGGAACTAGGAATGCACTTATACGTCTATACTAGGTCTGTATCTTTGAGGGCCAGCGTTCTACCTACCATGGAGGCCACATGGCATCATAAAAACTACTCCAGCCAGCAGCCGCCTGGCATAAGCTTGCTTGCCACTGGCTCTTCGCCTGCATGGCCCTGTACTTACGCGGCCCTGGAAGTGCACGCCTTTCTTACATTTGCATCCTAGACAGGTATCCCACTTGCCTCACACCAGTCACAGCCCTGACCTGTGTTAACTTAGAGTTAACGCTGAGCCTTCTGTCCTCCTCTGGTGTGTGTCCTAGCCTCACTGCACTGGTTGGGAAAGTGGTTCTCCAAGTGTGCATTTGGACCAGCAGCATCAGTACAACCTGAGAATTTGCTAGAAATGCAGATTCCCAGGGTTCAATTCAGACCTCCTGAATCAGAAACTCTAAGGATGGAGGCAGCCGTCTGTTCCCCTCCAGGTGATTCAGATTCAAGTTTAAGTTTGAGAACCACTGGAGATGGGAGAGATGGGTATTGTTCGTGTGAACAGTTTGCCCAGCTTTATCAATATGAGTCTCCTGGAGCTGCCACCTCCCACGCTCTTAAGTATTTCACAAACTATAGCATCTAAACAGCTGGTAGCCCTGTCTCTCCCCCAGGTCTGGTTCAGGTTTCTGGAATGTGATAACCTCATCACTAGCATCGAAATCCCAAGCTCTCAACTTTTCTGGGAGGGAGTTCTACATATACAAAGAGTGATGAGAAAAAAAAAAAGATAAGGCAGTTTAGCCTAAAAAAAGAAAAGATTAAAGATGGCAATGATGACTTTGTATGTGATGACATGTATGACTTTGGCTATATTAGGGATCATGATGTAGAAGACTCTGAATAATGCTTTGTTTACAGGTCAGAATCAGCAGGACCAATTAATAGAACTTTCAATGATCCAAATTTGTGCCAAAATATAAGGAGAGCCATCCTGACAATCATGGGTTTGCCTTTAGGGGGCCTGGGTTCCTCTTCACTGCTCATGGCCAAGCCGAGGCCACAGGACTCTCGTCAAAGGAATGATAAAGCACCTTTATGATCAGGCAAGGGTTGCCCTAGGTCACCGTAAGCTTTCTTCTGGTGTTTTGTAATTTTACTGCCTTACAGATAATACAGTCAAACAAACACAAGAAGACAGGAAAGGAGGTAGAGATGAAGGAATAGTGGAAATAATCTCAAAACTATTTATATCACGATTATTGTATTTGGTTTTTACTTGTATTGACCACGTAACATCGACTTTGCCTTCCTGCTGTGGGTGCATTGGCACGATGCTCCTTTTTTGGATCATGTGTATCTGTGAACACACCTAAACTCAGGTTGTGAGAAGCAAAGGCCGGTGATTCACTGATTTGTGCAACACTTACATATGTGCCCCAGGCACTGGGCACTGGCAGAGTAGGTGGTGGGGATTCAGACAACAGTTAAGACATGGTGTCTGCACTGAGGACCTCGGGCTAGTTTGGGACACGGCCAGGTAAACAGATCCCTAAAAAGCAAGACCCCAAGTGACAGAACTAAGAGGAGGGCTGGGTTCAGAAAGGCTTCTTGGTTATTCGCAAGGCAGAATTCAATTCACTAAGTAAACTAAAGTGCTAATTTTATTACGCTGTAGAAAACATTTCTTTTAACCATTAAATTCATGTTTTAAAAATAAAAAGAAAAGGTAGGTTTAAAAAGAAGGAAGAGAAAGTTGTACAGTACATTTTTATTATTGGTATTAAAGGGATAGTTAATATTTTTATCATTAGCAAGTTAACTAGTGGTCTCCAAAATCTATAATTTGTCTTTAAGTTACTTCCCCAGGCCCTGATATTTGAGCCACTCCAGACTCCCAGGGAAAGCATTTTAAATTTTTTAAAAAGTGTGGAAAGCAAACGCAGATTCATATGCAGTTCCAAACACAAACATGGACATTAGGATGCTAGAGCACCAGTAATAATTGTTTTATTTATAAAACCTACTCAGGAATCTTCAAGCTTCATTTGTTAAAGAGCATAAATTCCTGTCCTAACAAATACATAAACGTATTTCATTATTTAGCAAATGCCTATTCGTGCAGAAAGGTCAAGAAAGTAATATGCTGATGAACTGAACCTTCTGGAGATGAATTTACTGCATTCAGCACACTAAATGAAAACGTCCACTCCACATGCAACACACAGCACCGAGCGGCATCAGACAGGCCCATGATTCGCAGGCCCCTCTCAGCCCTCGCCCCCTGCCAAGCCTCCTGTCTAGGCTTTGGTCATCATTGCACAGCGCTGTGGTCCTAGAGCTTAATCTGAAACTCTCTGACCTCACTCGGCGACAGCCCTGGGGAAACATCCATGATAGTCATTCTGCTCTCTGTTCAGAGAATTTATCCAAATATTCAAACCAGTTGAAACAATCTTCTCATCCATCTACGACTATTACCAGTGTACCAGTGTGTCCAAGCTGCAAACATTCTTCTCAAGGGTGGTGTCATCGTTCTCTGCTTACACCACCATGGCCTTTTGAGGTAACCAGCTACGTGAAATGTCCTCCCTTCATATCTCCTCCGGTCCCTGCCAGCATCCCATTCTCATGTCTGTCCTCTCCCATTTCATTCAGAGGCCAGTGCTGCTCTGCCTGCCTCACTAACCTCTCGTAGAGTCAATCAGCTATCTCTATAGCTATTGTCATGACCAGACCCGTGGTGTAGGGGGCTGAAAAGAACCACCTGGCCCAAACTTTGCTTTTTGTGAAAGGAAAATGACCTAAAGAAATGCACTTAAAGGTCCTGGCTTTAGGACAATGGCTTGGTTTTGACCATACCACCACCTCTCTCCGCAAGCATACACCATCACACAGCCAGTCTCTCTTTATTTCTCTTCTTCCTGCACAGATTCCAGGCTGTTGTCTCTGAAGCAATGCTGCTAGGCTGCTCCTCAGCTCAGAAAGCTTCAGTGGTCCTCCACTGCCTCCAGAAGAAAACTCAAACTTCTAAACCTTCAAGCTAATATTCTTCCCAAGCCAACCCTCATAGACACTTTGCAATCCAGCAAACTGACCCACCCATCCCCAGGTACTCTTCACCTGCCTCAGGTGTGCATCTACTCACCTGCCTATCTATGTGCAGTTTGCAAATCTGGATCCCACCTTTCTTCAGGGCAAACATGGAATGCCCCCCTTCCTAAAAGACTCTTCTTGATCTCCCACTGCCTAGCTCCAGTTAAAAAATCTTTCCTCTCCCTCCTCTCCCGCAGGGACACAGCTGTTCATCCACAGTCCCCTTTGCCACCCATTACTTTGTGTAACAATTGTGTGAATACACACTGATACTCTCTGTAGGTCTACAGTTTCTCAAGGAGGACACCCTAGTGTGCTTGCCTTGACAGACCCCCAGACTCTTGCTCATGGCATTCACTCACCTAGATTCAGAAATAAGCCAATTTGTTCATATATTTTCAAGTTATTAGCCAGCATACTTAGAACGCTATAATTTCTCCCAGCCAAATGTTAATTTTCTGCTCATCTTTTTTGTTGTATGTAGTTGAGGTAGAGACCGATTCTATTTATTTTTGTTATGATTCACAGCTTAACTGTTATGATAAACAGTGTAGCTGTTGTCACCCACTGGAAGGCATCTTAAATTAATTGCATACTACTGTATTTATGTGACACAAAAATATAAAACATCGAATAAATAAAAATTGTCTTCTAGACTAAATCTCACTCGCCACCTGCCCCTCCCCACCTGCCTCATTGACACACAAAGGACTGATTATCATTAAAACTCATCAAACATTTACTGCCATCTCGTGGCCAGACAGACATTAGCCAGACATCCAAATGGAGTGGGGAGACCCTTTGCTTCCCTAAGCGGCCTCCACTTAAATGTTGCATGATTAAACCAAAGGAAGCCGCCTCTTCATTAATTAAACCATTTGCCCAGACCGTGGTTAGTCAAGGCCAGAGAAGCCTTTGCTAATTGTTGTTTTTTTTTTTTTATCATTACAGAACCCTGAAATGATTGTCTGAAATGGGCATATGAATTATCTTAATTTTCTCATTTCTAACATCCAGGAAGGAGTGGGAATGGGGCGGGAGGTGTCAGGTAAAGGTGACTGGGTGCTTTTTATAGGCTTTGCTTCTCGAAGCAAAAAACGTCCAAGTTGTTTTAATGAACGTATCAGCAATTAGTAGTTTGCACCCCAAAGTAAACAATTTACTGTTGATTCAATAGTCTCTGTGCCAGATTGCTCCCAAACAAGTTGATATTGAAGCTGAAGAAATGCATGTGTCTCCAGGTGGCTGCAAAATCAGTGTTTTGCGAAGGGACAACCAGAATCCCAAGTTATGGCCACTCGCATACTGGAATTTAAATTAATTCATAAGAAATGGGTATGAAATAGGAAGAAGGAAATAAAATATTAAACAAGAATCATTTCACTTTCCATGGGAGGAGGAGACTCCATTCCTATAAACCTTTTATTCCTTCGATTTTTACTAGTAAATCAATGGTCTATTTCAAATAGCATAGGTGCTTGGAATATGTTCCTTCTGTATTAAATATAGTTCTTATTCAAATACTGGCCTAGACCATATCTATAAATGTGTTCGTGCTATTACTATGTCTCCAGGGTGCTTTATTGCCTTCTGTTTGGACTATAATGAAACTCATATGTGGCATTGAACTTGTCCTAAGGAAATGATTTCTTATATACATAAAATTAGATCTGAAAGAGAACCAGGACACTTTGAGCAAAGCTGATTCATGTGGGTGGTGCTTTGCCAAACGTGTGCTGCATCTCTCTGTCCCCTTTCCTGCTCTGGTTTTGGGAGGAGGGGTGGAGAAGTAGGAGAGTCAGGATCACTTGTGTTTTGTACTTCTTCCCTTTATCCTTGCCTGCCTTTGTTAATCACTCTAGAAAAGCTGTTCATAAATTAGCTGTCAGACAAGGCCATGCCCAGAAGACAGAAGAGAATTGCATATTAATTTAGTCACTGAACCAAAATTTATTGACCACTTATGATTGTATCATATTCTATGGTAGGCACAGGGATGGAAAGGGGCAAAGTTACTCCCCTCCAGCAGCTCAGACTGAAAGGAGTAAAATAGTAAATTGTTACAAACTCACCTGATAAGTGCATTGCCAGAGGTATGAGGCTACCAGGAGCTTGCAGTTACTAGATGCAAGGTGCACCAGGCGGAAATAAGTGGGGTTATGGTGGAAAAACAGAGGGAAACCATATGATAGAGGAATTCAGTTGCATATTAGAGAGCAATACAGAAGATAAATGTGAGGGGATCAAGATTGGAATCAGACTAATTATGAAAGCCTCCATTAATCTTGGCTGTAGTGATGCTGTAGTGATCAAACCCTGAGCCAAGCAGTGGGACAGGACAAGAGGGCAAGTACCCAGCTCCTAACAAGGGAGCAATAGCAAGAGTTGGTGACAGAATATGGAACCTGAAGGCACGATGTTGACAATAGTAGCCTGGTTTACTGCCTGGGTGACTGTGTGAAGTGTGCTGCCATTTTAATGAGTTGAGGAAATCCAACTTTTGAGAAAAGGGTGTGAAGGTTGGGGCAATGGGAACTAGGTGCCCTAAGTCAGTGGTGGGAAAGTTTCAAGAAGAAAATCACGGTCACTGTAGGAGAGACCTGAAAACTTTTCATGAAATCTTGTCATTAGACCATAGATTAACTTAGCAAGTGTCAGCTTAGAGAAATGAAGTCATCATAAACCAGAAGTGAAAGTGTTTGTGGAATTAACAGAACAAGAATAAACCAGGAATTGTCTTCTTTGGTTGCACAATAGAATCACCTGGAATCCTGAAGAGCTACCAATGGCCAGGCTGCAGCCCAGACCAATGAAAACTCCTCGGTCATTCCATCATATAGCTAAGGCGAGACCACTGGTATAGACTCTTCTTTCTAGAATATGTAATGGAAGAGTAATGAGAGCAATTAAAGAGTACCATTGGAGGGTCTGTCTGAGATGAGAATTATTTGGGAATAAGCTAAGGGGACAAATATTAGTTGAGAGGGAGAAAAAAGCAGGAAAGGGAATATAGGTGGTGGAAACTCTAAAAGGAAGTGAGAACGGGAGGGCATTTAAAATGAGCTATGAATGGAAGGAAAACTCTGGAAGTGAGGTTAGTAAGAAAAGATGGGTGTACATACAATTGAGTTTGTAGGTGGAAGGGTGAGAAAACTCTTCATTATCAACACGACAGTAATTAAATGCATCCTCCAAAAGATCAGTCTGAAATGTCTCCTGCTGTGAACAAACAAACTCGTTAAGAAAACATTTCAGGAGACTCATCACAGGGAGCCTGAGTGGCGAGATAGATGGATAGCTCGCTTCCAGTGTTCACTCTGTATTTCCCTGTTTCCCCCAGAGTTGACTATTCTCAACTCAGAGTAGGTCTTGCAAAGCTAGACGGTGTTCTCCTTCCATATCCGTGACCTTTTGGTCATCTTCATCACCTTCACCAACACAAAGCTTCATGAACATCTTACTATGTTAAGTTTCAGGAGAAACCATTTGGGCCGCCTCTTGGGCTCTGTGTGTTTGTGATCTGACAGAGAACAGTGATATAGAGATAGAGTTGCTAACCATCAAACACGTGACGATGCCTGCAGATAATGAGCTCAGCCGGTTTCCTCTGTGTATCTTGTGCATGTGTGCCTTAAGTTTGCAGAGCTCAGCACTGTATTTGTCTCTGCCTATTGTCCCAAAACATCTTTGCCCAGACAGATCAACTGTAGCTCCATGTAAGGCATCAAATTCTGATGCGGTGGCTGCTAATATTGCCTAGAAATATTGCCTTTCTTCAGGCTGCCTCTGCTTTGTTCTCGTAGCATCCTCTGCTGTGAAAATCTCTCTGCCTTACTCACCCGTAAAGGCAGCAAGATGGATCTGATGCTGTCCGCAGTCACTTTCATCTTTCTGACCAGCACAGTAAGGCTATGGGACACGTGCAATTTGAGTTCAAGAAGCAAGACTGACCTAGGGCCTTTAGCTGAATGGCCAGCCTGGCTCTCCCCAAAAACTGTCTTATTGGCCAAACTTCCATACTCAGAACCATCCTTGTCAATTGTTTCAGTTCTCTTGAACCTGAACTTGAGAAGTTCAAATAAAAGCAAAGAGGAGTCTTTATTTTGCATTCGAATGTGTTGAAACTTAAAATTCTTAACAAGATCTACTTTGGGCTCTCATTTCATGAAGTAAACTTGATACACAAGAAACTTTTATGATCCCACGCATGATCTGTTAACAAGATTATCATCTCATTTTCCTGACAGAATCATCAGGAACAATCTGAGCCATTGTGGAAAAGCTTTGAAGAAATACAACCCTAATAGAAACTACCTAGAGGTGTTTTCTTAGTTATCTTCCAGCCCTTTCGAAAGTTGTGTCTTATAGCAGATAAGAGCAGAAACTCAGGAGTCAGACAGATTCACTGATCCCTGGCTGTGTCACTCCTGCCCCAAGCCATCTTCATCTGTGAACGGGCAATAACATCTGCCACCTCATCACAAGTGTGTTTTCATGATGTACTGAAATATTGCAAGTAGAGCATTGAACACCATAAAAGTTTATTTAACATGAACCATTATTGTTTTCATTAATATTAGGAAAAGACTTTAACTGAGAGAAGGCAAAAGGGAGAAGTGGGATAGCGGTCCTGCAAAAGGGCAGAACTGGGGTTTTTTGTTCTGTGATTCCCCTAAAGTGCCACTGTATGGGGGGGAAACTCTAGCCTCCATGTCAAGGCAGAGTTCTTCTTCACCTGAACGGATCACGGTTTCCTCTGCATATTTTATGCTACAAAGCCAACCATGAGCAAATGTTGGATTATCGGACATGCTTTTTTAATACTACGCACCTGGCACCATCTGATTTTCATGTACTTTATTTCTCTTTCCTTATTTTTATTTTTATTTTAATAAATTTTAAATTTTTAAATCTTTAAATTTTATTAGATAACTGTATTATTATGGGTGACTACATAAGCTGCTTTAAATCATTTCTTTGGATACAGGATATCCTTGATCAAAAATAAATAATGGATAAATATATATATACCTATAAAATATATTTTATGTATGTATATTATATATACATATTATATATATTTAATATGTGTGTGTGTGTATATGTGTGTGTGTGTGTATATATTTTCCCCCTTTGGGTTCTAGTTTTGAATAATCCATCATTTATCCCAGAACTCAGCAAGTCAGAATCTTGCTCCAATACCAGCCAAATCTTCCAGGAGCTTGCTCCAGAATTACTGCAGAGGTTACCTTTAGGCATGAATGGGCCATGCATTTAAAATGCCCCAAATCATTCTGCCCTTGGCACAGATGCTGCGATGGCTAATTATTTTGATACTAATATATGTGTATATCTTTTTTAATGTGGATACCAGACTGAAAATTTGGATTGAAACCAATAATCAACAGATGGCAATCACCCAAGGATCATGGCTGTTCTGGACCAGGTTTTCACCAATGACTGTTAATTTAAGCCCCAATCTGGCCTAGCGGCAGGTCCCCCATTATCTCTATTCCCGCCCCAAACCCTCCCACTGGGCAAGTCTGCAATTGTTCTCTTTAGAGGAGAAAAAAGTTTCTTATGTACGCCTGAACCAGGGTCTCAAAGTGGATGATAGAAATATTTTCACCACGGGTGACCTTGAAATGGCCCCTATTGTTATTTCTTTGTGTTAAGTAATGTTTCTAAAGCTATCTTTTCTTAAAAGGATCTGTCTCATACAGTATCATTTGGGAATAGCATAAAGAAAGAATCACAGATAATTGCAAAAATGGATTTGACCTATGTCAGTAATATTTGAATGACTCAGTTTAATTTTCTATTTCTTTACTGAACACATATTCTTTTCAAGTCACTGTGTGTGCTACAAGATGACAGCTCTGCAAGGGTTCACAATCCATTTGTGTATAACATTTTGTAATTGCAACGTATAATACTATGGAACCTATGATAAGGATTTTTTCCAAACTTCCCTTTATTGTTTGAGCCATATTCATGCAATAATACAAATCAGCTGATGGCTCCTCTTATCCCCAAATTAGCGCAGTCACATCAAGAATCTCTGATGCTAAGACTCTTGGTTGGGACCTTTTGAGTGAAAGTAAGAGAATATCCAACTTGATGTGGATTCAGCAAAAATAGAGAATTCATTGGCCAGGCCTGGAAGCTACTTCCATGTGTTTCAACCCTGTGGCTCCAGAAAGTCACAAGGACCACCTTGCTCCCTCGGGATCTCTAGCTCTGCCCGTGTGCACTGGCTTCTGCCTCAGGCAGGTTCTGTTCACTTGGCAGCCCCAAAGCTCCAGGTTCACTTCTTCACAACTGTAAAAGAAATGTGGTCATCTCTTTTCTAATTGATTCTATTAAATTCCTGAGATTTATTCTGATTCACTTGGCTTGAGTCACATGATCACCCCTGTATTAGTTTGCTAGGACTGCAGTATCACAAGCAGGGGCAGTGGGGGGGGGGGGGGCGGGGGGGATTTAGACAACAGAAATCAATCCTTTCACAGTCCTGGAGGCCAGAAGTCCAAAATCAAGGTGTCAGCAGGGTGAGGTCTTCCTAAGGACTGTGAGGGAAAATCTATTTCACATCTCTCTTCCAGCTTCCAGTAACCTTGGCTTATAGATGGCATTCTCCCTGTGTCTTGTCATCTTCTGTCTCTTTATGTCCCAGTGTCCAAAATTTCCCTTATTACAGATAGGGTCACAGTCATATGGGATTAAGTCCAACTATAATAATCACATTTTAACTCGATTACCTCTGAAAAAAAATTATATAAGGTCACATTCTGAAGTAATGAGGGTTAGAGCTTCAAGCCATCTTTTTTTGAGGGGAGAAGTTCAACCCATAACAATCCTTATGTAAAATCCAATGTTGGCAGGACAAAAGGGACTGATTGGCCAGCTCTGGGTAACTTGTTTAACACCCCAGAGCAGGGAGTGGCAGCACCCCCATCAACATAAGTGATAAGAATGAGTAAGGCCTGCTTCTCTGGGAATGGATCAGGCTACTCTACCAAGAGAGGAGGAGTGGATTGTGGGCATGCGAAAACAATAATCATTATACTAAGTATCATTAAATCAAAATAATGGCCAAAATCTAATATGACCTTTATATGGGCCTACAGATGAATAGCTAAATAAATTACCAAATATATGAATATACTAGATATTATTCAAATAGAATCATAGCACCCAAATTTCTATCCAGTACCCACACATTAAGAGAAAACTTACATTTTAGCACTCTTTTAATAAGGTGAAATTCCATGTGGCTATTTAGATGCCAATACAGGGGATAGTAAACTTAACTACAAGAAGATAATATCCCCTCAATTCCAAAGAACAAAGATTCTACAGTGTGGTACCCAGGGAAGGACATGCTATCACTTCTTGGCTGCTGTTTGGTCATGGATGAAAGCAGAGAGAACTGGCTGTATGGCAGAGATGTTGAATACATAACAGTTGTCTTCTCTCTCTCATGTCACAGTAAACATGAGAAAACAATAAATGAGAGGGCTCAAAAATGGGGTGAGAGAGAATGTGTGCGTCTATGGGAGTGACACACCCAGGAGTTATGCAGGACACTCCCTTGGGTGCACACCTGGCAGCCCTGTGCAAATCCTCCTCAGGTTAGGCCCAGGCAGTCTCTACCGCACTCAGAAGTAGCTCTAGAAATTCAAGCCACTTGCCCTCCTGACCTGAAAGCCTCCCCTGGGCTTCTGAGATATCTGCCCCCATATCAGCTTCCTAACTTGATCTAGCCTATGCCCATTTTTGTTCCTAAATAAAACTCAATGTTGGCAATGGTGCTTATTTTCTGTGCACACAAATATGCACGAGTCCCGTATTCATTACTATATCATAATATTTTACTATTATGTCATAAATTCCTTGGCTTTATGCACCCTCTGTATAAATTAGAAACAGTCTTTTTTATGTCAGGGAATGCCACTGCATATTTCTAGTTTCTAGAGGCTCAAGAATGCATTTTTCTGACAATGGCTCAGGATACAGCCTGGTCTTTTGCCAGTTTTCTCGCTGTTCGTTCATTTCTTTAATAGCATCGTGGTGAGAGTCTTTTCAGAACCCGGGACTCCAGCCTCAACCCTTTCTATTAACTAAAAAACCCTGAATAACCCTCCATATGGTGCTGCCATGGCATTTGATAAATACCTTGCTGATTATGTATACGGCTTTATGCTTATTTTGACAGGTCAATCACATTTGTCTGTATTGCAACCAAAGTTTGTTTGCAAATGTCTTCCCATAGCTCTTTATCACTGGGTTAAATAATCTACTGAATTTCTGCCACGGCAAACTTGGGAGGGAACGAAAAAAAAAGGAAAATACAATCTAAAACAAAAGCAGGCAAAAGCAATCCTGAAAAAGCAAGAAAAGGGACAAACTCTATTAGAGGTCCTGGGGAATATACATTTGTATCTTCTGTCAGCACTGCCTCTGACTGTAAATAGCTTTAACTACGGGGATCAATAAAGGGCAAGGCCTGGAGATAGTAATTATGCTAATTGGTAGTGACTAGAAAACAGGCAGGCTGCAGGATAAACAGACAGCATCTCAGGAGAAATAGACACATTTGTTAAGAAGGGCAAGATGTGGGACCCTAGATGAGGTTTTTCCTATAATCAGTTTTCTAAGAAATGCCAAACATAGTGGTTCACATCACGTAAGTTCTCCCCTCAGTAGAAGGAAATACCAGGCACTTCTGAGCAACATCAGCCAAATAAAAGACTCAGCACCTGCTTCAGGAAGCGGACAGCATGGCTCTGTCTACAGCAGTGCACAAGCATATATGTACATACACACGTACACACACACACACACACACACACAGAGTGAAAGTCATTTCCCTGTAAAAAATGTCAAAAACTAAGAACGTAAATACTACTAGAGAGATATGAAGAGGAGAAGGGGACAAAGTCATGTGAGGTGGGTCACAGAAAGCCTCTTGTAGGTACCACATTTAGGATGGGGCCTTGACTGCAGAGAAGGTGACGGCATCTCAAGGGAAGAGACATTGCTCTTAGTCATGGAAGTTAAGGAGCTGCCCACTTGCCATTAGATTATAGTTGTGAAAACATCCTACTAGATGCAGAAGTGTAAAAGCTCTCAAATATAACATGGCTGCTATGTTGGAATTGGTAACTGCACCAGTTAACTGAAGCATGTGGTTAGCTACCAAGAAAATAGATGAGGCCATTGAAAATTTAGATGAAGCACACTGCCAGGCTGCTGTGAGATTCTGAACCTTCTAATAAACTTTGACCATTAATATTGCACATACAATTTTCTTTGATCATCTGAATTATATTTAAAGCTCGAGTATTAATAAAATCTAAATAAAACATTAACCAAATACATGAATATTTAGAAAGACTATTAGAACCTTGTGGCTCTGGAAATATCCATTTTTTTCTTTTTATTTCCATCCTCAGTTCACTCTAGTTATGAAAAAATTCTTTCCCCAGAAACCCAACTACGTGATAGTAACTAAATTTTTATTATTTTTAGTCAATGAAAGACAAATATAGACATAAGAAGCATCCAAACCTGTAAAGAATTTTTATAAGAGTTTATCTGAGACAAACTGACAACTCATGCCAAGGAGTAAGATCTCAAATGCTCCAAAGAATAACAGTTTTGCAATTTTTTTATGCATTTGAAATTAAGGAGGGAACAGAAGAAAGATTCCATGAAGGTGGGGATTGGATTACAGGTTAGTTTACAAGATTACTACTCTTTTCAGGGTTAATAGCCTGAAAAGGGTATGACTTCTGGCATTTCAAAGGCGTGTTAACCTAGATGCACAAGAACAATGGACAGGGCTGGCTTAATACCTTTCACTAAAGAAGTCATAGGCCTGGGGCGTGACTACCCACCATGACCTGCCCTGTTAGGAATTTATGATCAGACCCCCCTGTGAGGCTCCTTTCCATAGAACCTTTTTTGTCTTCCACACGTGTGGGGAATCATGAGTACCACACACACCTCACAGATCATGTTTAAGGAAAATTCTGCCAGTTCTAGTTAAATGGGTCAGATCCAAAGAATAAGATTCACCCTAGAGCACCAGACCCCTGTACACACCTTTTAAAAAGAACACACAAGCAGCACAGTCACTTTAAACAGTCTCTATTTTCAGACCTTGAATTCTGTGAGTTGAGTGTTCCAGAAAGTTGGATGGGGTAGAAAGAGACCCGAACTGGAAGCTGTGTAGTGGAGACGTCATTTCCCCTCCAAAGGTGGGCTGGCTGCGACTTTCACTCTGCAGAAGGGATGGGGTGGAACCGGGTAGTGTGACCTGGGTTATCTCTGAGAGCTTTAGAGTTCTAAAACTTCCCTGGACCGGGAAGCATCTGTCTTTAGAGTTCTAGAAACCGGGACAGGGAAGCATCTGTCTGCAGGGCTACATAAGTGCTACCAGCAGGGAGCAGCACTACTTAGATAATCACTATATTTTTGCCCTTCTTCATTTAGGAAAACCTATGAAAAAGGGGAATCTATCTCTTCAGGCCTCAGCAGCTCAGTAACATAGAAGTCGGCCAAAGTCAAGAAGTGTCCTTGGCCCAAAGGATTTGCATTTTTCAAGGCACCAACACTTACCCAGTAGGTGTGCTACCAACCTCACATTGCCAATAGACACTTTCTCTGATGATGTATGTACTTGCAGTTGATGTCCTGTTTTAGCTCTGTCTTCTATTTATTTCCTAATTGTTTCTTCTTGGGGGAAGAATAATTTTATATGGAAGCTTAAAATTTAGGAAACGTAGGACTCTTTACCAATCTTTCCTCAAAATAAAGTCTCCAATTTGAAGTAGAGTTTGAGTAGAGACTTGAGAAGCAGCTATTCAAGATAGTACATCATGCAATGAGGAGCAGAGATGAAAATATTTCATGGAAGGAAATGACTTTCTTTTACTAAAAAAAAAGGAATTTAAGTGTGTGTGGGGGGGGGTCATTGACCAGTGCTGCCCACTGCAGCTGAAAGGAAATGAAACAGAAATAACTTTGTGCCTTGTTCTCTGAATCCTGTTTTATTTTAAAGATATAAATATTTATTTAGAAATTTATTATGCTTATAGCATAATATTAAATAACATCTTCTAATTAATTTATAAAGCTCAAATTTGATGCTAGGATTTATTTCAGCCTTATTTTTAAGTTAATTTAAAAATTACTAGAAAACATTTGTTCTATTTAATTAGAATATATTACCCTACAATAAATTTTAATTCAGATCATATGTTGGCTTTCATTTGGCTGAAATGTGTACCTTTGAAATGCTTCATCTAAAATTAGAGATACTTTTCCATAAAATAAGAATGTTTGGGGGCTTAAACATCTAAAGATGTTACTTAAAGAACAACAGGGACTGTGGTCTAGAGCCTGCTGTCATCAAAGAACTGTAGTCACTTACATGAAAGCACCTCTGTGGGCCTCCTTCTTTTCTCTTTATCTTTCCTTTCCTTGGGTGTCATTCATATACTGTAACCACTTCAGGCAGGGTTGCATAATGCAAAGAACGTGTGCTTTGAGCTAGACATAACAGAATTTGAAATCCTCCTCTGCCACTTATAATTTGTTTGACCTTGAATAAGTCGTATATTGATTTTGAGTCAATTTTTTGTCATGTCTGATATAGGGGAAATAATAATACCCATCTTATTGTTGGCTGTTGTAAAAATTAATTGAGAAAAGATGTGAAGCTGTAAAGCGTACATGGGAACCAGTTCATAATGGTCACATTGGGGGACTTTCCTCAAGGAAGCCTGTGATAGAAAGTCTCCAACATGTCTGACCTTGATTCCTTCCCTCCGTATATATACACACTGCTCCTGGCATCAAAAGGCAGAGTCTAGTTCTCCTCTGAATCTGGCCTGGCCTTAGCAACTAGTTTGACCAATAGAATACATTAGAAGTGACACTCTGGGACTCACAAGGCTAGGTCATCAGAAGCCTCGAAGCTTCCAAGACTGCAGATCTTTTGTGTGCTTGACCTTGTGATGATCTCTCTCAGAACCCAACCACCAAGCCCAGACAACATGGAGAGGCCATATCTGGACATTGGCTAGCTTGACAACCCAGCTGAGCTCTCAGTCAACAGCCAGCAACAACTGCAGCTCACACAAGTGAGCCACCTTGGACATCTAGCCCACATGGGTCTTTAGAACATTCCCACTCCAGGCCCTGTCTGACTCCAGCCAAATGACAGATCTTGGACGAGAACTACTTGGCTGAGCCCAGAAAACCCACTGGGCTATGAAAGATAATCATGAATTGTTATTTTATGCCAGAAAATTTGGGGTGGTTTGTTATGCATGCAATGATAGATAATAGGAACAAAACTACAGGAAAATTTTCTATGTTAAAGGGCCACTAGTCAAAGGACAGAAACAGCTGGGAGGGAGGGGATCTTACTATAAACATTTATCTGTAATTCATAATTTTGTACCTCTTGTCATTGTTTCAAAATTTTCAGAAAAGTTTGAATAGAGTTTGGAGGGATATGTGGGGGTTCATTTAATACTAGTTGGATGAATAACAGAATGAATGAATGAATGAATGAATGAATGAATGAATGAATTTTTATTATATAGGTTTGCTAGTAGAAAGCGTCTAATGACCAGAAAGCAATCAAGAAGTTTCATTGAGAATCTATTGTTTTTAAGTTGTTTGGGGGATATAAGCCCTAGTCCAAGGAAGTTCAAGTCTTATAAATATCAAATAAAAGAACATTTAAAATAGCTGTGCGAACCATTCGGTAATGACATGGATTGGTGATGAGGAAATACACTTGGGGTGGCATAGCTAGGAAGTCTTTCTCCAGATATGGAACCCACATTGCCCATAGAAGGTTGGGTGGATGACCTAAAGGGCATCCTGAGTGGGAAGATGTTTGGTAATAAGGGCTGAGAGCTGGAAGTAATTTCAATGGGTTAGAAATAAAGATTTTTGTGGTGGGGGTTAACACCCTCAATGTGGAAGGTACCCAATATATGGAATGAACACAGGCAATAAGAGATGAGAAACCCAGCATAATCAGAGTCCCGTTGGGACCGTGAGACACCATGGGGTTCCTTTTTTGGACAGGAGGGAGGAAAAAGGATAGGGAGTGAGCAGGAATGTGGCTGAGCAGCCTCAGTCTTTTGTGCCTGAAAGCATGTGGGGTGACCCATATCTTGTTCCCTTGACCTAAAAACTGTGCTTGAGGGAACTGAAATGAGGGGCCACTCATTCATGCTAAGGGGGATCTCAAAGTTTGGTGATGGGGTACCCCGGGCATCCTCAGGGGATCTTCATTTTCATTACAATTTCATGAAACCCTGTGAAGCAGGTAGAACAGAAAACTGCAGTGTGAGTGTGGCCTGCCCAAAGTCGCCTGACCAGTAGCTGGACAGCCCAGACCCAGATCTCCGCCCACCGGCCGTACCAAACCATTCTGCCCTCTCCAGATTTCATTTTGTCCAAGGCCCACCAATGCCTTCCAACGACCTTGTTTACAGCACAAAATAATGTTATTAAGGCTTCTCTTTAAAGCTGTTTTGAGAAATGGCATATCGCTCTCTGTTAGAAATAATGAGACTGATTGCTGGGCCCAAATCGAGTATGTCTACCGCTGACATAATTCAAAAAGCTATTTTTGTGGGTCACATTCTGTGTGATAAAAACTGTCATTTTAGTTGACTTTAAAGGACACATCCCTCTGTAAATCCATACGGCAGGCTGTATTCTCAGCTGAATGTGGCACCTTCCACAAAGAGTGTATAAATGACTCTGATTCGAATGGAGGGAGAACAGATAAATAACGTTGACAGTTCACAGAAGAGGTCTTCATTACTAAATTATTTGGGGAGGTTTTGTAAGTCAGGAAAACTAATCTGCAACTAATACCCCTTCGGTGCGGCTTATCCTGTATTCATCTCCTCACACTGAGTATGAAAGAATGTGGAGTTTTTCCTCCCCATCATCAATTACAAATATGTCTTTTTTTCCCCCTCTGTGTGTGAAATTGCATTTCTTATAAATTGCACTGCACTGGTGCCTTATGAAGTAAACATCCAAATTCCTGAAGCATCTGCTTGCCTTAGACAATGAAGGACAGCAGCCTCGCTGGTGCTATTAGAGGAAGGCAGGCCCCATGTGTGGTCCAGCCCAAGTGGGTGGGCAAGGAGGCTGGAAGGCCACGTGCCTGGTCACAAAGCTGTTCGTCCACATTCCACGGTATTGATCTGTAAAGGCTGCTTAGCTTGCAAGAAGCTGGTGGCCAGGACACAGATTAAATCAGTCTCCCTTCTGCCCAACCCCTAGAAAAACATCTTTATGAGCCCACGTGGTGGTAAGGGTCAGGGGCCTGATGCAGCGCAGATGTCAGGAGAGCTAGCATGCACCCCAAGAGAAGACAGGAACCATGAATGCATGTCCACTGGAGCTCAGGCCCCTGCTAGAGAACCTTCATGCTTGGGACCATCAGCTAGGAAATCATTCATTGCACACAATTTAAAGACCTGAAAGGATTAACTATTGAGTTTCACTGTCACTCATTCCCTAGGTGATACAAAGAGTTGACATTTATAAGAGAAATCTTTATTTTGAAATCTAAAATACCATCTGAGGATGTCCACAGCGATGCTCGCAATAAAATGGACTTAAACATAATCATTTACACTAATTTTAAAAATGTAGAATAGCAGTTAGATAACGTAGAAGAAAATGTAGCCTAAGAAGATAATCTATATTTTCTGTCTTTATTCTCATGTCTGGCTCCAAATACGTACTCCTGTTAGGAAAACCTATTCAATTTGCTTCCCTCCATAAATATTGTATGCATAGCTGAAATGGCTCAATGTGTTACAGTTCAGGATGTTTCTGTCCTGTCCAACTAATTAGTTTGGTTTCATTGTGTTTCAACAATGCCAGAAAGTTAAAAGGCAGAACCAACACTCGATTTATGACATTTTTATGTAAAAATTGTGCTCCTTTGACCACAGCAGGCCCTCTGAACTTATTGAGAACTAAAAATATTATCAATTATTTCATCAGGTTCTGGGGAAAAAAAAAAAAAAAACGTGAATTCACCACTGTTCACAGTACTCAAAGCCCTGGTTTTCCGAGAGCACGACATAGAGGTTTTGGGGGCTCAGTACATAGAAATGGCTTACTTTTTATGTGTTTTCTAGTGTGCCAGGAAAAATGTAATTAAACTTGGTGTTTTCTACATTTGAAGGGCACTCTTCAGGGTATAGAAGACACGCTTGTGTGGGTGTTTGTTATTGAATTCAAAAGGAGATGGCAGTGCCTCTTCTTTAGATCATTAGAGCCAGGCCTGGTATTCTGCTGTTGGTGTACAGGCTGAGGAACGCCTTGTCGCCTCCCCTGTGAGGTGGCTGCAGGTGCCGCTGAGATATTTCCAAATCAACCCCGAGACCTGCACTCAAGGCAGAGAGAGCAACCAAATATAGCACTAACTCCCTGATCACAGAGCTTCAGCCTGGTCTTACAGGGCCTTGCATTCCAGGCCCAGTGTCCATCAGCCATCCCCTTCCTTCTCTTGCCATCCTTTTACACAGCCCCTTGTACTTTATATGGAAAGAAACATGGATTTTTTTTAATAGCTCAGTTTTAATCCCCACAATCTCTGCTTCCATGTACAATGACTGAGTTTACTAAACTGGCCTTAACAAAGTTGGAGATTGCAGACCCTCTGATTAGCTTGCTTGGCTTTTATTTTAGCTACCAAAACAAACAAACAAACAATTGAATAAAACCCATGTTTTTCCCTTAAATATTACCAGGTGTTGGTTTGAATCAACACATTCAAGAATTTTACACTTATTTGAAATTCACAACAACAATAGCTAATATCTGATAAAAGCAATGTATGCTCCCTAAAGAATGTCCTTTGGCGGTGGCAAGATGACCCATTTAAGGTGTTTTATTTTTATGGTTTAACTCCACCCTTCTCCCCACGCCATCTTACTTGCCTCTCAATATAAACTTCAAATATACATGATACTTCAGCACAAACTCAATAGTAGAGGGCCGGACGAGAATCAGAGTGGAGCTCAGAGGAAAGGAAGCAGATCTCAGCACGCTGAAGGCTGATTTGAGTGTGGACTTCACCAGAGGGTAAATGATGTCTTCGTGGCTCAGATATATTAAAACTTTAATAGCCTACGAAGCTAGACTAGGAATAGGGATGAAGCCAACAGACTGTTCTTTGGCCTTAAATGTCCTAGGAGAAGTTTCCATGAAAGACAGGAGATCTACATGTCAAAGTTAGGAGGGAATTGGAGATTCAAGTCCTGAGCACCCCACCTGAGTGTGCCCATCAGAAACAGGGTTAACATGCAGGGTTAATTCAAAAGCAAGAGGATCGGATCAACACAACGTGGGACCAGACCGTGCACTTCAGGATTCTGTAGAATTGCTGAGAGTGGGTTCCAAATTTGGCATTAATCTATTTAGCATCCACTGCTGAAAAAAATTAGACCCTGTCGCTACAGTATATCTTATACTATAGTTTGCTTGGCTTTTTATGTGGGTAGATTTGATTTCAGAAATGTGTTCTGAGATTCTGAGAAACGAAAAGGCTTTCTAATCAAAAGGGGACTTACTTTAATGATTCCTTTAACTTCTTTTCCTTCGAGAGAGGGGATGAGGAGAGAAAACAAGGTAGTAGAGAAATACAAAAAGGACACAGGGACAGGCTGTGGCACATCCACATTTGGCAGGAGCAGCTCAGGAGGCTGGCTCAGGGCATCATCCACACATAGGTCTAGGCTATGACATGCCAGAGGCTTATTCTGCACTTGTCACTGTGTCTGTAGTTGAGATAAACTGCCATAAATGGGCTATGGGCTACTGAGGACCCCATGTCCTGATATTCTGAGTCCCTAGGCATGAATAACAGAGAGAGATTTTCTCTCAAATATCCTTTTCCAATTTTTTAAAATGAATGTCTCACTATTTTTTAAAATATTTTTAACCATGAGATATAATTCAGAGCAAAATTTTAAAAATATGACTTAATAAGTAAAGAAATATCTGCCAGATATGATTAGATATTTATCCTTTTCTGGCTTTCCACTGTTATCAATCTCTGTTTGTTTAATCTAGGCTCAGTGTCTGTGTTTATGTAAAGTAAAACAATTAAACTTCCGAACCTAGAGGTAGGCCTTTCCTATACCTTCTCAGAGCTCTGGTTCACACAGCAACTTTCATCAGCTTTTTATCCAAGGCCCTCATAGGCATGGTCTGTTTAGACTTTTTCCCCTCTCTATATAAAAGCGATGTGGTTATTTACAAGTTAGAGAGAGAAGAGCATCCTCATATGATGGCAAGCCCAGGGATGCTGAAGCAATTCAGCCTGGGTTTGACTCCTGGTTGAATGCCTAAATGGCCATGCTCATGTTAGTAAGCACATTCTGAAATTCCTAATTTGCAAAATCGGAGTGAGTCCTTGCTTGGTTATTGGACAAGAAAATGAAATAAGTAGGGGAAACTTCGAGCACATGGGGAGGTTGTGGTTTTCTACCTCTGCTTCAACCATTTCCACTCAGTTCACTGTTACACTATTGCTGACTGAGCGACCACAGGAAATGCAGCTAACTCTCTGAACCTCGGTTTCTTCTTCGGCAAAATGAAAATAACAGCACCTGCCTCACAGGGTTATGAAGAGAATGAAATGCTAGCATCTAGAAAAGGCTAAGCACATGGCATGTGTTCAATAAATTTTAGTTTAACTTCACCTCTTTTCTCCTCTTCTTAGCGATAACAAAGGGCTCTTAAGCAATTGCTGTTATGCCCAGGCTAATAGTTCACTCTGATCTCGAGATTAGATTAGAACCTACAGCGTTGCCTTAAGTACACTCTAAATTGGACCTGATGTCTGGATCTCTGTCCTGAAAGATTCACACACTTCTACTGGGCTCGCTGGGACTAAATCAACCTTTGGTCATAGAGGAAGCAAGAAATGCATGCAGCACATGAGTATCCCCTCACACAAGTCTTTCTCCCCTTCCTTTAGAGACCTATCATGGTGATGCCCACAAGCTGCAAAGGCAGGTTGCATTCCTGTGTCCCCCCACCTTCCCTTCAGGCCTCTGCCTGTGCTCTTTTTCTGTTCAGTCAGTAGTTAGAGGTCTTCTTTCCTCTTGTCAGCTGTTTCCTGGCCTCACTCACCATTTCCCATTGACAGAGACAAGAACACAGAGCACCTTCCATGCGTACTGAGACCCGTAGTGTCCCCCAAAGGCAGCCCAATGTGAGATAAGATGTAGCTGACCACAACTTGGCAATTGCCATGTCCATGGAAACGGTAGATTAAAATGAAGACACAGCCTCAGCATATAGTTTATCATCACCCACAACATAGGCCATTCATTATCCCTTTTCTCCTCTTGCTGTGTTCTGTACCTTCCTTCTGAGGAGAAGAGAAGGCTCCCTTTGTCTGCGCCTGTATGGCTTTCTAGGGTGAGGGGGTTGATGTTCTCTACCAGCTTTTGGTGTCCACTTAAGGTTTAGTATGCTTGTTCTATTTGTGCTTCTACATATCATTTAGGGAAGACTGAGGAAAGTCTCATTTTATATTGTCGGATCGGCTCCAACCCACGTGGCAAGGCTCTTTTTTATTTGTATTTTTTAATTGTATCTGTCAGCGGCCCTGGAAACTATCTGGTAATGGACATAGTCAGTCTGTACAATAATTTTTAGGTATTGCTATACTTAACATTGGAAGAAAAGGGCCAGATTGACTTTTGGGATGGCTGAGCCATGTTCATCATTCTACAGGGCCTTTGATCACTGATCCTAAATGGATCTTTTTCTCTGTCATGGAATTTTATTTGGTCAGGATGTGCTCTCTATCTTTTATGGTCCAAAAGCTAAAATGGCAATGAACATGATAACCACTTCTAGTTCGGAAATCTCACCATCTGTTGTTTCAAACAGCGCCGCTCAACTCTGCAGACTCAGGAAGCAACAGTAGTAAACTGCTCACCCTAGAGCCCAATGAAGAGGGTCAAGGTGATAGCCAAGGAGCAACGGCTTATTGCTGACCTTGAACCCAGGGGCAATGTCACACACAGCGCTGTCTAGTTCTCTGGTTGTGACTCTGCACTTGCTCACATAGAAAAAAATTTATCAGACTTTTCGGTCCTCGCCTCAGTGCCTGGAGTCAGAATGAGAAGCTAGTGTGAAACTTTGTCCTCAAGCTCAGGTGAGAACTAAATGTAACTCGATTTATATTTCCTTTAAAGCAACTGTGAGCCCACAGGGCGATTCATTTTTGTCATGGTTGGGCTCTCCTCTCCTCCCCAGGGTTTCACCAGATTCTAGCTTCCTGAGCTGTGGAGTCTCATGGTCTCACCAGCAAGCACCCCAACACCCAAAGCCCTCGGTGGTCTCTTGGCATCTGACAGCTCTCTGTGGCTCTCTTGTCCTCTTGGGGCCTGAGAGTCTTTGTGGAAGCTCTGAGTCCCACTTCCATAGTTTCTCCTCCCTAGACCTGTGTCCTCTGCCTTCGCAGGGTAAAGCCAGTGAGTGACCCTTTTTTGGGACCTTGGGCCGTGTCCAGGCCAGGGGAAGATCTTTGTCATAGAATGACCACCACACCTCCACAAAGCCTGTTTCTCAAAGACATTCTGCTCCTTTCTTCAAATTCTATCTTCCCTTTGGAGTCAGGCATTTGGAAAATAAAAGCCAGGAAGCTTGTATCTACCATACTAAAGTGATGAGACACAGAGGCCTGGAGGAAAGAGGAAAAAGACTGGAAGAGAGAGGGGGGGAAAACCCTGAATTGAAGCCTCCTAACTTTGTCTTTAATGTGTGGGGAAGCAGTAAACACAGCACTGCATTCCACATGAGGTCTAACTCTTTTTATTTTTTTTTTTAAGAAAATAGAGTGAGCATTGTATTAAGAGAAAGAGAATTTGAGTCTTTAACTCCTTGTGTTTGTGCAAAAGAGGGGGGGTGGTTAAAAGTTATTTTCAAGCACCACTGGTTCATCCTTTACAGATTGCCCTTAAATTATAATTTTGGGGGGAAAAGGTAAACCAATTTTGTTTCTTCTTTTTCTTGTAAATTGTTTGCAAATGAGTAAAATTCACTAAAACTCAAGAAGGTTCTCATAACTGCTCTCTGTGAAAAAAAAAAAAAAAATGACCCAAACTTGGCTGTGGTGTCAGTTTTATGTTCCAGTGACATTAGTTGAGTCAGTCACAGGCCAAACTGGCTGAACTCATGTCCCTCAATTTAAAAAAACACAGTCTATAAATTCTCACACTTGTAAAACATTAATGTGGCAGATGGTGTCAAAGCAAAAGTTGTTTCCCTTTTATGAGTGGCTGTGCCAGAAGCGTCCTTTAAGTACGGCAATGTCCTCGAGTTTTTTTAAACATATGATTTAATTTAGAATCATGGGTTTATGTGTAGCTTTTCAAAAGCCTCATTTCGTAAAAGTAAGTACAGCCATACCCTGAGAAATGAGTAGTAAACTGGGGAAAACATTAACTCTCACCAGTGTGAAAGAGGACACTCCTCATCAGACCTAAATAGTTGTTTCTCATGTTTGGAAGAATTACACAGCGCACAGATGACTCAGCCACAAACACCAGCCCTTTCCAGGTGGACTGGGCTACGAGGCGGGACCCGCAGAACAGGTTCCGACTGGGCAGTGGTTCCAGCAGTGGTTACGCTCAGTGCAGCCCTCCTGGGAGCCTCCAAGGAAGAAAAAAGCAAACAGGTGCTTTTCTCCATCCCCCAACAGAACCATCTTTCTCCCTTGAAATGTTAAACCATCTTTGACCATTGCCCCAGGCCTCTTGTTTTTTTAAATATTTGTTTTCATATATTTTAGCAGTTTCTCTGACCAGGTTGACACAAATTCGGGGGCACCAGTGTGATGGAGGAAATGTAGCAGACATAAATAACAGCTTTCCCTGGGTAAAACTGTTTAAAACCAAGCATTTTCAGAAAGCCCTACCCGTACTGAAATGAGGGGAGTGGGGGGATCATCCTGCAAAAGAAAACCGTGGAAGCGGTCAATTTTATGTTGGAACAGGATGATGTTGGCTTCTGGTTTACCACATCGGGCTTTAGGGGTGAAGTTCAGCTGTTGACCACAATTACATTTTACTGTAAAGGGCCACTCCTTCGTAAGCCCTGCATAATTAAAAACTGGCAAGGGAAGTAAATGTGGTCAGAACACTCGGAAAGGTTTATTAAAGGACAAGCCGGTTTTAAGTTTGAGTTTTTATTTTCATCATAAGTTCTGACAACTTCACTGGATTTAAACATCCAAGAAACGTTCATCAAGTGAGGAAAGGTTGACCAGAACTCTTCCAGGTCTCTACCATCAGGTTTTATCTAGACTCTACTTTTCCTTTGGTTTTCCACCTGCAGGAATGGTGGGTAGGGATGTTAGACTTCTATATTTATACATTTGGTTCTTCTGAGTGAGTAGGGTGACCAGTACTCATAAAGACAGGAATGTCACATCATAACTATAGGTCTCATTCTCAACTATATTTTGAGGACATTTTTTCTTCCCTTGTCTCTAGTAAGAAGAAAAGCAAGACTATTATAAGCACTTATATCCTGATGTGGCTGTTGAAAGTCATATTTTACCTGTTCTAACAGAACACACAGAGGATGAAGCATTTAGTATCCGACTTTGGTTAATTTTGCCCACAAGGATGCCCAAAGTTGTCTCCCTGAACTGGCCAGCTTATACTTGCATTCCAGATGTCCAGTCTCGTGTTCTTGTGCACACCTTAAAGGAAGCTGACAGATTTATAATTACTAGAGTCTGCCATGGGAAAAAAAATGCCAGGAGGAGCCTGCACCACCCACTGTGGGATGGCTCTTGGCATGGTGACGGAGGCGTGGTACGTTCGCACAGGGCAAGAAGAATTGTCATGTCTGAAGTGGCAGTAACGCTAGGGGATACTTTTCTTCTTTGAGTTATATTATTATCTCCTTGAATGAAGCATATCTCGGCTTTGAATCATAACTATGAGAAATGCTCACACCCATCTCATCCCAACGTATGTAAATTCCATTTCTCCAAGACTCTCAGCAATGAGAGAAGGCAACCGTCAATATTATGAAAGTGGCTCGGCTGAAATGTTCACCGGGTGCTGTGCTCAGTCATTTGAGCAGTCCCAGTGACACATCTGACAAGGCAGAACAAGAAATTTATCCCTTCAATATGGAGCGTTTTGCAAGGGAGGCTGAGTTCTGGAGCAAACTAATGGTAAGTTGAATGAACTGTTTAAATATCAAGGGTACCATGCTGGGCATTTTCCTTGTGGCTTTTCATAAAATAAAGATAAAAGGGGAATTTATAATCAAAGGGTTGTAGTCTTGCTCATTATTTTAAAGTGAAACGTGCATTCTACATACCAAATGGCATTAGTGATAAATGACTTTGGATAAATTGTTTGGGTGTAGATTTTTCTGATTTTATTGATGAACCATACCGAACAGCTTGTGGGCATGCCAGCCATGACCTTACTGAAGCAAAACGACTCACTGACAGAAAAAAAATTGTGAAGTCAAGCTAGGTTTTGAACACAAAAGAAGTGTCTCTTGGAACTCTGTGTTGGGTTGTTGCTTTTGATCTTTTTAAATGTACTTCTTTTAAGTACATTTAGTGGGTGTGTGTGTGTGTGTGTGTGTGTGAGAGAGAGAGAGAGAGAGAGAGAGAGAGAGAGAGAGAAAGAGAGAGAGAGAGAGAATGAATCTGGGTGTATCAAAAGACCATGATAAAGGAGCATACATACTAGTATTTGTCTAAAACTAACTTTTATGATGTACGAAATGGACGTGTTAAGACCTGCTGTTTCCCTTTATGTCACTGGGAACTGCTGAGTTTATTTCAGATGAATTGGTCAGGTCCTAAAAGCCCCGTAGAATGGCAGATTCCCAGGCCTTTGTGATCCTGGCCGCTCATCTCATTTTATAGTTAAATAAATCAAAGTCCCCCTATTTGAGCTACCCATTGTTAGGCTACAAGATCACAGACTCCAAATCCCAGACTAGTGTTTTTCAGTTGGTATATCTCACTGTCCCATAATATAAGTAATTCATTTGATTTTCTCCTTTCTAATGTGAATTTAAACATCATTGGAAATATAAGATTCTCTCACAAACAGGTGATTTTTAGAATGGATGGTTTAAGAAATTATCTCCCAGTGGCAACAGTTTGACCCATCTGTCTTTTCTCTGGCAGTTTGACCTATCTTACCTTCTTTTATGACATGAAGTTTATTCCAAGAGCAAATTAAAACATTGATTTCTAGAGGGATCACTCCTGTTCATTAAAGAATGTGTACCATCTCTGACATCTTAGGTTTTACTGCTATGTCTTAGCTGGCAAGTCATGCTGTATACTTTGGGAGAAAGGAGGGTAAAAAATACTGAACTGTTTCCAAATATAACTTAAAAGGTACAATTTTCAAATCAATCTTTTAGCTTTTGTTACATCTACCTTTGTTTATCCAAGTTATTCACTCGTTTACTTAACAAACCTATCAACCGCTGTATTCGGAAAACAACCATTTCTCTGCTGTTGCAATATTTCAATTTTAAGTTGTTCTTTATTTTTATTAGGAGCTCATTTTGACAAATTACAGAAAAATGAAAAGTGTTTTTCCATGCCCTCTGGTCAGGAAGTAATATATTTGCTCCAAGGAGCCGAGAGCTAACGTAGCAGCAGGCTCTGATTGGCTCTGGGGTCCTAAGACAGCCCGTGGGGCCAGGCAGAGGCTGGAGCACAAAGGGATGAGATGTTGCTATTGATCTTCTCCACTTAGACACCCCACCCACCTCCCCCCACCCAAGGGCGTTCCCAGGTAAGACAGTCACATGAGAGAATATCAGAAATGTAAGGTAAACACCTAGCATGCCAATTTGAGTTCCCTTGTTGACCTGTGAAGCCTTGATTACTCAAACAGCCATTTTGAAAATTCTCTCCTCTTTGGGAAACTCTCAGGCCCCTGGCTCCATCTCTGTCCTTACATAGTGTCACCACTTTCCTTAGCAAGTGGGTAGCCACTTACTGCCACGTCAGTGGCCCCAGAGACTGCCATATGTTGCTGGTGACAGCTCGGCAGTCTCTCCTCAGCTCCTTCCAGCTATGCCGACTCAGACACCCCGGGACAGGCATGACCCAGGGCAGGAGAGACTGAAATTTCTTATGAACCAATGACTGCTCAGGAGCCTGTGTGAGTCAACAGAAATGGAGTTTGGAGGGCCTGGTATGTTTTCACAGTGTCTTTCTATCATAATTAACACACCCAGGCTCTCTCATGGTCAGCAAGTTGGTATCTTAACTACGTAGATTGTGAGACACAGATGTAATGATGGGCTTGACACTGTCCAGATAGCGAGCAAGGTGGGAGTGAAGAATATATGCCTCTGCCCTCAGTGGCTGTGATTCCATGCATGATGCCGGACACGTTCCCTCAGCCTTCTCTGCCTGGAGAACCAGAGCAGTTTCCCCATCAACAGTTGCCTGGGTGTGCTTTTTCTTAGTGCAGTAGACGTCTTGCATGTCTGCACTCTTGCAGACTGACTGCAAACGTCACTTTCATGCTGGATGTAACTGGGTAACGTTTCTCTCAAGGTTGGGTAACTGTGGCCCCTGGAAGTGTGAATTTAGGAGCTTGCCTCCAAGTGCAGCTTTAGATCCCCAAGGCTGTGTGCTATTCAAAGACGATTGACAGACCAGGTCCTGCCTGTGCACACAACCTCTCGGGGTGGTTATACAGGCAAACCTCAACAAAGATGACCTAAATGTGAGGATGCAGGCAGCAATGGATCTAGTTTTTGGGAAGTGGACGTGGTAACTGGCTATGTAGGTTTGTGTGATTATCACTACCCAGCAGACCCAGGCTGTTTTCCTTTTTTCAAGCCTTTCTCATCACCTTTCTCCAATGAGCTCATCTGAACAAAACATTGGGCAAGTGCTACTGAGTCCAGTCTCTCTCTGTATTACTCCTTTGTTTCTGCAGAGAACACAAAGGAAGAAGACATATTTTTGACTCACAAAGGTCAAAACATCATTGAGACAAGATATGCATATATGGAACAGTTAGAGAACAAAATAATATAAAATTGAGTGGCAGCATGCGTGGTTCAGATATGAAATGGGATAGTGATTCTGAAGTCAGGGCAGTCAAAGAAGGCTTCATGAAGGAAATGGATTGAGAAGGATGGACAGGGTTTGAAAGGAGAGAGTTGGGCATCCAGGTGAAAGGGGTGGCATTGAGTAAATGCTGGGAGACAGAAACACCCTAGTCATGGGCCAGGACTGAGTGACTGGACAGGGAATGCGTGTGAAGGACTGGGGAGAGAGAGAGTTGGGAAGATCCTGGAGCCCCTTGAAAGCCAAGCAGAGGAGTTGAAACTTGGTAAAAAACAGGAGACATGGAAGGTGGTAGAACAGTAGAACAGCGTGATAAAAGCAGTGTTTAAGGAAAATTAGTCTGTTCGGGTAGATTGGATTCTGAAGATTCTGGAGGCCAGTTAGAAACTTGTTACAGAGCCTGAACATGTGGTCGCAGACCAGAGTGGTGCGAATCAAATGGGGAGAAAGATACATATTTCTGAGGGAAAATATCAAACACTAGTTGATAAATCATATCTTGTAGGATGAAAACTACTTAAAGTTGGCAAATTATGACTATCTCGTACAAACAATAGTCTACCTTTGCTCAGGATAAAGAAGTCTAATGCTTCTCCTTAGACCCATGCTTAAGGCAAGCAAAACTTTCTATACTTCCCTCCCTGTTTCTTGAGTTAACCAAACCCTCCCCAGAAAGTTCTCTGGACACTAGTGCCCCTCCTGAGAGTTCAGCCCAAAATTTCTCTTTTAGGCAACACTCTCAGACTCCTGGAACATTTTGCACCCTCAAAGCTCCTCTGTCACAGCTAGATTCATGACCGTGTGGGTAAATTTCTCAAGTTCTTCTTCTTAGTTATTGTTGCTGAACATGAAACATTTTTCTTCTTCCTCCCTCACTGTCTTAATTTTATTTCTGGTTAGTTTGCTCCACTGGCTACTTGGCAGCATGCTTCAGCTTCAGCTGATCAACTTTGCTGTGTGCATACATGGTTGGGTTTGTCTTATATCTCTCCCATCTACAGAAAAAAAAGAGGTACACAGTTCACGTGAAAATTTGAGAGGGAAACAAGTTGTCACAAGCACACAAATTGAAAGGTTACGTTGTTTAGACTGACAAGTCCTAGCTGGGTTTCAAGGCTAATTATGAATCATAGAAAGTGAGAACTTTAAGGAAGCATCAGTGTGTTCTATTTGAACTGCAGGGTGTTTTTTAAATAATTCTTTCTTTTAATCTTTGAGAATTCAGAAGATTTGACATGATAATCCAGAAACATATTTCCTTGATAAATTATCAAAAGATGTGGCAGTGCTGGGGCTGAAGATTGTCGCCTGTAAATTGGGCCCACATTCTCTCCTCATCTACATTTTAGAGTACTTTCCAGGACCTGTGGACATTTGAATTTATGACCCCCCACCTGACCAATCTTTCATGTTACAGAAAGAGAAACTGAGGCACGGAGAGGTTAAATAACTTTTCTAATATTACCCAGAGGTTGATAGCCATACAGGGATTAGAACCGAGCTTTGCTACGCCTCCCTGATCTGCTTTTCTTTCCCTTTTGGGCCCGTAGTTGTTTCCTGAATACAGAACCAGAAGGCTGGCGAGCTGGAAGGAGGCAAAGGCCAGCATGTGCAAGTACACTCATCCTTTGAAAGGGGTGTTGAACAGCTGTTCCTGAGAGCAGGAACCTAAAGAAATCCAGAATTTCCCAGCTGTGACCCTACATGTCATTTTAGTTTATTGCGCTTGCTACTTATAATGCCAAGAAGGAACGTGCTTCACAATTACCTTTTCTCCTTTATTACAATTTGTTTACTTAAAAAAAAAAGTGTACTTGAAAATATGGCAGTCGTGATATAATATTATAAGCATTTGTGTCACAAATATCCCACATTTCCAAATGCAACTTACTGATAAAAAATATTCGGGCGTGTTTTCTCTTGTTCGCTGTCCTCTCCTAAGCTCATGCCGTTTCTGCAGACCTCTGGCCTGCACTGTTGGTTCAGTTAGAGACTCTTTCTCGAACATGTTCAAATGCCATTGGCGCTTGGCTAGAAGCACCTGCAGGCTCTGCCTCCTGTGGACTCCGCCACTCTGCATCTCCGCAGGCACACAGGGGACTGGAGGGGGCCGCGATCATCCTGTTTATCATTATTGATGTGGCTTCGGTGACCTCTGCTGCGCTGCTGTCCAGTGTGATCCTGGATGCAATTCAGAAAGCACCTGCTGAAATCCTTGCGAGAAATCCGCATGCGTGCCAAGGCCAGGTGATCGGTGTCTCTCTTGAGCAACGTGAAGGTCAACCTTTTGGCAATCTTTTAGTAGTTATTTTAAGGAAAGTCAGAATTCTTCATTGAGTGAATTTTAATACAGACCCAGGCCAGGCTGGCATTTCTGCTTTTTGCATAGTAATACTCAAAAGAGCCTTTTTAACTAAAAGTGGAAGAAGATTGGAAATTTTGCAGGGTGTTTAGAATTGGAGAATAGATATGGAAGGGAGATTCTCTGTGTTCTTTTAAATACAGAAAAGCTTAAAATTATGTTTGATTTCTCCTTTCACTACTTGACCCTCATCTTTCGCAAAGGAATTGTAGCACTGCAACTGCGTCCTTTTCTTTTAGGGGGGCCTTTGATCCTCCTCCCCAAATGCTCGGCATCCTTGGCTGACATAACAAGATCTCTTCCTCACATTGGTGAGGGTGCGTCAGCCCCACCATATATGCTATTGCCTTCAATGTAGGGTCTACATTTCCATCCACTGTGAGTAAATGAGTTGTAAGTGAGAGAGATACTCCATAGAGGTATTTGACATTAAGAGTCCACAGTAAAAAGTTCATTTGATCTTGAAACACATTGATAAAATTGTATATAATTGATGTAATAAATTGATTAATTATGATAAAGTGATAATAACTAGTAACGTAATTAGTAAGTAAATATGTAGGAATTGTGCTGTGTATTACATGGCTGTTATTTAATCTTCATAATTGCCCCTCTATTCCTCTAAAATGAATGAGGTAACAGTCTGTGTGGGTTAAGGTTTAGTGTTAGGCATGCAGTTGAAAAGGGTTACATGCAAAACGAAGCACATTGCAAAGTGGGGGTGGGAACTTCTGGAAAGAGCACGGTTCTCAAATCTGAGCCTGCAGCAGAACCTCCTGGAAGGCAGGTTAAAGCACAGATTGCTGGGCCCACCATTGTGTGCCTCTCCTCAGAGTTTCTGATTCAGTGATCTAGGTTGGGACCTAAAAATCTGCATTTAAAGTAAGTTCCCAGGTGATGCCAGTGCTGCTGGTCTAGGGCTCATACTTAGAGAACTGCTAGCCTGGAGCTTAAAATTGGATCACATGTAGAACAGGTGAAGTGACCTGGACTGCTTACCCTTGAGATGCTCTGGGTATAAGTGATACTAAAGACTCAAACCAAGGACAACGGATGTGACATCGGCCAGTGAATATGGATTGAGACAAATTTAGGCTGAGAGTGGGGAATGGTGGATGGAGTGGGTAGCCTGTGAGGCAGCAGATCAAAGGACCCAGGAGGTACCTGGGCAGAGGAGGGTAGAGTTACAAGGATTAGACTGGTGGCCAGAAGGCTACCTGCACCTGTGGATATGTGGATATGTCTCTGCAAGTGTACAGAGCTGTCAGGTGTTTTATTTTAAATGCTTCTGGAGGTGTATATCCTCCAGTTTCCCCCCCTCTCCCACTCCAGTCCGTACTCTCTTAGTCCTGCTGATTCATCCATTCACACTCACCAGCCTGGTCACAGATGGCCTTGGAGCAGAAGGCCCCTGACATGTATGGGGACCAAGCAGCAGGTGAATGCTGAATTAGCTGGGGGGGTTTTAGTTTTGTTTTGTATTGTTTTTTATAATCCATCATCCAAACTCTAAAGAATGAGCGAAGTGTCACTACGTAACTTGATCCCAGTTTGTTCACTTATAGAAATTGTGCTCTGGGAGCGAGGACCCACTGAAAACCGTGCTACCGTGGAAGCTGTTCTCACATTACCAGTCACTGCAGCGTTTCCTAGTGTGGCTTTCTGTGTCCACCTGGCTCTCAGTCTCCCCATCCTCCCTCCAGGTTTTGTTCCTCTGGTGTTCTCACCTGCCTGGAGATAGGTGGGCCTTTCAGAAGCCTGAAAAGCCAGCAATAAAAGGTCTTGGAAGGTCATGACCCAGCCTTGGAAGGAAAAGAGACAAAGGAGAGGGGTTTGGGGTTGATTATCAAACAACCAGCACCACCAATGGTGGATTCCCGGGAAGAAATGCTTACGTAAGTTCTAGGGAAAGAAAGAATAAAGATAAATGTGAATGACAGAGAGAAGCACCATGACCAAATTAAGAAACGGAAGATCTGGATAAATTGTTTGGGAAACGACATTGTCAGGGATGGATACTTTGTCCTTGAGAGAGTTAAAATAAAGCCAGAGAAGTTGTCAAAAGCGTGCTTCAGAAGAACCTTCACTGACAGGTCTAAACGGCCTGATTAAGTCTCCTCTGCCTTTGCCTTCTGGATTTGTTTGCTGGGTATTTGGCATCCGAATCCCCAGGCAAGCACACTGCTTCTCGGTTATGGGAGTTCTGGGTTGGGGCTGCCATCCAGATGGCAGAACTAGGAACAGCATATCCCCTCCTTAAATCATCCTTCCATTCTCTTTTCTTTCTCTCTCTTTCTTTTCTTCCTTGCTTCCGACCTTCCTAGTATCCTTCCTTCTTCTCTCCTTCTTTTCTTCCTGCCTCTCTTTCTTGCTATCTTCCTACAAATAGGGAAAGAAGGACTCAGGGAAATCTCTGGTACAGATTCTAACGATAACCTTAGCCGGTAATTTTTGCACATACAAAGTGAATTATTTTCTTATAACTGGGATCAGGGGCTGTATTGCTCCCAGGAGAAAAAACACTTATATTGACGTGTTTATGTTTTGGAATAATAATATTTGTCCATGTGAAAATATGTGTGATTCCTTTCTGCCGCACCATATGGCTTATTACTATTCATAATCCAAACAGTAGCAGCTGCTGCAGAATGCGAGAATGAGGTTTTTTTTTTTAGGTAAAAATGGGCGAACTATTGGATGCCACATGTAGTTTCCACAGCATCACTAGTTATTCACCAGAAACCTACATATGGCTCCTTCCCATTCATCCATTACGTCCTTTACTAATACCTCTAAAGTTCATTTTTCTATCCCTCCCATCCAACCCTGCCCCCCCTTCAAACTGTGCCCCCCAAGGGACTTTTCTGCCTTGGGAATGTGGTCATATATTCTCCAAAGCGGGTGACAAACAAAGGTCTCAGTTTAAATTTTCTTGACTGATGACAGCTGCCAGAAAAAAATTTCAGTGAATTCTTTCCCTGGTTGTGCACGTGGCTTTCCACTTGCTGAACCACATTATAAGTTTGTGGTTAATCAGACACATGGAGGCACTGAAGCGGGTGATGCTTCCCCCTCAGGCCCACTTGGTTCAACTCTGAGGTAATGGAAAATGTAGGGTAGCACTTTTACAGACCATTCGAATGTGGTTTGGGAAGGAAGTGATTTGCAGAATGGGTGCTGAATGCCACTGTAGAAGCTACCACAATTAACAGTGCAAAATATCCCAGTTTCACCAAGAAGTATCTACAAGACTTCTATCAATTGTTTCATAGTCATTCTGAGGCCCCCTAAAAGCTGGAGATTTTAGAAAATCAAAATGCTCTTTATGTTGACTCTACACAGTACAATGGTAAATGTCCAGAGCAGTTGGAGGAAAAAATTCCTGATTAGATAACCCAAAACTTGACCTCATAATAAAAGTATATAGGTCATTGCCTCAATTTTCCACTTCCAGGTTAGTCATAATAATACCTTTATAATAGCATAATAATGCCTATGCATGATGTATCATAGTTTTCTGGGTGTTTTCCTCTGTGTTATTAGTAATTGAGACTTTTTTTTCTGAGAAGACTGTCAGGTGACCCAGATCAATGGGCATCTGTGAGACGGAGATATTATCTCTGTCCAGCAAGCTTTGTCCTGGTCTTGTCACAATGGGTATTGCTAATTTCCAACTTGTATCAGTCGTCTTCCTACCTCCATTTGTCTTTTTCAGGTGTCTGTTGGTCAGTTCTCTAAGTACCTACGGCTTTTATCACAAGGTATAATAGGGTGATTTATCACTGTCATGCTCCTCACTTGGCAACAAGAGAGCAACTACAAGATAGAGAATCGGTCTGCATACCTGGCCTTTAACCACAGTCCTTGGACGTGAGATGGCATTTGTACCTCTGTCATCCCAGAGCTTGTCAAGAGGTCTTGGAGTCAGCCTTAACTTTGCCAGCCTTTGCCTTCGGGGTACATTAGATAATGGTTTCATAAACTCTTTCTTTCCTAAAGGGACATCTTCCAGCTTCCCCCAAATCATATTTTATGTTTAGGAGCTGAATGTGTGTGTGTGTGTGTGTGTGTCTGCTTCTCATTTCTGTGTCTGTTATCATCATAGTCAGCCTGACTCAGGCCAAGTAGGTGATTGTCTCTATACCCTTATAATGTGATTTCAGGGCTAAAGACTCCTGGTGTATCCTTCTAATAGACAGCACCTGAAATCCCACTATTTGTCCAGCCTGGCCTTTCCCCAGTCCCCGGAAAAATTTCAAGCTGAAGGCTCAGTCCTGCCCACTCCCAGAACCCATCCTGAGCTGCAGATAGTGATCATCTGAACAGGGGTTAGTCCTGCTGTCCTAAGCTTGGTACCTGGTGGGCCCTAGGTACCCTGTCTGCTGATGGGCACCTTAGCACACGCCATGCTTAGCTGATGCACTTGCTTGGGATGTTGCCATTTATTCCTGATTTCTACTTGTGCCCTGCTGCTGGAATGCAGCTACACACATCTGCCCGCTGGCTGTGCTGCTGAGCAAGCTCTGGCCTCTGTGTCCCATGGCCTTGGTGCCTGCCAGATTACCTAGAAACAGGGCCATCTTCTGATTTTCATGGGTTCTAGGCACTTTTACCTTTGAGGACCACTTCCTCCATAAAAGCATAGTAAAAGTTATATTTTGCAACTGTGTTGTTATAAAGACAAATATATGAATATTACATATGAAAACATTTCTTTGATTTGAAAGTATATTTTTTTTCTTCTGGCTTTAATTTCTTTTAAAGAAATTAATACATTTACATGTATCTCTAAAAGCACCGTGAGCCCCAAGCACTGTGCCTCGTGCACCTGACGGATAAGGCAGCACCCCTACTTTTGCCTTAGGTGAAGGTTCCAGAGTTCAGTCCTTCTCAAATCACTTTTAGAAATTTTACTGTATTGGCCAGTGTTAGTTTTCACCTAACATTTTTCTTTGAATTTACCTCTTTGAAATTTTAATAACTATTTTTTTTAAGAAAATGTATGTCACTAGCATAAAACCAGTATGACTTGCTCTTAATGGACTGCATGTTTGTGTCCCCCCCTAAATTCTTATGTTGAAGCCCTAATCTTCATTATGATGGTATTTGGACGTCGGTCCTTCATGAGGTAGTTAGGTCATGAGAGCAGAGCCCTCCAGACAGGATCGATGCTATTATAAAAAAGACACGAGAGAACTTGCTTCTCTCTCTGCTGTCCATTGTGGGACACAAAGAGAAGGTGGCCACCTGCAGACCAGGAAGCAAAACCCTGCCAAGAACTGAATCTGCTAGCACTTTGGTCTTGGACTTCGCAGCCTCTAGAACTGTGAGAAATAGATGCTTGCTGTTTAAGCCAGTGGTCCCCAAACTTTTTTGCACCAGGGACTGGTGCTCCTATGAGAATCTAATGCCTGATGATCTGAGGTGGAGCTGAGGCAGCAATGCTGGCCCTGGGGAGCGGCTGCAAATACAGATGAAGCTTCACTTGCTCACCTGCTGCTCACCTCCTGCTGTGCAGCCCGGTTCCTAACAGGTCATGGACCAGTACCGGCCCGTGGCCCAGGGATTCGAGATCCCTGGTTTAAGCCACCTAGTCTATGATAATTTGGTATAGTAGCCCAAGCAGACAAAGACACTTGCCACAAATAAAAAAACACGTATTAAAACAAATTAACATAAATATATTATACAATTTTTTAAATTTAAGTTTGTTCGTATTCTACCTAACTCCGGAGATCTAAGTTCCTCTGTATCTCTTATCCTCTACTCATCCTTGTAGAGTAAGTGATTGGATTGATGCCTTGCTCAAAAGGGCCCACTCTGTTCAGAGTTTTCAATTTATTCAGTGTCCATTCACCGACACTTGGCCACTGTCCAGGTTCCTGCTCCAAAATGAATGAGCCAATCACCACCCATCAGACTAGGTTTCCTGGAAAACATCGTGGGCTGTCATAATCCTGACTTTTCCCTAGGACAATACAGCCCAGAAGAAACTTCTGTGATGATGAGAATGTCCTAAGTCTGCGCCCACCAATATGGTACCCACTAGATATATGTAGCTGCTGAGCATTGTAAACATGGTGAGTGTGACTGAGAAACAAAACTGTTACTTTTATGTAATTTTCTTAAAGTTTAAACTCTTCAGCTACATATGACGAGCGGCTACCATATTAAACAGGGTAGCAATAGGGTGTCTGATCTGGACTTTGACCCTACTTCTGGGTTCCAGATCTCCATCCCAGAACCTATGAATTCTAAAATTCCTTTTCCATGAGCCTTATCATGACACATGCCCAAGTTTATTAGTAAAATGGATGACATTTAAGCTGCTGTTAGATATTTACATCATAATGTGAAAGATTCTGGGAGGCAGTATGACAGAAGGAAGCAGGAATCGAATCTGAGAACCCTGTGTGCTGCTGGAAATCTTATGGGGTGTGTGTGGGAGGGGACAGAATGGAGAGATTGAGGTATCAAAGATTCATTCCCCCCTGCTTTTCTGTTATGCAAAGCTAGCAACACCCAAAATCTAAACTGTATTAATATCCTTTTATTTCCTGATCCTTCTCCTCTTTGTTCCTTTTAAAACCATTGTCAATCGAAGTCAAAGGTTCAGGTTCAGAATAAGCAATCGGGTCATTGATTTGTCATTAACCTACTAAACTTAGAAACTGCAGCTCCAGCTGGCTTTCAGTCCCAGGCTTTGTGTTGAATCGAATTCAAGGCAAAACCTGGCACTCCCTGATAATACTCCAATGAGACCCCAGGTACCTGTGACTGCATTTAAGTAGACCTTTGAGGACCCCAGTAATGGCACTCACCGGTGTAACAGACATGGGGACTATCAGTCCATTCGAACCCCACCAGTGCCTGCTTCCTCACCTTCTGAGCCCTCTATTCTGTGTGGTGTGCAGCCTCTTCTCAGGGACTGTGAGCTCAGAGAAGGTGACCCTATCTGAAATTCATGAAATGGGATGGTAAAATGGATTATATTGCCAGACGGTGGAGGGGAAGAGTGGACAGGGTCCTTGATAGCACAGTAGAACAGGCAAATTAACTAATCTAAAACAATGTGGACTTCTTCTTTGTGAAATAATAAACTTCCTAGTAGGTTAAGCCTTTTTAAATTGTGTCTTTTTAAATTAACAGCTGAAATCATCACAATGATAGTATACTGTGGAGTTCTTACTGCCTCTGATTCAACTTGCAACTTCTTCCTGCCAGAAAATGAGCAGGTGGTATAGCCTTAGCTTTTTCCTGCTTTATGTCTTCTCTGATGGTTTATTGTTTTACATCTGGGATGCTTCTCTGTATAAATCACTACCAAACTCTGCATATTTCGTCATCTTCGACATGGGTAGAAAGGACTAACAACTGCTCTCTTTTACTATAATCAAAGACAGAACATATTTGATAATAAAAATAAATCCTAAATAGCAAATAATAAAAAAATAGTAATAAGACATGGCTGTTTACTATAAGGCTTTTAATTACAAATATAAACTATAGGTTTGTTTGTATCTTTAAAAATGAACCTTTTCCTGCTGAGCATGGAATATTAAACACTTATTAAATGGGCACAGTTCTCTTGGCATTGTGGAGAAGGTACAAATAATAGCAGTTTTTGCCCCAAAGCAAAAACCCTTTAGAGAGTCTGTCTCCACTAATGTATGTGCTGATGTACATGCATATTTCTCATTAATACTAATAGAACCTAATGTGACTGTATAAATCACCTGAATTTTGATGCAATGTGAATCTGATGTTGGATGATTCGAGATGAACTCACCAAGTACATTTGTCTGGGAGCTATTTCTTAATACTCCTTCATCTTGTAGCCAAATTCCTCTCCTGACAGAAATATTAATCAAAGGCTGTTTCTGCTTGCTGCCATCTTACACACCCGCCTCTTATCATCAGAAGAGAAATACACTCATCCATGTGACCATGTACCTCTATCCAGGAATAATTTAAGGTTCTACTCAAAGGAGAAAATAGGGAACGGACACAAAGGAGAAATTAAGAGGGATTCTGCCTCTCGTGAGGAGCAGTGTGTGGGCTGTGCTAAATTAAGTGGACACGTGTCCTTGAATCCTAGAAGGGATGCCAGATCACACAGGCTGAGTGTGAGGAATGTTCACATCTTTATTCCCCATTTTGTCCTTACCCGTTGTCTGCTATTTCGAGCATCTTACCTCCAAACCTCCAGCGCAGCATTTTTTATCCTATATTCTATGGGAGGGATACATGATATTACCTATCAGAGAGGTGAAAATGCTTTCTGACCAGTAGGCCTCCAAAATGGACTCTTCCAGTCTCATCTGACTGACTTTCCCCTTTCTCTCTGATCTTCTCCTCTCTTACCTGGGTTCTCACCAGTGTTAGGTCCTATTCCTTTTCCAAAGTCACAGTGATTGCTCACAGGCTGTCTTTCAATTTGTTCTATTATAAGCAAAAAAAAAAATGAAAAATAGTGTGCTCTTAATAAAAAGAAGCACAAACACACACGCAGTATTTTTCCCCCCAAAGTTTATTTCAGATGTGGAAAAAATTAGAATCAGACAGAAAGGAAAGTGCGGATTATAAGCAAAAACCTATAGAGCCCTTATTTAATGCTGGACCACTTTACCTTGGAATTATGAAAAATAGTACTGAAAAGGACCTTTGGCAGTATAGCACAATAATGTGGCATCCAGCAGCTGCAGCTTTTCAGTTGGCAAAGCCTGGATTTTTCCATGGGCGTTTCACATGAGCAAGGAAAGTGTTGTGAACACCCCTCTTCTAGGTAAGGAACTGAAATGCTGCAAGAACAGTAATTTTGATTTATATATTAATAATTTGGAAGTCATTTGGTTTTTTCTCTATTTTAAGAGAAATTTAGTTTTGTCGCTATTCCATTTGGTTTCTTCTCTATTCCAAGGTAGAATAATTAAATACAGAGCTTTCTTTAAAAGGCTTTTGAATCCAAAGTGTCTTAATAACCAAAATCTATGTAAAGCCCTCGATGAATCTTGAGCAAAACCTTTCAAAATTAGTTTGGTCATTAAATCTGCTTGAACCCGAGGGAATGCTAGGATTAAATTAAGCTTTAATTAATAATAGTCGAGGATTAGTGAAAAAGGCATTGAATTGCAGTACATCTTCAAATCTTGCTCTAAACTGACATCTTTTTTTAAATGCAACATTTTTAATACTATTTATTAAGACGTATTGCTCTGTCTATATAATTAAAACTTCTATTTGAAAAAGAAAATATTATCATTAAGTGGAAGAGTTTATGCAGCCTGTTATCCACATCAGAGAGAAAGACGGTTTTCGGTTTTCGTAGCATGAAGCTCTGGCTTGAGCATCCTCACCCTAGTAGCCTCTGATCAAACTGCAGTAATCAGATTTAGGAGGAACTAACGATGTGCTACCTACTACAAAATCAATTGCATTCGTCCATTCATTCATTCATTTATTCAACAGTCTATTACATGCCTGCTATGGGCCAACCCCTGTGCTAGGAATAAATGCAAAAAGAAGACACGTTCCTGCCCTTCAGGGGTCTCCCAGACTAGTAAAGTCTACAGAAAGGCACTGAAGGAGGGGACTGCATACTTATTGGGGTATTTATACAGGTCATCTCACCTCCTCCTAATTATGGCCCTAATCAAATAGCTAATATTATCTCCATTTTATAGGTGAGGCCCAGAGAATTTAAAGTAACTTACCTACGGCCACACAGTGTGCGAAAGCTTTAGAAATCAAACTACCAGATATCTGATCAGGCTCTTTGCACTCCATCAGTATTAAGTTGCATGACCCTTATGGCCATATAGTATCATGCAGGTGGCCTTTGGCAGCTGCCACCTGCTATTGACTGCCAGCATCCCACTAAAAGTCACAATGATATTGGAGCCCACCTTTCTTCTCTTAGAACACTCTGGAATGGGAAAGAGAAGCTAGGAGTGCTCTTCCACCCCTGAGAGGATTTGCCACGTCATTCATTCTCAAGTAGCCTAGAAGTAGCTCTCAGGCAAACCTGAATGGAACTGAGGAATGTCCCCTCTAATCTCTAGGGGAGGGATGTTCTTCCGACCAGTGAACCAACCGGCGTCACTGGGAGTGATTTCAGTAGCTCCTCGAGAATATATCAGACAGGTGGCGGACAGCCCTTGGAATAGTGGAGCTGTGGTGTGAGAGACTGCCCGGGGAGGTGGGAGTGTTTAAGACAAGGCCAAGAGAAGAGAGAGGCGTCTTCTTCACCAAGTGCATGAGCAGGAGGGGGAAGCCCCGGGTTTGGCAGAACACGGTTCGATGAGCGTGAAGGTAAGAGAAGCACACCGGGTAGCAGGCTCAGCCATGGCGCCAGTGCTGATGCCAAGAGTGTAAACATAAGGACGAGCCAAGGTTGGTGACTCAACAGTGACCTAAGAATTAGGACCGTGAGAACCGAAGAAAGGAGGACTCGACCAACAGTTTTTGAAAGAAGACAGAAGAATCACTGTCTTATTCTCAAGCCCCAAGCCTAGATGTTGTGAAAATTGAAAAATTTTGGTGGCAAAACCTGTTCTGAATTGATGTAAGGCTGTCTGTAGTTCTGATTCATCCCTCTTAAGGGGACTATTCATAGTTTTACTGTAGAAATATCCCGATATATGATTATGGATGGTGCTGGTGCCATTAAGTAAAATAGAGGATAGAAATATATTACATTTCTAGAAAACCGAACTCTGAATTCCAAAGCACATCTGTTCCCAAGGGTTTCAAGTGGGTGACTATGTGTCATGCACTTATTTCTATATTATCTCAATTAATCCTCACAAAAGTCTTGAGAGGAAAGTATTATTTCCCCCATTTAGTAGATTTAAAAAGTAAGATAAGGAAGCATTTATTTGGCCAAGGTTATACAACCAGCAAAATGTAAGAGATTGAGGATTGAACCCCACATATCTAAACCCAATTCTGGTGCTGATGTCTATGCCACTTACAGTGCTGATAGGGACTATGCAGTAGCCAGTAGTGGCTGTCAGGGGACTCAGGGACACTGCCAGTTTCTCCTGGTAAAACCTGACCCACAGTTGTTCTGTTTTTTATATTAAAAAAAGAAGCAACTGCATAGCTAGAGCCTCTGTCAACATAACGTTCTAGAAAGTGTTGACTTAGAGTGAAGTAGGATTCTTTTAAACTTGAATGTCTTTCAGCTACCTCAGAGGACATCAGGGACAGCAGTTTGGAAACTTTGAGGAGTCTCAGATTTCCCTGAGAATCTGATGAAATCTCCACAGGATGTGGCCCGTACAATCCCACCATGCAAATCCTGCATCCTGTTTCAGGGGAGCCTATCCCTGAACTCCAGATTGAGAATCTCTGTGCTCGGCTTTTAGGGTCTTAGTAAATTTTCCATGACAAATTCATAGCAAAGTTCAACTTAAGAAACTAAAGATCATTTTAATTAATATAATCCAATGATTCAGTCAAGATGCAATTCCTATAGGAGCCTAGAATTCTCTGGCAAAAGGGTGTGTGTGTGTGTGTGTGTGTGTGTGTGTGTGTGTGTGTGTGTGTGTGTGTGTGCTCACATGTGTTAGAGTGTTAAGGTGTTAGGAGGAATGACTGTGCAGGGAGCAGGGGTGATTCTTTTGTCTTCTCCATAAAATTACCCTTACAGTTCTGTGGACCTCTCTGCTCTTATAAACAACAAAATATTCAGTCCTGAAAGCGGGGATTGCATTAGAGGTCGCATTCAGTTCCAGGATCATGTAATTATCTTCCATCCGTATGTGCTTGGAGACTTTGGTTCTGCTGGGCATTTTCCTTTTCATCATCTGCAAAACTAAAACTTGCAAAGCACCGTCAAGGCCCAACTATACAGAACCTCCAGCTGGCATTGTAACTGTAGTTTATTCTCCCCGCTGCTCTTTTGATTTACTACAGTTCGAAACCATTATTTTCTAAAGCTAAATGTTTCCTAGTCTTTTGTAACTCTGGTTTGATGGTTATGATAACCTACTCCCAAGAGTATAAAACTGGAAATGATGAATAGACGTGTGTTTATCATTAGCCAGTGCAGAAAACAACTCCTCGGAAATTCAGAAAGTTGATAATGGCAGATTTCGTTTTTTACGTGATTACTTTTATGACAGTTCTGTCACTCCGTACCAAGTGCAATATATCCGGGCTTGTTTTTCTCTGATGAAAGGTATCCATGGCTCATGACACTGAGCTGAGCTGTAGTTCTGATCTGTGCATTTAGTAATTGATAAAAATGATGGTGCGTGACTATTGATGTGAAGTTAAAAAATAGGCAGGTTCAGATGGGTAAAATGCTTGCACGACTCTCATTTCCCACATGTTAATAAATAAGATTAAATGACAAATGCAGTTTCGCAAAAATGGTTAAGTTCCTGGACTCTAGAATTAATCCACCCTGAGTTGGGATTTTAAATCCATCCTTTATCAGCTAAATGACTGTCGACAAGTTACTTCATCTCTCTATGCCTCACTGTCTGTAAAATGGGATTAAAAATAGTATTACCCCGTAGAATTGTTTTAAGGATTAATTGAGATAATGCATGCAGAGCACTTAGCACGGTGTCTAGTTAAATACATTAATATTATCTCTCAGGATAAAAATGATTTCCCAGCTCTGTTCTCCCACGAGAACCCTCTCTGGCATTTTTGGGGGCTTAACTACTACTGAGTTCCAAGACTTGCCAAGCTGCATATTTGGTATTTCTCCCAGCTCTGAGACATCAGAGAATTATGCATGGATGAGGGTTGGAGAGGTGAATCTCACATTACCACAGCACTTTGCACGAGAGGGAGATTGCAAGTCTCCATGACAAATAGCAGCCTGATAGAGACTCCATGTGTTTCTACTGAACGAAGCTGAACTGGTGAGATAAAGAGAATGATGCCTCGTTCTGCCTGCCTGCGCCCTGGCGCCTTGTGCTTTTCTGCCCTGGCCCTGTGACCATCACTGGTTGATGGACTCAGTCAGATCTGTCCCAGATCAAAACGTTCTAGGGAGTCTGGCAGGCCTGTCTCAGTCACCCCTGGCCCCCAGGAGCCCAGAGATGCCAGGTTCATCTGAGATCAGCATGGAGATCACCTGTCACCTGGCTCTGCAGAGTTGAACTGAAGCCCCTGAGGGTCGTGCCAGCACTGGGACAGGCTCTCTGTGGGAACGCCTGCTGGCCTTGCTTCATTTTTCTGTCAGCCTTGAATAGCTAGGAGCCTGAAGCTACTTGTCTTCTTCCAACTGAAATCCAATAAATGTCTGGAAGAAAATAACCCCATTTGGAAACCAGTAGGGAACTGAGTCGATAGATTTCCCAATTTTGCCAAAATGCACAGATCTTAGAGTCTTAGGAAATTAATAAAATTTCAAAATATGTATCACATCGTGGCCGAGGTCCCAAAAGAGGAAAACCTTAGTAGACTATGTTTGCATAATGATAAATACGTCCCCTCTGTCACTTGTCTTGGCCAAAGCAGATGCTGTGTGTGTCTCATGATTTGGGTGTGTGTTGTGGGGAGAAACAGTCTGTCTTTCCTCAGTCTGCTGAGGAGGAAACGTCTACTAGATGAAAACATTTGAAACTAAGATTCTCAGGAACAAACTGCCCTGAATGAAGTATCATAGAAAGCAATCATTAAATGATTCTCTGATTACCAACAATAAATAATGGTATAGTTTCTCTGTATCCCCACAGATGTAAGATTCAAACGTAAAACCAGCGAGAATCAACTTGCAAAGCATGCCTGGACTTTTCCACAGCACTAAAATTTGGTCATAGAGTTTAGTGGTTAGACCTACCAGAAAACACCTAATTTAAAAAAATAAAATAAAACTTTCCTCTGAAAGAACTGTAACCAGCAATACCTCCTCACAGAGATGGTAATTTTCCAGAATTTGGAGACCATGAAGGAATTTTGCAGTATTACCTTCCCACATCTACTTTGACCACTTTTTAGTTTTTTTTCCCTACTACTTTTATATTGTAAAAAAAAAAAAAAAAGTGCCCAGATTTCTTGTTTACTTGGCCTCTAGATTTCCTTGTGCTTGTACAAATTGGGTTTTTAATAGTTATTCATGTTAGAAATTTTGTATTATTGCAAGGCTTGTGACCAGAGGGGGGTGGGGGGACATGAAGTATATTGAATTACTTCCAGTGGCGATTGATATCGTTACTATAATAGCATGAACAAAAACATAATGAAACAATGGGCTGGAGTCAAGACATGTGGGCTCCATCTCGTGCTGTTGGCATCCTGGGGACATTTATGTGACATAACTACTCAGGTCTGTTTAGCTGGGAAGAGTCCCGGGCAGGGTATGGCAATCTGCAGAAAAAGAGGTTGGGTGCCAGCCCTGAACCAGCTGCCCATGTCCTCCCTGACCTCATCTGACCTCTGATTTCCTCATCTCTATCTTGGAGTATTAACCGCATCCCCCAGAGCATTGTAAGGAAGTCGGGTCTGGGAGTTAAATGAAATCTGCTGCAAAGCGCTTACCCCTGGTGCCTGAAACAGCATATGCACTGCTTATCACACACCACCCGGTCCCACTCAGCACTGAACAGCAACCCAGAGAGACTCGAACCAGACTGCTCTGCCACTTGCTGGCACCGCCACCTCAGGCAAGTTCCTTAACCTCTCTGTGCCTCAGCTTCCTTGTCTGTAACACAGTGATGATAACCGACCCCAAAGGACTGTCATGATGATGTTTAAAATCTAACTGGGAATCCCACTGCTATTTGCCATATACTGGGTGCTTACTATGTGTCGGTCGTTAAACCACTTGTCATTTCCTCAGCAGCCTAAGAGGTGCTGTTTTATCTTCTCCCCATTTGACAGACAAACAAACAAACAAAACTAGGTGCATTGTCCAAGGTCACACGGCTAGCATGGCATAGAGGCAGAGTTCAAATACAAGTTGCCCTAAATCAAAGCGTCTGCCTTCCAGTCTGTGCTGGGCCTGTCACCCCCACCACCACCACCTCCAGGAAACAGCGTGGGCAGGTCCAAAATGCTAAGATGCTTCCAAGGCAGGTCCAGGCACTAACGTCCCTGAAGAAATCTGTCAAGGATCTTGAGCACTCAGGGCTCAGGAAGCCAGTTCCCAGGCTGACTGGCAAGCACACACACCAGCACCCTCATTTGCAAAGCAGATTTGGGGCTGAGTGCAGCGGCGCCATCAAGGGGGCACTGCACACTCTGCTTAAAAGTCAAGCACTTTTGAAAACATCTGCTTGAAATTGTGTACCCCTGATTGAAATGAAAAACAAACTCAGCTGCCAAGCAAAAGTGGAAAAAGGAAGAGGAGAAAAGAACTAGTGACAAACAACTAGTTAGCACATCCCCCGCTACAGATGGTCACAATAAGAGCTACAGGAAAAATAACTTAACGAGGCATATCACTGAGGTCTTTGCCCAAAGTTATTTTATGTTCCAATATGTAAAGTGTGAAATGTTACACTTATATGCCTTTCCTCCCCACCATGGGAAATTAATTTATTGGTTCTATCACAACACTGCAGCCTCGATGCATCTGACTTTTGTGGCAGAAAGGTCCCCAGACTTTGTCCTCATTTCTTTGGGGTGGCAGGAGGAGGAGGGACAGCTTTCTCCTGGCTCTAAAGACCCATGTCAGGACAGAAAACACTCATGCTAGCAACACTTTGGAAGAAGTTCTGGTCTGGACTTTCTAGGTCACAGAGCTGGTAAGAGGCAGAGGCAAATTCAAACCCAGCTAGTTTGTTCTCTTGTTCTTCTCTGTCAAAATCATGTAACCTTGTCTGACCTGGGTGCCTGTCTCAGGACAGACTTGTTTATCCTTTCCTAAAAGAATAGCACATTTTTGTAGTCTCTCAAACATCCCCCTCCCAACCTAAAATGAGCACAACTCAGAACTCACTGCTAAAATCACATTGCTGTGCTCAGCCTGACAGCCGATGGGGGTGCTGAGGGGGGGAGGGAGCGTACTTGAAAAGACCTGGAGGGGGCACCCAGGTTCATAGGAGTCCTGAGAAGTCAGGCCTGGCATTGGGTACAGGACCAGAAGTGACAGCCAACACATCCATTCACACAGGATCTCGACTTCCAAAGGGAGAAGAGTTGAACGTGTCCTGGTCAGCTCGGGCTGCTATAACTAAAACGCTCTAACTAAAATAGACTGAGTGGCCTAATCAACAGAAATGTATTTCTCACAGTTCTAAACACTGAGAAGTCCAAGATCAAGGGACTGGCAGGTCCTGGCTTTAAACAGATTTCTTTCATTACATCTTCACATGACAGACAGAGGGCTAGGTCGACTCCTTTTCTTATAAGTCCACTAAGCTCATCATGGGGGCTCCAACCTCATGACTCAATTACTTCCCAAATGCCCACCTCCAAACACCATCACATTAGGGCTTCCACAGATGAATTTGGAAGAGATACAAACATTCAGTCCCTAGCACTAAGAATAAAACAGCCAACCACATTTCATCTTGCAAAACCATCTTTGGTCTAGTTTCTCTATCTCCCTCACCCCCTACATCTAAAAGTTGTCTCTTCTTCTTAGGAATTACATGAACTCTTTTCCTTGTGCTTTCAGTTGCTATTACCTCAAACCCCAAACTTTGCAGAAAAATAATTCTGCTGATCTGGCTCTCTGTCTCATTTTCTCCTCCACCCTGCATATAACTGTCTGATTGTTTCTTCTCTGTATGAGAGTTCACAACTCCCCATTGTCCATACGATCAAAGTTGTTTACCCACAAATTCTTGTCCCTCTGGGATCTGATCCCTTCTTAGCTTCATGAATTATCTGCTCTACACAAACTAGTCTTTTTCTATTCCCAGTTCTCACCTGGTCCCCTCTCAACCAGCACAACCCTAGATCCAGGCAAGAAGGCCCTTGGCTCACTCCACCCTTTAGGACAACTTACTCTGGCTTTACTCCTCCTCTTGGGATGAAAAATTGGTAGGGCCACGGGGATGTGCCCATCCTGGGCCCAGGTCCTGCCATCTAGTCCATCTATGCTCTGGATATCTGAGACCCAGAATTCCCTGCTCCAATGGCCCAATGGCACCTTTCCTGACCTGTACAAGGGTGGTGGTGCTGGGTAAGTAAACTGCGCTTGGGCTTGCAGGGTGAGGCATTTACACGTGTGCATGTGAGGAATCCAGGATGGGAACAGAGAAGGCGTGCCCCGGGCCAGGGGCTGGCTCCCCTGTACCACTGCCAAGTTTCAGAACCTAGTGATTATAAAGTATATTTGTCAAGGTAAAAGAATAGAGCATATTTTATTTAACAGTTCGTTAGCTTGATTTATAACTTTAAAATAGATAGAAGACATTTTATTTAACAGTCTGTTAGTTTGACTTATGGCTTTAAAATATTAAAATGTTAGGTATGTGGGTTCCATTTGTATTCCTGCCCCCAGGTTTAGAAATGTTAGGGGCTCACTTTCCCTCTACTTTCATTTCTACTAGTCAAAAATGTTTCCATTCTTTAAGGTACAGGTCAATTCTCACCTTTCCCGTAAAGCCTGCGCTGACCACACAGCCACAGTGTATTGTTTCCTTTGCTTCCTCCATTCACAGCCAGTCTTAGTGACTGACTAGGCTGGGAACTAAAATACAAATATGAAGAAACAGTCCCTTTCCCCTAAAGAGCTTACACACTAGAAAAAGAGTCACAGAAGTAAACACCCACCATGTGCAAACCCATCAGCACCTTCTATTGACGTTACAGCCAAATTATATCCCAAATATGACACATCCTGCAATCCCCCCTGCTAAACCCCAGTTCAAGGCACTACAACTTGGAGTCTAGACTGTGCCTCTCCTCCTGGCCTGCCTACAGCCTATTCCCCACCCACTGCCCTAAGAACAGTCCGCACCACTTAAAACCCCCCAGTGCCTTTCCACTGCGATTAAATAAAAGCCGAACCCCTACCCTGGCCTCCACTGACTTCTCCAGCCCATCTCTTGACTCTCTCCCTCTCGTTCTCTACTTCAGTGACTTCTCAGCCTGTTCTGGCTTCTTTCCATGTCTCAAACATCCTGTTCCAGTCTCCGGGGCCTTTGAACCTGCTCTCTCTCTACCAGAAACTATCTTTCCTCATCTTCACATGGCCTCTTTTTCCTCATTGCTTATTTCTCAGTGTTCCTTTCCAGAGAAACCTATCCCAACTTTCCCGAAGAAAGCATTTCCAAGTCCCTTACTATCTCATTATTATAGTTTATTTTCTTAATTCATTTATATGTTCACTGTTTCTCCACCTAGAATTGGAGTTCATGAGAACAAAGACTTTATTTTGCCCATAACTGTGTCTCTGGTGCCCACAACACAGTCTGGCACATAGTTGATACTCTGTCAATTTTTGTCAAGTGAATGATTGCAATAGAGTGTGATATGGCAGTAGAACCCTAGGAAGATATTAATTTTACCCGGGGCCAAGAAGAGTGGTTTTGGGGAGATGAGGATGGTGTGAAATGTGAAGACATAGACGGAGTTTAAATTTTAATCTGAAACCAAGGAAAGCTATTGAAGAATTTAAGCAGAAGCATATGATCAGATTTTCATTTTAGAAACGAAAGCAGAGTGGGAGAAGGGACAAGAGAAGGCTAGGCTGGAGGCAGGGAGTTAAGCTGAGATACAGCTTACTATATAGAAGAAAGGGGATTCCTATCAAGAAATTAAAAAGTAAACAGAGCTTCAGTCAGCAAATCTGCACCTGAGGCTTCCCCTTGTGTGTGGTCAGAGTGAAAAATAGGTCTAAGAGGACAACAGCATGGAGGGATGAGGGAGGTGAACCTGTCTCCAGTGGCTGCTGGGTTTCAAATTAGTTGCAACCTTTCTCAACCCGAATTCCTGGAGAGAATCAAGCTTAAGAGTCCAGAGGCATCTACCATAAGTAGTGAATTAACTTCCCACCTAAGCACCTAGAATGATTCTAGATAGGTGCCACTGATGGAAGATTTAAGAAACAATCACTCAAATAACTTCTTGTGTTTTGTAGGTCAGATGAGGACTTCTATTGAGAGTTGGGTAGATCACGGTATCACTGAGGATACAGAGGTAGAAGCATGTTTGGGGGAAAGATAATAAGTTCAGTTTTGACAAAGTTTGAAATGAGGAATGAAAAAGAGAAAGAGAAAAATCAACATATAGGGCTTAGCTGACACCGAAGGTATAAAAGAGATTGCCCAGAAAAGGGATAAGTGAGGGAAAGATCCAGGACAGAGTCCTAGGAAGCCTCATTAATTGCAACTTACTTTAAATCTGCAAGTTAAAGAGTTGGCTGAGTCAAGGGATTCCAGGAGGAAGACCTAGAAGGAAAAGACAGAAGTTTGCAGAGATGTAGTACAGAATGGCACGTGGTATTAGGGAAGTCAAAGGAGTTTCAAGAGTAAAGGGATAGGCAAGAGTGGCACCCACAACAAAGCTGAAATGGGAAATGCACTGGCTTTAGCAGCATAGAGCTTGCTTCACCTGGTTCTGGGAAAGGCACCCCCATAATTCTCATTTTGAAGTTATAATTGTTTGTTATCATCATCATCATCATCATCATCATCATCACTACTTATAGCAGTCGTCATAGTAGTTCCAGTGGTTGGATGGGGAAAGTGGAGGTGAGTTACCTTTATGATGAACGAGTAATTTTTCAAAGTCTCCAAAGGTATAGTTAGTTACAGCATAGATTATAGTGGATTCTCCACTCATCGGAGCTACGACAATCCATTCTATGAGCTAGTTTCTTAAAAGTGGCCAATAGATTTCTGTGTAGTTCTCTGTTAAAACGAAATTCATCTTTTTTTTCCCCAGCGATGTGAATTTAATTTATTCTCATTTATTAAAGCTACTTTCTGGGACTCGAAAATGCTTTCTAAATGTTCAATTCCATTTTTACATTTGCAATCCATTTTATTCAACACGCCTTACTGCAGATTGAATTGCTTGCTAAATTTGAAAGAGATCAATAAATAGCAAGAAAACTACAGGAGGTCATTTAATTTTTTTTTTATTAACAGACCCAATAAATCGGAGCCTGTTTTCTTCAAATACATCAGCTGGAAATAAAAAATTGCTTTGGGGCAATTTATCAGGTTAAATCTAAAAAGAAAATTTTACTTTCGTTTGTGGCGGGTATTAACATGACAAAGCTTCGACAGAGCTTGCTTATTTCTGAATTTATGTCCCCCATTTGCACAAATATCTTTTGCAGAGCTGGAGACAAGTAAGTGGATACAAGAACAGATTGGATACAGAACAGAGAGAAACTAAAAATGTAGTCAATAGAGAGAAGTTCTCTGTATTTAAAGGTTTTAGGGTACATTTTAAAATTGTGGTCTTTAGGCAAAAGTTTTACAGGAATATTTCATTTTGAAAATGAGCAGGTATCCTAGAATATACCAGGGCTACTTCAGGCAGGAGGAGACTAACCTCCAAGACTGGCTTTATTTGCATTCATCTAGATGTGGGGTGATATTGCTTTGGCTACAACCAGGAGCATAACTTTCCCTTTGGTGAGCTGCAGGAGCTGTGAATGGTGATTAATTGGCTAATTAGAATTTCAAAGGACAGTGATAACAGTACTGAGCAGAAGGAAGTGACAGAAGTTCAAGTCTATTAAAATGCTTTGCAATTACTGAGCCTTTTCTTCCCCATCTAAGTCAGCCTTTCCCTCCATCTCTTTCATTTCATCAGCCTTCTACCTGCTCATCTCTAAGCCTATCCCTTATTCTCGCTCACCCTCCCCACTAGCTTTCTTTATTTTTTAATGTAGCCTCTTTTTCTAACCTCTTTCTTTATATTTCTCTTCACCACCCACGAAATGAAACTGAAAAATGATTTTTTTCCTTTGTAGAGTTTTATTTTCCTTCTTAAATTTGAAGGCAAGTTGAGCTTTCTTCTATTCTCCCAGCCTATGATTGCTCTAATTGTGTGGGGCACCTAGATTTTGTTTTACCTCCTCTGCATCAGTAAGACACAATATCAGATGGATTCTCAGGCTAATGGGACTCTTAGGTAGCTTAGGAAGGTGAATTTGTGCAGGTAAGTCAACAATCAGAATTTTTCCCCCCAAAAAAACAATCAATATTATTATCTTTAATAGCCTAGCAATGGACAACTATTTTATATTTCTAAAATTGCCTAAGTTAAAAACAACGACAACAACAACAAGAATCAGGCAAGTAAACCTAGCTATTCCTAGGCAGAGAACATGCCAGCACAGAGCTGGGTGTGACTTGTCTCACTTCCTAAACTGGAAAGGAAAATGTAACCGTACCTTTGGGAAGAGTCGCCAAGGGCATTTAACGTTTAGTGCCTTCAACTCGCTTGGGCCTGACATACTGCTGAGATCTCATACCAAGAGCAACTGCACCAGCCTCTGACGTCCTGAAAGATTCACACCTGGTTTGTCCAGTTAATACTCACGGCACTGCGATTATGACCACACACATGAAAATATATTATCCTCCACATCATGGAAGCAGACATATAAAATCATGTTCACTTCCATTACCTTATAAAATTGATTATTGCAGGCAAAGGGTTTTGCATTTCAGGTATATCCTCCTTACTTCTCATTCAATGACATTCATTTTCTCTGCAAATTTATTTACTAAGCAACTTTTAGGATTGGAAACTTCTTTGATGATTATATCACAGGGCTCGTGGTTTCTATTTCCAACTTAGTTACACTTAAATGACCCTTTTTCCCTCTTTTCCTGAACTAGATAATAATACTTGGCATGGAAACTAATTCTCAGATAAAAGGCCACTAAATACTATTAAATGTTTTCATCGTTGTTTTCAAATTGTGGAAGTATTCTGGGTGTGGCAAGGCAAGAAGGGTATAAAACTAAGAACTTCTTAAAAAGACCCAAGAATCAAAAATGTTTCTGGAGAAACAGCTGCAGCACAGTGATTAAAAGCCCGAGGGAGCCCAGCTGACCAGATCTGCTGACAGCTAAGACTAGCATCTCCATTTTCCCAAATGTGAAATAAGGACCCTCTCAGGATTGTAATTAGGATTATACAAGTTAATATTTATAAAACTCTTCGAACAGTGCTTTCAATGTCAAAGTGCTGTGTAAATTAAAAAATTAACATTTATGATTATGCTGGGGCAAAACAAGTCCTCTCTTTGTCTGAAAAGATGCAGTTTCTAGTCTTTTAGCCTCTTAAGCAAGAGATGAGTTCAAACAAAGGGCTTCAGCTGATGGGAGGAAGAGTGACCAGATGATGTAGACCATGAGAATCCATTAACTACTGGTCTTTAAATTATTTTGCTTCTATCTCCTTTAAAAAAAAAAGTTTGCTCACATGACACAGTTTAAATTTGATATCTAAAATTGCGTTGTAACTTTAGGTTTATTTTGGTTGTTAGGAGGTAGAAAATATGAAATAAGATGAGGATTGACTGTAACTGCAAAAAATACTTTATGATTTGATTTGAAAAAATAGACTCTACCAACCCTATTGAATAAAGCATGGCAGATCTGAAAGAAATTCTATAAAATGTTGATGTGTAGATTTATCAAATAATCATCAAAAATTGGGGTACAACCACAAAAGCTTTCCAGTTGCATTTTAAACGATCTGTTTTAATAAGCTGTACTGCTTTGCTATTTGAAATTGAGAGCATCAACCACTACATAATCTAAAATTATCACCTTACCAGCACCAAGGTTTTACAGAATTGTGTATAAGACAGGGAACGGTAGCACGTTATATGTGTGTTTAAGTTGCCTTAATAAATCAGTAAAAGAGGTTTCCCCAAACCATTATTTCTATTTATACCTTTGTTTAGCTCTCCAAAAAATTTTGTACCCCTGGGCAATGCACCATAGTGAGAGTTAGGACAGGTGATAGGTATGCTTTTATTTGTTCTAAACTGATAGGAACAATTTTACTAAAATCTTTTTTATATGATTATAAATGAAGGTCCATCTCAAGAAAATCATATTTGGAGACATGTACGTGTATATACAGATCTAGGTCCAGGTCCAGGTCCACTATTTCATCTACTCCCTCCACCCCTATGCCTCAAATACTACTTATATCTACATTCCAAATTGTAATATACCAAAGGTATATTACATGAAGGTATATACATGAAGATTATATATTTAGATTTTTCATAAGTATAATTTCTTACCATTTGTCCCTTAAAAATAAAGGTTGAATTGCTAAATGGCAACCCACTGAGGTTGTTACTGTCTTTCTGGTCTTTCTCAAAAAAATAACAGATCTTTATAAATATTCAGAAGATTGGACTGTATAGAAGTGACCAAGAGAACACTGCAAATGAAAAACAGAAAATATTTGCAAGACAATTGGCATTTCATTTTTAGAAAAAGCTGTCTTCTGACAGCAATAGCTTAGCATTTTTGCTTTCATTTTATTTAAAAGTGGGCCCAATGGAGAAACTGTAGTTTAGAAAAGACAGTATGAAAAGGGACCAGTTTCCCCCTCTCCTCTCCATACATAATGTATGCTTGTGAGCTCCCTGAGGGAACAAACAGGCAATTGATTGCAGTGACTATTCTCTATTTATTCCAGTGATAAAATGAAAGACTCGACTCAACATTAGATTTTTTTTATTAAAGAACTTAAAGAAAAATTGGTTTATTTCATGTCTTATTGCATCTTAAGCAGTTAACAAATTTGTAAGCCTCTATTTTATTTTAGTATAATGCCACTACATATTGAATTGATTTTTTAATTGTAGTAAATTGTTATTTTCAACCCTGAAATTTTTTAATTCTACTGTAGCTGTTGCCTGAGATAAAAATAAAGATGACAGTCATAAATAGAGTAGGGAGGTAATTTATGCCTACGTATACCTTTACTCAATCAGTCAGAATGCTCATTATATATGTACATTTGTATCTACTTGTATCTGTTAAAATGCTTTAGGCTGCTAATAACAGAAAAGGCATTATCTTACATAAGAAAAAGACTCAAAGTGGAGGAGTTGGACAATTCCATTGTGCACAGGGTCATCCAGAAGGTAGTGTTTTTTCTCTTTTCTTCTATGCCTTCTTGGGCATGTGGGCTGCTTACCTGGCTTCTTTAGAATTATGAGGCGATTATTGCAGAGAGAGGTATCTTATCTATGACATCACCTGATTTCCAGTGATAGAGAACACAATCTCTTCTCGTGTCTTCCTTTTTTTATGAGCCAGGAAACCTTTCTCAGAAACCTCATGTCAGACCTCAAGTCTCATTAGCAAGGACTAGGCCAAATGCCTCTATCTAAAACAATCACAATCAAAGAGAGTAGGATTACACTGAGTGGTTTAAGGGTTCAGCTTAACTCCTAAATTCCACAGGAAAATGGTAAACCCAACAATGTTTTAAATTAGCAAGTGGGAAGGTTTGGGATGAAATGCAGACTGAGCTGGAATGGCAGCTGCCTGTTGAGGAGGCAACAATACTGAACATATATCTGTATGAGTATAGAGCTATGAAATTTGAATTATTGGTTTGAAAATTTTCATCGTTCTAGGGATTCTAGCCTTTAAAATAAGCAACAACATAGAATTCAGATACCATGTTGCTTTATTTTCTTAAGAACTATGAGGAAATATTTTATGTACAAAGTCATTTTTGGTCTCTTTCCGCCAATACAATGTATATTCCTTGAGAGCAGAGACTATATTTGTCTTGTTCACAGCTGTATCTCTGACACCTAGAACAGTGTAAGTCAGCACATGGTAGATACTCAGGAAACATTTGTTGAATAAATGATGAAAAGTGCAAGAAGAACATTACAATTCTTCTCCGGCCATAGAATAGAAATTATGGTTTAGAAATTATGTTTTTATATTATAAATCAAAAATATAAAGTCCTCCATCTTTTTATACACATGTGGTAGAGTTCCATCCTCTGAAATGGGAGAATAGCACAATAATTATTGTTCACCCTTTCGTGAAGGTGGTTTTGTGACATGGTGCAGAAAGAAGAGATTTGATAGAACCTAAAGATGAAAGAACAGTTACAAAAAACACGCCTGTAAGGTCCACGACAGCATAAAAAGGCAGAGCAGTTTTCTAAGCATTGCATCAAGACTGACAGAAATAAAACAGGAAAAAAGAAAGAGCAAAAAATGTTAAATTCAAGCGAGTATGGACTGGTTTTCAAACCAAAATGATTCATTCTCTATATTTTAAACAATTTACGATGCTCCTGCAAATTATGTCATGAATAATTGAAGAAGAATGGGGGGAAGTACCTGCTCTAGCAAGATTTTTTATATAAACTATTTCCACTTATTTTAGAATTTATATATAACATATATAATATGTATGATATTTATATACATATATATACACACACACACATATATATTCCCTGATGTTATTGAGATTTAGTAGTACTTTAATAGCATAGAATATTTTGTTATTTATAAAACTTACTAAGCACCCTTAAAAATTCTAAGAAGCAAAATTGTCAAAGAACTCACAATTCCCTTTAAGTTTCTTATAATCTAAAACAGATGTTGAGACAGGCATGTGAATAATTATAATTCAAGGAGCAGTATGAGATAAATGTCTCAAGAATAGTACAAAGTATTATAATAAATTAAGTATAAGGAGAGAGGTATTCTGGCTGAGATTACCAGAGAATGGTCCATGAAAGAGTGACATTGGGTCTGAGCTTGTCAGATGGATTTTGGGAGGCAGGTTGAAGGGCACTCCCAAAGAAGTTCAAGGCTCTGGATCATCGTATACTTAACTAGGGCCATTAACTAAGTCTGTCTTCAGGTAGTGTTTGATGATCACTGGTCTTTGACCTTGGCTCTGTCTGTTCACTGTTTTTATCAACATATTGGAAAAAATATTATAAGCTCTTAATAATAAATGTATAAGATTTTAATAAGTATAATTATCAGATTTGTTTGTAATATAAAACAGAAAGAACTAGAGATGTAGAGAAAAGGTCTAAGAAAATCTTAACTAGCTAGAATAATAAGAACTAAGATAAAATTTAAGAAATAAATGCAAAACTCTTCACTTGGATTCAAAAAAAGATATTACCCAAGTACAATCTATAATTGCCAATGGCTTAACAACAATACACATAAAAAGAGACTTGAGGATTAGTTGATTATATGTGAAATGTCTAATCTAAAGCTAATACAAACTACATTAATTTAGCCTAAAATTTATTTATTCAACAAACATTTTTAATTAAATATTCTGCATGAAGTACTATATAAGGAAATGAAGGTATCATAATTAATAAAAATGGCCCCCATTCTTAGGGACATACAGCTTATGATAGATATAAACAAATATAATTACAGTAGAGTGCTATAAATGTAAAAACAAAGTATAAGTCTCAAAAGTAACAAATAATCGCAGTGAACAATGCTAGTTAGATCACAGCATAATTTTGTGCTAAATGTGTATGCACAAATTTTAAACAATTTTATTGAGCTATAGCTCATATACCATATGCTATATAGCATATGCTATATAATTCATTCTTTCAAGTATAAGATTCAATGGTTTCTAATCTATTTACAAAGTGTGCAACCATCACCACAATCTAATTTTAGAACATTTTCATCCTCTAAAAAAGACCCTGTAACCATTAGCAGACATTTTTTATTCCCCCCAACCACCAACACCTTCAACCCTAAACGACTACTAATCTACCCTTCATCTCTACAAATTTACCTACTTTGAACTTTTCATAAAAATAGAATCATTCACTATGTGGTCTTTTGTGACTGGATTCTTTCACTTAGCACAATGTTTGGAGGTCCACCCATTTTGTGCCATGTATCAGTGTTTCTTGCTTTCTATGTTGAATAGTATCTCATCATATGGATAGACCATACATAATTTATTCATTGCTCAGCTGATAAGACATTTGGGTTGTTTTCACCTTTCTGCCATTATGAATAATAATCTATGTTCAAGTTTTGGTGCCAATGTAGATTTTCTTTCTCTTGGATAGTCCTAAGAATGGAATTTTTAGGTCATCTGGTAATTCTATGTTTAACATTTTGAGAAACTGTCACACAGTTTTCAAAAGTGGCTATCCTGTTTTATATTCTCACAGGCAATGTATGAGGTTTTCAGTTTCTCCACATTCTTGTCAATTCTCATTATCGTCATCTTTTGGATTCTAGTCATCGTAATGGGTATGAAGTGGTATTTCACTGTGATTTTGATTTTCATTTCCCTAATGACTTATGATGTTATGTAGCTTTTCACAAGCTCATTGTCCATCTGTTAATCTTCTTTAGAAAAATGTCTACTTGGATCTGTTGCCCATTTTTAATTAGGCTGTTTATTTTTTTATTATATTGTTATAAAAATTTTAATATATTCTGAATACAAGTCTCATACTAGTTATATGATTTACAAATATTTTCTCTCCCATTCTGTGGGGAGTTTTTTTTGTCACTTTTTTGGTGGTATTGTTTGCAACACAAATTTTTTATTTTTAATAAGGTCTGATTTACCTTTTCTGTTGTCATAATTGTTGCTTATGCTTTTAGTATCATACCTAAGAAACAATTGCCTGACCCAAGATCATAAAGATTTACTTCTCTGTTTCTTTTTCTATGAGTTTTATATTTTAGGCTCTTAGATTTATTTCTATGATCCATATTGAATTAACTCTTGTGTATGGTGTGAGGAAAGGATCCACCTTCTTTCACATAGTGATATCCATTTACCCCAGCATCATTTGTTGAAATAACTATTCTTTCCTCATTTAATTATCTTGGCACCCCTACCAAAAAGCAGTTTACCTCATATTCTAGGGTTGATTTCTGGATTCTCAATTCTATTCCATGAATTTGTATATGTATTCTTTGGCCAGTACCACACTATCTTATTTATTGTAGCTTTATACTAAATTTTAAAGTTGGAAAGTGATAAGGTATAGCAAACCAGAGATAGAAGAAAACATTTTGGTGATTTGTGGTTTTTAATCTGCAGAGTAAAATTCAAAAATGGAGCATGAGAGATGACTTCATAAACTTAAAACGTTGTTGTAATGTGAAAACTGATTTCAGTGAATTTTTATTACACTCCAGATGATGAAAATGACTGAGAGGGAATCTCATTTTAATATAAGGGTGAGCTTTATAACAACTACACTTAGTCATAAATAAATCAGATTTTCCCATACTCTGATCCACCCATCCCTGAAAAGATTTAAGCTAAAGACAGATGACCTATCTACCAATATTGTGGTAGGAAAAAAAAAAAACAGCATTGAAAGGTAATATAATATGTGGGTGTGTGGATATCAGTAAAAACTAGGCATTATTACTTGAAATTATCTCAATTAATTCCCCCAACCCTATGAAGTGGCAGCTATTATTATCTCTTTTGCTGGATGAGGAAAGAGGCTTAAAGAGATGTAGTAACTTGTCCATCAACACACAGTTAAAAGGTGGCAACGTGCATCCAAGCCCAGTTTTCTTTGCCACCAGAGACCATACTCTTGACCTTTATGATCTGAAGATGATTTATGGTGGCAGATACGAAGAGAAAAATAAATATGATAGGCCATGTAAAGGAAGAGGAACAGGAGCTATTGAATTTGCCACATGTGGTCGCTGAGGAAAAGTATGTTGCCAAGGATGATTTTGAGATTTTAACTTAATATCTGGAGGCAGGACAGGTGCTATTGATAGGAAAATGGAAGTCAATAGGCAAATTGGGATTTGATGAATCTAAACAGCAGGCTCATTCATTTAACAGCAGTTAAGTGTTGATGCTGAGATTTGGGTTCAAGTCTACTGGTTAAAGAGGCCATGGTTCGGCTACTCTTACAGTGAGTCAAGGATAGCTTTGAGCAAGGAATTCAGTGCCCCTTGGAAAACTAGCATTTAGTTAGTGTCTCTTTGTGCAAGGCTATGAGCCTGGCGCCAAGCAGAGAGCCTTTAGAGTATATTATTTAGTATTTATAACAAAGAGCTAATGTAGATAGTATTCTCTCTGCTTTACATTTATGAGGAAACAGAGACTCTACGAGGTTAAATATTCTGCCAAAGGCAGAGCCAGAGCAAAGGCTGAAACCTAGTCTATCTGACACCAAAGTCCATACTCCTCTAGGTGATCCAACTCCTGGGGCTGTTGACTGATGCTGGTCTGTGGCCTGTTGGGAACTGGGCCGCAGAGCAGGTGAGTGGCAGATGAGCAAGCAAAGCTTCATCTGTATTTACAGGTGCTCCCCAGGGCTAGCATCACTGCCTCAGCTCCACCTCAGATCATCAGATATTAGATTCTCATAGGAGCATTGGTCCCTGGTACCAAAAAGGTTGGGGACCTCTGCTAAGGTATATGCTGCTGAGAATGGCAGTTGTTTTCTCTGATTCCCAGAGAAAGAGAAGGAGCTTTCAGGAAGGCTGGAACCCTCACCCTCACAACTCCCTCCTTTGTTCCTTCCTTTTTCCCTTCCTTTTATTCTTCCAATCATCCAAATATTTATCTATGTACTATGTACATGTACTATGAACCAACATTGGTGATACAAGAAAGAGTTAATTCTTACCTTCACAGTACTTACAGACAAGAGAGAAAGATATTAAGCAACTAATTACACATAGATTTAAACTATCTCAGTGTCCCTTCATTTATTGATTCACACAAGAAGAGAAAACAATTTGCTTAAGAACATTTGCTATAAAATGAGAACCACTTAGGTTAATTGAAGGGTCCTAAATTTAGTTTTAAAGCAGAATCAGATTTAATAAGAAATACTTATTTCTATCGAAATGCATATTCTGCATTATAGTTCCTTTAAAACATCTTAACCAAACAAAAAAAATGAGCAAACTTAGCAAATTTTTTTTTAACTGATCAAGTGATTTGTAAGTTTGAATTTCAGGATGGGTGTGTGTGTGTGTGTGTGTGTGTGTGTATTTATACTGAATGTCCATATCTGGCATCTGACACCATCGTTTCCACAAGGCAGCTAGGGTTTAGCATGATCCTTGACCCCACTCTAGCCACGTCTGTGCTCAGCTGAGTTAACTTGGGGTAGGAAGGTGAGGATGAGAGGAAGGTGGAGGTGACACCAGAACTAAAGGCGGAATAATAAAGCCTTTACAGGGCCTGAAATCCTTATTCTCAAGTGGTTTGAAAAAAATTTACCCTTAATGGGTCCATGAGCGTTTTTTGGCCCATAGTGTGGGAGAACAGAGTTCATTTTGGAGAATTTGTGAACCTCCTAACAATGCCTGGGTTCTCGCTCTCCCTCACTCAGCACCTCCACCATAAGACACAGGTTCGGTCTGCTCATGAAAACAATAATCCACAGCTCACGGCCATTTGTGTCATAATGATATGTGTCAATTTTAATCACATAACTAAATTCAGTTCTACAAAGAAAAAAAATTGTCAAGGCAATTGGTGAATGGTGAGGAGGCAGGAGGTGCAGGTAAATTAACTGACCCTGATTGCTGACTTCCTATAATCATATGCTTAATTTGGTCAGATGTAATCAGCTCTTTGTAAAGAAAAAAAATGACAAAATCAAAAAAATAGAATCTCTCTAATCAAAAAAGATACATCTGTTATTACAACCTTTTATCGTCCTTTTGACCTACTCAGTTACAGAGGGATGATTAATATTATTGTTTTTTTTTCCAGCATGGTTATTTTCCATGGAACATGTTAAGCTGATTAGAAACTATATAATTCAATATATAGATGTATGTTTAGTTTTATATGTCTAAGTTGTATACTAACTCAGCAGTTTTCAGGATGCAATAACATTTCCAGGAGCCTTATGGTCGACTCACGTATTATGTGGAATCAAACCCACAATCCTTATTTCAGCCCACTTATTCAGTGGGACCAGTGGAAACATGCTCCTAGCAATTACAGTCAGTATATAAGAGCAGATGCAAATAGTAGGAGAAAACTTGTGAATCAAGACCTTGAATGCCAAAAGAGCCCTTACTCATTCCAAAAAGGCCTGGAATTTTCCCCCTCGGCTAGTTACATGGTATTTCTAGACCCTCTGCTTTTAAACTTCAGGTGGATAAAGTCAATCAAGCTTTGAAAAGTCTCTCACAACCAATGAAAATGCAAAGGATATTTGCAGACACAGTAGGCTTATTTTCTTCTTTTCCTACTTCAAAATCAACTTCTTCCCAAGACTGAAGGACCTGTTCACTTATTATGGATGTAATGGGCAAGAATTAATAACCTAATATAGGGACTATTGATGATTTCATAGTACCTTGGGCTTTGCCCTTAGGGATAAGGGCGTGGGAAGAAAATGGGTGTGCTGAGAAATTATCCTAAGCTCTTCCAGAGGTCACCAAACAGGGAGGAGCACAGACCAAATCAAGATGCTGAAATCACAGAGTTTACTCAATTGATTAAAAGCACACAGAGGAGAGCAAGGAGAAAGAGATGGGTGAGGTCATGAGGATGGGGTGCAAGCAAGTGATAGTACCCCCTACCTGAATCCTGGATTATGAAGGTCCGTATGCCCCGTCCTGTCTCTTTCTCCACACTCATGGGGTGATTATGGGACCAGCGTTGATCAAGGGAGCCCACAGTTGGAAGGCCCCTGGGCCATCACCATGTATTTGCTCTACTGGAGAGATGCAGGGACAAAGTTCCCTGACCAATATCTGTGGCTTCCCAAATAGCTTGCTGAATAGCCATAGGTTTTCCTGATATATTTTAAACACAGCTCTTGTGGGGTCAAAATAGGACCATTTGAGGGTCACCGGAGTAGCTAATATAGGGATGATGTAGCTCATATAGGGATGATGTAGCTCATATAGGGATGATGTAGTCAGTCCAAAGGTAACATGATCAAGAATGATGACTTAATATCTTCACCAATTTCTATCTAAATGGTAACGTTCTTGTTTAGTGCATCATAGAATCTATTTATTCTATTTACCTTCCTTATGTTTTGGCATATACTAAATTGCTTTCTATCTGGGCTTAACACATGCTGAGTTTTGCTTATGTCACATAAGGAACTAGCTTACTTATTATCTGAGCCTGAGGTCCCTTATGGATTTCATCATTCCCCTCGTTTTCTTGTCCTCTGGAGCAGAATTGAATATTCCAAATAATATAGCAAACACATTATAACTGGTGTCAGTTCTGATGGCAACTTTCATTTCCAAGTTCAGCAGGAAGCTAGAGAATTGAAAAACCACCGTGCAAAAACAAAGGCGCATCTTTTTTTTATATGTCCCTTGTGGGACTCATTAACTGTCCAACTAAAGTAGCCTACACAGCCCAACCATTTTAGACTATATGGCATAGGTAGTCCCAAGCAATGCATCTCTCTAAAAATGCCTTATACAGTCAGCTTCTCACGAAGTCAAAAGACCCTGAAAATACATAACCCACCATTTTCTTTCTGACTCCCCCTACTCTCCCTGGCCTTCTTGCACTTCCCAGAATGCTCCTGCCTCACGACAGGTCTGCCATGTATCCCACCTCACATCGTTCATGATACAATTCTTGTGGACACCACTAACATAGGACACCAGGGGAATGGCACACTCTAAAAGTGGGTATCGTGGTGGCCCTACTTACAGCCTCTACACTTGCTCTCCCCAGGCCTGAAATGCTCTTCCCCACATGGCCTTAGGGATTGCTCCTTTTTCTTCAAGTTTCTGCTCAAATATTACCTTCTCACTGAGCTTTCTCATCGCTTTATTTAAATTACACCCATCACTTTCCACCTCAAAACGCTCTCCTCTATTTCTAGTTTCACTCAATAACACTTACTGTCTTCTAACATATCATATAAAATTTCTCATTATATTGGCTATTAAGTCTCACCCATGTTCATCTCAATTCCACACACACATACTCAAACATCAAATTATGAAAGAATGGATTTTTTTTTAGTTCTCTCTCTCTCTCTCTCTCTCTCTCTCTCTCTCTCTCTCTCTCTCTTTATATTTCCAGAAGTAGAAAAATACCTACATAAATTGGCTTCTCAGTCAATATTGGTTAATAATCTCTACTCGCTTTTCGCACCTCTATACATTTCTCTTCTACTGGCCCAACTTTTGTACCGGGTTAGTAGTGAAGCAGTCAACATAGACCAGCTCAAAAATAGCTCCAAAAAGACCACTATGGGAATTGTCACTCTCTGACCATACTAGCAGGTAGAGTATAGGAAGCTGGGCAGAGTGAAGGTCAGATGAAAACAGAGACACACACTATGCCCTTGCAAAGTACCACATACTGCACTGCCCTATGAATTTGTTATGCCAGGTGGTTGGCTCAACCAGGGACATTCGAATTACTTTGAGGGGCTTTACAAGTTATATGAGAAAGGACGTTTTGCTCACTGATTCCAATCTATCTTTTTAACTGAGAGGTATTTCCTTGGTCTAAGGTGAGGATTACTATTCTTTAGGGACTCTATTTGCGGTGTTGGCATATGTTAGAGGAAATGATAACATGATATGGTGCCATCCTTCTAATAGGAAGAGACTAATACTGACCCGTTATCACCATGATGGGTGATATTTCACTAGAGGGAGTGCTGGCTCGGCCCTGACCCTCCACACACTCCCAGTCTCATGCTCTCCAGGACCCAGGGCTTGAATTTGAAAAATGTCCCACCAGCTAGGCTACAGTGGAAAGAAGGGTGGCTTAGCTCTTGTAACTTTCTTCCCTTACAAAATCTTGACTCCCTTTCCTGGTTAGAGCTCAGGAGCAAGTATCAGACAGTTTGAATGTCACTCCAGGCCCTTCTCCAATTTGCTAATCAATCTCAAGCAAGTTATTTTAGCACTATCTTTGTCCTTTTTCATTTCAGTTCTTTCATCTGTAAGAAAGAGACCTTGCTAATTGATCTATATCAGCAATGACATAGAGATTAGCTGGAAATGGTTTGTTAGAAAAACAACTTTAGGAAATGTCACTATAATCGTGTTTCTTAGTTCTCTTTCCTACTTTATTCACTCTTCTGCCTCCCTCCTAAAAAGGAATGCCGAGACATCCAGCAAATCTCACCCCTGTCTTGACCTCATACAACCACTTACGCACACACCACGTGGGAGCAAGAGATGTCACGTGACCAGTGCTCCTACACCTGGCCCCAGCCCTCATACTGCGTCATTTCAGTCTCCCAGGCATTGACATGTTACCATGAGAGAGTTGCTTTGTACCGTGTGTCATTCCCTCCTATATAAATTTACAGAGTTAAATCAGGGAACTATTATTCAAAGGTTCTTAACTAAGAAATTTGTGTTTCTGGTATGAGGAGTGTTTTGTTGACTTGTTTTCTCTTTCTAACCCAAACCAGTGTTTCACTGAGGAAAAGAAACCCTTGTATGCTCGTAACCTGAAACAGAACGTTCTCCTAACATGCTGTGTCAGTCACTACTTGGCCCGAGGTCACAGTGCAGTTGTACTTGTCTGGATTAAATGTAGGGTAAACTCAAATCCTCACTTTTCATGGAATAATCACCAATGAATATAATCATGTTCCAATGTAATTTGTTGCATTTGCAAGTTGGCAGGAATGAAAAGGCAGCTTTCTTTAGAAATGATTAGACCATGGTTATTAGGGTGAGGTCATTGGTATACAATTAAGTCATTTTTTTCCCCTATGGTTATAATAAGAGTGATGGAACCCAGAATCTTTTAGCTGGCTCTTTAGCAAAAGAAGATCAAATTTTCTGAGTTTGGACTGCCTTCCTCGAATTAAAGGACTATTTTCCCACACTCGGAGTTGCTGGTGGGTAGTGGCCCCCTCATACCACAGGCATTACTCTGTGTGTCAGGCCTCTGTGGGCCAAGGCAGCTCACAGCACTCCTCAGCTTGGAGCTGAGGCCTTGATAATGTGATCGAAGGAAAGACATTTTACATTTAAATCCCAGATAGGGTTTATTGTCACCTGCTCTGTTCTGTGTTAATAAAGAGGGAGAGATTTCTTCAAAGGAGGAAAAAAAAAAAGAGCCAATGATTTTGTGCTCCCACGAAAGAAAAATATCTTGCCACTTGGGGTCAGAAAAAGTTATCAGCTTTAGACCGCTAGCGTGGGATTTTCTTGCCATATCATTATTTTTGCCTGCATTCGCTCTTTTTTTTTTTTAAGTTGTGTTTTTATCTCTTTTGCTCTCTTACAAACAAAAAAATTTCACAATCCCCACAGACCTATTTTTGGCCAGCTCTAAAAAATCTGTAAAATATTTAAAGCCCATCACAGGGAAAAAATATCCGCTGGAACAAAAACCATCATATTCTAGGTAATCATTTAAATTCTGTTGTTTTAGTAGATTGTTTCTATCTGTTCTTGGGCTTAAGATGAAGAAACAGTTGGAAGAGTTCTGAAATGGGAATTGAGGCTTGAGTCTTCATCCCAACCACGTCATTAATTAGTTGTCAGACACTGAGCAAGTCACTTAACCTAGCTGGAGAGCTGGGTTTATATATACATTATGACCTCTTACAGTCCAAACGCCTAAACAAGTGTATACACACAAGTGCTAAAACCACACACTTTGCAGTTTCACTTCTAGAATTTTCCTAAAGTACATGCTTTGAGATGAAAACAACTAGGTAAATTGTACCTCCTTCTGCTTTTAAAACTTGAGATTTATGGACTCTTAAACTTGAAATGTGTTTAAGAAATTCATAGGAATATGCCCATTGTAAAGTCTCATGGTATATCTTTATATTCTGTATAAATATTTAAACAGAGAATTTTGAATACCACAAAGTCATCAAAGAATGAATAAGCTGCAATATCATGTAGCTTCATAAAGCAGTAAAGCTTCAGGGTTAAAATTATGGCTTCTAGAGTCAGATGGCTGGGGTTCAAATCTCTATTCTTCTACTTAGTTCCATGACCTTGGGAAGGTAACTTTTTTGTGCCTCCAGCTTCTCATTTAAACATGGGACCAACTTCAGTATCTACTTTATAGGTCTGTTGTAAGAATTCAAATAGGTAATGCCTTTATAGCAATCATCTCAGTAAGTGGCACACAATAAGCATTTACTATATGTTAGATATTATTTTTACAAACTAAAAATCGAGTCACAAATGACAGGCATGAGACCCACATCTAAGGATTAAGGCACTAAATCTTCCTTATGATTCAAAATCTCTTAGAAAAGTTAAATAGAACAAGAGTGGCTTTTGTTAGTTTCTTGATGCCTTAGTTGTTTCTAAGTGTAGACACTTTAAAATAATGTAGGAACATACAGGATTAATGGTAGTCATCCAAGCCCTTGTTTTGTGGTTAGTCAAGAAGCATTTATCCATTTATCAACTAAAGAAACTTTACTATAGAAAACATGCTTATTTGACTCCTTTAAACAATCACCCTAAATATTTTGATGTTGTTTACAGCTAGTATTTTTTCTGTGCATAACTTCTTTTCCATAGTGGTAGTCATACAATATTGTAGCCTGCTATTTTTATCAACCCCCTCCCTTTTTTTTCACCTGAAGACGGATCTCTGACCTGCTTTAAGGGACCATTTTCCCTTTGTAAATAACTAGCTAAAATAAAGTCACTGTGATTCCGAGAGACCAGAAAGGGTGGGAAAATATGTGAATGACTTCTCCATTCCAGTGGGAACCTGGATGGAAACCCTCTTTTTGGAAGCCAAGAAGGCAAAGTTCCATTTTTTCTTGGCAAGACACTTTATGAGACTCTGAGTGTCTTTGGACTCTGCATTTTGGTAGCTTGAAATGAGCCTGAGAACACTTTCATGCCTCAGTGATTTCAGAATCTCCCCACTAACAACAAAGACTTCAGTTTCCAGTGTTCTATCTAATTTCTCCAGGCTAAGTGTTTGCATCTATCTTGAATCCTCTTTCATTTGCCCCTCAAGCCCCAATGTTTGTGAAAACTTTCAAAGAAAAGTTTACCACTCACAGGGTGATCTGCACGAGATGTGTTTCCTTCAGAAAGCGTAGCTGCCACTGTAACAAAAATCATATTATATTTTATTATGATCTGTTTTCTTTGGTGGAATATACTGTGGGTGCCTCAAGATCCCATATGCCAATGGTTCATCTAGAGCTAGACAGTTTTTTTCAGAACACTGTTTTTCATGTGGACTAGCCCAACTGCAAAGAGGGAATATAGTTTCTTCTCAAAGGACCATGTGCTGGCTATATGCCATATAAACCTGTGTTCCCTAGTCTGTTGACACTCAATAGGTGCTATTTTTACCCTGACTGATGGTATAAATCCCACATGTTGTCCATTCTACTGAAAACAAGATGTTTCCGCTGGCAGATCATACAGGAGACTTGGACGAGGTCAGGAAACTTGAAATCCTTCTTTAAAGCTAGATTTTAACTTTTAGCTCTCTAAACAGTCACGATGGCCATTGTTGAGCTTATCAACATGTTAGTTACTAGAAGGCAATAGAAGTCAATGATGAGAAAGGATGCAGGGAAGCCCACTGTTCAGTGAAACCAAACCCAGTCCTTCAGATTAGGCGATGCAGGGAGACTTGCCACGTGGGAGGCCTCCTGTGACCACCGTGACTGCCTCAGGGGAGTAGCTTCCCTCTAACTCTACTCTCAATGGCCGACTCTAATTCCCCAGAGCACTCCAGATTAGGACGTTTAAAGAGGATATTACTAAATGGCTAAGGGTAGCAAAAGGAATAGAATACACAGAACTGTATGATGTGCTCTCAACGTGGAGTTTGCTCATGTCCCTCCCTTCCCAGCTGTAGGTCTGCATCAGCTGCCCCCTACCCTGCAGGGACACATGGTTAGATTCCCGTGAGCCCAGACCTGCTCACCTGCTAAGTTCTGACTTCCTGTCCACAAACCCATGTTTCCCCTGCATGTTCGACCCTGGAAAACGTCTCCCTGCCCCACAGAGGAGATCAGCTTTATTTCCAGGCATGGCCTTTCCCACAGCCTAATAAAACAAGCATGTCAGAATCCCACAGCCAGATATAGACGGAGGAACACCCCGTGTCAGAACATTGTTTTATTATGAATGGTCATCATGATAATACAAGGGTCAGAGATGCTCTCAGAGAGGGAGCTGCTGATCCCAGGTGCTGAGAACGATGGGCAGCTCGAATGGACAGAGGCAGACTGTGGTGTGGAACAAGCAGAGCCAGTCTGAAGGTACACACTATGGACCTCCAATTCTTTAACTGGAGACTCATGATGCATTTGCATGGCCCTTTGGAGAGGGGCTGCCGAGGTTGGTGGTGTTGGTGCTGTTGATTTTCCTGAGTTTGTGTTCCCAGTGGTGGTGGCTGCCGTTTCAAAGGCCGCTGGATCACAGCTGTGCTGCTTGCTCCATGGGGTTCCACTGAGCTTGGGCCCTGGAGGGCAGCATGAGAAAGGTCACTGCACTTCACAGAGGAGAGGCTGGGTTCTTGCTTTCCCTGCTGTAAGGAAAAATCTTCAGTTGAGCTGCTCATAGGTTCTGAGGCCTAGGGCATGATAGGGAGAGAGAGAGACAGAGTTACAGAGAGGGAGAGAGAGGGAAGGAGGGACGTAGGGAGGAAAGAGAGAGAGAGAGAGAGAGAGAGAGAGAGAGAGAGAGAGAGAGAGAGAGAGAGAGAGAGAGAGAGATGACAAACTCGGTCTCAGCATTCCTTTTTCAAACCCACATTCCATTTCCCCTTGTTCAGCTCAGTTGGCTTCCAGGAGCCCTCCCAAAAGAAACAGCTGCTAGATGCCTTAAAGAGGAAATGTTAAAAGCTCTTGAGGTTTAGAATTTTAGAATCCACAGGGCTGATAACTTCCTCTCTGCTTATGAAAACAAACAGCATTAACTCCTTTTTTTCTCAATGCAAACACAATTCCCAAATGGTTGCTTCTCTTCCAAACTTGGTTCTATCAAGGAAGCAAAGATGATACCAGGTAGCCAGTAACTAAATTGGAAATGCTGCTAAAGAGATCATTTCTTGATTTTATAATGTGGGTACTGTTGACCATTGAGCTACAAATGACAAGCAATATAAACATAGAAACCAGATGATTTGTGTTGGAGCTGAGAAATTTTCTTATGTCAAAGGAAACTTTGGCCCAACGTGGCAGTCTAACAGAAGTGACAACTGATTTGGAAGTAATTTTAACTTAAAGTAATTAATTACCCAGAGTAAATACATTGTTGGTTGACTTTGCTATGGGTCTTTAGTTACAGAACCAGCAATATAATTCATAATAACCAAGGGATGTTTTTTCTTTTTTCAAGAATTAAGCTGTGAAGCATCTGCTTGTCCCTAATTCTCTCTCTCTCTCTCTCTCTCTCTCTCTCTCTCTCTCTCTCTCTCTCTTTCTCTCTCTCCTGTCTTATCTCCCATTCTCTGATTCTGTTCCTTTCTCTCTTAAATTACCTATATCCTTGAGGGTTCAATCAGAAAAAAATAGCTAACAGCAATATATACGTATAGATAAGTAAAAATCTTTTCATTTTTATTTTTATCATACAATTTATTTTTTTCCTCAAGATGTTCTTCTTTTTCTTAAAGGTTATTTTTATTAGAACTGTTTTCTTTAACTCAACGTCTGCCTCAAAATTTTAATGTAGGGGGATAATGTTTTGTATGTGTGCTTTAAAACTAACAGTAGATTTTTCCATGTGATGAAAATGAATCTATAATACCATCAATTTTGTTCATTTGGGTTATTTTGCACATCCTTCAATAATGGAATTTATCCCAGGACTGGGATATTCTTGATATAACTAACTTCTCATTACTGGCTTTTAGTGACAAGAACAAAACAATTTTCAATCTTTCCAAATATTTGTGGGTCTGATAGACATAAAGCAATAAAGGTACTTACTATTTTACACTGAAGAAAATATTTTAAGGAAGGGATTACATTATGTCAACCATGGTCAGGTTTGTAATGTATTTGATATGACATAAACAGACAAATAAAAGGTGTTTAGCCTCTAAAGCATTCTAAATATTTTTGCAATAAAAAATAAATTAGTTAAAAACAAAATAATTTGTGAATTAAGCTAAATGTTTGCACTGCTATTAGTTTACTTGTATCTAAGGAATATCACAAACTTTTTATTATTCCATTCACTCATTCACTAAATATTTATTGCCCTTATTGGAATACAGATGGCCCCCATTCTCAAGGAGTTTACAATCCAGTGAGGAGAAAAATAAACAATTCCAATGAAGTACTGATGAAAATAAAGGAAGATGGCCAATGTCAAAGCCAAGGAGTATTTGTCCCTAGAGAGAGGATGTTTATTTTAGTCAATTTGCCATGCTCCAAATCCTAGCTTCACAGGCTCAGAGACCTTAGCATAGTTTGTTCCAGAAATGGACCCACATTGGCCAAGTAATTAGAATAGTTGCTAGTAAACTAAAATGCAATTTTATTAATTTTTCCTGAGAAATAAAACTGCCCAAGGAGCTAGACCATAAATCCAACAGCCAGCACACCCCAGGCAGACAAGGTGGGAGCTAAGTTATAATCAGAAAGTTTCTTGGTAAGCATGAAATAGAAGAAATTAATTTTTGATGAAAGATTGTCAAATCTTTATAATTTGTAGAAAATTATAATGATATCAGGCTATAATTATAATGACAGCCTGAAAAATCCATCTTCTAAAGTGGGCAGACCTGACACTGTGGTGGGACAAGGCAGAGCTCTGAGCAAGAGCACCTTCTTCAGCGGACGGTGAGTGCCAACATGGGTACCACCAAAGGTGGCCATCCAGCCTCACTGGCTGGCTGATAGTCACCTGCTGTGCACAGTTACAGTCATACCAGGGTCTAAAACCTGATTCTTGGGCGAGCTGAAGCTTAAACAAGTTTATGAGACCTTTTAAAGATATAACATACATTTATGAATAAAAATTAGATATGTAAGTAAATGTTTATTTGGAAATTTCCATGCATGTGGAGACCCCATTCACTTAGAAAACCACCTCTGCAAGCCAGTTGTTAAATTATGGAAAGACTCTGATACTAGTCAGTGAAGCACTGCTGTCATGACTCCTGTCACCCTGGCCATCCTGACCTCTCCCTCCATGGGAGACCCTGGACTTTGCCATATTTTAGTAATGAGAGAATTAAAGTCTGGGACTGTAGTATCTGTTCTGATCAAGATGATTGGTAAATATTTTTAACAGGTCTCTTTTTTTAAGGCACTTTGTATGTATCTCTAATCAAATTCATTAGGTATTGATTTTGCCATTTAACTCTTCGATGTTAATCTTTATTTCTAATTCTTGGCAGAAACCCTCATAGTAATCTCTCAATAGTGACAATGAATACAGGTCAGAAACATTTAAAATTTCTTTTACAGTGCTCTGTGTATTGCCAAGTATTGAGGCTGAGTGGAAACCTTTATCTCTTAAACAATACTACCTCCTCAGGCATCCCCAACAGGAAGCGCCAAGGAAGAAGAAGCTCAGTGAGGTAGCAAGGAGCTATAATCACAGCACAAGTTCCCAAAAGACTAGAGGAGAATGCAATAAGGGAATTTCTTGTTTGGTTGGCTTTTGTTTTATTTTGCTTTGTTTTGTTTAGTTTTGTTTTTTAATCAAGAGCCAGTACAAACGTTTTCCCAGGGGAAAGTTGAAATATTATTAAAAGAAGGAAGAATGAATGCTCAGTGAGCAACAAACAGCAAATGCATTTTCTAAAATTATAGCTCTTTTGGGACAAAAAAATTGAGAATTCATTCCATGATTTTGGTACATTTGAGGGGAAAAATGTCCTTGTGTGTTTATTTTTAAAGAAGCAATTACTATATTTGACCATGGAACTTAGTTTTCCATAGATTCATCATCAGCTTGGTTTAATGTTGCTCTTTAGAGCAACTGCAACATTTGCAACTTCATCAAGCTAAAAGGATAGTTTATTAAAGTAGTCACTTTCCCCACAGGTTTCAGAATGAGATTCATTTAGCTCTAAAACATCTCCATATAATTTATAACTGTGTGTTTCCCAAGGGGAAGGTATACAAAAGACACTGTGAGAAAATATGCTTCTTATTTAAGCTGCGAAGTGTTGATAGAACTACCTTCTTCTAAATGTAACAGCCACTGGGGATGTGAAAAGTAAACGAACATTGTCTTTTCTATTTTGTCCTTTTAAGCCAATTTGTACAAGATCCTCAATTAGGATTTAATATTTTACATACTGAGAAAATATAGTGTGTGGTTAATAAAAATTTAAGAATTAGACTAGTACAGGGCCTGACTCACAGTGGGTGTTTGATGAATGACTTACTGGATGAGTGAATGAATGAATGAATGAATGAATTGTTAAATGAGCAAATCGACAGAACAGCTTTCTCCCCAGAAAAAGCTCACAGGTTGAAAAACTAAATTTACATATTTTACTTATTGCCTAGAGGTTTTAAAGCAATGGATAGCAACTTTTCTAACTGTATAACTGGCAGTATAAGTTCTATGATGAGAGACACTGCTGCTCAGAATGGATGCGAAGTACAAAGACTACAGATGTGCATGTATATGCATGTATGCTCATGCACATGAGTGATAGAAAGACTCAGAGGAACTGGGAAGTGATGTTTCAAAGCTACAAAGGAGCTCATGTGTAATCTCAAGCAGGGTGGTCAATACTTCTAGGAGGCACCAGGGTTCAATGGGAAAAGCATAGACAGGCTTTGGATCCAAGCAAGGAGCAGTACTGATCCGCCCCTTACCAGCTTTCAACCTTGACCAGTTTACCTTACCTTCCAGAACCTATGTTGACTCATCCTTAAAGAAGTAACTGAGGTTGTTAGTGAAAAACAAGAGCAATAATAGCAAACACTTATACAGCATTTATAACAGGCTGGTCACTGTTCTGAGCACATTATACACATTATCTCCTTTAAACCCCATAAGGGCCTTATGAGGCAAGAATCACCCTTCACAAAAGAATAAAACAGAGGCAGACAGAGGTTAGGTAACTGCCCAAAATCTATGGCATAGGGCTTGTGCACAGTAGATTCTCAATAGATAATAATAGCCATTATTTATAGTCACTGTGCTAAGTGATTTACATCCATTGTCTTGTTTGACCATCACAACAACCATATGTACTTAGAATGGTGCCTGGCAGATAGCAGCTATTTGATTAATATTTGTTAAATGAATGAATGAATCTTTATGGGACAGAAGAATTAACTGAGGCTTAGATAAGTAAAGCAACTTGCCCAGAGGCACACAGCCAGAACATGTACCCTGAACATGAACTCCAGGGCCTGTGCTCTTAACCATGCCAGTCATTTATGGTCTCTGTAGCCATCTCCCTGGCATTAGACAGAAGACAGGCCCAGGCAGTAGGAGGGGCACAACTGCTCATCACATCAGAATTATCTTGAGGAGCCGAGACCTAACATCTTCGGACTTGCTTAGAGAACATGAAATCCATGGTCTTTCCTTTCTCTTGCTCTGTGTTTTTCATTTTCCTCTTGATATCTGCCTCAGCCCTAAAATTCTTTGCTCTGCATCCTCCAATTTCTAATTCTGGCTGGCAGAGGGAAAAATATTAGAAATCATACTCTGAACTATCCATCATTTAGCTACGACTTCTTAAGGGTTCTTAAGTAATCAGACATTTGAGGCTTAGGATTGTATTTGAGAAGAGAGCTGTAATGAGATGTGTGAAGAAGTCTATGATCCATTTTAATATACAATTCTCATATATTACAAATAACAAGGTCCAAAAATACCTTACTTAGTCTTCTAAGAGACCCAGTTAAAATAATTAACAAAAATGTTATTCAAAGTATTACACATGGACTTGTAACTGAACATTAACATTGAATTAATTACCTTTACATGTATCATTTTACAATATTGATAAGTGGACAGTGCATCCAAAAACTATTTCTTTGATTCAAAATAAAAAAAAAATAATGGATAATTGCTTCCAACTTGGTGAATTAATTATTGAATGCTGTCATTCTTAGTCTTTCAATACCTTGAGGTGATTAAGCATATATAAAAGCTAAAGTTAAAAAGCAAAGCTCATTACCAAATACTAAATAGCTTCCATAACTTTATGCCAGTCTCTGAAGGACATTCATGCCTGTTATGACAAGGAATTATTCATAATGTATGTCTAGCATATAGATTGCATTCTTTATTTGAAACAATAAAAGAGTCATCCTTAGTAGCTGATGGAAATAAATAGGCAGGCAAAATTTAAAAAGAAGAAAAAAAGACCAACTGGTAGGCCTTTATAATAATTGCTTGTCACTGTAACAGCAAGTAGTTCATCCTTTTAGGAACTCATTATATGGGTAGGCCATTATGTTCTCTGCTTAGGAAAAAAATGCAATAATTCACAGAAAAACAAAGACAAGATTCTGCTGGTTTACCTAATAGTATTGACTAAACAGAAGAATTATGGCTTGCAAACAAAGAGTGATTCTGTATTTGGAATTGTTTTTGTTGTCTTTTTTTGCCCAATCAGAATTTTTCTCATTTAAAAAAATGTCAATACCCTTGAAAAATATCAAAGAGATTGCCACCAGTGTTTTGATCTAACTATATGAGTGCACAGCTTCCAGATTTGTGCCCAATTACTGCCTTGCAAAAACCTCCTGCTGTTTCAGAGAGCAGACAGGGAAGAGACGCTATGCTTTAGTGCCCCTTGCTGGTCAACCTGAAGAAAATCTAAGTGTCACGATTGCCAGAGCCCAGGTTTCAATCAACGGTGTGGCACGTTCTATTCAGAAGGGTAGGAAGCCAAACTGATTTAATCTAAACATCTGTAGCTAGTTTTAAGAATCATTAGAAGGATGAGATGATGTGTTTGAAAATATGCATGTCATATAAAGACAAAATACACGTGAAGTGTTGGTCTAACTTCAAAATAAATCCAGGTAAATACATTCGTGTGATGTAACAATCTTTTCCTAGGCCCAAAGGTTTGCTTGGATATGCCTCCAAAAAACCTGTCTGGCCTCTTAAACCATGAGGGAAATGATAGATACCAAAAATAATGCCCAGTGGAATTCTCATTTCAAATTAACTTCCAAAAATGACACTAAAACTTTTTCTACAAAGGCTAAAAAGAGCATATCTAAAATAATGCATTAGAACATTGATAATTATATTAGAATTTTAGCAAGTGGCTTCTGATTATGGCGAATGTTGTTTATGTTTGCCATTGGTTTAGTATGTGACTATATTATTTTTGTCATTGTAAAACAACAGCCACAACATGGCTGTACTAATAAGCTGTCCATCAGAGCGAATCAATTCTTCGGATTCTATAGTGAGCATCAGATAGACCTAGTACATCAATCTTATTTAAAATATCACTAGAGCTGGTCTTAGAATTAGAACTCCTCTCCACAAGGTACGCATCAAAAATTTGAGTTCACAAGATTCAGCTCTAGGGGCTGGAAAAAGTCTGTTCAGGCAGACTCAGTAATTGTGAGACACACAGAGACCAGACCATGTGGTCGTTGGAATATGTGTAAGCCAGCTTCAGACGCCTCTGGCCCCAGAGAGGAGTGATCCTTCAAAAGCCTGTGGAGCTTCAAGGAACTTTGAATAGACAAAACGATCTTTAAAAAGAACAAAGGTGAAGGATTTATACTTCTCAATTTCAAAACTTATACAAAGCTATAGTTATCAAGACAGTATTTGCATTTTACTAGTGTAAAATAGACATATAGATGAATGGCATAGAATTGGGACCAGAAATAAACTCTTACATTGCTGTCAATTGATTTCCATCAAGAGCCCCAAGACAATTCAATGGGGAGAATAAATAGTCTTTTCAACAAATAATGCTGAGATAACTGGATATCACATGTAAAAGAATGAAGTTGAACCCCTGCTTCAGACCGTATACAAAACAAATAACCACAAAAGTGATTAAAGGCTAAATGTAACAGCTAAAACTATAAAACTGTTAGAAGAAAATGGGAGTTAATCTTATCTTACATTTGGCAATATTTTTTAGATAAGACACCAAAAACACAAACAACAAAAGGAAAAAATAGATAAGTTAGACATCATCAAAAATAAAACATTAGTGTTTCAAACAGCACTATCAAGAAAGTAAGGGACAACATAATAGGACAAATTATTTGCAAATCATATGTCTGATAAGGAATTTATATCTAGAATATATAAAAAATGATTGCAACTTAATAATAAAAAGTCAAATTAAAAATTAATTGCCAATTTGAAAATGGTCAAAAGATCTGAATAAACATTTCTCCAGTGAAGGTATACAAATGGCCAATAATCACATGGAAAGATGCTCAACATCATAAGATATTAGGGAGGTGCAAATAAAAATCAGAATGAAATGCCACTTTACACCCACTAGGATGGCTACAAAAATGACACACAATAAAAATACGATAACTAATGCTGACCGTGATGTTGAGAAATTGGAATTCATTCATTGATAGTAAAAACGTAAAATGGCATAGCAACTTTGGAAAAGGGTTTGGCAGTTCCTCAAAGGTTATACACAGAATTTTCATATGGTCCAGAAGTTCATCTCCTCGGTATGCAAATGAAAACACATGTCCACAAAAAATCTATATGTGAATGTTCATAGCAGCATTATTCACAGTAGCCAAAAGGTGGAAACAACCCAAATTTTCACCAACTGATAAATGGAAAAACAAAAATGTGGTACATTTGCGTAATGAAATATTATTTGTCATCAAAAAAGGAGGACATGCTCCTGCATGTGACAACATGGATTGAACCTTGAGAAGTTATTCCAAGAGAAGCCAGATACAAAAGGCTACGTATCGCATGAATTTAGTGTATCCTTTTGCTGGAGCTGCCATAACAAAACACCACAGACCAAGTGGCTTAAACAACAGAAATTATTTTCTCATAGTTCTGGAAGCTAGAAGTTCAAGATCATGGTGTTAGCCAGTTTGTTTTCTCCTAAGGTCTCTCATCTTGGCTTACAGAAGCTGTACTTTTGCTGTGACCCTACGTGGCCAATTCTCTGTGCACACACATTCCTGGTATCTCCTCTTATAAGGACATCAGTCCTATTGGATCTCTCTTATGACCTCATTTACCCTAATTACCTCTTTCAAGGACCTATCCCCAAATATGGTCCCATTGAGGGGTGAAATTCAGTTCATAACATCCACTTGTGTGAAATATCCAAAATAAGCAAATCTATAAATACAGAAAGTAGATTTAAAAAGCACATCTATGAGGACAGCCAGAGACTGGGGGATGAGAAGGTTGAGGTGAGGCTAAGGGGGTGCAAGAATTTCTTTTTGGCATGATGAAAATGTTCTGAAGTTGATTGTGGTGATGGTGGAACAACTCATTGAATATGCTAAAAGTCATTGAATTGTACGTTTTCAATGAATTCATTGTATGTTATGTGAATTGCTTCTTGATAAAGCTGTTAACCCCCCCCCCCAAAAAAGGGGGGGCATCAGTTAAGCTTTAAAGAGGCACTGGAGTCCACTCATCAGCATGGAGTTCAGAGCCAGGACTAGAGCCCTTAAATACATAAAGGAAGAAAGATCCCAGTTCTGATCCTAAACATATATTCAAGAAATTGAATTGGAAGAGTAGGTATCAGACCTGGGGCCCATGATCAAAACAGCCCTGGCTGCACATGTGCCTTAAACCTGAGTAGCAAAGTGTCGGCCTAGAGCTCCACAAGCTCCTGTCTAAGGCCAGCATTCATCTTAGAGACCATAAAAGGACATCCCAGCCTGGGGGGGAAAAGAGTTCATAAGACTGGGAATTGGACAGGCCTGAGGCAGGGCCTGAAGTCATCTCTCTTGTGTTCCTGACTTTCTCTCTTTTCCTTTAGAATTAGAATACCCAACTTTAGTGAACACGAGATCCTTTGGGTATTCTTCTCTTCTCCACTCTGCGTTTTCAAAGCATAGATCTGCCAAACTGCACTTATTAAGCACATATGCTATGTTGTTGTTGTCAGCTTAGTTTCTTCTCTGCTCCACTGGACTTCACATTCCTGGAACATGGGAACTGTTACTTTTATCTCTGGACCCCAATGCCTTGCTCATTGCCAAGTACAGAGAAAACACTCCATGGCTATTTGTTGAATAAATGAATAAATGACTACTGGCTTCCCATTTTTAACATGTCAGAATACACATAACTTTGTGTGTGCTTAGGCTAAGCTAAGCCATTTTCTGAACTATCAAAACCGAAAAAAGTCTAAATAAAGCATTGATTTCTTTCCCATAGAGTTGATATAATTGTCAATAATAGCTTAATATTTATAGAACATTTCCAGACTGAGATCTATGCTAAGCAACTTATATTTATTATCTCATTTGATCTTTACAACAAAACCCTGGGTTGATAATATCACCTTCGCTTTAGAGATGTAGAAACTGAGGCTCATAGAGGTTAAGTGACTTACCCAAAGTCGCATAGTTAATACTGGAGCTGTGATTCTACCTCAGAACTGCAAATTCTGTTCACTCATCTTCTGTGTAGTCATGAGTTGTTGATATTTTGTTAGGCCATCGTAAATGGAGAAAGGTTTGTCAGAGGTGAATGGAAAAAGAAGTAAGTGTTGTGGCTTGCTTGAGGTTATTCATGTAACTCTCTAGCCTCGTTTGAAGGCTTCCTGGCTTCAAAGTTTAGAGATGCCTGCCTGGGCCCAGATCACACACAGCTTCTTCACAGACTCAGGCTGTGATGTTCTGAGATTACCATACGCCACCGGCAAGAATTACTGCCCAAGCAGCCCCTTGCATAGAGAAAGGGACCAGAAAAATCAGGCAGGCATAGAGAGTATGGGTGGGCCTCTCTCCCCGTTGATCATAAACTTGATCTGTACCAGAACCAGAAAGCCTTTCAGATTGTTTTCACTGTCTACTGACTCACAGCTTCCAGTTTTCATATTATCCTCTTTCGTTCCCCTTACACATTTAGCTGCGCCTCACAGAGTTCTGCACAAAAGGAGAACTCAGTACAAGCCGAATGCTCACCAGAATGGAACATTCTGACATTTCAGAACAACAAGCTCAGCTTGAGGTGTTTCAAAAAGGCATGCATCAAATGTCGTGAAAGTTGTTATAAGAGATTCAACAGCTTTCACGTTGACCTCAGTAAACAAAATTAAATGTTTGCTCATCTCCTGGTTACCATGTCCCGATGCAAATAGCTTGGCCTTTTTCCTATTCACCTCTATTACCTCTGCCGTGTCTATGTTATGACTGTTGGCCCTTAGGGATCCTTGTCTGGGAGGGGAGTGGGTGTGTTCCTTCCCAAAGTGGAGCAAATCATATTCCAGGAGAACTCGGAGTCATCCAAGACCAATACCTGCAATTTAAAAAGTGGAAACATAACTGAAGTTAATCCACTCTTGTGTCTATAGCTATGCTGAAATTCTGGGAAGGGACGGGGTCGCCAACTGTGTAAACTGTACTCAAATTTCAAATGAGCTGTAGCAGCAGAGCAAGAGGAAGCCCACACATCATTCAGCATAAAGGCCAAGTGCCCTGATCCCCTCCCATCCTCGCCAACATGCAAGGGTAGGGGAGCTGCTTCTGTTGAAGGCGCCACAAATGATATATCCTTCTCCTCACCCCTGGCCCTGGTGTATAGCTCACTGTCACTGTGCATTCCATGAGGCAGAGCTAGGTCTGTCTTATTCATCGTTTTACTTCCAGTATCCAACACACACCTGACTTCATACATTATCATTTACTGCATAAATGAACTATAAAGTCAGTGGAGAAAAAGAAATACCTGGCAAAAATTGGGCTGGGAATTGAGTCCTCTCTCATAGAGACCTTGGATCTCACAGAAGTGCCCCCTACACTACAAATGAGTCAAAACTTTATGACCTAAAGAAAGACTTTTGTTGGGATGAGAAGACGTTTTAAAGACTAAGGCACTTTCCATCATTTTGACCCTTTTAAACTACTGTAAAGCTTGGCTCTTTTAATTATTCTTTTCCTGATTTTTAATTTCTGAACAAAATAGTGTATGTAAGAACCAACATTTGTCTTTAGTCCAGCATTAAGTAAGATATGTATATCTATTTTGAAATATATAATGCTTTGAAAATACTAAAAGAACAGAGATTGGAGGATATCATTTTCATAATGTTCCTTTTCATGAAATTTGAAGAAACTTAATTTTCCAATTAGAAAATATTCATTGAAAAGAATTATTTTGAATCTAAATTATTTTTAAATACCATTTAATTTTCACATTAATCATCTTCCAGTTGCCTTCCTCTTTCCTAAAAATCTTAAAATATAGTCTATACATTTGATACCTATAATATCAATCAGTTCTTTATGTGTCTTGTTCTGAACTGTGTAATAGTTAAGCCCATAAAAGGGCTCTGTAAACATTAATGTATTGTCCAAAATGTCTATCACTGAGGTAAGCATCAGGAAGGTTTCTACATGATATTTGACAAAAGACACGAATGGTAAATCCCTAGACAGACAGTCACCCTTCCAGCTCTGTATTTCATCCAAACTCAGATCTCATCGGAGGGAATGAGACTTGGTGGTGCTGCACCACCCACATCTTCCTGAGTCAAAGGCATGTCAATTTGACATTTACTTTCTATTATCATCTATTGGGTCCCATATGTCCTTGCCATCCTTATAAAACATGTGCCCATCTGCCTAGGAGAAAGGAGAGGTAATCGGAATAGTCTAAGCACCAAATGGAAATGCAAACAGGGCAATCGCAGTAAGTGGAAGATCATGTCGTGAAGCCTAAACGTGGGAGAAGAGAAGGGAGTGGATGCATTTCACTGTCTGAGAGAAGGATTTCTAGATTCAGGTGGCGGAAGCAAATTGCCTGTCAAGAGATTCACTTCATAACGAGGCCAGCCATGTAGAACAGCCACTGCGCCAGGAGGCCACCGCTGCTGGCCCGGATCTTTGGGGCTCCAAGCCGGGCTGCAGGAATGACAGTCCTGCACTCTCCAGCAACAGCCACATCCCTGGGGAGCAGGGGGACAGACAACAGGGTTAATGCCACCAGCCATCCCTTCATGCTGCCACTGCCAAACCATCACTCAAAAGAAGAATGGGAATAAGACAAGGGGGGAGGGAACTGAAGTCAGGCATGGGGACAGGGCGCAGGGGAAAGGGAGCTGGAAGAAGGGCACCCATTTATCTTCGGGATCCTTCTGTCATCTTTGGTTAACAGTGAAGGCGTATACAACAAGCAAAAGGATAGAGGATTGAATTGTAGGGCTGTATCCTGACTGTGTCTTTCTCATGTTTTCCTCAGTGGGGTGCTCTCTGATGCCCACAAAAACACTGCCATTTGTCCAAGCGCACACTCACACATACACACAACTTCTCACACACACATTTCTCAGTGTTTCACTTGTATCTGTCCATCTCTACACTTAAAAAGTAGGGAGGCTGCATTGTCGCCAGTGTACCGACCTCCTTTCTCACCATTTAACTCCCATAGAAGAGAGCAATTTTCTCGGACAGCAAGGCAGTGTCACTCTCAAAGTCAAGATCAATTCAAAACCCACTTCCTCTCACAGAGGAGAACCCGTTTTTCCTCCTTGAGCCATCGTTGCATCCATGATGGGTGACTTCACATTGAGGACATAGGCAGATGCAGTTGGCGATGGCCCCTTCAGGGGACTTTAAAGCCAGTTCTCAGCACCAGGCGTCCATGTCAGTGGGCAGTGCCAAGGTGGGACGCTAGTCTAACTGCAAGACCTGCAGCTGCGAGCTGTAAGGAATATCTGGCTTCAAGTCACACAGACCCCAGGGACCAAGTTGAATAACAAAAAGCTCAATGAATGTGGGTTTTATGCTTAGGAAAAAGGAGGTGCCAGAATTGAAAAACATTCAATTCTGTAGAAAAACACCCTGATGCTAGAACTAGCGCCTCAGGGAGAGGCAATGGAGACATGAATTTCTGAGACAGTTCTGAAGAAGCTGGAAGAGACGATCGGAACAAGCAGAAATCCTTGCAGTGGGCCTGGGGGCAAACTCCTTGGCAGGTCATCTTTGGCTCCTTCAGGGTACCTGGCCCAGGGCAGGTGCCTAAGAAAACCTGGATGAGTCAATGAATGACTATGCAGTGGCTGCAGCTTTCATTTAAAAAAGAAAAGAAAAGAAACAGGTCGTGGGATGAATTTCGTGTTCTTAAGAAAGCCTGTAGCTGGCTTTTGAGAGCCCAGCCTTTTTGCATTCTTCAGGATGTTTTCTAAACCTGTGTCCTGGGGAGGCAGAAGGCAGCTCTCAGGTTCACTGAGCTAGAACAGCGTTTTGGTACCAACTGAGCTGGACCCACTGAAAGAGTTACGCAGGACTTGGCAGGACTAGCACCTTGAGTTCAGACAGAAAGCACATCTGTGCCTCGTTGATAATGTAATAACCCGCATTACATTTCTGGGAGAGAACACCTGTGCACAGCCCAGAAAGTCAGCCCAGGGCACCCGTTCTGATGGAGGAGATATTAACAGCTCTCATTAAAACTGATGACTAGAGCCATGCCCAGGAGCATGGCTGTAGTGAGGTGGCTGTCTGCATTTCCATGACGAGCCCCTATTTTTTTTTGGAGTTCATTACTCAGCCATAGAAATATGCTTTGCATTGAACTGAATCCCCCCCCCAAAAAAACAAACAAACAAACAAACAAACAAACAAAAAAACCAACAACAACAATAAAAACAACCTCTCCTGGAATAAAGAGAGTGGCTTTTAGAGCTGTAAAGGTATGTCAGTTGTCCATTCTCACCTGTACATGTTCAATTCTACATTATCCCGATGATGAGCATTTTCCTGTCCCAGTCTGGACAATGGAAATAAAAGATTAATGAGGATGAAGGTTCCATTTCTGAGCTGGCCCAGGGACGATTTGAGGTGTTAACTTTTATGTCAGGGCTGCTAAGAGTTCTTTTATAAAGGGAAATGACACTTGTATGCCGATCAGTTATCCTAGGTATGCACCTGTGAGTTTTGGTCATTGTTACTTGTCTGAAAAGAGGAAACTCACAATTTCTAGTGCTCCACCTGGGACTTAATGAGGTCACACGTATTGGATGGACCTTGCTCACTTTCAACACTGCAGCTTTCTCTGATGAAAGAGACCCAAAGGCATGGGTTTCACTGACAGTAATTTGAAAGGACTATGTTATCTATTATCTTGACAAAAAGTGTTGTGAAATGCATTCCTATCCTTTTCTAGGGCACATTAAAGCTCGATGATCTATCTAAATTCTGTCCCCTTTAGAACGCAGAAGAACTTCTGTGCTTCAGAAATATGGAGGACTATATGCATGGAAGACTGCTTTAAAAAGACAGGCAGATTACTTATAACTTCTGCTTTTCTAGCAAATATTGCTTGGGAAGAGAACGGTCATCATTGTCTTCAATATCCAGTCTTCCCACAATGGGAATTATGCTGAGGCACACATCAGACCATGTTGCTTCTCTGCTTAAAGTTCTTCAATGGCTTGCCTTTGGGCTTAAAATAAAATCATACTCCTTACCATCAGAGACTTTGAATTTATGAACATCTGTGTGTTATGCTTGTCTTCTCACTCTTAGAAGAGCTGGCTTCTTCGCATTCTTCAAACTTAAATGTCACTGTCTCCTGACTGCTCTGTCTGAAGTGGGTACCTCTCCCAACAGGCTCCATTTCAGCACCCTGTTGGTTTCTTTTTAGAAATGTAGCACAGTTGCTGTTTTACTAATCTGTTCATGTACTTATCTTCTGTCTGTGTGCCATCTAAAACGTACGCTTTATAAGAGTCTTTGTCATCACTGCATTCTCAGAGTCCAGCCAGTAGTAAGTGCTTAGCTAATATTTATAGAATAGATCAACATTTATAGATAAGATAATGCATAGGTTAAATTTCTGTTGGTTGACCTAGTAGCCTTATTTTTCTCTTTGTAGTATATAAAAAAAAGAATAATTCCTCCTCAATCTTTATATAACTTCATACTTGTAGGAAGGAGTCTCACGCCAGATGAAAATCTTCAAAACTAGAGAGATAAATTCTATTCTTTTACATCTTTCTCCCTCTTCATAGGTTATGAAATAGTATCTAATTTGTGTAAAGAGTTTATATAGCTTAACAGAAGAGCATGCCTCTTATACTTCTAGAAACTAGGTTCCTAGATCTAATTTGACCTCTGGATACAGAAATAATAAAAACAAGTTCTGTACATTTAAAAGTAGGTGTACAATCAGTGTCATCTGTTAATATTTCTATAAGTTTTTCCTGCACTATTGGTGATTCATTATAGCAAATAAGTTTAATGATGATGAGGAGGAGGAGAAGGAGGAAGATGGTGATGATGTCTAAGATTATTTGCTTACTCTGTACCAGGCATTGTACTAAGTAAGCATTTTATTTATAAATAAAATATAATATATGAATACATATAATTTTATTTTCTCATCTAATACCTAGTATAAGTTTTCTCATTTACATAATAATAATAGTAATGGTTATAAGAACAACAGCAACAACAATGGACATAGCTAGGGGAAAAAAGCTTAGTACTTTGGAAACCTTAGAAAAATAGATATTGATTAATGTTCCAACCAGGCCTGATTTTTTTCAGAAAGTTAAGCCACATCCTGGATGTGACTGGTTCAAGACCCCACAGCTAATAAAAAGCATTTAAGAGCCAGGCCCAAGCCTTCAGATGCCAAATCAGTGTCCTATGCCTGTGTCTGGGAAGGCAGGATTAACCTTAGGCTCAGACAAAGCAGTTAGTTAAGAATTAACCTGTGATCCCCAGTTGAATGCCTCATGGGCAAGATGCTCATATTTTTGGATGGCTGGCTCTAGGAATTTCATAAAAAGGCCTGATCCCTATATTAGAAGTGGCAATACAATTGTTTATACTAGCTCGCTCTGATTACTTTATCAGATTCTTTCCTCTCTGCCACTTGTGGAAATTTGGTTGGCTACAAGGAAAAAGGGAAGAGACTTAGATAAAATAAGAAGACTCTTACATAGGAGGGTGACTTTTGACAAGTTACTTACTCTCTAAGCCTCAGTTTCCTCACCTGCAAAATGAGGATGTAACATACCTCACAGAGTCCTTGAGACAATTAAGATAATATATGCAGAGCACGAGCACAGTGTGTAGAAAATGCCCGTGTTAGCTGCCATCATGTTGTTATTAGTATTATTATTAATAACGATTTTGATGTAAAAGAAGCTCTAGGCAAACCAAAGTTTTGTTTTTTGTTTTGTTCTTAATTTTATTTTATGATTAGTTTGAAGCATACAGTACATTGATTAGACATTGATATGGTTTATAAAGCAATTCCCTAATTGCTCTTTCTCTCCTCTGGCTCTCTGCCTGGCCATTACATTAATGCTAACTGCATTCCCTGTGCCGTGCTCCCCATCCCCATGACCATCAATCAACTACTAATTTGTACTTTTTTAACTCTTTACCCCTTTCTCCCAGCCTCCCACTCACCTCCCCTCTGGCCATTGCCAGATTGTTCTCTACAGTTGGGAGTCTATTTTTGATTAGTTTGCTCTTTTTGTTTCTTAGATTCTACATATAAGTGAAATCATATGGTATTTATCTTTGTCTGACTTATTTCACTCAGCATAATAACTTCTAGGTCCATCCATGTCATGGCAAATGATAAGATTTCATTTATTTTAATCGCTGAGTAATATTCCATTGTATATATGAAGCATAACTTCTTTATCCAATATCTGTTGATGGGCATTTAGGTTGCTTCCAAATCTTGGCTATTGTAAATTGTGCTGCCATGAACATAGGGGTGCATAGATCTTTATGAATTATTGTTTTGATTTTCTTTGGATAAATACCCAAAAGTGGAAGTGCTGGGTCAAAAGCATATTCATTTTTTTTTTTTTTTTTTAAAGAAACCTCCAGACTGGTTTCCATAGTGGCTATACCAATTTTCAATCCCACCAACAGTGTGTGAGAGTTCTCATTTTAAACTGGGACTGGGAAGGCTGGAGACCCAGTAAGGAGCAAAGGAACACAAGTGAGAGAGCTGAGTATCTAAAAAAATTCTCACTAATTCCACAATTCTGCTAGAGTAGGACCTTCATCAAGCCACTTTACCTTCCTGAGTTCTGGTTTACTTATCTATAAAATAAAGCTAATACCCACTCCTTCTACCTCAATAAGTTGTCAGGGGCCCAGATGAGACACATTATGTAAAAGCACTTTGAATATCTTAATGGGAATGTTAGATATTGCTTTCACATATGTTCCAGTTAACTGACTGTTGTTTCAATCGAATCACTGATTCTCATCCTTGGCTGTACATTAGAGTCACCTGGAAATTTTTAAAAATCCAGATGCTCAGGCCACACCCCAGACTAATAAAGCCAGGATCCCAAGTGATTTCCATATACAGCCAAGTTAAGAATCAGAGAATAAAGTATTTCCCAAACTCGCCTAAGGATAAAGAGCCCCAGAGTTCCCATCACCTCCACAGAGAGTCAGCTTTCCAAGGAGGGAGCTGAAAGTCTACACTTTCAACAAGCACCACTAGCTGTCTCAGCAGGCAGTTGTGAAAAACGCTGAGTTGAATCATGGTGTGAGAGCTGGAAGGGATATTGTTTAAAGGCTTCACACTTGATTCATCTCTCAGCCATGTGAAATTTTATGAATCCCACGAACAGAAGGTGAAAGCGTGATAACCAACTATGTGAACGATACAGAAAACGACTATTAGCAATTTTGCACAGGAATCATTCCCAGGCCCTTTCTAGTTCACAAAATCTTGACTGATGGAAAAGATTTTTAATGTTTTGAAATTTCCTTGATTGGACAATTTGGAATGCCAAGAAATGCATCAAAAAAATAAATAAATAAAAATAAAAATAAAAAAGAGAGAGAGAATTCTCTCATTTAAGAATAAATATTTGAATATTGTGAAACGTAATAATGAACTTAGGTTTGGTGCACACATGGGAATGGGACAGACACAACTAAATTTTATTTCCTTCCCCTCCAAAAAAGGATATATTGCATAGCTCTACCAAGCCTGCGTTATTACTTTTAGCTCTCACGGGAAAGTTAGGCAGATCAAGTTTAATGTAAATAACATGCAGACAAGCTACTCTGAAAAATGGCAGATATGAAGGGAACAAAGTTCATTAATTGCTGATATCCAAGTTGCAAATCTCCACTCAACTCAGATTGGGCACGGCAACAGATATTTCCATCCCTCCTGACTGTTTCGAAAGCATCATACGCTGCCAGAACCACTGGTCTATCAGTTCCCACCCAGCATGCTAACATTATCTTTAAAAAGTCAAGTCTTGCAGAATCCCATCTCCTCTGGGGCCGCATGCATTGGCCTGGGCGAGGCAGTTAACTCTAAACGCTTTCCTCCTATTTCCTGCACTGTGTGAGTCCGGCCTTTGTCTCAGCTTCGTTTGCGTCATAAATACTGTCAGTCTTTAGAGACTGCATTGAATTCTAGGCTTGTTAAGAAGAAAGTTCATGGAGATTGATTTTAATAAGGACCCAGGTTCAGAACATTTGCATTTTCCTCCAGAATGGCTTTGTAAACTGTACTGACTTCTAAACTTGGCCAGGTAAGGCGTTTGGAAATAATGGTGCTGGATCCGTTCTGAGTTTTCTCCTTGAAAACTCTATCAGTTGCTCAGTGCAATCAGTGCTTATTTTAACATCCATTCACCACGTTCATTCCCTCGCATCTCCTTTTATTTTTGATAAAGTGCTTCAATAGAGAATCAATGCAACTTAATTTGGGGGATGTGAAATAACACATTATTGCTGCATTTGTTGTTTTTATGTGGAAAAAGTTCTTATGATTAATAAGAGGGTGGATTATAAATGCTTGGTGTGACATTCCCCCTGGAGGAACTGGCAGGGTGACAGCTGAACCTGACTCTCGCAATGGGTCAGCGCACACAATACCTTGAATGAGAGCCATGGGCTTTGCCGAGGTTGTGCTGTCCACATCACCTAACTCCTTTAGGTGTATGTATCTTTTGTGTCCTTAGCTGAATCATTTGTGTTTTATATTGTATGTTGAAATGGGGGGAGGGGGGAGGGGAGAACAGCTAGATGGTAGAAACTTTTTAAAACTAAAAAAATGTTGCAGTTGATGCTTTTTCCCATTGTCTGCCCATTCTCAATGCTCATTACTTCCAGGCCTCGCATTCTTTAACTCCAGAGTTCCTTGATTTGCTCATATGAGCATCTGACACATAGTAGGATGCACAACGCAAGGCAGTCACTGATCAGAGGATGCTGGTTGTGGTAGTCGGCTAGATCTGCCCAAACAAACTACCATGGAAGGGAAGCTTACACCACAGAAAGTTATCATCTCACAGTTTGGGAGGCTAGAAGTTCAAAGATAAGATGTTGGCGCTCAAAGCTGGTTCCTCCTGAGGGCTGTGAGGAAAGGATCTTCTTGCCAGGCCTCTCTTTGTGACTTGTAGATGGTCGTCTTTCTCCTCACACAACGTCCTCCCTGTATGCACATCTCTGTGTCCATATTTCCCGTTTTTATAACACTAGTTATATTGGTTTAGTGTCCACCCTCATGACCTCAGTTCAGTTTAATTACCTCTGTAAAGATCTATCTCCAAATAAGATTACGTTCTGAAGTGCTGGGGTTAGGACTTTAACGTATGAATTTGGAAGGAGGACACAATTCAGCCTACAACACTTGTATTATGCACAATTATTTTTAAATGTTCATACATTATCAAATCATAGCTGAGAAATTAAGATAGGTTTGTGCAATGAAAACCTTAATTATTATGATGTTTTTTACGAAAGTACTTTACTGGTATATCTTAGCTCTTTTCTGCAGGTAAGTGAAAAAGTTGTGAAAAAGATCCTAATACAGGTTAAATCTAGGTCATTGCCTGATCTACATGGAACTTCTGATTTTATAGTCTTGGCTTCAGTGCTTCTGAGAGTCAAACTCTAAAAATTCTATATCCCATGGGGTAAAATATCTCTTTTGATTATTGGGTGAGTAAGGGGATGGCGAGAAAGAGACCAACTCCTGCCTTATATAGACGAGGAAACAGAGGCCTAGAAAAGAGAAGCGAGGTGGCCAAGGTAATTAGTAGGAACCCTGGAACTAGAACGTGGACCACTCCCACCTTATAAGTCAATACTCCTTCCCCACATGTACTATCTGCCCTCCACATCAGTGTCCCCCACCTTATCGCCATCTGTCAAAATGGCCCAACACTCACTGACAACATTTGATTGTCCTTATCCCATTTAATTAAAAAAAAAAGTTTAATTAATCCTAATAAATTTGCTAAGTAAGTACATTATCAGTGACTATGAGCAGGACCGGAATTATGGAGTGTGCCTTAGGTAGTTGTTATCCAAGAAACCGGTCAAAAAAAAAAGTCTAGGTGTCTTATTTATGTTAAGTGATAGGTTTCTTCAGGACCAATGTTTTAGGTAAACCTTGCCTTATCAGTCATAATTATAAATATATGCTTCAGGATGGCAGAAAAGATGTTGTCTGAGACATCAGCCACTGGCAGATAGTGGTGCCTCTTGAAAACAAAAGAAAGGGAAAGCCTTACCTTCTCTCCTACCAGGTCCTGGATAGTGCACCACAACTGATACCTGAGGTTTGGGTTTTAGGACTCACCTACCTGATTCAGCCCACTTTATAGGTAAAGACTCTGTGGCCTGGCCAGTGGCTTACCCTTCAGTCAAAAAGACCTGGGGACAGAAAGGTCCCTTTTGCCTTATATAATGCCACTATTGGTTATTTTGCATATGTGTAAGCGCTGCAAGCTCAATTTAGCTTTCCCGTGAAGAGAAAAAGTGGCCCTGGTGTTCATTAGTGGGTGACTTAATGATGTCGCATACAGCTCCGTAACATCACATTTACAGTAGCAATGTTAGAGAATAGATCACTTTCCAAATATATAACTTAATGTGACTATTTTCTGACTCTTGACTAGGGTTACTTATACCTAACCTTATCTGCGTGAGCTTTATGAGGAAATGCCATGCACACTAACTTTTTAATATTTTTAAGTTTATATAAAACTTTTTAATTAAAAAGAAAGTTTTATTTTATAATCTTAAATCTTTTCCTTTAGATTCCTTACAAGTTAGTGTTTTTTTTTTTTTTTTAACCTCTTTCTGGTGTTCTTAAATTGGGTTAAACTATATTAAAGCCCAGCTATGTTTTTCAATTTTATTTATTTATTTATTTATTTATTTCATTTACTTATGCATTCATTCATTCATTCATTCATTCAGAGTTTAAAATCCTGGCAGATGAGGCAAACCTACAGAGCTGTCTCAGCACAGAGGGTGCGCCAAGCTGTAGGTTGCTCAAGTCGGGTGAACGCTAATTCTAGAACATTAAACTCATTGTGTTAAATTGATTTCTGGTTGTTTCTGTGTGGAAGTCTTGGAATAGTCCTCCCCTTCCTTCCCTTGAGCCAAGAAAACTCTAAACCAGAACAATTCAATTTCAATTTGTGGAAAAACTGTGGTCAGTGATCCAAACCGAGCGCTAAGGTGGTGTTGGGGGCGGGGGCGGGGACATTCTGGTCACTTTTGTATGTTACTAAAAATATCTGCATTTCTATGCAAACGACCCGCGATGTATTTTACAAGCTCTGTTTCTGAGGAGGCTTTGCAAGCTTCGTCTTTCAGTCTGAGAACCTCGAGAGCAAAGCCTGCTTTTGTGCCCTAGTTATTGTGTTATATGTTAAGCATTTGGAAGGGACTCCAAGCAGGCCTCAGGAAGCAGTGACTGCCTCTCCACTTATCATCCTGGAGGCGATTTGTTTTAAAGTTGATAATCCCTCGGGCTACGAGAGTGTCCCACATCTGCCCTGAATTGAAAACAGATTCCCATTAAGAAAGAGCCTTACATCAGTGCTGCGGATTCATTCGATCTGAGTCAGAAAGGAAGTCGGAGAACATTCGAACGTATGGCCTGATAGCAGCACAGCAGCCCCTTCATGGAGGACCAAGACTGCAGGGTATGTAGGCTGTTTGTTTTCAACTTTTAAGACCGTTTTTCTGTAAGGAAATGTCCTTCTGCCATTCAGGCAGGGATGTTCGGGAGAGGACTGTGGTGGCTAACAGGCAGGTACAAAGTTAACTGTGAAGTCTCCGGGCTTTCCAGAGCTACCGGTGACTCAGTCAGGATTCTGAGATGCCAGGAAGCCTCCACTGCTTCAAAATTTCTCAGCTAGGTTTGGCCATTTTTGTGACTTATCATTTATATGTGATATATTCACATAATTATGTGTAAATATTTATATGAAAGTCCCCCTCAAGACTCTGAAACAGTTCTGCAAGCCAAGAAAAGTTTTTGCTGTTAAAAAGCCACAGCTTTTCCACTCCTATGCTTATCTATGAAATTATTTTAAAATATTTCCATGCATGCTAAGAATGAAGGTTGGAACTGTGCTTCATAGTATAAGCCTCAGGGGACTGGGACCATCCAATTAACTACTTAGCATTTAATATCTTACTGAAGTTTTCTTCTCAGCTTGCTGAACAGCTTTGTTTTCATCTTCCCTGGTAAATCAGTATATTATAGAGTGTGACGTTCTCTTCCTTTTTAATTAAGAAGAACATTAGATTTGTTAATTAAAAATGATCAAAAGAAAGAGAAGGGTACGGCGGTCAGGAACAAGGGTCTGTGGTCCAGCAGCCTGAGATGTGGATGCTGAGCCCCCAGCCTGGCTCCTGAGGCCCTTCTGGCTCCTTCTTCGGTTCTGGACTGGGCTCTGGTGAGTGGAGGCCTCTTGAATTGCTTCCAGGAGTCTCTTCTGCTCACTGTCTTCTCTGAGAAGCTGAGGAAAGTTGATACCCAATAAATACTTGCTGAGCAAAAATAGAATTTTGGAAGGGAAGCCCAGAAGAAATGTCAGGTCGAACATATCGAACAAGTGAGCTCTGTCCAGATAAATTTCCACTCACCTTCTTGGTGAGGTCGACAGCAGAGTGGAGAATAGCAGGTGATGGGTGATTGAGATAGTGCTAGAGTGCCACTCAGAGCCTCTGTGTGTGTAAACTGTATGATTCCATGGTCATCGTATTAATGACGTAAAGAAGCTGAACTATGGGTCTTGAGGGGTCACAGCCATGCACCGTGAGAGTGTTTAGGGGTTGGGGAAAGCTGGTGGGGGAGAAAGGGAACAAACCCAGCTGGCTGCTCTCCCCTGAACGCGGTGCAGATGTGCTCATCAAAACCCTCCCGACAGTACAAAGCCTGTCCTTGTTACATGTGCTTCCCCTGGTTTCAGAAACAATACGTTCAGGACAGTCCAGTTGGCAGGTAAGATTTTCAGTCCAAATGCCAAAATACTGTTCCCTCTTGACTGGTTGCCCGCAGTTCTTGAAAGAGGGGAGGTTTTTCAGATGCCAAAAATCGACCGCAAACTGTGTCATGGGACTGTGCCCTCTTAATCCCAGCAAGACAGAGGCTTCCTTTTAGAAAAAGAAGCACATTCGGGTTTTTGTGCTGGGGGATGCAAAAAGATGTATTGATCAACTGAGACAGAAAGGGGAGTTATCAGGCTCAGAAACATCGCTCTGTCCAAAGGAGATTGGCAAATAAGCCTTGAAATCTGTAGAAACAGTTCCAGATCAGACCAGCTTCCTCTTTGGGTGATGATTGTATATACATCTCTGTTTAATGTATCTACTTATTCTCAACCCCAAAGGTTTGGGAAGAAAATAAAAGCAGTGTACAGAGACTTCCATGATGAAAACTATGTCACAAAACGAAATAAAGCCCCCCTCCAAAAAGCTCTCTGCCATTTTTTGAGTAATAAGATAAACAAGTCTTCACTGGGAACCATATCCTCCTTCCATGCCCCATATTTGAACATCAGGCATATCACTAAGGGACTAAGCCACCATGCCAATTCACAGCCTCATTTCTCTTCAGAAGCTTTGTAAGCCATTGTTTGGAATTCAGAACACACTGTCCCTCAGAAACAAAGGTTAGGCTCCCAGCTCTACTCCTGAATGCAAATTGACCCCCAAATATAGAGAATTTGTTACAAGCTCCTGGAAATAGAAAGAACTTCTATTATTTTGTTTGACGGTATTAGAGAATAAATTTTACAATGAACTGAGATACTGCTTTTGAGAGAATTTTTAATACCCTTGAGAATTAATTCTTGGCCTTGCACACCATTCCTTTCTTGATCTGAACCCCAACCATCATCCTAGGTCTTTGTCTCCTGCTGCTCCCTCAAATAGTACTAACTCCAGGTTGACATCATAGCAAATTATTTGCATGTGCTTTTCTACTCGTGGTTTCTTTTGCCTGGAATATCTCCCTCCACTTCTGATACCTGGAAATCTGTCGATCAGCTCAAACACTGCCACTGCAAGGCCCCAGTCAAACTCCCATTTCTCTCTGACCTCGGCCACAAATTCCTCTGAGGAAATTTTGCACACAGCCTCAGGAGGTTCCTCCACTGACCTCCTCAAGTACCAAGGACTCTAGTTAAGTTTTTCCCTCTAGGAAAAGTTAGACATTTTCCTCCCCATCACTCTGGCATTTCTATAATGCCTACAAGTATCACTAAGGATTAATATTCACCACATTGTATTACAAATTTTTATTTATGTGTTGTTCCTTTCTCTAGGCTGAGAATTTTTTAAAGACAGGGGTTTCCTCAGAACTTATTACAATGCCTGAAACATAGTAAAGAATTGATAAAAGAATGGCTGGCCAGCTGGCTGGATGGATGGGTAGATGGATGGATGGATGATTGGATGGAGTGAGAGCTGGAGAGAAAGTTGGTTTATTTATGGAAAGTTGAAGAGCTGTGGAATTTTGAATGGGACTTCTAAACAGTTTCAGAGGCACGATATTGATGGGATTTGACCATTGCTATTTTGCTTCTACTTTATGTGAGAGAAGGATGATCAGGAGTGTGAAGAGAATGGAGCTTGAAGTGAGAACATATGGGTTCTTCTAACGCTAGCTCCCTACTTTCTAATGATGTGGACGTGGGAAAGTTACTTACCTCTCAGCCTTGCTTTTCTTCATCTGTAAGATGGGAGTTATACCTACCTTCGAGGAATTGTTGTAAGGCTTAAATGATAATGAATCCAAAAGCCGTAACCTAGTACTTAGCCCGTGTGAGGTGGAATAAAAGTGGTAGCAATATATGAATCTAGATCTGAAATGACATAGAACTTTGAAACCAGAGGAATGCAGACCCCTACTGTCCAGCCTTGGACTCTCTCCTATTACAACTCAGCACCTTCACTTTGATGCAGCATGTCAATGGCATGGCTCTACCTTCTATCAGCCACTTCCCAAGTTGCTTGGGTGATTAAAACTGAAATAAAAGAAACTTGGAAGCATGGGAGAAAAGAACAAGTGGGTTCCAGAGATTTGTGAGCAAGTATAAGGAATAAATTTCCCAAAGTAGAATTAAGTAAGCTGTAATAGAGGAAGAGGGAACGTTGACAAAACAGGGAGGGGACGATGAGAAAGCTATTCGGTGGCATGTATTTGGCAAAGAAAAAGAGAATTCACATTGTTGGGAATTGTACCTCCAGGATTATGAAAGGAACAACTGTTAATTTAAAACTATTAATTTAAATTATTAATTTAAAACTATTAATTTAAAGTGTGTATGTGTGTGTGTATCTCAAAAAGTGCCTTGTATAATTTCAAGTACTTCACATAAGTAATTATGATAGTATTACATTTCTTACTAACCACATACACTTACCAGGTAACCCTCCCTACATATTAACTCATTTTATCCTTGCCACTACCCTGTAAGGTAGACGCATTAAGTTTTTATTCTACTGATAAAGAAAGAGGGTCACAACTCGTCATATAACTGGGATGCGTGGGGGCCAGTGTTTACACCCCGCAGTCTGGCCCCAGGGTCTGCACACTGCACCTAGGAATGTGCTTGCCCCTGAGGTGGATGTCCTTACAGCACTGTAAAGTCCACTTTCGTGGATATCCCTATGGATATACTTTTAAAATTATAATTTTAATACCTGAAAATTTAGAATGTCAGAATTTTATAGCATGGAGGGACATTTGGTTTATTATATGCAAATCAGCCAGCTGACTGCGCTGACAGTGTCCAGGGAAAGTCAGTCTCAGGGTCATTGGGCAGAGTCTCTAGGGACAGACCCAGGGCGGGGGCCAGATACCTCCCACATAGCACTGCAGTGGCAAAAGGACATCATCTTTGTCCCAGATAAAGTCAAAGGAATTTTTTTTCAAATCTTTCTGAAAGCTTGTAGACATTATTATGTTAGTATTCCAATAGTTTTCCAAATATGAAAATAGAGACAGTCATACATTTTTTAAGAATCATCAATTTTTTTTTACCTTTAAAAAAAAAACAGTGAAATATACAGTCCTGGAACGGTCCATTTCTTTCTCCTAGATTGGGTCTGACAGGCCTGAATGTTCTATAACAATTCCATTACACTTAACCTACCCCAAGCTCTACCTCTTTCTCAAATTGCTCTGAGCAATTGGATTGCATTTTCTCCTAACAAAAATGAGACTTGTTCAAAAAGTTAACACTTTGAACACATTTCACAAATTCTGACTCAGGGATGCATTAGGCAGGCAGAAAGAATGTAAGTTCTCCCCTTTTCTACCTGTTTGAATTATTCTAAGCATTTCTAGAATTAATACAGTCACTATGCCAGTGCTTCAAACTTTATCTTTCTCTCTGGCTATTTTAATCATTCCTATTTTAATCCATTCACAGGCCTCACTGATGCTTTAGGGCATAGTTTTTGAGTGAACAGGTAGGTAGACCTGTTGGAGAGGTTGCCAGAACTTTTGCCTGCGTCCAGTACATCCACTCAATGACCTACCTGAGTCCATACCTTTGACTAAGGAGAACAGGAAAAATAGCATTCGACATCTAAAATGGTAAAGATCAGGAGCTCCAGTCTCCTCCTCCTTGGATGGCAGTGGAGGGAAAGAAGAGAGAAGAGGGAGAGAGGGCAGTAAGTGCATTACCTAGGTCTTTGTCTCCAATTTTTTCTCATTACAGCCCAACTGGAAAGCATCTTACCCCAAAACCTGTTCATGTAAAATTCAATCTCCTTTGGAACATTTTTGCATTTCTTTAGGTTTCTTGGAAATAAATATTCAGTTAAATTTTAACTTAATTTAAACTCTGAATAAAAGGCTTTACATAAACTGACTAAAAAATGCTTAAGTATACAAAAGTAGGTCAAATAGAAAAAGGCCCTTTCCAGTATCTAAAAAGATCCCGTCATCTTTTTTAAAATCCTTCCAGTTCAATAAATACTATTAGAAATACACAATTAAGTTAGACATACCCTTAAAAGAACTGACTTTTTAAAAATTATTATACTGTTCCAAAATGCTAAGAAAATATAGGACATTAAAATGAAGTCCAGATTCTTAAACAGAGGTTGAATTTTAAGCAAACTCTTTACTGGGCAAATGGATCTTTAAGAAGCTGATTTTAGGCCAACAAGCTCTCTGGCAGGACTATTGTGAAGAGAGGGTGAGATTTAACAAATATAAATCTCCTCATCCAGAAGCACATAGTGGACACTCACTAACATTTTGATAAGTGAATGCTATATAATTCTGCACTAACTTAGCTAAGCCAACTCAGCTATGTCCTTCACTCTAATCGACATGTTAACATGGGTTATTATTTCACAGATTCATAAAAACAGCACTTCCTGGAAAGAGAAAATGCCCAGAAAACAAAATTCCCAAATTTCTGAGACTTCTTTCCAAACTTTTAAAGAAGGATTATTTGAGAGTTATGACTCAGTTCCTCTAAGAGTTAAATGAGATCATGTTCATCCATCCATTTATTCATTATTTTAAAAATATTGTGTCTTTTTTTTTACTCAAAATTTCTTTATTTTTAATTTTTTTTAGAGTTTTAATTTTTTAAATTAAGTTTATTAAGGTAACATTGGTTAATGCAATTACATAATTTCCAGGTGTACATTATCATTTGACATCTATATATTCTATTGTGTATTTACCACCCAAAGTCCAGTTTCCTTCAGGTACCAAATATGTGATCTCCTTTACCCACTTCATCTTCCCCCTAAACCCTATATTTGACCCCCTTTACTCCATCTACCTCCCGTCCTCCACCACCCCACTGGTAACCACTAGTCTATAGTCCTCTGGTAACCACTAGTCCATTGTCCATGTCCATGAGTCTCTGTTTGTTTGTCCTGTTCATTTGTTCCTTTTAGGTTTATATCCCACATATAAGTGATATCATGTGATTTTCAACTTTTTCTGTCTGGCTTATTTCGCTTAGCATGATTATCTCAAGGTCTGTCCATGAAGTTGCAAATGGCAGTATTTCATCTCTTCTTACAGCTGATTGTATATCCATTGTATATACAAATCACAGCTTCTTTAGTCAATCATCTATTGTAGGACACTTTGGTTGTTTCCACGCCCTGGCCACTGTGAATAATGCTGCGATGAACATGGGTGTGCAAATATCTTTTCAGATATGTATTTTCAAGTCTTTGGGGTAAATACCCAGTAGAAGGATTGCTGGATCATATGGTAGATCAATTCTTAGTTTTTTGAGGAACCTCCATACTGTTTCCATAGTGGCGGTACCAATTTTCAGTCCCATGGGCAGTGTATGAGGGTTCCTTTATCTCCGCATCCTTCCAACATTTGCTATTACTTGTCCTATTGGTTATAGCTATTCTAACAGGTGTGAGGTGGTATCTCATTGTGGTTTTGATTTGCATTTCCCTAATAACTAGCGATGTTGAGCTTCTTTTCATATATTTGTTGGCCATTTGTAAGTCATCTAGGGCGAAGTGTCTGTTCAGGTCCTCTGCCCATTTTTTGATTGGATCATTTGTTTTTTTGTTGTTGTTGTTGTTGTTGTTGTTATTGAGTTGTATGAGTTCTTTGTATATTTTGGATATTAGGCCCTTATCAGAGGTGTTGCTAGCAAATAGATTTTCCCATTCAGATGGTTGTCTCTTTACCTTGTTGACAATTGATTGTGTATTTTCAATGCAGCAAGTATTGTTCTTATGCTTAGGAGATGGAGGTGATGAAGGCAGATGAGGCTTCTGCTCTATGGAACTTGCATTCTCCCATGAAGCACTCGGCCTGCAAGTGCCACAGTCACTAAGCACTGAACACCCTGACTCAGGGTTGGCAGCAAAGGCCCCGGAAAGAGCAGTCAGCTTAAAAATCAGACTGACAGCCACCTGACTCCAGGCTCCACATCTTGCCATCTGAGTTTCCTGAAAAAGTTTTCAAGTCACAGTATTTGTCTATAAAATGTATAATAATATCTACATTGCAGGGATTCTGTGAAGATGAAATGAGCTATATTGAGTATAAAGTTCCTAGCACAGTATCTGATACATAGTAGATCCTCAATAAATGGTAATTCTTTATTGCCTTAATAACGAAATAGATCAAAAGAGGGTCAAAGAAGAAGGATGTCTTAGAATAAGAAGAGTTGAGGAACAGATGCTTCCTCAGAGCACATTCTACAAAAGAGGTATCTTTTCAGCAATGTTGGAAGTAATGTGTAGTTCTATACAGTATTGAAAGCGTAATAATAAGACATGACATCTTGTTATACATAACAAATTGAACACATGCTCTTCATACCCACTCCCTCCTCAAACCCCAGTAGAGTAGAAATAAGGAGAAAATTTTAAATAAAACTATAAGAACAGTAATGATTATGGTGGGATGGCATGGGTGGGTGGGAGGATAACAGAAATGAGAAATGCCAGCAAAAGTTGGGAAGGACTGAGGGAAACAGTAGTGACTGATATGGTCTACAATGGGGAAAAGTAAAAATTAATTACATGGATGTGGGCTCTGGAGAACACCCATGGGAACAAGCTCATTGGAGTCACCATCCGAGGAAGATTCTGGAAAAGTAGATGGGGTATGTCAACCCCCGCTAGGCTAGCGGACAGGGAAGGGCTGAACTCAGGAGGATAGTATGAAATTTTATATAAGGAATAATCAGAGCTCCAGTTTTCCCCTCAGCCTCAGTACCCAGGCCTGTCTGCACAGCCAAGAAGCTGAGTTAGTTAATTCCTCTATCATGCAGCAAGACTAGAGGAGCTGAATCAGAAACCCTCTGGTCTCAGAAACAGCTGAGGAAGGAGTTCAGGCACTACCCTAAAAGCAGGGGAACTAAGTGAAAATCTACATGCTGAAAGGCAAGACTTCCCGGTTACTTTCTCAAACTCAGTTCCCAAAATGCTGGCACTCAGGGTTTTTACACTGCCTCTCCCCACTCCAACCACCACCATCGAGAAAAAAGATGGGCACATCCCTCTCTGTTGAAAAAGACCTGCCCAAAAATGAAGATATACAAATACTGAAATTAGAGGATCCCCTACATTGGACTGGCCCCCTATCAGGTGATCACAGTGAGACCTACCACAAAAAGCCCCAAAGCATCTAAAATATACAATGGGTATTCTCAGTGAGATAAGGTAAAACCAAAAACAGATTTAAAAAAAATCTGAAAATAAAAACAGTCTATAGAAGGCTTAGAAAATAAAGTTTAGGAAATCTATCAGAACTAGGTAGGAACAGGACAGAGTCAGGTTCTCTCTGGAAATTAGGGACCAGTCCAATAGATCAAATATCAAAATAATAAAAGTCTAGAAAGAAATAGCTGAAAAATAAAATGGAAGAAATCCAAATGGAAGAAATAATACAAAAAAAATTCTCAGGAATGAAGGACATGAGTTTCCTGATTAGAAAGACTGACCTAGCACTTGGCATAGAGAATAAGATACATCATTGTGAAATTTCAGGACACTGGAATAAATAGAAAATCCTAAAAGCTTCCAGAAAGAAAGACAGGTTACATAAAGCATCAGGAATCTAGATGGCATTGACCTCTCAGGAGAAAGCCAGGAATCAATAACTGAATTCAGAGGTGCAAATAATTTCTGACCCAGAAACTATCAAGTATTGGGATGGAGTACAAGTGTATAAGGGATCAAAACGTTTTCATCACTTAACACCCCTTCTCAGCAAGCTCTGGGAAGATGTGCTCCTCCAAAATGAGGGAACTGTCAAAGCTCAGCCAACCTAGAATGGGGCTCCAAATACAACACCTTCAAAAAAGAAAAAGAAAAAGAAAGAAAGAAAAAGAAATGAAAATGACCGATACATGGATGGGTTCTACCACCTTGTGGGGGATTTTGCATTGTGTCAGAAAGTTTGCAGCAGAATAATGAACAAGTACATAGAAAAGGAAAAGAATTAAAAAAAAAAAAAGAAAAACTTCAAGGAAGGAAATATAATGAGAAAAGAAATATGACCGTGGTGCACAGTACGCCTCAGCTGTGGGCGATATTTAGTCACATTAACGAAAGTACTGAACATTACTAGAACCATAAATTGGAATATAAATATGGTGGCCATGGAAATGCACAAGTCAGACCTCCCTTCAAAGGACAACCTGCTGTGGGGAGTATATCCCTCCTTGGGGACCCACTGTTGTTTTCACAGGGAAGGTTTGTGTTCCAGGGGTCTTGGCCAGTGACTGAGAGGACCTGGGGACTGGCATGGGCCATTGCTGCCCAACACAGGGCTTCTCCAGTGGGTGGTCTATACTCTGAGTCTCTTCATCAGCCTGCCTTGAACTTCTCAGAACTATTCTGCAGTCTAAGGCTCTTCCTGCCCCACCTTCCTTTCAAGCTCCTTTCCTGCTGTCAGCTCATCCTTGGAGTCGCCTCTTTATCCTCCACAGGCCTCTGCCTCAGTAGGTCTTGTACATGTCTAATTCTGCCTTTGGTTCTACTTAGGACCCAAACTAACATAATCATTTATTAGGAGGATAGAAGAAGGAAAAATGGGGTGGGGTTGGGGGCAGGGTGGAATGGTAAATCATCACTTTTTATTTTAGAAAGTCAGTACATGTCTTTATGTCTATAATGGGGGTGGGGGGACAACAAGAAATAGCAGGATAAGCACATGACTTAGAAATGAGGAAGACAGTTCCTGGAGCAAACAAAATAACTGAAAGAGCTAAGAGGGGCTGTGTGAGGGCAGGAGGGGTGAAGCAGGGAACTCTGTGGGGGAGGGGAGTAATGCCTTAAGTACTTGACTTAATAAATTTTGCTCATTAAGCTCTGCCTAACATTAGCATAATAAAAAACATGTAGATGTGCTTTTATCAAACAAACATAGATATATCCAACTTTGATGTACATATATTTTAAACACCATTAAATATATATTTTAAAATGTATGTAGATCAAACATACAAACATCTTTAACTCCATATTTTAATATATTTTTTTAATATTTTATGTTTTTAAAGATGTAATTATTTTTTAATATTTTGTTTTAAATATGTATTTTAAACACATATGTAAAGACATATATATAAAAAGCATAGTATGCATATTTCAATGTGTTTGATCAAGCTGTGGGGAGGAGTCGGGCATAGTACCTTTTCCTTTCTGTTCTCCCCCCAGTCTATAGCCCAAGCTGGGCCCTCTCCCCAACTCACCTCTCCCTGTTGTTAGAACCAGACACAGCCTCTGCTTCTAAACACAACTCATTCTCTGCAGAGGACACAGCTAAAGGTGCAGCAGAGAGCAGAGGAAGACATTCACATATTCCAAGAAGGACACCCAAAGAGATCCAAACCAAGTACTCCCCCACTTTATCTGGAGACCCCACTCCAGAAGGCTTGTTGTGTGCTTGCAGCTAAATCCTAATAAGGGTTGATATCTTCCTTATTCTGAGACATCTTCAGCTGGTTCGACTAGTCCAATACTTTTCTCCTATATGGCTGACGCCTGAATAAAGAGGAAGGGGACAGAGCAGCTCCTTCCTCCTCACCCTCTCTGACCCCGCAGCTGTGACTGCTGTCCTACAGCCACCTGGGCCCTGAGACAGCTGCCACAGAGAGGCCTGGACTCTTGCCACATACCTTCCTCCCATGGAGCTCAGGCTGGGTGGAATGTAGGCAGTGTGTGTGTGAGTGAGTGTGTGTGTGTGTGTGTGTGTGTGTCTATGCGTGCATGTGTGCACACGCACATCATTGCCTCACATGATCATGGTTCTGTCTACCTGGGTCTCATACTGGGCTTTCTTCATCTCCATCTAGTCTTGGAATAGATGAGGCGACATAAGATACATTGAATTGTTTGGAGGAAGCATCGTGTGTGTGTGTGTGTGTGTGTGTGTGTGTGTGTGTGTGTGTGTGTGTGTGTGTGTTTTAAGTGCAGTGGGTACCAGGATGGACCATGAACTCCAAAATGCCCACTCATAACCCTGTGGGTTAGCTACAGAGTCTGTCAACAACAGTGCAGTATTTACTTCAGACCAAGGGTCAGAAGTCATCCCAGTTGCCAAAACAGAAACCTACCAGATTTTTGATGACAAGGCCAACAGGCAAACGATTTTTTATTATTTTCCATTATTAAAAGTAATACATGCTCAACTGTATCAAATTAAGGCTTGGAAATAAGTACAAATGGGCCATAATTGCACAACCCAGAGACACACACTATTTGCCTTGTTTTCTTTCAGCCTTTTTCTCAGTCTTATCCAGGGCTTTGAAACTTTATTTTATGCATAATTTCATATCCTGTTTTTCCACTTAAAATTTCATCAAATGCATTTCCTCCTACTATAAAAAACTCTTTGTAAGCACCTTTTTTTGAAGTCTGTGTAATATTCCAGCTCACAGATAGAGCAAAATTTACCCAATTATTCTTCTTTATTAGGCTTTTTAAATTATTTCAGGATTTTCAAATTAGAAATAATGTGATGAACTTTTGGCATATAGATCTTTGTCTTCATTTCAGATGATTTCTTCAGAATAGATTTTCAGAAATGGAGCTGCTCTGTCAAGTATTATAAACATTTTTAAAGCTAAGTAAATTATTTTTTAGACTACATTTTTAGTTTAATATTTAATAGTATTCAGATTTTTCAGACAAAAAATGTACAAACCAATAAAAATAAGCCAGTGGTCCGCTTAAGGAGGCTTATTATTTATATATCTAAAGCCACTCTACCTCTCTCCTGCCACATCGCCCTCCCTAACCTCGAGGGTTAGCTATTGTTCTGAATTTGTATTGTCACAGATTTTATAAGGAGCAGAATTTCAAGGATATAGGGTCTTTCTGTTAGTGACTAAGAGAAAACAAAGGAAAGAGAGATGAAGGGTGAGGGAGATTAAGAGAAAGAGGTACAGGTAGAGAGAGAAGGCAGGAGGGAAGATGGGAGAGAGAGCGAGAAAGAGAGAAATTAGGGGAAGAGAGAGGGAGACTGATTTGGCCTGAACCATACTATCCTGAAGTAATTTTGGAGAAAATAGGTAAAATTCAAGCAACTTTGTATCCAATCCATAATTATGGGATGCCCATAGGAGAAAGGACATTCACTCACACTGAACATACGGGATGCTGCTACCTCCTTCTCCCCACCTCCAGCCTTCTCACCTCCCCTCCTGGCTCATAGGATTCAGACATAATCATTGAGCCACTTAGCATGGCCTTCAGTAACGCAGCCTGCACTTGAATCCAGCCTCCAGCACTGGCCATCTGTGTCCTTAGAAGAGCTGCCTAAGCATTTCTAAAGTTCTTCACCCAGAAATAGAGGATGAAGCTCATACTATCCACCTGCAACATCGTGGCATGGATTAAACAAAATAAGCACCTAGCACTGTACCTTATAGTGTGGCTTTTGGGTGTTAGGGAGCCCGAGGACAACCAGTTCCGAGTGGCAGCCAGAGAACCCTTTACAGGGTTTTGCTCAGGGCGTGGTATTGACATTACACTTTTTTTTAAGGAGCAGTGAGAAAGCATATATATTTTTTTCCACTATTGTTTCTTAGGTTCCAATAAGTCTGAGTAGGATTTCGTACAAGTAGTTCTGGTCGAAGTGGTTTTTTTTTTTTTCACTTTCTTTAAATTACAACTGAAAAGTGAAATGGACTAAGGGTGTATTAAACCAGCAATCCTAAACTTACTTTTCTTATATTCTAACCAATTGAGCAAAGTGGCTCCAACAGTTTTTGGTCCACACACACACACCTACCCAAGGTGACTGGTCATCTGAGTGGTGGTTTGTGGTGAGCAGGTGCCTCAGATTCTTTCTCTGTTCTCAGACCTCTGGTTACTTATGCAAATTAGAGATTGAAGAGATTTGGGTGGGTTAGGATTAAAGGAACGTTACTAATAATAATCTAGTGATAGTCAATGCTTGTTAACTGTTTTGTGTCAAGAACACCTTATAAAAACATGGTTCTTTCCAAAAGAACATTTCCTTCCTCTTAATAGGCATACATATGCACCTTCACATAAAATGTTTACAAGCATCAAGGGATTTGAGACCTCCTTGAAGCCAGCTCATGGATTCTCCAGTAAGAAATCTGATCTGGTTGGGGAACTGAGACCCAGAGAGGTCCAGGGACTTACCTACAGTCATGCCAATATTTAGCAGAAAGGCAGAACTACAACCCAGATGTCCTATCGCCCAGTTGCCCATGCCACCTGCCTTCTCTCCATGTGCTCCATTAGAGGCAACATCCTGTCCCAAGAGCCTCCAGGGTAAGTCCACAGGATGCGATGTGAGTGCAGATGCTGCTCTTGCCCCAGGTCTCTGATGCCATCAGGATGGGCTGCAGACCCAGAACACAAGATGCCTATGTGACACCCAAAAGAACACCTTAAGAAGTCTGTACCTAGGGCCTTCTTAAGAATCAGTGGAGGAGTGATTGTGAGGTGTCACGGTGGTCCAGTGTGATCCTTCCTCCACTTCCAAGATCCACAGTGTGGTCTGGTCAAGGGCTCCTGAAGCCCTGGAAAATTCTGGATTTTAAGAAGAGATATTTAGAATCTGCTGGCGTGTTACCATCAAGTGTTCTTTAGTTGCTGCTCTACCCCTGTTGGCATCCTATGGCTTCTGCTCTTTCCTTCTGGGTGCATTTCAGATCCTTTCCAGGATCCTTTGGGGATGTGTACACCGCCCCCCGCCGTGGGCACAGTCTCCTCTCCAGCCCCCTGCGTGCCTCGTAACATTCATCAGAAAGGGTATTTGCTGTTTTTGAGTTGTTGACTTAATTCTGTATTAAATCTGTGTCAGCGCTTTCTTTGAATGTCTTACTTAGAATGATTTTACCTTGGATCTGTTTTCCAAGCGGAATTTTCCTTCATTTCCAGTTCTGTATGCATGTGTGCATATAATTAGTGTGTGTGTGTGTGTGTGTGTGTGTGTGTGTGTGTGTGTGTGCACGCGTTTACTCCTCTGTTGTTTCCAACACCTCCCAGTGGGGATCATTTGTAAATTTAGTTAATGAGCATTTAACACATTCCCTTTGATGAAACTGTTAAATCTGAGCTCCACACTGGCATCCCACCAGACCCCTCCCCCTCTCCCAGGCATTTGTGTTTACCTTTTCTTATCTACTTAGTTATGGTTTCTTGTTTGTTGGCACAATATCAAACTAACCTTTAATCCTATCTGGATAAAGTAGGGCTTCCGTTTTGTAAGAGAATGCTTAAATCTGTATTCAAAGCAACTCCACTTTGCTGGTGGGCTTTCATTTTCCCTGAGCAAAATATGCTGTAGACAGAACAAACATTTCATGATCACCCTAAATGCTCATGCATGTGGCAGCGACACATAAGCTATAGCTGTGGGCTTTTGCAAGAACAAATACCAAACTCAAAACCTGCGGGCTCCAGCTGTCAGAGACTTTTCCTGGGTTTAATTATAACTTAATCTCTGAAGAGGGCATGTGTGTCAAGTGTGCCTTTCAATCACTTAGAGAAAGCAGAGTAAGTGGCAGAGCAGCCCCAGGATTTGCCTATGAGATAAGCCCTCATTACCATCCCCTGCAGTAGAGGATCCTGGGAGTCACACTCAACCCTGTCACAGTCACAGTCACCGAAACACGGTCTGTCTCCTGTATTTTAGACAAAAGGAAACTGCACACAGATGTTTCCAAAATCGATTCTTTAAAACTCAGTATAATTAAAAATATAAAAATATACTGAGGGAAGGGATAGAATAATATATTTATCTTCATCTTTACACAAAGCAGGAGTGGTCTCCCAGCTTAGAAAAATCTTCCCATTGCTTTATTTCTTATTTACCACCTGTGTGCTCCTTGCTCACCTTTCCCTGACTTCAGGACTGATATTTTAAATCTACAATTTCTCACGTCTCACTAGAACCCACGCCTTCCTAGAACCAACAGAGACATACACAGAAGACCTATACACATACCCATACACACCAGTTTGGGGCCATCAGGAAAGTGGCCTGGTAGCAATCAGATTAAGATTTCTAACCTGGTTCTCAGCAGCTGGCCAAGCGTCTGTGATTCTAAATGTGGACACAGCATGTTGCTCAAATCATTTACATCAAGGCCCTGGTGACCCAGAGTTGAGGGGTTGGGGAGATTTCAGCTTCCAGGCTCTTACGAGAGAGGCAGTTAACTGGAGATGGCTGATCTCAAACGGCATACGGTTTTCCTATTTTACTGTACAAAAATTCCTGAGTACAAGGTCAGTTTCAAGGGATTTTTGGGGTTAATTCCCACCCGGGTTCATCGGACCTAATTTATAATTTCAGAAGCGTTTTATACTTGGAGTTAATTTCGGACAAGCAAAGAGGAGAGAGGGACCTGCTGGCTTTGACTTGAGGAGGGGGAAAGGTGGCGTACCTTTCTGTAAGTGTGGCCATTAGTCCCCTCGTGTATGAAAAGGGTGATTCTGTTCTTTCCTACCTGGTTTCAAAAACCTCATAGTCTTAAGTCTAGATCCTCTAACCTCATTCTTGCCAGTTTTCCTTTTCTGTTGATTTGGGGGTAAAAGACAGTAAAGTGGTTAGAGCAAGGGACAGGCCCTGCATGAGTCACCAGGCCTGTCTGATGGATTTGTCTGGGTGAGGGAACCAGAGAGGTCACAGGAGCCAATGGGAGCCTTTGCCATTGTCCAGAATAAGCTTAAAGGGAGGCTTTTAGACAAAGGTTTCTTTTTAAGCCTGGTTAGTTTCAATACATAGGTAATTGTTATGGATAATGCTATCAGAGGTGGAGAACATCTGAAAAATGGGAACCCGAAACAAGGACAATAAGTATTGTAGTTGAGGAATAGAGGGAGGAGATGCTTCTTCCTTTAATACTTAACCAGAGAGTGACTTGATTTCTATCCTGCTTGCATGCATTTGCTGTATAGCAACCATGAATGAAAACAAAAGCCTCAGATTCTGTGAGGAATGCCTAACTTTCATTGCAACCTTCAGTTTTTATCTGTGATTATAACCAACAACCTCAGCTCTGATTCCTAGGTATATGGTAAGAATTTCCCCTCTCTCTCCCAATTAAGAACTGGGAATGAATTTAAAAGTTATTATTATAGATTTCAAGATAAAAGAGATGAAAGCCACCTTGTCTCCCAGATTTCCTTTTTCTTTACATTGTCCTCTCCCTTGCCACTCCTGACATTTTCCTGTCATTTTATTCACGATGTTAGAGCCAAATGGTCATGAAATGTTCATACTATCACTACTGCTTGTAAGAATACAGGGTAATTAACGTTTTTGTGGTGGGTTTTTTTTTTTTTGGTGTTAACTTTATTGATGTTTTTAGACTATTTTTAGATCTATGGTCTTGTTATTTCAAATATTTGTCATGTTGAAGTGTGACTGTCCTAAAAACACGTGTGACTATGAAGTCTCGTTTTTGACTTTCACATGACCAGCCCCACTTGGGAAATCTTCAGAATATCATAAAGTGTTCTGACCCAAGAGGTCAGGTCTGGAGCCAAGTCACCGGGAGGACCAGCCTCCCAAACTTTCTTTCGTTCACTGAAAGTACAATGAAGAAAGACAGTGTCATGCTGAGGCAGCACAATGTGCCATTTTTCAGTGTCTTTAAATATTGAATAAGTCAGAATTTCTGCAATTTAAGAGCCTTAAAGTGATATTAAAGCTTGGCTTTTTTTTTTTTTTCTGAGTAAAGTTCAAGATAATATAAATCCTGTTTAGCAAAATGCAGATGATATCAGAAAAGGGGGGAAATGTTTAACTTTATTAAGAAATGCCAAGGCTCCTGATATGACTGAGAGCCAGTGAGTCATGGTTTATCTGGCATTCTTCTCACTAGCTTGAATTATGACCTAACTGGGTAAAGGCTACTGAGACTTTTCAACCAAGAGCAAATACTAAGTGTGGAAAGTTTGGTTCTCATTCAATAAACTAAGAGGCAAAGAGAGCCAAGTGAAAGCATGCTGTATATTAGAGGTCCCAGTAAGTTGAGTCTTGTGCTCATTATTTGTGTTCGGTCAACTGGGCTGACAAATTGAGGGGGTCAGTTTTGACTCTGTCTTCTGTTCTCAATCATCAAAATTTCTTCTCTCCTCTTTGAATGGCATCCTTTTTCCTTTTTAAAAATTCTCTTTTATATATGATAGTTCTATGTCTACTTTGCCTGCAACTTATTCATTCCTCTGTATTACCTTGTCTATTGTTCAAGAAATTTCAAATAATAGCCTGCAGTTCAGGGAGATGTTTTAGAGACAGAAAAGTAAAACTTTTGCTCAGTTTAAGGTCTTGAAAGACCTGTTTAATAGGCAAAATGTGTCACTGATAGCATATCTGCTCCCATTCCTTCTACTTACCTTAATCCTAACACTTGTCTTTCTCTGAGCCGTATCTCACCTATATGGGGGCTCTAAGGTCATTTCACCTGTGCTCTCTCTGCCCTTTACTTCATGAACTAAAGTGGACATCTCTCATCTCCATTGCCCAACTCTGTTCTCCCTTTTCTGGTAACAAATAAGATCCAATTTTCTAACAGCCCACTGTTTCCTACTACCAGTCCATGTGGTCTAGTGGGACTGTATCTACCTCTGGCTCCAAAGGTTGCCCTGTGATGGAGGCCTGGCCATTTATGAGAGTTTCACTTTCCCAAGCCTCTCTGCCTAGTTCAGGTAAGGTCCAGGCAAATCAGAGTTGATGTCAGGAATTTTGCTGAAACTACTAAAAAAGAAACACTTGCTTCTATGGTTTCTGAGATGGTTGATTTAAGCCTGGAAATGCTGATGGCTATCTTCCCGCCATGTAGGAATACCTACCCAGGACTAAATCAGCCCAGAAAAAAAAATAAAGAGCTTAAGTAAAGAGAGATGCAGGTACCCAAGGGTATCCCCAAGCACCTGGATCTACTCCCAATATTTCAGTTATGGGATCCCATAAATTCCCTCTGGATTAAGCCAACATGAATAGGGTCACTTGCAACATGGGAATCCCACACCCAGCCAGCAGCCCAGGCCTAATCCGTGCTTTCTCCTTCTTACACTTGGGCCTCCTCCTCTTTCATATTAAACCTAGCACTAATCCCATCTTCAACTCAAAGCCTGGGGATTAGTCATGTCAAGACTTCAACATCCAAAATGCACAAAGAGAAAGAAAAGCACAGTTTTGCCAAAAGCAGCTGCTGAAGGAGCCTTTCAGGCTTTTCTGGGCAAAGCACAGCAACCTGGGAGGTGGCTACAACCCAAGAAGCTATCCTAGGTTAGGGTTGAAAGAAAGAGAGGACAGTGAACCCTAATTATTGAGGGAAGGGGCACAAGACCCACACCTCTGCTGGTCAATGCATGTGACCATGATGATGATGGTGGTGATGATGATGATGACAGCAACATGGAATCAGGGGACACTGTCCACACTGATACCTATTATAGGTCTGATAAAACTAAATGTGATCAGAGGAAACCTAAAAACTTGGCTTGACTGCGTACAAACCAATTACAGTCGTTTACATGGAATGCATCCCATTTAGGCCTAATTACCATGAGACATAATAACGATTATGTACTTCATTAAGTATGTGTCAGATTAATTCAATTTCTCAGATATTATTTGATGGCATCTATAAACATGATACATTTGTGCTCTTGCTTCCTGGTTTGTTCATAACACATACAAATTGGTCATCTGCCTACAATTAAAAAAAAATGTATAATGTCAAAGCATTTCTACTTAAGGAAATGAGGAGCCACCAATTGATAAATAAATGGCACTGTTCCTACCGTTTCTGTATCAGGGAAGGAGGTATCACCATGCATTTTGTGCAATTAGGACCCAGTGAAAGTCAAGTGGTAGTAATTTGCCCATATTTATTTCAGGTAAAATTAGTTGAAAAGGAATATTAGAGAAAGCTTTTTAAAAAGAGCAAGACGTGAATGCAAAAAGGAGGCCATATGGTAGAGGGGAAAGTGCAAGAGAAGAGAGTGAGGCAGACCTGACTTCACCCAGCCTCTCTGAGCCTCAGCATTCAGATATCTAAAATGGGAGTATTAATTCCCACATCATGGAAGGGACGTGAGGATTACACGAGTAGATGGAGGACTGTCCAATAAATGCTGGCTGTTAGCATCTTTAGAAAAGTGTGAAATTCAGCCTGACAGTTGTCTATGAAAGGGGGAAGAAAATCTTATTCTCTTTGAGAAGAATTGAGGTTCTCTGCATGAATACAAGACTCAAACTCCTACCTATCAGGTTAAACCATATGAAGTTAGTTTTATAGGTCAAAAATGGTTCAATATTGTCAATTTCTTGTGGTTCGATCTAATATAAGTAATAGAAGTTAATTCCTTGTATCTGCCCATCCTCAGTGCCTCAGAATTGTGAACCCATTCACCCCCTCCAAGAATGCTAAGCAAAGCAGGCCCTCAAGAAAACAAAAACAAAAACAAAAAAGCAAGAGAGTTGGAGAAAAAGGCAAGATATGGCTGATCTATTGAGTATGGAAATGCTCTTTAAAATCGAAGGAAAGCCAAAAATGAGAGCTCAGAATAAGAAAGCCACATCTTGAGCCGTGTGATATTTATTGTAATTGTCTTTCTTGTCACTGGATTCCCAGGGGGCTGTTGAGGATACAGTAACAGGAAAAGAACTGAAAAACCTAGGTGTGGAGAAGAAAAATTTAGAACCAAGAAAAAGAGATAAATACTCTTTTAAAAGAGTATTTAAAAGAAGTTGGTTATTTTAAGTTCCTTGTGAATAAGAACAGCTAGCATCTTTAACACTGGTAACAAAATCCGGAAAGATCAAAAACTACCCTAAATAGGGAACATGCAACAGGAAGGACCTACCCTGTAAAATGTATTTAATGAAGTGTTTTTTAGTGTTACTTGAGATTAGAAGGTACACAAAATTGTCTTCTGTGATGATCGATCTTTTCACAGAATCCTGCAGCTGGAAGAGATAGTTTAGTCTTATTTCCTGCCTCAGGGAGCTGTACAACTAAGCCATCCTCTTTTGATGGTTATCCAATTAATTTTTTTAAAGGTTTTAAACCATACTCTACCCTGAGCTCTGAGCTTGCCTGTCACCTACCTCAGGCAGCGGATGGCACCCATCTAGCCCCATCCCCCACCCCGCTTCATCTGGGATATGGGCTAATAGAGCCTTCCATAAAAAATAGAATTTTCTTTTTTTGTATGGACATTATTATAGATATTGGCAGCATTTGGCCTTCTGTCACTTCCAAGTGCATTGGCCTGTGGGCTCTACAACTCAAACATAGTCCCAAGAAGGCTCTGCACCTGAAAGAGAGCTGTAAAGGACATTCTGCTCAAACATTAAGACTCAGGGGAACACAGTTGCTTAGGATATGGCCGACTTTTGGCAGCTCACTCCTGTCTCTTGCAAGTAAACATCAAGGTGGAGCAGCAAAGGCAAATGATATGTGAATTCCATCAATCACAGCCTCTGTGCCAGGCTGTGAAAGTTCTACTTAAATCGAAGGCAGCCCAGGGATGTGGATCAGATCTACCCTGATGATTGGGAATTAACTGGAAGGGCTCACTGAACCTGGATATAGGTCCCCACAGAGGGGCCATAGAGCACCTTGCAAACCCTAGATGATTCAAACCCTATAGGTGATCACTGGTTTTGGCAATAACCCTTCAGATGTGCTTAGAACCCGATCATCCTGGACTAGCAGTGAACAAAGAAATGGCCCTCTGTCTTCTTAGGCATGGCTCCCTGAATCCAACTAGAAATCAGCAGCCAATGAAATAGCCCCTACTGTTTCTGTCAGATAAATGCCTGGATAAGCAAGTGTCCTTGAACTGTTTGCTTTCCTTCCCTTAAGAGTGGAAGTGCATGGATTGTTTTGCAAGGGTTTCAGCGAAGTCCTGGGATTCCATTTGTTTGGCCCGGACACTGAGCAGCACTGTGAGCCAGGCCTTGCACCCCTGTCCTTCTCCGTGGCTGCTGTCTCCTGGGCAGCTTGGGCAGACATTGGAGTAAAGAGCAGCTAGTAGTGAAGGAGGAAGGGAATTTGAGACATCTCTTATGTGCCACTGATGCTAGGATGTACATTTTCTAAAATGTGGATGCCAGTACCCTGTAGCCTGTCCAAGAGGCACAGTGAGTTAAAATCCTTGGGGAAGCCATCAGTTGGATCCTTCCCATTGTCACAAAACAATATTCTAGATTCTCGCCAACTGTGCTGTCACGCAGTCCTTACCTTAGTACAGCCATGCCAGTGATCCTGGGTGGGGGAGAAACAGGGAAGGTTCTGGTCCCTTATCAGAACTTGGGAAATATTCACTATTCTTATGTACTCAGAGAGCATTAAGATTCATCAGGGAGCAACAGAAACCTGAGAAAGAGTCATTGGCCTAATTCGGATGGCTGAATGTTTCACTGAAAATCCTGTGAATTTCAATCGGGCTTTCTGTGTGGTTCTTGGGAGACTAAGGAAACTCTGTTCTCTGAAAAGCGTGCCGTATCTATGTCCCCTACGCCAAACTGTGCAACCCCTCTGCAGAGGTGGATTATGACAAGGCCTTTGTCACCAGAATGAGATCCAAATAGGGATGGTAGTATGAGATTCTTTCTCACCAGGATGTAGGAAAATTAAGTACCAGTTGGAAAAAACATTTACTTAGAAGCCTGCCCGGAACATAACTAAGTACTTGATGCATAGTTGCTGCTGTTATTTTTATTATTTTTACATAGAAAGGACTGTATGAGGCATGGAATTGCTAATGCCCCGTATTTTAAATAATACTCGATAAATGGCAGTGCAGAGCTGTGAACCCCAGCTTCTCTGACCAAATCCCAAGCCCTTACTGGTAATGGAGAAAGAGTGGAGCAAAAAAGCAGGGGGGTGGGAGGGAGCTTGAAAATCTCAATTGTCTTTGTACCTTATTGGTGGAAAAAGCACCAATTTTCTTTTTACCCAGCACTGCTGCATTGGTTCAGCATCTCAGTAGGGTGTTCTAGCCTCAGTGCACTGTGTTACACACTGACGCTTATCTTTCCCAAAGAATGGGAGTTAAAACACTCTAGCACAGCCATTGTGCTAAAATGCATAGAATCTGGTTGCCACTTTTGAAATAGTCAAAGAAAAATTTCATGAAAGCCTAGTAAGCCCTCTGTAGTAATAAGACATTTTCACACACACACACACACGCAGTGTTGACTTTGGTTATGGTGAACTGTGGTCTACTGTCCCTGTTTCAATAATGTAACAAGAGAGCATTTTAGATCTGTAAAGGTCTGAGATTGTGTCTAATATGTCTTCATTTTATAGATGAATGGACAAAAGCCCAGAATAATGAAATAAATGAGTCCCAGCAATCATGGCTACCCATTTTAAAGGTGGCTTAACTATAGCTTTGGAGGAAAAGTAACCTGAGTTTTCATATTTCAGATGGTGGGCAGGCTCATTACAGAGGCATTTCGAAGCCTTAGAGAAAGGAGCTCTCTGTCTACACAGACATGTGTATTCTCTCTCTCTCTCTCTCTCTCTCTCCCCCCTCCCCACCTCACTTGCTCCCAATTTTGCTTTGTCCCCAAAATTCTGATACTCTACTTCACAGAGAGCTGAAATAAACAAATCAACAATCAGGGCATTTTTTGAACAGAATAGATCCATTATTCTTTGAGTGAGCAGATTCCAGATTCTAATTTCTGTCCTTAACTCAGCTTCTTCTCCCTTGGAGAGAGGGGGAGATGGAGAAAAAGGGAAACAAACTATATTAGTAACAAGAACTCCTTGGACTTCTTTTTGTGTACCTGATTGACTGGCTAGCCATCCCGCAGGGCTGAGAGTCATCTTCCCAGTGGTCTGTGGTACGTTCAGATTAAGCCCAGGTCAGAGGTGGGGGCAGGCAGAAGTACACTTTCTGCCGCTTGAAGAAGTGCAATTTTCTGAAGAATAGCTCAAAATTATTCCCAGCATGCCTTTATCCTTCGGACCCCAGCACCCGTGAGGGCTGTTTGATGGCAGCAGTGCCTCCCTCGGTGGGAGGCGACAGCTGCTGTATTGCCCACACCTTGCTCCTTAGTGAACTTGCTCATTTCTGCGTTCCATCCTCTGTGCCATTGTGATGGAGACCAGAACACAGTGCAGTTCTCCTAATCTCCCTAGCAGTATCAGGGAGCCAGGGGCTTGGAGTTCTTCCAAAAAGTGAAATTGCAAGTTCTGTATTATTCTATTCCAGCTCCTTATATGGATTGACGTCATCGAGCCATTTCTTAGTTACCATTAAAAGCTATTGAAAATGCTTGTTGCTTTAAAAGAAAAGAGAGAGAATGCTCATTAGAAAGCAAATTTCTGTGGATAATTACATATTGCAAAATATATATTTACATTAATAATAATAACATGCGCTTAGCATTTACCACGTTCCTGGGCACTTTATAGTACTGTCTCATGGGCCCCTATGGGCTACATGGTATTTGTAGCCCCGTTTCATAGATGAGAAAATTGAGGCTCAGTGGGGTTGAGTTATTGACTCAAAAACAATTAGCTTTGAATGCTGCTCTGTCAGGCCCTGAAGGTAGCACACTGGGACCTACAGTCCCATGAGCCTGTTTAGCCAGAGTTGTACACCTGTGGTATTCAGTGCCCATTTAGTGGCAGTTTGGAGAAATGGGGCACAGCAAAGAAGCATGCCGAGAACAGGAGTCATTGCATGGGGGCTCTGACTTTATCTTTTGTTTAAAGGATTCAGGAAATTTAGCAAAATATTGAAGACACACCTTTCCATGCTTATTAAGAGTATGGTCAAGAGTCAAAGTTCAAGAGGTCAGATGTCAAAGGTCTACAGCTGGGAAAGCTTTTACCTCTGTATGGGGTCAACTTGAGACAAGAAAGGTCTTCACGGAAGAGAATGTCTTTGTTGCTGCATTCTTCAAATTTCTAGCATTTTCACATGGTCAGGGCTGCTCTTCCAGAAGTGGAAAGAAACTTCTAGAAGACCACACTCATAAGAACCTATAATGCGAAATAGGGTTCATTCTTTACAGAGAGTAGGACTCTGGGCCATGGTTTGGTACTGCCCTTGGGATCCATTGACCTTACGGAACAACAAAGGAGAGGTCCTGCAAGAGTCACACACTGCCTTCACTCAGGAAGCCATTTTCTTCCTTAGTTTGTTTATTTTCCTGAGGAAGGACAATGGTAAAATAGCTGAAAGACATGTTTGAACACAGTCAGTTATGAGTTTATGCATTAAGCAACTTTTATTGGATTGTGATATTTTAAGATGAGAGCAATGATACTTTGAAGCTAGGAGGATTGCCATAGATACGACGTTTATTAAATTTAAATTTCCAATAGACAACGAATAATTTTTTGTATATCTATATGTGTGTGTGTGTGTGTGTGTGTGTGTGTGTGTGTGTGTATACACACACACATATATATACACTAAAACTTATTCATATCAGACCTGGTAACCCTCTTGAAGCCTCAGTGGAATACAGCACCGATATCTTTAGAAAATGTCTAATATTTACAAGTATAAAGAGAAATAGCATTTATTAAGAGAAAATGCAATGAATTGTTGACTTGGAACAAATTTTACCATAATTTCTTATTTGACAATTTCCCACTTCAAATAAGTCTATAAATTTGCTATCAGAGAACCAGCAGATAATTATATTTTATCTTGGGTTGAAATATCATTAACTAATTCATAAATAAACCATGCAGAAAATTATTTAAGCATCCAAAATACTTTGTAACTGTGTATAAATATTTGTGTTAAAATAGAGAATTTATTCAACAAACACCCATTAAATATTCGCCGTACTGCCAGACACTGTTGAAGGTTTCCGGGAAGAAAATGAACTTCTCTGTCATCTTGGGCCTTATATTGTAGAGAATGGTTTTATGAGAATGTGTGAATTTTAAACTACAGCCAATTCCAGGAGTAATATTTTGTGGGGCAATCTGACATTATAAAGGTTTCTTTTTAGAGATGGATATTTATATTCAGCATTTATTGGTGCTACAGGAATTACATATAAACTTAAGAAGCTTCTGGGGTAAATGGTCAAACTGAATCGAGAGGACAGAACACTAATTTGGGATGTTATCTTTAGTTAAAAAGTCTCAATTCTTAAATCTGAATGTATTTACAAGCTGCCTGTCCTCTCCTTCCTCCACATTTGGGTGATGATTTCTAGTAACAGAGAATGTTGTCAAGATGTCAGGGAGAATATGAAACTTTAAGTTTCTGAAGCCTGTTCACACTGATGCATGGGTATCAGTTGAGCAACACATTGTGGTTCTCATTCTACACTCGAGAGATAGTAAATTGCTTTTGGGTAGAAATGAATTAACTCTTTCCTACGAGTACATTACCATAACATGCTGTCACAAGTGATTTAGTAACTGAGTATGGAAGGCTAAAAACATTAATATAGTTTCAAGAAATAAATTGATTAATGTGTTCTTTTTTCATTAGTATGATCAGAGTCACACAATGATTTTATGCTGATGCTATTTTCATAACCTCTATTGTCTATCTCAGCAAACTCAAGTTTGGAAGGACACTGAAGCTTATCAAGTCTGACCTTCCCACTTTCATCAGATGCTTATTTCCCTCCATAACATCCTCACCAAATAGCCCAACATTTTTAAGTTCCCTAGAAGAAATTTCATGGATTCTAGTTAAAATAGTAATAATAGTAATAATAATAATAATAATAATAATAAGAAGAAGAAGAAGAAGAAGAAGAAGAAGAAGAAGAAGAAGAAGAAGAAGAAGAAGCAGCATGTATTTACCTCCCAGTAATAAAATTTCTGTTTCTTTCATTTAGAGCAAAGAAACAAGATCAGGTTAGAGTGTCAATAACCTTAAAACACTTTTTAAAAACACTCCCTGTATCTTTTACTTGAGGGAAGAAAAAGAGCTGATAAACTTTTCTTTATTAGTCATAATAGCAATTCTATATCTAAAACTAACATTCTATATCTAAATAACATCTATATCTATTATGTGCCACTGTGCTAAGTCACTTTTATATCATTTCTTGTTAATTCAGAAATTTGTCATTTAACTTTACAAGACCCTTTAAAAATGCTGGTAATGTTATGACCGTGCCTAATAAAGATGAGAAGTTAAGTAATTAGCCTATCACTTTAACATTAGAGGGGATATTGGGAATCATAGGAATCATAGGATTTACTCCTAACTTAGGATTTACCTTGATACTTGAGTCAGGTCATAGTTGGAAATCTTAGATTCTTGGTGTTTCTATTACTTCATGCCACCTTATTCTCAAGCTCAGGTAATGTGTTTCCATGCTGCAGAAATATTCTATATCTACATATATCTATGTATTTATATAGAGATATATCAAAACAAATGATTGCAACTATTCTTCTTCTCCCAGTTTGACCATGGATAAGGTAAAGAAGATGAAAATGTGTTTGATTCCAGACACCTTTGTACTTTAAATTTGATTAAAAACTATAATCAGGGTTCCACCCAATGGCAGCAGAATGCATAATCATCTGAAGTACAAATAGAACATTCTGTATGATGGACCATATGCTAAATCATAAAACAAGACTCAATAATAAAATAATTTAAATCATACACAGTATATTTTTTATTGTGATAGAATGAAATTAGAAATTAATAACACAATGAAATTTGTGAAATGTGCAAATTTGGGAAAATTAAACACTGTACTTCTAAATAGCCAATGGATCAAAGAAAAAATCACAAAGAAAATTAGAAAATGTTTTGAGATGAAATAAAACAAGAATACAGCATACTAAAACTTATGGGATGCAGCTAAAGCAGTGCTTAGAGGGCAATTTATACATGTAAAATTCCTCTAGTAAAAAGAAATCTCAAATCAATAACTAAACCTTCCACCTTAGAAAGCTAGACAAAGAAGAGCAAAATAAACCTGAAGCAATGAAATATATAAAATTTAAAGACCAGAGCAAAAATAAATAAAACAGAATAGAAAAAAAATAGAGCAGATCAATGAAAGTAAAAGTTGGTTTTAAGAAAATCAGCAAAATTCATAAACTTTTAGCTAATCTGACCAAGAATATAAAAAAGAGAAAAGCCTCAAATAATTAAAATCAGGAATAAAATAAAGGACATTGCTACCAACTTTACAGAAATAACAAGGATTATAAAAGAGTATTTATCAATAACTAGAGAAAGTTGTTAGATCAGGAGCCATAACCCTGGAAATGGGCTCATCTCTACTGAGCCCCAGGCTCAGAAGTAGCAACTGCCAAAATCCTGTGAAGAGTTAGGCACAGGTCAGGACAGATATAAGTATCCTGCCCTACCTCTCTATCTTTCCTCTCTCTTACCTTGACCATCGACCCAGCCAGAGAAACAGAGAGGTAGGCTACCATCTATAGACACTCCTGGGGACAGATGGCAGAAAAGGCAAAAAGCCCCAAGGTTCCTGCTTCTAGCTGGGTCTCACGAAGCTGCTCCTTGATTGTCAAGTCTCATTCATCACTGCCACTCTCTATTACTGGGGTTGCTCCGCGTTTACAGCCCTTCCTTGGGTTTATAAAATTAGTCACTTCTTTTCACTTTCACAGTCTTCTCTTCCTAGAACACAGCCAAGTCCTGTAGTGCTAACAGGGGTGGAGGCAGGTTTTTTTCTCCATCCCTCCATTCTCCCTGAGAACAAAGACGTAGAGCATATGGCCCAGCAGCCCACTCAGACCCACTTCTTCCAGCTGACAATTATTGCATGTCCCAGGGTGAGCCATAATTCTTTTTACACTCCCACATCCAGGGAAAATTTTTTATTAGCCATTTTATATTTTCTTTATTTGACACTGGGGAGTAGTAGTGGGAGGGAGCTGCTTTAAAAGGAGCCTTAATATTTTAAAAATCAATTATTGTGTTTTGCTAGTAATATAGCAATGACCTCAGAGACTACTCCTAGGTCAAATCAGACCATTTGCTCCTATAGATTATATATAGCTTGATGCTTGTGCCTTCACATTTCTTTTTTCTTTATCTTGCAATTAATGCATCTTAGATGTTCCAGGTGCGATTGTTTTACTCCCAGACTTAAAGGGTCTACATTGTTGCCCCCTACAGAGTACCATGACTTTTCATAGCCCTATTTTAACAATTTAAATGCCTCTTTATCTTACTTCTGAGTTCACAACTATGGTCCAAATTCTTAAGAGGGCCAAAAGTCTGACCTCCGTAAAAGTGAAAGGTTGTTGGTTTCATTGTCACTGTTTTCTTATAGGATGGAATTATCCAGTAGTTACTGAATCCTGAAGGTTCCATCATGTGTCAAGTTTAAAGGAATAAAAGTAGGAAATGTTATTCAAACAAATGTTGGTGCAAAAGTTCTCAAACTTTGGTTCCTGAGCTTGAAGCATCAGCCCCAGCTGAGAGCTGGTTAGAAATGCAAATTCTCGGGTCTCATCCTAGACCTATTGAATCAGACATTCTGGGAGGTTTTCAGAAGATTCTAATGCAAATTAAAGTTTAAGAACCACTGGTCTAGTATACAAAAGTAGGACAAGTAGTATGTTTTAGTCTGGGTCTTCTGTGGTGCCTAAATAATGGACATCACCGTTGGAAGTAGCCTTTGAATTATGACTGATAACCCCCACTTCATTGCTTTTGTTTTACTGTCCAAAAAAGTCTATTTGAGGCTGGTCTGACTTCATCCAATGGTGTCACAAGCTTGTCATCCCACTGAATCTCAGAAACCAGCTGCATTAAGGATTGAGAGAACTTCATCCTTGCGACAGGATTTAGTCAGCACCTCCAGGGACTCTCACATTGTGAAATGTGCTCACGTACATGTGAGCCAGACAACCAGACCTTGGTGTTTTAAACCTGTGTGGTGACAGTGCCTCTTAGTTGTCCTTGAATGCCCCAGAGAACTGGCTGCGTATCATAGCCTTAGCACAGCTCTCATAGGCAACTGAAGAGGAAGCTAGGAGCCCTGCCCTAAAAAATGCTTACAGTATAACAAGCTGCCATCCCATTAAATAATGGCATCCTCCTAGAAGAGGATATTTATGAGCCCAATTCAGGGCATCTCCAGTGCTTCATGCACCCACTGCATTATGGCTCCTCCACATTTTGCTAATCTCAGGCTTCAAAAAGTAGTGCATGAGTCGTCCTTAGAATCCAGCCCTACCAGAGCGACCTGTCATCTCCCACATGCTGCTAAGGGGCTGCTTTTGAATTAGCTTATTAAATTTTTTTGCTCAGCTCTTACTCAGCTTAACTTGATTTTATTTTATTTGGGCAGAAAGCAAATCTCTTGGCTAGTAGAATTTTGTTTAATTCGTCACTGGGCTCAAGGTTTGAGGACTTTTCTTTTAATGTTTATTCAACAAATATATTTTATGTTACTTCCCATGAAATAACTCAACTAATCCTGAACATTCAAAATGTGTAGAATACTGAAGAGGAGCCATGATCTTAGAATTTCTATGATAATATGAGAATAGAAAACATGGTAGAGACACAGTCTGAAGGCTCAGAGACTTAGCATGGGGATAAGTAACATGAATAACAACCACAGCATTCTTACTATCTTCATGTTTTTCTTTGATACATATATAATCAGCCCACTGAATCTCAGAATATATATATATATTTATTTGTACATATAAGAATCTCAGATATATATGAATCTCTCTTTTCCTGGGTTCCAAATCTCTATCTTTCTGTATTTCTTTTTCGCTCTAGTGTCTTATGTGTGTTTGTGTGTGTGTGCATATGTGTGCATCCATGTGTATATATGTATTGAGCCTTATATATGATATAATAATGATATTTTACCATAATACAAAGTTTGTAAAAAAAAAAAAAAACCAAAAATAAATAATGGCTAACAATATGGCATTTCTGAGAACTTACTCTGTAATGGGCATCTGGCCAAAAAAAAAAAAAAAAATCCTTTCTTGTGTTATATCAATTGTTCACCAAAAAGTTGGTAGCTTTTTACAGTATTTTCTGCTTTTTTTCTTGCTTTTTAGTTTCTTATATCTGGAAAATGGAATTGTTCCTTTTTAGTTCAAGACCCTGTTCCTCTATGTGGTTTCATCAGAAATGGTTTAGGTGCCTGTAGTTATGCTTACTTATAAAAGAGGAAACATGAAATATTGGATGGAAACTGAAAGTTATTATAATCAAAAATGAGTGATGAGGGTAAAAATACAGAATCCTCTAAGATGGAGTTTACCAAGTCCAGGCAATGGTCTGCTGGACTTGCCCTCTGCGAGTTTCAGAAAGGCCTTTGCTTATAAATTTATGGAGCTGAAGGTCATGCAGAGGGCTTGCCCACACTAGCTTATTTACTCTAGGATCAGAAGCAAGACCTCATTTAATCCCAGTTATACTAGTGTTGTGTAATTACTGCCTCCGCCCACCTCCACCCACTCGTTCTGGCCCTGGCTCCTGAGCTGACCCTGCCCACTGACCGGAACAGGCCAGCAAATGATCATTCCTCAGGACAGCTAGAACTTGTACATCAGGCCAGAATGCTGTCAGAAGAAATGCAATTATCCTCATGCCATTGGTAGGCTGGGACTAATGCTGCAATAAGGAAAAGATTAGTTCCTCTATCCTTATATTAGGAGACTTATGGTATGGAATTCCATTGTAAATATTAGACAGGTGACCTTTGGCTGCTGCTGGGTGGGTCAGAGCTCCAAACACATAGGCACCATAAACAAGAATATTATTTCTTTCTTGGGCAAGGGAAAACAAGAATTGGCCAATTCAGAGTGATTTTTATTCCATCTTGCATTTAAATAGTTGGTCCAGGGGTAGTCAGTGAAGGCATACTATGTTCAAGGCAGTGTGCTATGGGGGATGAAGAGAAGTCATTCAAAGAGCTTAAGATCCAACAAAGGATTGGAAATATACATAAACATGGTACAAGGAAGTACATGGTAAGAACTTGACCTCAAGAATCAGAGAAAACTAAGTTCAAATTTCTACTCGGTCTTTTTGATAAATGGTACTGTGACAATTAAGTATCCATAAGTTATAAAAAAAAAAAAATGAACCACACCTTACACAAAAGTGAACTTAAAATAGATAATAAAGATAAATGTAAAATCTAATACTAGAAATTTTCAAGAGAAAAACAGAAAACACTTTGTGACTTTGCTAAGTATAGATTCCTTAAACAACAGAATAAGATCAATAAAAGAAAAAATGATACATTGGACTTGTAAAAATTCTTTTTGAAAGACACTAGAAAATGAAAAGACAACCACAAACTGAGAGAAAATGTTTGCAAAGCATGTATGTATCCGATAAAAGACTTGTATCCAAAATGCATATTCAGATATTTCATAATTTAATAAGAGAACAGCCCAGTTTTTTAAACGGTCAAAAGATGGAACAAAGCATGTGAAAAGGTACGCAGTATCATTAGTCATTAGAGCAATGCAAATGAAAACCACGAGATACCTCTCAATACCTATTAGACTCTTTTTCAAAAACGCCCCAAACTGGTAATACCAAGGGCTGACAAGGCAGTGGAGGGAAGGAAATTCTCACACACTGCTTAGCAGGACATGAAATGGTACGGCCACTTCAGAAACAATTTGATAATTTCTCATAAAATTAAATACGCACTTATTCCGTGATACATCACCACCCCGCTCCCCGCCCAGTCTTTACCCAAGTGAAGTGGAAACTGATGCTCACATAACACCTCTCCCTGCTTGTTTGTATGTGGTTTTGTTCATAATTAACAGAGTGGGAAATACCCAAGCATACTTCACCTGGTTAATGAGTGAACTGCATGCGGTACATCCACACAATGAAATACTACTCAGCAGTGAAGAGAGACAGATCACTGATACCCACGTCCACATGGGTGAATCTCAAAGGCTTCACAAGCTTAAATGCTGAGTGGAATGACCCAGATTCAAAAGGCTTCATGCTAGATGATTGCATTTATAGGACATTTTGGGAAAGGCAAAAAAAAAAAAAAAAAAGAGATCAGATCAGTGTTTTCCAGAACCTTCAGGAATGAGGGGAGGAGTTGACCCTTTGGAGCATGAGAGAATTCTTGGGGTGATGAAACTGTTTTACACCTTTTCCTTTTACATGTACGTCAAATCACCAGGATATATACTTTACTTTTTTTTTTTTTTTTTAATTATTAGGGTGACATTTATCAGCAAAATCCAATGAGTTCAAGTGTACGATTCCACGGTATGTCGTGTGTGTATTGTGCCGTGTGTTTGTTTTACGTCTTGATTGTGGTGGTGTAAGACCCCAGCACTGTCCAGTAAATAGCATGAAATTTGCTGTGTATACATTACAGCTCAGTGAGGGTGAGTGAGAAGAAAAAGAAGTAAAACTGTAGACAATACTTAGTTACTGAGTGGTCAAAAATTATGAGGGTAATATTAACAACAAAACCTTGCTCTGGTCCTAAAAGCTGAGTGAGTGACTTTAAGCAAGTTTCTTAACTTTTATAAATATCCATTTCCTCATCTTTAAAATGAGAAAAAAAATAGTAGAAGCACAACATAAAAAAAACAGGTTCTGAGAGTTAAATGACAGGATGCTTAATATAGAATAAGCTAGTTTACTGACCATTTACTCTATACCTGGCTTTGGATGTACCTTTATGCTCATTACCTAAGTTCATTCTAAACGCCATAGGAGATAAATTCCATTTTTACCACGCTGAGAATAGTGCCTAGCATATAGGAGTACTCGAAGTGTTGACTGTCATTGTCACTCCTTATTGAGAATCTTTATGTCCAGGCACCGTGCTGGGCCCTAGGAATGATAAGGGGGAAAACATGGAGTTCCTGCCCTCGGGCAGCTCACAGTCTAATGGGAGAGACACTGAGGCAAACAAGCACTTACAATGCAGAGTGATAGGTGCTGGGAGAGTGGGGCCTGCAGAGGACCCTTCTCTGGGAACATGGAAGACCAGGAGGAGGAGGAGGAGGCTCTTACTGGAGAGGGTGATAATGTCAGCAAACCTTCTTAGTCTCCTCTACGCCCATTCCAGTGTCTTACATTCACCTTGAGAAAATTCATCTTTAGCTCAAATTTACAAATTCTTGGCTACAGGTTTTCTTGGTGTTGATTTGTGAATGCATGAGGGGGATGGTTCCAAATGAACTTCAAGCTGTTGATTTTTCTACCATTTGAGGAATAGCATATATTTTTCAACGCCCTGTGCCTCTTGGGGCATGGTATTTAAATACGAGTAACACTCTTCTGGGAGCAAAATACCACTGCAGAACTATTCGAAAGATTTCTGGCGAAGAAGGCAACCAGAGGGTGGAAGCAGAGGGAGAGATTAAATGAAGTGGCTCTTTGTTTATATAAATACACAAACCTGTGTGGAGACTCGCTGCCCTTCTACTGTCCCCCCAACCCCTCAACAGGTGGCACGAGCTCATTGACATTTGTAGAGCAGATGGGATGTCATTTTAATGTTGTTTCTAATTGACAAGGGCCTTGGGGCCTGTGCATGTGCAGCTGCATGCCTGGTTGAGGGTGGGCAAAGGAATTAGAAACTGCTACCTGCTCCTTCTGGCAGAGGAGTGAGCCCTGTAATTGTGTCAACTGGCCAGAGCACATTGCTTTAACTCTTAATCAAAGGCCTTATTTTGCTGATTTTAATTCCCTTAACTTGCCAATCCTTCCCTCCCCCTTGCTTAGCTCTGCATTTCAGACAACTTCAACAAGGAAACCTTGTTCCTCTGAACATTACCTTTAGCATCAGCTGTGTTTTCCCATCTAGATTTTTCTAAGCAATTCAGGTGGCATGAAATTTACACCAGAAATGAGCTTGGTGCTTCCCAGAAATGATCCAAAGAGGAAGTGGAAAGGGCTGGAAAGGGACTGAAGCAGCCCTTGGAGCCTACCAGGTATTCTAATCAGAGTACACACACACGGAGTTGGAAGTCCTGTCTCTAAACAGCCACAATTTTTGCAATGCTCATTTTAAAAGCCATATGGCGAGCCCCACTCCTGGAGTGAACACATGCAATGCCCAGACTAGAGCTGCACACACGTCCTCCCTCAGCATCCAGGAGGACCCTGCACACTCATTAGAATACTTTTGTTTATACAAAACAAAGCAGAACACACTTTCTTGATCAGTTTAGGAATGGTCTTTTAAACTATATCAGGTTCTGTTTAATCATTGAGCTTCTTGGAAGAAAACAAATCCTAATTATTAATCAGATCCTATTAGATCAGACTTGAAAACAATTTATATGGTAATGAGGAATTTATTGGGCCCCCTGAGTGTGTTATTTTGTGCTTGTGTCTAGGGGTTATTGCTGAGACGTTCATGCTCATTTCCCCCTAATCAGTGGCATACGTTTTCATTTTAGACCCTCAAACGAACTTTGGAAATAGATTTCCTTCTATTTTCCTATTCTTTTCTCCACCCAACATTGTTACTGTGTTCTTAGCTCTAGAAGTAGGTGGAGAAGGAGAGGTTGGATTAGAATACCTTATTTTCTTCTAAGCCCCAACTCTCTTAATGAAAAGTAATATATATAATTTTTAAAAAAGCAATGAATGATCTGCAAACATTCAAGGGGTTAAACAGGTTTCTAATGATCTGTATTAAAGAGGATTGACACGAAAATCTTAATAACCACTATTATCATTTATTCAGTGCCTTTTTTATGCCATATTGTATTAAGTGCTTTCTCATATAATAATAATAAAAGTTGCCGATCTACTTTTATCAAATATTTATTATGTGCCGCTCGTAGTGTCAGGTGCTTTGCAAACAATCTCATTTACTCGCCTCGTCAACACTATGTCATAGACACAATCATTAACCCCATTTTCTGATTGTAGAAAGTGAGGCTCAGAGAACATTTGCTGAAAGTTGAACTTAGTATGTCTGGAACCAGGGCCACATGCTCAGCCACACCTTAGGTGCTTTGATGAATCCTTAAATGGACAGTTTTGTTTTGTTTTGTTTTTCCCCCCTAATGCAAGGAAGCCACTGATTGATCAGTTTTATATAAACTATTTTAAGTTTAAAGGATTTTCTTACCTTGGTAGTAGGAGCTCTCTTGGCTTCTCAAAATCTCAGAAATAAGAGTAGTGGCCACACCCCTGGTCTTTCTCCCTTCTCAAGCCCTGGTTGCTGGAGACCAGGAGATGATTCTTCCCCTCATAGCTCTGAAGATGCAGTAATCCTTTTGTTCAGTGATTTCCTGGCACACCAGTGTTTTCAAACCAGAATCAAAGCAAGGTCCTAACGTGACTTCTGCCTAGCTTGATTTTAAACTTTCATTATTTTTCCAAGTAATTTACTCAAAGTATGATTGGAGTCAGATCACCATGTTTACTATTGAACATCAAGCTTTACTCTTACCTAGGTTTTTCCAGTGGGAAGTAGCTTCCATGGTCTTGCCTCTGTTTCTCCCATTTTTAAGGTGGGAGAGGCTGAGTGGAAACCCACCAGAGTCCCAGGCTGAGGCATGGTGGGGCCGGGTGGCCTCTTTATTTTCTATTCCCTGAATATGAAGGAAGCTGCTCTGTAGCTGTTTTCAGTCTAGACAGGATATGATGATAATAGCACAAATAAAAGTTCATGTATTCCAGCCAGGGACAAAGTAAATGGGCATGGAGCATAGATGTATGTCAAGCTGTTATTAACACTGAGCAGCACACAGCCCACTTCAGGCCTTGGTGCCCAGATTCAGTGGCTTGCCCGGAATGCATCTGTGATTAAAAGAAAGCTCTCAGGAAATGCTGGGCACTGTACGTTTGGACTTCCAGTGTTTTCTCTCATAGGCACTGAGAGTTAGACATTTTGCTTTATATTCCAGGAGAGTGAGTGGCACTTGGGCATCACCAGCTTCTGAAATGTTTTGCTGGTGTTCCCCAGAGGTTGTAAATAATTCTAGAAGAAACCAGCCACCGTGTGCTGGACTGATTCAGTGAATATTTATTATGATTGCTTTTCCCAGGTGCCCAAGCTCTGATACAGTCGGGGGTTCTAGAATCATCTTGAGTACATGTATGCATAAGGTAAAGATGGGGCTCTTCATGTTATATGAGTTACCCAAATAGAGCCCCCAAGATTGCTGTGCTTAAAAATACTGCCATTTGTGCCTCGAGGAGGATAACAGTGATCAGATATGGCACCTGGCGGACCAAAGTCCACTCTGAGTCAGCTGGAAAGGAAGGACTCAGGAGAAATAGCCAACGGCATGGCACAGCTTCAAAAATAGTGTTTCTCAGAGGAAAAGCTTAAGATGAATAGTAAAGAAGGTAGACTCTGCAACCAAGAAAAATCCAGGGTGAAATTGCTTGTGTTGCTGACCAAGGCTAAATACTTCTCTTGGATGCAGACGAGCAATTCCAGCGGTCTTTACAGAACCTGGGTGTGCATAAACCAGTGATAAAATTCAGTTCAATAAAGAGCTCTTGTTAATCTTGTGATGCCATGTTGATCATTAAACCTGAAAAACCAGGAAAGGTAAACATTATGGGTGGATCAAAAGAGGTGGTTCCTGAATGTTTGTTATTATTAAGGTGGTTTAAGGAAATATTGAAAAATCCTTTTTAAATGGGACCCCAACAGCTCCTGCTTGCTTTTATTGGATGCTGGACCCATTCAGGTTCCATTCCTTAAAAATCTGCCATAGTGCATTTCTGTTCCTTTTTGGAAATGCTACAACATGTAAACATTTCGCAGCACATTCCACTGTTCAACAGCGAGGCATTCAAAAATTATCATAAGTACTGTAAAAGGTTATGCTTTCCGACATGGGGTTTTGAGAAGAACTCTTTCTTTGTCTCTCAGTTTAGGAACTCAGTCTTTCCAATTTTTGCACTTATTTACACAGAGAATCTAGGCCTTTGAGTGAATACTGAGAATTCCAGCTGATGCCTCACAAGAGAACTTGTGGTCTAAGGCAGTAGTATCAAGGGCTTCAGTCTCTAGCACTCTCATTCATTCAGATATTCATTCATTCATTCATTCACTCATTCATCAGACTCAGAGCAATGTCTAGCTGGCATTGAATTTGGCTCCATGAAGGCTTGAATCTGGAGGTGGAAAATTAGCAGGCATATTTTTGAAGGTGATGAATAGATAGCATTACAAAATATGGCATATGTAGGATAGTGTCTATACACAGTAAACACTTAATAAATGTTAACTATTAACATTGATTAATTATGTTTATCATTAAACAACATGGTAATGGCACAGAAAATTTTTCAGTGATAATTTAATTCAGAATTCCACCATCTTAATGCATCACCAGTTTTCATTTTTACACTCATTTCTTTCTTTGTTTAAAAAATGCTCACCCCGCTCCTAACTATATTGCAAACACTGGCACAGCATATTTGTGAGTTATCTTCTCACTTGTGTGAATATGCACTCCTAATTGCTCAGAGTTAAGTTTCCCGTACAGAAGGTATTTTCTAATGCGGTTACATCTCCTTTATATTAAATTTGTAATCAGTAGATATTATTTCATCAAAATCATCATTTATTTCACCAGTCATCTCTTGTGGAATATGAAGCTTCTTTCCAAATTTTCAATATTATAAAAAATGCAATAATAAGCCTTTAAGCACAGAGCTTCTTATTTCTTTCCAGTAATTTCCTATGATAAATTCCCAGAAATTTGAATACTAGGTCAGAGGATATAAACATTTTTGTGGATTTTGATGCATCCTGCCAAATTTCTGAACCTTGTGCCAATTTACCATTATAATTTTCTTTACATCAGTCACATTCCATTATTACCTCTGTCATAATACTGCTTAATTTCTAGTTGGAGAATTGAGGAACACTCTAGCTTGTATAAGCCATTTTTGTAAAGGGTTATATTCCTGAAGGCTTAATCCATATATTGTATAAGTAACTCCCACTAAGTGGGAAAGTCAATTTCCTGCTCCCCAGACTTTTAGCAGCTCCTTACATACTTGTTCCTCATTCCCTAAGCCAATTCCTATTTCTTAACACCCACCTGTAGCATTACAAAATGTAATAAATGGAAGAGACCTCAACTATCTGTTGTTACCCTCTTCATCTTAGAGTCCAGGACAGTGAGAGCTGGGGGGGTTGTGAATTACTCCAGATCCTGGAGTTGGTGAGAAGATCTGGGACAAGATCTTCTGCATAAAGCTGATTAGTCCTGCTGCTAAAAATAATAATAATAATAATAATAATAATAATCATCATCATCAAGGAGGGTGGCCCGCAAATACTAATATTGGAAAGAAAAAAAAATCAGCATGGCCTTTGGGGAGCTACAATCTGCACCTTGGTAAAGTGTACCAAATTTTATTCCCTCCCTAATTCATCCATGGCTTTCCATGTGCACTCTTACTGCAAACTGTGGAATTACCTACACAGCGCAGGAGCTTGGTACACTTCAGAAGCAAAATAAAGATTTCCATCTCAGAAAGGAAATTATGAAGCATCAAAAATACAAAAGGATGAGCTCTTCCAGAACATGGAGACTAACCTCCCTAGCTTACAGCTCACAAGGCGCGCAGTGTGACTGACCACCCATCCACCTTAGCTTTGTGTCCAGCCACTCCCTCACTAGCATTTCGTAAAACAGAGAGCTTTAAGTTTCTCCAGCATGTAGTATTATGTCTTTGTGCCTTTACTCCTGTTGTTCTCATAGCCTGAAGCCAGCCTTGCCCCCATGTGGCTGGCTGATTTTGACTCTTCCTTCAAGACTTATTGACTCAGATGAAACCTCTTGCAGGAAGTTTTCCATAATGCCTGTTGGCTGCAATTCCCATCCAGTGGCCCTGTTCACAACAGACTATGCATTCTTTTATCACATTGCATTGAGAATATTAGATTATGTCACTGTACTAAGCCCATCAAGATTGGGATATGTGACTTATTTTCATATTCTCACTGTTTAGTACAGAAATAGATATTTAGTAAATACTTATTGAACCAAAATATCTGACCCAGATGAATAAGGGTTTTGTGAAAACCCTAAAATACATTGCAGATGACCTGGGTATATCTTCAGGGAAATGTGACCAGAATGTAATTCTTACTTGGAATGCTTAAATATGATCTATTTGGCTATATTATTAGATAGAAAAAAATTGTTCATGGGAAAGGGGTAATCTTTTTGGCTTCTGTACAAGAGAAGCCCTGCAACAATAATTTTTCAAAAATGTTTGTTATTATTATCATCACTTCTATCTCCTCGGGGATCTTATTCCGTAGTACCCGCTCTTACATTTTCAATTTCTCCTTCCCTACTAGTTCTTTTCTGCTTAACTAATAAATTTGTTTGAATCTTTCACATCTTAAACAACTCTTCTTCAAACCTTGCGATCCCCCTCCAATGATCATCCTTTTCATCCATTTCTCTCCCATCATCCTTCAATCCCCTGCAATGTCACTTCTTCTTCTCCTGATACTGAAATTGCACTGGCAAAGTAAGGTTATCAGTGACCCCCTAAGTGAGTATTCATTTGATATTCTGTTGACTTTTCCATAGTGTTGGACAGTGTTAACACCCTTCTTTCGGTAATTCTTGCCTTTCTTGTCATAGTGCCATCATGATTCTTCTTCCTCCGGGACCACTTTCACTCAGACATTGTATCATTTCCCTATGTTGTTCTCTTGAATTTGTGTTTCTCAAGTGCTATCTTTCCCAGTATTCCATTTTTACTTTACCAATGGATTTTATTCCCTTACTATCCTTCATAAACACCTGTGGTTCTTTCAAAAACATAAAGAAGCCTAAGAAAAGGGAACTCTTGTGCACGGTTGGTGGAAAGGTAAATTGGTACAGGCACTATGGAAAATAGTATGAAAGTGTCTCCAAAGATTAAAAGTAGAACTACCATGTCATCCATTACTTTTGGGAACATATCCAAAGAAGATGAAAACAGGATCTCAAAAAAGACATCTGCACTACCACGTTCATTTCAGTGTTACTCATAATAGCAGAGACATGGAAATGATCTAAGTGTCTGTCAACAGATGAATGGATAAAGACGATGTGGTATGTATATATATAGAGGAATATTATTCAGTCATGAGAAAGAAGGAAATCCTGCCATTTGAGAAAACATGGATGGACCTAGAGGCATTATGCTAAGTGAAATAAGTCAGACAGAGAAAGACAAATACTCTATGATATCGCTTACATGTGGACTCTAAAAAAGCCAAACTCATAGGGACAGAGAGTAGAATGGTGGTTGTCAAGAGCTGGAGGGTGGGGGAAATAGGAGCTGTTGGTCAAAGGGTAAAACTTCCTGTTATTAGATGGATTCATTCTGGCGATCTAATATACAGCAGAAAGACTAGTGTTCACAATACTATATTATATACTTGGAAGTTGCTAACAGAGTAAATCTTAAATGTTCTCTCCTCAAAAATAAATCTTAATTATGTGATGTGATGGATGTGTTAGGTAGTACTATGGTGGCAGTCTTTTTGCAGTGTATCAGATCGACATGTTGTATACCTCAAACGCACACAATGTGAATTATATGTGAATTATATCTCAATAAAGCGGGGGGAGCAAGCAGGAGTATTTCAGGAAAAGTGAATATATTGAACAAAATAGAGACAGAAAATAGGAAATACGGGGAATGTGGGGAAAAGTGGATAAGAACCTCCCAGAGTAACTCTTTGTTGGATCATAACAGAAAATCAAGCTGGAAAAGCAATGAAGGATCAGGCAAGAACTGATATGCCTGTGCTCAAACACTTCCATTATTAATCTCTGTAACCACTTGCCTAGAATAATAGCATGACTCTTAAAAATTGCCTTGTCTCAAAGTGCACCCTCTTCTAGGTGCCACATTGCCATTAACTATGATTGACTTTGTTGTGTCTATGTGACTGCTAATTTCTTTTCTAGCTCTCTGACTAGATCAGATGCTCCTGAAAAGCAGGGCTGCTGTTTTGTGGATACCTAATGTGGTGTCAGACATATTTGGCACTCAGTATTTGTAGCATGGTGAATGAATGAATGAATGAATGAATGATGCATAGAACAAAACCTCCTTATTTGAACCAGTAGGAGAAAGACTAGTCAAAATTATGACATACTCTCAAAAAATACAAAAAGTAGCATAAGGGGAATGGCTTATCTAGAAGAACTACACAAGAAATGTTTAATGAAACTTTTAAACAGCTTATGCTGGTTAAATGGCCTCCCATTTGTTTCTTTAGGTTTTATCCTGATAATTTAGTTAGTAAACTTCTTTTTCTCTTCCTTTCATAGTGCAAAAGCAAATCTGGCCCAGCCTGAACTGAATCATGATGAACTGTGATTTAGTTGGTCTAGATGAAAGTAGATTTATTTATGGATTTACCAGTGAATGATTCATTTGTCTCTTTGCTATCATTTAGCTTTAGCCTCTTAATTTTGCCTTTCAGTAATTATTACAGAGAGAAATAAAGTTTCTTCTTTCTTTTTCCTATTTTTGTTTGATTACTAAAAAGTAGCTCTTTTGTGGGGGTGGGGGAGAATTTTTATCATCTATGCAACTGTTGAAGAATTCTTCAGCCTGTGAAGATTTGCATTTTTCATCTCTTTTCCTTTCATCTGTGTTCTATTTAGACCAGGAAATTGACATTTCAGCCCAGAAGACTTAGGCCAGATGTTAGTCCAGTGGCTGAAAGATGGATTTCCTGCCCCAATAGGTGACCTCTGAAAGCAAAATAGGCTTTTTCTTAATGGAGAGACTGTCCACATGACCTCATTTCTAGAACAAGGGGCCTTTGTTAAGTGCCTCTTTGCCACTGAAATCAACATCATCTGATTTTTGAGAACCTTCATTAGATAAAGAGACGTTAGCACCTAGTTATTTAATTTATAAGGCATAGGAAAAACTTATGTCTAGATAATTCATTTTTTTTTCTTTTAAAAATATTTGTGTTCACCGAGAGGGAAAGAGTGCAGAAAATCTGGTGTCTGCTTGCCCATATTAATATTTCTTTTAGATTTAGAATAACATTCACACCAGCATTAACCATAGGAGTCTGTTATATGTGCTTCCTTAAACAGGGAATTGTTTCACTAAGCTAGACCAAAGCACTATTTAAAGAAGTAGCCATGACCCCAACGTCCCGTCACTCAAATTTCTGGCTCCACGTTTAAGAAGCTCATTGAGACATTCCCATGGTGCCACCTCTTTTGATGAGTTCTTCACCCAGTTCATGTATTTATATCTCCAATTGTATAAGGTGGCACAGAAAAACAGATAACTGAGCCTTTGTGTGTGTGCACGCACCCATGCCTCTGTGAGTGTGTCATAGGAAATGCAGTTTGAAAGAAAGTACCCAACAGAAGAAAACTGCCCTGAATGACTGGGGGGAGACTGTCACCCTTACTGTACATGGAAAGGCAGGGAGCTAGATTGCGTGAGAAGGGATGTATGTTTCTGAGATTCTAAAATGATAGAATTTTATAGCTAAATGGGAAAGTTGAGAGGTTTTTTGTTGTTGTTATTGTTTTGTTTTCTGGGGAGAGGAATGAGAGTTTCTCTTTTAATAATAGCTGGCAGACTAATTTTACTAGTATAAAATTCTTGCTCTTTGTCATCCAAAATGTTGGCTCTTTGGTGGAAGACAGAATAGAATAAAAGCAGAGCCACATAGAGAGTTAACATCAGGCTGGGCATTGCATCTAAGACTTTTGGTTCTTCCTCAAGTATTTATATAGTAAATATGAACCTCTTAGAAAAATGAGTAGTAAAAAGGATATTACACTTGCCTTTGTTCATGAGTCAACACATACTTTTCCCAGAATGTTATACTCAGCTCAATAACCTGCTTTTTTTTTTTTTAAGTTATATGCAAATACCATTAATCATAAATTATTTTGGGGGTTGTTGTTCAACTAAACCATTCTGGATAATATGTCAACTCTTAATAAGATCCTAATAATGTTCTATGGTTACCAGGATTTGTGTAAGTGAGACTTTTTTGTTTTATGTACATAATATTGTGGCACCTCAAAGAAACAGAGCAACAATTTTAACTGGAGCTTTTAAATTTAGTGGCAAACGTTATTTTTCCTAAATATGTTTGATCAATAGTAATAGCCAAGTAGGCATTCTCATAGGATAAATTTTGTCAAATAGACAAGATTGATGAAGCAGTTAGGTTGGTGGGTGATACCTCCCAGCAGTGCTTTTAAGCCTTTTCCTTGCATAATTTGGTAAGATTTAACATAATCTCTGGTCTCTTATTAACACATTCCTTTTTTCCCCTCTTACACTCTCTTAAGCTGAAAAGATAAATAACAGGGAGTAAGATTCCCAGTATAATTCTCTCTCCATGCTTCCTTTTTTTCTCTCAAGTGTCAGGTTCCTCTCACATAACCACACAGCTCTCCACAGGAGACACTGCTCTCATCTTAATTCATAAGTAATTTTATAGTGAGTTGAAGCCTTTTGGGTTTTTGCCTTAAACATTGTGAATTCAGTGTTGGCAGGCCACCCAAAACCTTTTCTTCTTGTCTATAATGTATATTACTGAATAGTTCAGTATCTTCATAGCAGCAATTACAAGTGGCTTTAAAAATGATCTAGTCTGACCCTACAATGTAAAGAAAGTATCACTCACGGGAGTATTGTGTGTGATGAAATAACTCCCAGGCAGAACCCCGGTGTTTACATGGCACCAGCACAGATGAAAACATTACTGGCGAGGCTAGTAGGACTGCTTAGCAGAGATTTCAGAAAAAAATTATTTATAGCTTTGCATTCCCGTTTTGCTTGTTTACCTTTCCTCCCTATCCTGTCCTGGCCATCTTCACTTTCTCTTTCGATTTCTCTTAGCTTTTTCCTAAACTCTCTTACCAAATACTCCTTGAGAAAGACACTTTTAAGCAGGCAATGCCTTAGCCTAGGTTTGGCTCACCTTTAGAACATTTGCGAAAAAACGGTTTGGGGGATGGTAAGGGAAAAACGTGTTGTAGCATTTCAGTCTCTCCTCGTAGTTCCCTGAGGCATTGTGGAATGCCCCACATAGGAATGCCAGAGTGAGTTGCCCATGGTTGGCAAAAGTTAAGTGGGTTGATCTGTTTTCAAAGCTCAATTTGAGAAGACAGCACGGTAAAAGTAAATTGGACTGTTTATAATCTTTCATATTTAATCTCTGCTTAATCTCCCATTTTCTCTGCAGAGAATGTGTTGTCTTTAAAAAATAACAGTGATTTAAATGGAACTCTGTTCCCCAAACATGTGCTATTCTTATGAATAATACATTTTAATTCCAGTAGTCATTCATGTAGCACTCAAAACGGGGACCTATTCTGAGAAAGGTGCCACTAGGTGAATTCGTTGTTGTGAAAACACCATAGAGTACATTTACACAAACCTAGACGGTATACCCTACTATGCACCTAGGCTATATGGTACAGCCTGTTGCTCCCAGGCTCCGAGCTTGTACAGCGTGTTATTGTATCAAACAACAGGAGACTAAAGCACAAGAGAAGAATGAGACAATCAAGAGGGGTGGTAAACAGAAAAGGTACAAGGCTGAGGCTACAATAACACAGCATACTGTTTACAGGAAACCTTTTTTTAATGAGTAGAAAGAGTACACTCTAAAATAAGGATGAAAAGTATAGTAAATACATAAATCAGTAACATACTCATTTATTATCATTATCAAGTTGATAACATAGACAGTTATATGACTGGCAGCAAAGTAAGTTTGTTTCCACCAGCATCACCACAAACACAAACATGGGAGTCATCCATTGCACAAGAACGTTACCGTGTCGCTGGGCATAAGAATTTTTCAGCTCCATTATAACCTTCTGAGCCCACAATCATATGTATATGTGGCCCATCCTTGACTAACATCATTATGCAGTATGTAACGATATTTAATTGCCCTTTAAAACCAAGGATCTCTAAACATCTGATTTGGAAATCTCCATTCACTTATGTCATGACGGTTCCTTTCACCAATTAATTTCCAAAAGCAATCTACTGTGTTTTAAAAGTTCTATACTATATTTTAAAAGTTCACATTTCCTCAGCAATGTGTTACTGTTCCTTATTTTTACATTCCCATAGTTCCAAGTGGCTCTCAGATTTGATCAGATATTACAATGACCTGAAGGGCTTATTAAAATACAGATCCCTGGTCCCACCCCCAGAGTGTCTGACTCACTAGGCTTTGGGGTGGGTGGGTGTGGAAATTTGCAATTTTAACAAGTTCTAGGTGGTGCTAATGCTTCCGTTCTTGAGTACACACTTTAAGATGGTAGTATGGACTAAGGTAGTGGCAGTGGAGATGGAGAAAAGTGGATGAATTTAACATATATATAAGAGGTAGAATCAACAGAGTTAATCCACGGTTTAGAATCGAGTGATGGTGAGGCAGGGGACTGAATCAAGCATGTCTCTGAGATTGGAAGCCTGAACTAATAGGTGGGTGAAACAGAGTACTACTGAAATGGGAAATGAGCAGGGTGGGAGGGGCGGGTTGTAGTGAGAAGTCATAAATTCTACTTCAGGTTTAAATAAAATAATTTTTAAATGTCAAGCACAGTGCCTGACATGGAATAGATTTTTAATAAATGATAGATGTTGCTCTTATTACTACCTTTACTATCAAAACTGAATAGTCCTAATGACCCCACCTTGGCAGAGGTAGCTGCCTAACTTCATTACTCAGCAACCACATTCTAGAGCCAGGTGTAAACCAAAAGATTTAGGTGTGAATAAGGAAACTGGATAGATATTACCTCATGGTATGAGTGGCTAAGAATAGAAAGAGCAAAAGGAGGGAAAAGGGGGAAAGGTGCTAATACATAGAGAATTATCACCTTCATTATCACAGACAACCTCATAACAACCATATTAAATAGATGAAATTATCCCATTTGACATATGAGATAATTTGCTTAATAAATAACTTACTTAATAACTTGCTCTTTCACCTGAGTCTTGTTCAAACCCAGCTCTGTCCTGCCCCCATTATCTTTGTGCTTCATTCCACCAAACTCTACCTTTACTGTCAAGCAATAGACTTGTTGTCTTTCTTAAATCAGAACGATGACCTAAATAGGCTGCAGGCAACACCCTGCAACTTCTAGACTTGTGGCCTTTACCCTTTTGTAATCCTGACTCATAGTAAGAACGTTGTTTATATGTCTAAGTGTATGTACACATACATATGTGTAGCACACATATATGTGCAACAATACGACTGAGACTAACTTTCAAGAAATAACATTTAGATAGGTGCGTTATCAATATTTACTCTCAGTGAATACATACTGATAGTTTTCATTTATTGGGAAAAATATTTATCAGGACCCACAGAATGAATTTTGCAATCGAGTTTTGGACCTCTCAACTAGATTTCTGGAAAATTCTCTTCTAGATCCCTTTTTTTCTTTGGAATCCACCCATCCATACCAACAATGCCACCGAACTGGGTGTGAGAGTGCACTGATGGAAAGGAAAAAAGGAGAGCGGATTCCTGTGTGCTTTCTGTATACACATATTTGATGGGGCTTCTATGCTTGCCCACCTTCCAGAGCTACATGAGAATCAAACACTTTACAATAGGGAGGAAAGCGCTTTTAAAAGGCATCAAGTTGACTGGCTTTGATTTTGCTCCATGTCACTGTGTTCCCTTGGACTGATCATTTAAGTTCTCTGGAGCCCATTTCCTCATCTGAGATGTAAGATATTTGACCCAGCTCATCTCCAAGGCCCTTTCTCACCCCTTTTATGAAAAAGTTGTTGTACATAGTACCTGTGGGACTCTGAAATAGTATGATGATGATTGTAATGTTGATGATTATTCTTTTATATTTTACTAATATAAAAGAATTTCTGGAAAAAAATGGCATTAAATAAAGGAGAAAACACTCAAATTTGGGAGAAGTAATCAGATTCATTTTGATTGGCCACATCATGAAATTGATGAGTATAAAGGTTTAGCTTCATTTTTTCAAATGGTCAAGAAAATTATTCATGTTCTAGAAGTAGAAGAGTGACTACTCAAAATTTCGTACTGATGTACACAGAAAAAATTTTTGTTATTGGCATTCCCCCAAATATTACTTAATCTCATTTCTCTACCCCTATTAAGAAGCACCAGGTAAAGAAGCTTATCTATCAAGAGTAAATTGATTTCTATAAGTACCAAAATGGTGGCTTTTGATGACCAGAAATATAATATCTAGAGATGACCGAAAATAAAATATCACCTCTGAGGAGATGGGTGGCAATCAATGTGGTCTTGCCTCATCTTGGATGAGGGAACTTCATCCTGGAAAGGTTGAGTGCTTTGCCCCTACATCATCTGATGAGTTAAGAGAAAGGCTCATGATTGGTGCTGGAGAGTCACTCCTCTCCTTAACCCAGACTCCAGTGACTGAGCAAGGAGTCAAAAGCCCCATTTGACTCCTTGCTCAGTCACTTGCCAGAAAGTCATTATGCAGACAACAAGCTGCCCACTTGTAGAGCACAGTTCTTTGTATTTTCTTGAACACAGTGAAGTACCACATGGCTGATAATGCACATCAAAATTCTTACATATACCAGTAGAATCAACTCTAAAGGGTTATTTTACCTTTCCCCATTATTTGCTTATTTTCAGTCTTTATAGATATAACAACAACAATAATAATAAGCCTACCACTGCTTTAATTGAACTTATCTCCATTCAGAGCATCTTAGAGCACCCACAATGGCCTAACATCAGCACTAGAAAGCACCAAGCTTGCTCATGTTTAGTGTCCTTTGCTTTCCTCTTAAATACAATGCCTCCTCTTCTCAAGGGAAAACTTTTTCATTTTCCCTTTCTTTTCAAAAAACTTTTCATTTAGGATTATGCATATAAATTTAATTACTTCTGAAAAAGTATCTAAATCTGCTACTTTTCTGCAAAGGCTATTCATCTATTTGCATGGATAGTCCTCCAAGTAACTAATGCTTTAGTAAGGGGGTTTCAAGGACATCCTCTTACCCTCTCCTTTTATGTGGACTCAGAATTAAAAAGCAGCACCACCCAAGAGACCTCTAAAACTAGCAAAGCTTCCCTTGGGGCACCTCACCTGCTTTTTTGCACCACCCTGCCCTTGTTAACATAAGGGCAGGTTTCTGTTGGTTTCTTAACTGTTTCACAAAGTGATCAATCACCAGATCAAATGTGACACGTATTGTCATCTCCCAGAGAAAATTCTCTGAGTGGTTTTTAAAGAAAGCATCACAAAAGAGGAAATACCTCCACGGGGCTATTTCCTTCATAAAATAAATCTGTCATGGATCTTGTCCTTGGAAAAACACACACACAGGGCCCCAAGTGTGGATTGGCTACATGGCTGTAGCCCCAACATTTAGCTTTGGAAACGGCCCTTCCCTAGGTCCTTGCTGTTGAGGGGACCCTTAAACCCCAAAGCTCATTTCCCTTCATTAGTTGGACCCCCTAGCAGAGTGCGTGGCAACGTGGGCGCTCAGGAACCAAAACGTCCCCACTCGTCAGGAAAACGACCCAAACCATGGCTCAGCGCCCAAAGCTTTCACCCTTGTTTCTCCACCAAGTCTTGGCTGGCAGAGGCAAGGGTCGCTCACTCCTTAGGTCGCTCGACTTCCCCGGGGGCGAGGTGTGCCTCGTCACGACCCTTGACTTCGCGTGGACTCTTTCGGCGGCTTAAAAAGATGAACTTTCCCTGGGTGTTTGTGACCCAAATGTGTCGGGGAGGAAAGACGCGGTGGGAAGCCGCCGCGCGGCTGCTCATTTCCACAGGCGACACGTCCCCCCGCCCGCGGCTCATTTCCATGCAAAGCGCCTGACATCAGAGCACCTTTTGTTGCTAAAACGCTTTTCTTTAGCGTCGAGGGGAGAGAGTCATGTGGAGCTGGAAGGGCTCATTTGGAAGCGAGGGAGAGGGGGCCCGGGAAGTGGCTTCCAGCCTGCAGGGCCCCTGGGTCCCCGCCCTGCGCCGCCCTGCCCCGACTCGCAGGCAGAGACGAGTCGCGTGCCCTAGCGACCGGTCCCCGTCCGGGGGAGACACGCCTCCGCGGCAGGTGTCCTCGCCCCTGCGCTGCCCGACCTCCCCGCGCGGACATCACTCGGTGGTGCCGACTTTGCCGCCCGCTGCTGCCCAGCGGCCGAGCGGAGCCCGGGTGGCAAAGTTTCTGGAGTTGTCAGGGGCGCTTCCCGCCGCCACCGAGGGAGTCCGGGGTGCGGGCGCCTGCGAGGGGCTCCCCGCGCGGTCGCTGGAGCGGCGGGGGGATTGCGCAGAGGAGGATGCTCGGGGGCGCGGCTCTGTGACGCGGCGGGCGGGGACCCGGAGTCGGGGGGCCGAGCGCGCGCTGGTGCGCGGGCCGGGGGTACCCCAACCCCGGGGCGCGCGGGACGCAGCCATGGAGGACGCGGGAGCAGCCGGCCCGGGGCCGGAGCCCGAGCCCGAGACGGCCGCCAGCACGTCGGAGGCGTTCTCCCGGCTCTGGGCCGAGGTGATGGGCATCCTGGTGAGTCACCTGGGGCAGGGGAGGCGCGGGAAGGGCGACCGCGGGCCCGCCGGGCAGGGCTGCCACCCGGGAGGGCTCCCCTGGCGCGCGCCGCCTTGGCAAAGCCCGCTCCCCCGACGCGTCCTTCTCCGGCTCCAGATCTTGGGGGGTAAGGGGGGTTCAAGACACACGGGGGGGGGATAGGATTTCAAACCCTAATTAAAAAAGTAAGCAGCCCCCGATCAGTCACATCAAAGATATTTTTATATATTTTTAAACAATCGGGCGATTGTCAACAGTTGAATCGGGGACACCTGCTGAGAGGCTGGTGTGGAAAGAGGCTGGGAGGAGTCCTCGGAGAGTCAACGTAAATCAATGCTCTTTGGCCGGTGAACTTTCACAGCTGGGTTTGGGGAGAGGCTGAGGTTCACTGATGTTTACCGCTTCGCCATTTGTTGTCTGACCGGGAGAGGAAAACAGCCTTACCCTTACTCAGAACCACCGAAAACACAAAAAAGTTTACCTCGTCTGTTGGCAGTTTTGCAGCTCGTGGAATTACAGGATTATTTGTTGTTGTATGTTTGGGACTAAAACCAATGGGACTTATTTTGCGAAATCTGGCTTGTCCTGCCTTTTGAAATGTCCAGTAATGTTTTCAAACCGCCCGTGCATTTGGCATAATTGCTGAAAAATGGTTCTTCTGCACGGAGGAAGAAGCTTTGACTTGTTCAGGGCTGTGTGCCTGGGGGTACAAGATTTGCTGTGGTGGAGCCGACAGCAGGCAGGTAGCCGGGAATGAGTTGGGCGGGGGTGATTTACAATCAGACGTCCTCACCCACGTGTAAAAAGTTAATTTTAACTGAAAGACTTGGCAGTTGTGTAGATCAGCAGAAAGGCTCTAGGTTTACTTTGGTAACTTTGAATTCTCAAATAGAAGGTGTGGTTTTCAGAATGAAATTCCTTTGGGAATGATGAAGAGTGTACCCCTGTTATCGCAGGAATGAAGCTCTTGGCCTTTGCACTGAATCCACCTGCGTTAAATCCCAACTCTCCTGTTGACTGACTATATGACCTTGGCCAAGGTTTTCAACCCCTCTGACCTTCAGTTTCCTTACCTGAAAAGTGAGGGAAAAGAGCCCTGCTTCTTAGGTTTTCTGAGATTTAACCACGTTGTTGTATATATGGTATTCTGCACCCTGCCTGGCATGTAGTAGCTGCTTAGTAAATGATAGCTTACTTTCTTCTTCTTTTTTTTTTTAATTTTTCCTACAAATAGTTCTGTTTCTCAGCTTTGCTAGCTCAGGTACCTGTGAAGCCATTTCCAGGTGTCCATTAGTATTCATGATTCCCTGTACAGAGAACCAGGGAAGATTGTCAAAAGTATGTCTGCTCATTTCCCATGCCAGTATTTTTTAAATGGATATTTTAAAAATGCAAAACCTCCTGTCTTTGCATTTTCTGAACATTACTGATGAATATGATCCTCCAGTGAAAATCCAGAGAACTCAATGAACATTTTAAAGTCGTGGTGGTAGATTGTGTTGTAAGTTCCTACAAGCAGGATCTTCACCTCATTTCTTGCTGTGATCTCACTCTCTAAATGATCAGTTACTGAGAAAATGGGTTTGGTCGCATAATATTGCATCCCTTACCTAGGGCACGGGCTGGCGAGGGCATGTTTGGAGGGGCTCACTTAAGTGAAGGTGTGGGATAGGGTTGTTTGGAGGAGAGACTGGGCAGGTGGTACTTTGCAAAGATTTGCTCTCCTTTGCCTGGCAGATTCTAGCGCTTTTGGGTTAGTTGCAGCAGAGTGTTCTTTGGCTGAGTTAAGAGATGGGGTGCGGCTCCAGAAGCTCAGACCTGTTGAAGGGCAGCTGCAGGAGGAAAGAAAATATGTACTTCTTACAGAACTCAGTTCAGTGTGAGGCTGGAAAGAACGTGAAGGTTGTCTCAAATAGGTAGTTATCTTACGTTTTTTCCTCATTTTTTGTACAGGCTCATTTTCCTTTGGGGTAAACTTGGACATCAGGATTTTCCCTTATTACTAAATTCAGAAAAAGACATCGGTTACCTCTCCTTTGTACATGCCTGGAGAAAGCCAACAGGTTAAAAGGAAGGATCTCAATTCTGTTAGCAAGCTGTCATCAAAATGTTTATTTAAAAAAAAACTGCATCTTTGGGTGAATATATCAAGACCCTGACAGTTAGTTGCCTTCCTCTGTTCTGAGATAAAAGACACCACTTGCTTCATTTTGTATTAAAATAAAAGATTTTATAGTCAATCGGTCTAGACAGGTGAAGTGACTTGACCAGTGACACAGATACTTTGTTAGTGTTAGTGTCAGACTGCACCCCAGTTCTCGGACTGCCACCAGTCAGGAGCCTGATGCCATGACACTGCATGGTTAACTATCACAGATGAACTTGGTAGAAATGCAGTTATATCCAGTATTTTAGGAAAATGATATTTGAAAGATTCTTTTTCCGTACTGAACATGAGGGGAGTAGAGGTAGTTGGGGGATCAGACATCCAAACATACTTAAAAGATTTCAGGCACACTTGCTACTTTATGAGATTCTTCTGGGTGTAAAAACCAAACCTCAAGGTCTTTTAGCTTAAAACTATTTTAGGCAAGCGAGCATAGTTCCGTTCTGAGAGCAGAATTGTAAGAGGCACTGGGCATCTGTCCCCAAGGTCTTCAGAGTCCCCAGAATTTTGTTGGTTCTAACCCTGGGAAGAGTATTGCCCAGAAGCATAGATCTTGATAAATCTGATGGTTGTTTGAGTTTATTAGGGCACATTTTGCATTTAATCCACACCAGGTAGGTGTTTTTAAATAACTGTTAACAAAATGCTTCGAGAAGAAATAATAGTATAATTTATGGCATAAAAAATGTTTGAGCAGTGCTTGAATGAATAGATGTTAATAAGTGGATATGTAAATAGAGAATTAAGAGAAAACAAACTTGCAGAAACATTGGAAACACTATCAATTGTGAATGCCTGGAGAGCAGGATCAGTATTCTGCTCATTTTTTTATTTCCAGAGCCTGGAATGATTAAGTGTTGAGAAGATGGCTTTACTGAATAATAATAATAATTAATAATAATAATAATAAAAAGTATGTACTTCTTAAATGCAAAAGCCACCACAAAATACAGTTCTGTAAAGACTCATGCACCGGCCATCATGGGGTAAATTATGGACGTTAACAAATTGGGCTCATGCCCAAGCTACCACTTGAGCAGTTTCATCAGCAAACTAAAATCCTGGCGCTTCCACTAGAAACGGTAATGGCAAATCTCGAAATGTTTGTAAACCCTGAGCAATTAAAGGATGGCGTTCCTGTGAAGTGGGCTATTTTGTTCTCTAACTCTGCACCATGTGGTCTGCCTGGGTTTTCAAAGCATGTCACCTTTCACCATGACATGTTTAGGTTTTTGCTGAGAAGTACAAAATGCGTTAGAATCCTGTGGGATTTGACTTTCATCCTTACTCCATGTTGCAGACACATTTCTTTTTTCTTTTTTTTTTGGTGGGGAGGGTAGATGTTTTTTAGAGTAGGAATTGCTAAGGTTATGAGATGTGGTTAGACATAGCAGGCCAATTTTTCAGCACCAATTATCTATTTGCTAAATTATGATGGTTCTTAAGTTTTTTTTCTCCAGAATTTAAGGTCCTCTTAAAGCTAAGCCAGATTTTTAAAGCTACTTGTTATAACTGGGAAGGGAGAGGAAGAGAATTAGTTTAGTGCCTATTGTTTGCAAGATCCTGCAGGAGGTCCCTCCCCCAGCCTTATATTTCCTCTGTTCCCTGCTCTGTTCCTACAGTTTACACCCATTTCCTAGCAATGCTTAGAGAATATCCATTGTGTAACTGTATTCTGGACCTTCCCCTTACTCTGAATCCTTTGCCATCTGCAGAAAAGTATATAAGAGGCTTCGGTTCCCAAACTTGAGGTTTATCCTCTTTTGCTATTTGTTGTAGTCTTTTTCTTTTTTAAGACCCTCTTTTGCTTTGTTTTAGGCAAAGTGTGGGGGAGGGGAGAGGTTCGTGAGATCCCTAAGGGAGCTTTTAAAATGCAAACTCCTTTGAAAGCAGTGATTTACATATTCTTGGGTGGTGTCTTACCTTCTGCCCATCTGCTAAGGACTTCACAATTTTACATTTTGGAATTGGAGAGTCAGTCCAGGTTTCAAATATTCTGACTTCATCTTGATTTTATGTTCCTTTAGCCAGCCCAAAGCCTTTCTAAGTGGAGAAGCTGCAAAATGACATAGCAGAGGAATTATAGAGACCTTGGAAGAGAGCCCTCTGCACCCTCATTTAGAAAGGAGGAATGGAAGGCCTGAGGGCAGCGGAGTAGGGCCAGAGCTGTTAAACCTTAAATAATTCTGGCTGGGGTCACAAAATCTTTTGCTGTCTAGGGAGACCTCTGCCCTCATGTGACTTTTCATGATCTCCTTCTTCCTCTTTTCTGCCTTCATTTCCCATTCTCTCTACCTCGAAACCCTTCCCTCCTCCATCTGACTTGTTATCAACATCCTGTTTTTCCCCCTTGACTCCAACTTTGGATGATTGAATTCAGCTACACTAGGAGGAGGAGGAGGAGGAGGCAGGTGCTGATGGTACTGAGTCCTGTGCTTGGCTGGGCCCTTCCCATATTTGATCCTCTCATGTGACCAGTGAGCATCATTCTCCCCCTTTTACAGTAGAGAGGTAAACACGTCCGTCCTGAATCACACAGATAGGAAACAGAGGAGCTGGAGTTTGGATCATGTGCTGTTTCTCAAAAATTAATCCCCAGTTGTAATTTTATAGTTCATTTTTTTTTTTTTTTACATATCAAGACATTTGCTGTCAACCAATTTTTGTTTAAGCTATTGAGTTAAGTACTAGCTACACATGCCGCTGGTTTCCAGAAGGATGCAGTTCTGTAGTCCCACCATCCCTCCCATGAATACCCAGTTCCAGAGTGCAATGAGCAGAGCACCCCAAGGTGGTGGGAGCAGTGTGGTCAGGGAGCCAGGAGTGTGTGGGGGGTGGGGGGAGTACATGGAGGGGGTGTGGGGCAGTGGAGTCCAGTTCCCAGAAATGCCATCTGATTTGGACACTGGCAGTGAGTAGATGTCCTTGAGAAGTATTCTCCTGGGGGTTAAGGAGGAACGAATGGAGGAAGGGCCTACTGGGCAGAGCCAAAGTGAGTAACAATGGAAAAACACAGGGAACTGAAGTAGGACCAGGTCATTCTGTAGGCTCCAGTGAGAAGCCACAGCAGAATTTTCAACTGGCGTGTGACACGATCACTTCTGTATTTTAGAAAAGTAACGTTTCTGGGTGATGAGTGGGTGATGAATTTGGAACGAGACCACTTTAGTGATCCAGGCAAGAGGAGATGAGGGCCCAGACTGAATGTTGATGAAACATCAGTTATCTATCATCTGGCTCCCATTAGGTCTAATATTTTACTCAGTATCTGTAAGTAATCAAGGATTGCTCTGGTAACCTCCTTTTGATGATTCTTTTAAGCTCAAGTAGGTTGGGTTAAGGCAAGAGAATTTTAGAGTATTGCAGTCTTGTGATTTTTTTCATTTATCTATCTAGACACAAATGTGCGTACACATATCTGTTGTTTACCTATGTCCCTACACTGGAGGGAATGATGTGGTTCATTAAAGAGGAGAATTTTTATTTATGACATTGTCTACACAGTGCTGTAGCTCAATAATCTGCAATTCCATCTTTTAAAAGCTAGTTCTGGAGCACAGCAAAGTAGGGGAAATATTCAGTTGTGCAGACTGATTCCTAAGCAAATGTGTTGCTCAGTTTTGCAAAAGATCACAGCAAAACCTATAACTAGTAGTTTATTTAATGAATCCTTTTCAAAGTGGTTTGTGCTTTGAACTTAACCCATCATAATCCTACTAGCTGATGTGCTTACTCATGGTTTCCACACATTTTTTTCATATAGTAGTGATAAAATTGATCTCAAAATAGTGAATTTAAATGGATAAAGGCTAAGGCTCTAAGAATTATCTATCCCATTTAATACCAGTGAATATAGACTAAAATTATAAGAATTAACCAAACCTTCAGACTAATTTTGAGTTAAAATATATACTGTGACCACTTGGATCTGTCATTTCTCAGATGGTATGCTCATTTATTTATTAATTTACTTTTGGTAACAAGACCTAAAAATGGTGGGTTCCTTCCTTCCTTATTAGTTTGCTCCTAGCCAGCTGTTTAGTGTCCCTTCTTTTCTTACCTAAAATGTCTCACTGGGTAACATTAATTCGTTAGGAGGCGAGATGCTTCACAGAGATAACCTATCTTGTATTTTTTTCTTGCGTGTCAAGTCATGTAATAGTGATGACTCCAGCATGGAGACTGGGTACCCAGACATTATGGTATCTCTGTGACTCAGAACACAAAAGCTTGGAATGAGATAGGTTTTCTCCTCTGTAATCATCTGTAATCAGTATTCTTTCTTTTCTGAAGGGCTCTTCTGTTGTCTTTCACCCTGCTAAGATGATTGGTGAAAACATCAGTATGTTTGTATTTATAATGCAGGCTCTCAGGACTATTGTTCCATGTTCCAGAGATAACATTGCAGTTCTCTTTGGGGTCAATGATGCGTATTTGATTTATAGTTGATTTTGATGCTTTATCCACTGTTTTTTAAGTCTGGTTTTATAGCAGGGAGTGAGTGAGGAAGGTCCATCACTCTGCCTGGTTGTGGCTTCATTCTCTCCTCTGGCATCCAGATAATACTAGAAATAAAAGTGAAATAAAAATTAATGCATGTAATTGTCATTTTTAACTAAAAGTGTCATTGAGGAGCCGAATTTTTAAAAAAATTTTGGAGTGTATCTTTGAGCCCTAGGTTCTTTTAAAATTTATCCTAGTTAATTTTGTGGACTGTAATACTTTTGCCTAGACATCATATAACCCAACAACTTTTTTTTCCACTAGAGCTAAAAGAAAATATGTATAGGCTTTTTTTGGGTGCTTTAAAGAAAATAGAGTGTTTTAATATTAAGTTATTGTAGAAGAAAGGAATATTCTAGTTTTAAGAATAAATATCTTTGCTATAGGCTTACTTCCATTTTCAGCATATTTTAAAGACCTCACTTAAAATAAACCATTAACAATTTTATAAATGTCCTTGTGGAGAAATGGCCAGGGTTAAAAAAAAATATTTAAAAAATGAAAACAACCATGATATACTGCTGCAAACCTACACAAGGGCCAGAATCTACTGACAACATCAAATGCTGAAGAGGATTTGATTAGAGCAACAGGAACTCTTGTTCATTGCTGGGATCAGTGAAAAACAATACAGCTATTTAGAGGACAGCTTGGTGATTTATTATAAAATTCAACATTCTCTTACCATCTGATCCAGCTTCTTGGTATTTACCCTAAGGAGCTGAAAACTTAGTTCCACAAAAAAACCTGCACACAGATATTTATAGCATCTCTATCCATAATTGCCTAAACCTGAAAGCAGCCAAGGTGTCTTTCAGTAGGTAGATGGTTAAAGAAACTGTGGTCTATCCAGACAGTGGAATATCTTTCAATGGAATATCTGTCAAGTCATCAGAAGCCCTGAAGGAAACATCAATGCCTTTTACTGAGTGAAAGACAATCTGAGAAAGTTTCTGATTCTGACTGTTGCTATAAGAAACATCCAAACCTGTAGAGAATTTTTGAGTCTATTGGAGCCAAACTGAGGACATACGCTGGGGAGAAAGCTCTCAAATGCTTCAGAGAATGACGTTTATATTAAGGAGGAGACATTTATATTAAGGAGGGGACATGAGAAAGGTTTGAAGTGGGAGAAAGCAAGGTGGGGATTGGAATACTGTGTAGTTATATATTCTTGTGCTTTAGAAGGAGGAAATCTCATAGCAGGGTCACATGTTAAAAGGAGGAGTCTGAAAAGAGGCTTTTCAAAGTTGTGTTAACCTAGATGCCTGGATGCATAGAAACAATGGGTAGGGCTTGCTCGAGGCAAGGCAAACAAACCTTTACTAAAGCTGCGTGCCTGGGGCAGGACTCTCCACTGGGGCAGGACTCTCCACCCCTACCTGCCCAGTTAGGAATTTATGATCAGATTACTCCGTGAGATTACCCTCTGTAGAATCTTTTTCATCCACATATGACATTTGGAAAAAGCAAAACAATGGAGATAAATGAAAAGATCAGTGGTTGCCAGGGGTTAGAGGGTTAGAGTATTTTTTAATGATGGTTACAAGTCATGAGCTGCCCAAGACCATAGAGTGTATGACACAGAGAGGGGATTAAAATGTAAACTTTGGATGTGGGTGATTATGATATATCAATGTAGGTTCATTAGTTCTTCAAAAAGTACCACTCTGGTGGATAAGATAGATTTTTTTTCAGCACTACTAAGCAAGACTTCAGTTCTCATCCGACATTGACCAGGTGTTTCACAGATTAAGGGCTCAGTCCCAGACTCGGCCTCCACTTTGAATGGAGGCCAATGTCAAGTCCAGGTTGTTACCTGTGCTTCTGAGCGACTGTCTATAAATCAGAAGTTCCCATTACCCCCTCGTTGGGTTTGATTAATATGCTAGAGTGGCTCATAGAAGACCAATTTCAAAAGAGCAATTTACTAGGTCAGCCAGTTTACTTATTAGATTGCTGGCTTAGTATAAAGGGCTAAAACTCAGGGAAAAGATGCATTAAGGTATGTGGGAAGGAGCACAGAGCCTCCATATCTTCTGGGATGCCACTCCTCAAATCTCCATGTGTTCTGCAACCCAGAAGCTCTGGGAACCTCTGTCCTTTTTTGGTTTTATGAAGTCTTTTTAATGTAGGCACGATTGATTAGATCAAATCATTAGCCACTGGTGTTTGAACTCAATCTCTAGCCCATCTCCCTTCTCTGGAGGTGAGGTTGCGGGTTGAACTGAAAGTTTCTACCCTCTAATCACTTCACTTTTTTAGCGACTCATCATTTACATCCCGAGGCTATCAAGGGGGCTCACTCTGCGTCACCTTAAAAGCATAAATTCAGGTGTGCTTAAAAGGGAGTCCTCTGAATGATGAAAAACACTCCTATTACTCAAGAAATTCCTAGACTTTTAGGAGCCCTGCTGCCAGTACTGGGAGGAAGACCAAGTATGGATTTCTTTTTATAAATCACATCACAGTGGAGGATATTGATAATGGGGGAGGCTATGTATGTGTCGAGTAGGGGGATATGTGAGAAATCTCTGTACCTTCCCCTCAATTTTGCTATGAATCTTAAATTGCTCTAAAAAAAAATGAAGTCTTAACAAAAAAATTATTATCTTTTGTTTCAATTAAGCAATGTGGATGTCAGAAACATCTAAACCTATAGAGAATTTTTGTAAGAGTTTGAGCCTAACTGACCACCTGTGCCAGGGAGCAAGATATCAAATGCTCCAGAAAACAACAGTTCTGTAGCTTCTTTTATGCATTTGAAATTAAGGAGGGGATGTAAAGAAGATTACATAGAGCAGGAAAAAGCAAGGCTGGGATCGGAATACAGAATAGTTAACAAGATGACTTGCTTTCTTGAGGGTGGTTACAGTTTTGTTTCAGAGGTGTGCTAACCTAGGTGCACAGAAACAAGGACAGGGCTTGCTTAAGAGAGTGGTAAACTTTAAGTTGTATGTCTGGGGTCTGACTACCCAACCTGACCTGCCCAGTTAGGAATTTATGACCAGATCATCCTGCGTGGTGACTTTCAATAGAATCCCCTTTTTTGTGTGTGTCCAGAATAATAGAACAATTAGAAAAAAAATCAATTAACCATCTCTTGGAAAATTAAAAGATAGTCTTGTAGATAGGGTGGTTAAGAGCAAAGTAGTTCAGACTGGGTTCAAATCCTGGCTTCAGTATTTAGTGGACATGTGACCTGGGTAAGTTCCCTAATTGTTCTGTGCTTTGGTTTCCTCAACTATGAAATGAGGATGATAACCACCCGCATTATCGGGTCTGGTGAGATTAATTGAACCACTAGAACTGTGAATAGCATGTGGTAAGGAAATCATAAATGTTTGATATTTTTAACCATTAATTATTGAATCTCCTTTAGTTAGAATATGAATTACCTTCCCTTCACCTTCATCTTTATGTGGGGGGATAATCTGCTTCCACATGTCCAGTTTAGGATTGACAGCAACTACTGATTTAATTTATGTCAAATGCCCTTTTAAAAATATACAACAAAAATAAGTGTGTAAATTGCTTTAAAATATTAACCTTCAGGTTACATGTCAAGAATTAGGTGTTAAAAATATTTTTTTAAACTAAGACTATATGGAGCTTGTAAATAGGCAAGGTTTTCTGGAGGCAAGAAGATATTTGTAATGAAAACATATTTTGTTTTAATGGTGTCCAAATAGCTATTTTCAGTTCTCTTGTGACTAAGCAGCACCATAATATAAGCTCTTTTTAATAGCTGACTAGTTAGAAACATGTAAAATATTGAAAGCATCCACTTAACTAATGATTTTATTTTTTAAGTGCTAGACTCATGTGAATGTTGATCGTTTTTGTAAAATATTTTCCCAAATTATTCATTCTGTTCAGGGTTACAAATTATTCTTTCTGATCTTTGCATCTTAATTAGGAGTCTTCAGTCTCCAATCAAGAACATATAAAAGTTTTATGTAGTACTGCCCCACCAGAACCCAAAGCAGCCTGCAGACATTTCAGTATGAATATGACAGGAAAGTGGGATTTGTGTTGGTTAGAAGAAGAATCATAAGCTTGTTAATAAATAAATTTGCCACTTATTTGGCCAATTTGGGGGTAACTTTATGATATATTTAAGGAAAACATGGAAGAATTGGAAATCTTTGGGAAAGTTTGTAAAGACCATGAACACTTTATGCTGTCAAGAGAAAACATTTTATTTTTGAAGCCGATTCTTATCATGAATTAGTTCTATTGAAAACTTTCCATCTAAGCATAGTGAGAGGACGGTCTACTGGGTTAAGTTCCTTACTGCCTTTCACAGCATGTCAGCCAGACTTACGTAACATGTGGTGACCAGGTGGTAACGTAATGAAAGTGCCTCATAACACTGAGGCATGGTAGCGATTTGCCTTGATTAGGGTGTTACAAAATTGAGGCTGCATGATGAGCATTAGAGTAAATAAGTGTCAAGTAAGTCATAAATGACATAAGAGCTAAAGCCCATGTGATGTGACTTTAACGTGAACAAAGAATTATGTACGGAAGAGGATGTCAGCTAGTGACCCCCACATTAGCATTCTGTGTGGAAGAAGTCTTCAGATTGTCACTGAAGGGCTGCCCATTCCGAGCTTGTGTCTTCAGAAGGCAGGACGCTCTTCTGTGGGGGAAGAGCTTCCATAGAAACTGGGGGTGGGGGGACACCAATAGACACACTCCTTAAGCATTGAGATTTTTAACAGATCATATCCCTTACTTTGAGTGCAGCTCTAGAGATGAGACAATAATGTTTACCTTGGCGTAATTCCTTGCACTTCATGGAGTGTCTTTAAATACATTGACCAACTTAATGCTCTTAAAGCTACTGGAACCCCAGCCTTGTTGGCAGCCACTCTTCTTTAGCCATGTGAGTGATCTAGGGTTTCTGGTTTCCTTTTCAAATGTACTCACACTTCATTGACCATATTTCAGTACCTATAATTCAACAATTGCTGGGTGACTTTTGGCTTTTGCAGATTTTAGGCTTGTAAATTCATCTTTTTTACCTGTGAAACACTGAGGTGGTATCTTTGCAGCTGTTTGCAAATGTCCTCCAATGGAGACCAGACCCTGATGGATGTTAGCACTGCTATTCTTTGAGCAGAGTTGGGGGGTAAAGCCAGAAAGTGACTTGCAGTCCAGGTTTTTTCATTTTCCACCCAGGCTGCCTGGTTCATGGAGTCTTAGATGCTATAGTCAAGGTGGTTGGTGTGCACTCAAGACTTTGCAGGCTGGCCTCTTCCAAGGAAAGAAGGAGAGAAACACAAATGTCCGGGGTCTCACTGTCTCCAGCTTGGCACAGATTCTAGAATAGCACACGTTAGTTCTCATGACTTCTAGTTTGTACTTCTATTGTGGAAAACAGGAAGGCCCACCCCCACACTCTTCCTGGAGCGTGGGGATCCCTCTCTCGGTGCGTTGTCCAGATTCTTGATGTCTCAAACAAAGAATTGAGCAAGACACCGAAATACAGCAGAAAAGAAAAGTTTATTAGAAGGGAAAGTACACTTCCAGACATGGAAGTGGGCCTGAGGAAGAGAAGCGTGGCTCAAACGGCCTGGGAACAAAGCCTTTGGGCTTTTTATCCCTATTTGCCATGGGTGGTTACTTTTCTTAGAGGGGTGGGCTTCTTTGATGATTGACAACTAAGACTGACAGGACTCAGCAATTCATCATTTGCTTTCTGCTATGTTCATTCCCAGAATTCAGTTTGCTATAATATTAATGAACTTCAGGGCATATGCATCACATTATAATAATGGTATGATCAGGCTGAGGTGAGTTGAAGGTCATTGTGTGTCTTCATTGCACAAGCGTGAGTGACTGGCTTAAACTGGTACCTAATTCTCTGCTTGTTTTTTGTGGATGTTATTTTAGCCCAAAAAAATCCCCTGCCTTCTGGCTTGCTTAATTGTGGGTGGGTTAGGGTGGACCCTTTCTAAGACAGGATGACCTCAGTGTCTTTGCAGGCAGACCCAAAACCCCCTAACTCACTTTCCTATCTTACTCTTTTCTAAGAACCATGAACCCCCTTATTATCAGTATGGATGTTGAGGGAGGGGAGGTCTCTTCTTTGGTATCTGCTTCCTGCTGAGAAGGGTCATAGTCCCTGCCTACTGGGGTTTCATGAAGCTCTTTCCCTTTCTGCCTTAGGATGGGGTCTTGGGTTTCCTGCTGAAGTGCTGCCTCAGTCCCTAGACAAGAAAAAGAAGACACAGACTGGTTATTAAAATCAGATATCTATTAATTTCTATTATTGATTTGCTTGTTAAGGGAGTAAAGAAAAATGGGTTTAGTTAATATATTTCTTAAAGAGTAAAAAAAAAAAAAAAGACCTTTGGCCTAAAGTTCCCTCCCCTCTCAGACCCCTTATAAGGGCCCTGCCTGGCCTAACACCATTTCTGTTAACAATGGGCCTTATCAATAGCCAGAAGACCTTTGTCACTAGTTTTAGGCAATTATCTAGATTTGAGGGAAAGGGCCTTTTTCCCACAGAAAGGAGGGAAGAAAACTAGGTTTACTAAGAAGATTAAGAACTCTGCAAGAGATGTCCCATATCATTTCCTACTAAAAGATGAAGAATTTTACAAGTGATATCCTGTATCAACACCCCTGGAAAAGGCAGACTTTCTGTTGTCAGAAAGTTTTTCAAGCTTAAAAGCAGTTTGGTTTTATAACATTAGGCTCCACATTTTTTTTAATCAATATCTTTTAAAAGACACATAAACCTATTGTGTGTATACTCATGGACTGTCTTGTAGAGGAGTAATAGGGTGTTCTGTTTCAAGTCCTTACATTTAAAGAAGAAAATCCAGGGCAAGAATTGCTCAATGGCAGTAGGTTAAAGATGGTTCTAGAAGATCAGTCAAAGACCAAATGAACAAGCTAAAGCAAGATGGGTGGGTATGCGTCTTGAATTTGCTAGTTAGGTCAAGATAAGTCAGCGCTGAATTATGCAACATGGTGGCAGACAGAATTGATGCGGCTTGGAATGTTGTTTTGGTAGAAAAATGACAGCAAATATGAGCGAAGGGTGAGGGCAGTGACATACTACCTCCTGTTGTCCCAGTAAGGTCCAAATCAAAACAAGCTTCATCAGTGCAAGAGAAAGCATGCTGGCGTTACCATGGTGTCTTGGCGGTGACTGATGGTCATAGCTGGAATGCAGTGGTCAGCAGACCCTTTGGAGGACTCCCTTGCCTGGTTCCAGTGCAGCTCTACATTTCATCTTCCTCGATGCTTCAGAGCTCAGTGCATAGAACAAAGAACATTCTACAGTTTACTACCCAGTCATCCGTCGCAGTTGTTTCTTTTCCCAAGGAGTTTGGAGGTTACATTTTTGCCTGGTAGTTGCAGTAGTCTTCTTTGAAACCTGACTGCCATAAAACCTTTTGTTAAAGAAAGCCTTTTTATTCTTAACAGAGATGCTATGGTACAGAAAGCCAGTATGACTCAGCAGTAATAATAATAAATATAATATTAACATTGCCAGTCGATATTTATTGATCATTTGCTATGTGCCAAACACTGTATGAAGCTTTTCCCATGCATCACCACATTTCATTGTCCCGATCACCCTGTGAGATTGTGTTATGGGTTGAATGATGTCCCTCGAAAGACTTGGTATGTTGAAGTCTTAATCCCTAATATTTAGAGTGAGGTGTTATTTGGAACCAGGATCTTTGTAGGTTTAATCAAGTTAGGATCAAATTGTTAGGGTGGACACTAATCCAATATGGGGACATTTGGACACAGATAAACACAGAAGGAAGACAATGTAAAGACACAGGGAGAATGATGTGAAGACAGAAGTTTGGAGTGATGCATCTACAAGCCACGGAACATCAAAAATTGCTGGCAAGCCACCACGAGCTAGGGAGAGGCAAGGAAGGATTTTCCTTTCAGGTTTCAGAGGGAGCATGGCCTTGGTGATACCTTGATTTTGGACTGTTAGCTTCCAGAACTGTGAGTTAATAAAGTTCTGTTTGCTTGTGGCAACCCTAGGAAACTGACACAGGTGGGCACTTCATTGTCTCCTTTCCACAGGGGAGCAGCTTCTGGGAAGGGAGAAAAGAACAAAGAGAGCAGGACTTCTTCCAGTTTTAGCACTTTGTATAGCTAACACCTTGACCAGCAGCAAATGGAAAATTGAGAGATGGTTAAGCAGTGAGCCTCAGTAAGAATCCGAAGGGCAGCACAGACACCTAATCAGCAAACGATTGTTGGGTCTGGGCGGGCTCCATGAGGAGGAAGACGGGTTCCTCCATTTCTCTCCCAATTGCTCTCTAAAGAGTAACAAGCAACAAAGGTAGAGGGAAGTGCAGTCGGCTTCCTTGGTGAAGGCCCAGCATTTTTTATTAGGACGTATGTGAACAGGAATGAAGTGGACTTAGGAAAGTCCCATCTTCCCACCCACATAAGGCCTCAGCCTAATGCCTATGGCTTTCCCCTCTTCTGCTCACCATTATTACTGTTATATTTTGGGGGGATGAAAAGATATAACACCCCTTCTTCCCCAATCCCAACCACTACCCAGGACAGAGCTGGTGGGAGAGAAAAGCCTTGGCTCACCAGAAATCATAGTCCTGTTGGTGTTGGATTTCTTGAACTCTCTTCCAAGGTGAAGCAGATAAAATGAAGTTACGGGGGCAGGGTGTAGGGATTCTGACAAAATTTTGGGGGATGTGGCTACGCAGCCCCCTTGGGGAGCGTTGGTGGTGATGTCCATAAGCCTAGGGCTGTCCTGCTTCAGCCTTTGAATTCTCAGTCTCATCCTTCAAATCCACTAAGAGGCAGGTGAGTCACGGTAGTAAGGACTGTGTTAGGGAAGGAGTGACAGGTTTCTGGATAGAAATGTCAACCTCTTCTTCAGACCCTTCCTGTTACCAGTTTCTGCCCCCCAGGTTTTGAGTCTGGCATCTTAGCTGTAGTGCAAGATTTGAGGAGTCAGAAAAGACCCTGTACCGGGTTGCCAAGGGGAATTCTAGCCAGAGAGTCAAGCCAAAACCTTCATCACTTCCTTTTGGAGACTGTTGACACAGCCTAGCAGACATCCTATTAAGAAACTTCTGATTTTCAGAGGAAAAGGAAAGTGTTCAAGTTGAGACTGAAAAAGAAGGTGATTCATGGTCCCAAAGGAAAAGGTCCCTCAAAGCTTTGTGAGATGACCCACAGCTGCCACCTCCTCTTTTGGAGACATACCAAGTGGCCGGAGAAAGTTGGACCAATGTGCAGGCCCTTAAAAGAAGGACAGAGGCATCTTGGACTTGACTTGGAACCCAGCTCAGCAGTGGGTAAAAAAGGGTGTAGACACCTGATTAGAATAGAGTGGGTGTTAAAAATGCAAAAGTCGGCTGTCCTGAGTACATTTAGAGTTTATGATTCATTAGTCAAGAAGAACATAAAACCAGAAATGGCTGTAGTTAGGGCAGGGAATAACTCCAGACCGAAAGGAGGATTTATGTTAATGCAAGGTCAAGGTCAGAGTGAGTTCTGGCTGGTGGCTCTGCCTAAGATAGACAGGCTTGCTGACACAGGAGCCAGGGGGAACGCAAGGATAGAGTGCGTACCATTACCAAGAGTTCTGACAGCAGAAAATAGTAAAAATGAAATAAGTCAGGGATATCAATATTACAAAATAGAGGATGTGCTGTGATTAGTGAAACCATTTTCTCCAGGTATTTTATGTCCCATTGACCAGGCAAGTTCCTGGCTGTCATGCGATTTATAATTTTGGACTTTTTTTCTTTAAGTAGGTCTTGTTGATGTTGCAAAATCAGTATTTCTCTCCTACGCATATGCTTTAGCGCTTACCATTTGTATCATTTTGCATTTACAGTGTAAGAGGCCAGTTCGCCATTTTTTGTTGTTGAATCAAATTCTTACTGTTTTTTTTACTTTTTACCGAGAACTGTTGATGGGCACAGAACTCCCTACAAAGATGCTGTTGATTCTCCTGGTAGAGGATATGAGAGGAGAGGTAACACTAGTTCTCTTCACCCCAAACCCCACCCCATGACTGCATTTTTCGTTAGGAATTCAAATGCTATATCCTCAATTTCCTTAGGCACCATCTGTGTCTCTTGCTGATGTGACTCGGTCTGAGAAAACCTCAGTGGAAAAGAAAACAGGGCTGGGAAGGTAGAGATAAATTTTGAGGAGGGGAAATTTAGGAAAGGAAGAGGCTGTGCCAAGGAGGTTACTTGTAAGGTATAAGCGTAAGAAGGTATTGGATACTTGGAAGGAAGGAAGCATCAGAAGGAACAAAATTTCATTTACTTGGAAGTGTTGTCTGGACTTGTTGAGGTGATGGTAGGGTTCTAAGTGTCTGACTTGAGATGTCTGAACCCTGCATATAAATTTGACCAGCATTTAGGTTTGGGCCTAAACTTTGTCATTTCTAAAAATGAAAGAAAATAGGCTTCCACTTAAAACACTCTTCTCCTGGTACTCATCCTTTCCTCTCATCATTTGTATAATGGTCCTGGTGGATTTGGAGATTAGTGGGTAGCTCTCAGTCTTAAATCTGGGTGCTTATCTTTCTTATACTGCCTTATCGTTCATTGTCTGTGGCTTCCATTTTTAATTGTGAATTTTCTAAGACAGAATACATCCTATGGCATACCAAACTTGTGTGAATCCTTGGGTGGAAGTGAGTGCTTTTGAACTAGGCCATGGAAAACGGAGAAAGGATGGCCCATTTTTCACTTGTTACTCTTTAAAAAGTACTCACTACTTATTACTTTTAGTTGCTCTCTCAAGTTCACTGTGAATCCAGGTAGGCTAGAAATGCATATTATATAATTTATATTTCTGCAGTCTCTTCTGTACAAAACGATCAATTCCTTGAAGACCGAATAAATAGTGTGGTCCATTTTTTTTGAGGGACTAGATTTAAAAAGTCTGGTCAAGGAAGGAGCTGAAGATGAGCCAAGCAAATGAATATCATGGGGGCAAGCACTGTTGAAGCAGAGAGAACTGAGGGAATGAACTTGGTGAATTCTAGGAATAGAAACAAGGCCAAAATGATTATTGCTTAGTGAGCATCAGAGATTTGAGACAGTCAGGCCAGAGGATATTGGTCATAGTCGGGGTTTAATTTTAAGCATGATTAGAAGTTGTTGGAGTACTTCAGTTAACACATTTTGAAAGATCTCTGGCAGTGTTATGGACTATGAATTACAGTGAGGTGATAGTGGGTTGGACCGGGTTGGAGTCCTGGGTTGGAGAGGAACGAACAGATGTGGACTAGATTTTGGCAGTCGAGCCTCTGAATTTGGGCTGGACGTTAGCAAGACGGAGAAGAACTGAGACAACTTGGGTGTTTTGCCTGCTCGTCTAGGTAGACTGTTTTGAGTTGTGAGTGCGGGGTTGGGGAAATCAAGATAAATCCAATGCCATTAAACTCATTTACAGTGAAAATTTTATAAAACTGCCAAGCAGACGGGATGGCCACGACATCCTCTTTCCTATGAGAAAGTCCACCGGGGAAATTTAATTAGGAAGGCACAGAGTGGGGTAGTTTGACTCACGCTACCCATGTCTTGCGCCCCCTCACAGCGAGGCCTCTTGAGTGGCAGAATGCTTGCCCCACCTAGAAGGCACTAGAGGCCCAGTCACCCATCAGCTATGTCAGCGTAAGGCAGTGTGGCTTGTACTGCAGGGCAGAGCCAACTCAGTCACAGTGATGTAGGCATCCTTGGTAAGATTACAGGAAAGGAGCTAGGGTAATGGAGGGAATGAGTTCGAGAGCAATGCTGGCACTTGGCAGTTGATCCACAACGGGATGGTAGGAGAGAGAGGGAGGGAGGGAGGGAGGAGAATGGCACTGCGCCTGCATCTCGGTGAGCCAGAGGCTCCCTGGTGAAGAGGGGTGATGGGTATGTGGTGGGAGAAGTAAAGAAGATGAGCAGCCTTTGGGTAACAGTACCCTTCAGCTAACTTTTTAACTTTACAGTCCAAATCAGTTTGCTCAGGTTTCTTGAAATTTCCTAGGGCATTTGATCAATTAAGAAAGACCTTCAGCGTTCCATCTGCCACTTTTTGTGTGGCACGACCCCATATTATCTTCTAAAACAAGATGTATTTTCACGTTAACCTCATTGCCCTTCCCAGGAAGGATGGTGACTAAAAGCTGTACAGTCACCTTTGTAAAGATGCTGTCATTCGGCTGGTGTCCCCAGGGCTCACTGACCCAGCTGGGCAGACAGGACTGTTCTCAGCCGTGTGACAAAACCAGGCCCTAACGTCAGGCCCCGCGGTGAGGGCAGACTCCACTGCATGGATGAAGGCAGCAAATCCCACGGTCCAAATGGTGGTTGATGACAAAGGGAAAAGCGTTTTTCCTCTGCTGGTTTCTCTAGTTGGCATAAACAATAACACACATGCAGTTCCAGGCACTTAAAAGGATGATTCCAAATAATTAAATGATGCTTTGTGTTTCAAAAGCTCACCAGGGGGGATAATTCTGTTGGTCTTAATTAAGTGCCTCGAAATCTCAAATACCTCTGGGTTGTTGTTCCTAAAAATAAAACACAGAATAGAGGCATCCTACAGTTGTGTTTATAGACAGTTCTCGAATTCTGTTGCTTGGTAGTGCCAGCTAAGATTTATTTTTATTGAGTGCCTACTCTGTGATAGGCTCTGTGCGAAATGCTATCCATGGGTTATTTCTTTTAATCTTCACAATCCTGTGACATGAGATTAGGACCTGTCATCACCCCGTTTTACAGGTTAGGCTGGGTGACTCAAAGTGTTTGTCCAAGGCCACACGGTGCTACCAGTGAGACATCATAAACCCAGGAGATTTGGCGTCAGAGCCCATGAGGGTTTCCACTGCACTCTGCTGTATACATAAATCTTTAGTACATTATTAATATTCCTCTTTCCTAAAAAGGGCTCTGATCCATTGCTCCCCTGGAGGTGTGATAGCCAGCCTGGTATCATCACAATCTGGCAACATCCTTTCTTTTGAGTGGCTGCCTGGTGAGGACGACAGGCAGGGTGAAGAAAGGGGAGCGTTTTCTACCGTGGAGAATAATGAACAAGGGTCTCGTCAGGCTCCTAGGAGCGTAAATGTATTATGGGCCTATGTGAGAAAATGTATATTAAAGTCCTGTGTTTGACATTTTGAGTTATGAGAGGGGCAGGATTGGGAAGCCCCTGAGAAGGGGCTGGGCCCCAATGGCCATGGGATTCCCCTCGACCTAAGGAAAAACGTTTTAAGGACGAGCACAAGCATATGAGAGATGACGGATGGGGTGGAAGTGAGCAAAGGGGGTGGGCATGGGAAGGACAGCATTTTTTCTACTTGTTTCTCTCCCCGTGTCCCCCATTTTCCCCTAATTGTTAGAGAAGTGCTCTAGTGGGCATGTAGCCAGCTTGCTGAGGGTAGGGGGGGATTTTCTCACTTCAGAGAGAAAAAGTCTTCACTCAGTTACCATTTATTGAGTGTCTGCCCTACAGTGGGCATCCTGGTAAGGCCAGGGGAGGCAGGAAGGAAACGTGGAAGTTCACCTCTAGCCAGGTGAGAAGGGTGCGCTTGTTCTGGGCTCTGGGGAGCATTTTGACCTGGTCTAGGGAAAGCTCCTAAGGAGTCCTAGCTGTCTCTTTGTGTGTTGTCATTATTCTCTCTTAAGCTGAAAGCCAAGACGAGAACACCTCAGCTCTTGAAGCCATCCTCATCTGAGTCAAATCACACAGGTTCTTGCCTCTGAAATCCTGCTCATCCCAGCCCTCCTCACTCAGCCTAGCTTTCCAGTTGTGCTGCCACCAAACGCTTGTGCAGCAGAGGCCCCGCTCAGGTGTCCAGGGCCACGGAGCAGAACTCACTGCTCCTGTTTACATCCTCAGCCGAGCCACCCATTTCTCCGTAGCTGGCAGGATTTCCGCGGGAAGCCGTCCTGTGGAGGGTGGACCAGGGTAACCAGGATGTGATGACACGCAGCCCTGTCCGTCCTTGGAGCTGCACTGAGATCAAGCCTGATGTGTACCAGGGCCCACTCTCTCCAGTCCCTGGGTTTCCAGGCCAGTTCTCCTGCCCCAGCCTGGGGGAGGCGGTGGTCTGCATTTCTGTCCCCTTGTACCCAGATCCTTTTTCCCATTTTATGCTTTTGCACATGTTACTGAGGTAGAGAACTCAGGATCAGGGCACCCCTAAGAGTCCCCCAGAACAGTTGTGGTGGCATTTTGGAGCCATGGGCTGGTCACTGGAGGCTGCTGGGTCAGCTGTGAGCCCGGCTTCAGGAGGAAATGATGGATTGGCCAGATGATGTGCCAATTTGTTTGGCCCTGCCAAGCGTTCAGACATATGTTTCCACATATGTGGTTGAGTGAGTTAATCAACTGCACACTGAGGTAGCTCAGCGGTACAGTCACCTAATACTTACTTTTATTTAAAAATATAATGGGGAGAGGTAAACTTCCGTGGAAGGCCTCAGCGGATGGCTTTCTAATTTAAATAAGTAAGGTTAGTCAAGGTTTGTTGTGTACCCAGCTGAGATAAACCCACATTCCTGGGGTGATGAAGTCAGGTTTTGGAGTAGACAGGCATGGATTAGATGCCTGGGTCTGCCAGTTATTAGCCATGTGACAGCGGACGTGACTGTCACCCTTCTGAGTGTCTGTGCCTTCGTTAGTATGCACAGTTAGTAAAACCTGCCTTGAGTCTTGCATGTTTTCAGTGAAATGACATATAAGAATACCTGACATGTAAAAGAGGTACAGAGATGCTCAGTAAATGTCCATTTCTCCCCAACCTTCATCCTTCCAACTTTCCTAACACACACGTGCTCATGCACACATGCACACTTACACATGCCCAGACACACATGTGTGTGCCAGATGCTATTTTTAGACTATTCTAGAAACTTAATCAAATGGAACAAAAGCCAGTCATTTTAAAGGTATCCATATGATGTAGGAGGCCGCAGTGCTTTCTCCTAATCTGGTAGATGAGGATTCATCCAGTCGCTGAGCTTTTATTAAACACCTGCCCGTGCTGTCTTGTGGGAGGCTCTGCAGAGGGATGCATCGCGTTGTAAGAAGACACATGCACCGGCCTGGCGGAGCCGATCCGAGTTGGGGACATAATACTTGAATGTGCATGTGTGAGACAACTACGAATAGAGAGTCCTGCAGGAAGGGTGGCTGCATTAACGTTGAGAGAATACAGAGCATCAGAGGGACTCGCCCTTGCTACGAAAGAGGAAAAAGCCATTTTGGAAGCTGGGTTTATCATGGCTCTTTTGGCTTCTACATACTGTTTTTATGTTGTCATCTCTTCGTCACATATTACAACTGTTTCTCCCTAGATAAAGATGATTCCATTGTGATGCAGTAAAAGGTTTGAAGCTAGACAGTCTAGTTTTGGTCATGCTGTTCCATCAGTTAGCTGCAGCAGTGGTGGTTGTTACTGATAAGAGCCATCGTTGGTTGAGTTTGGGGTGCCAGATGCTGCTCTGAGTTATCTCATTTACTTGGCAGCATTGTCTTGTGGGCAGACACCTCTCTCTCTGAGGCACAAAGAAATGTCATAACTTGCTTTTTTGAGGTCAGAGCCTGGGATTTTCACCATTGCGCAATACTGGTTCTTCCTTTTCCTTGACGAAGAAAGAAAAACTAAAAGCAGTACAAAACAAAAGCAAGAAAGTCCTCCACAAAAATAGATAAAATAATTTTTTGATAACAAATAGCATTTTTGTCTTTTGTAATTGGAAAGTGGAAGTGAGGAAGAGGGTGTAAGGATAGCTCAAATGCTCTCTTCTAGACAAAGTAGTCTGTGGTTTTTTAAGTTTATCTGGATATCTTTTATTAACAAGCTGTGGAGCGTGGACAGGATCCAATGCAATTCTAAGATACAAGTAGGTGATTAACTATCATAGGAGATTTAAAGAGAGTTAGCAAGAATTATATTGCTAAGTGCCTCATGCTTACTGACTTTGCCTTGGTTCTCTCCTTGAATGTTTCTGTCAGAATACTTGCCTCATGGAACTATATTTTTCAGGAATGCCTAATTCTCTTTATTTTTTTTATACCTTTTAGTGGTTTTGTTGCCACAGATTGGCTTGGGAGGGATGAGCCTAATGTCACTGGGCTAATTAATGTCTAGGAAAAAAATGCAATGAGATTGAATTTGGCTACTACCTTTTTAGATATTTTCTGAATTATTTCTATGGAAAATCAAATTGGCTTTTCTGCATTTCTGCCTGCAAGTCATGTCAAGCTTTGATGGTCAAACTTGTCCTTCAGGAGGTGGGGACAAGTCCTGACCTCAATCTAGGCATAGATCCAGGATGCCCTATGGGTTCAAGGTGCTGGCAAAGTAAGGAGAGGTGGAAGTGGGGGTGGGCAGCCCTCTCTTCACAGGGCTCTCCAGCAAACTTGCCTTCTGGGATCCAGCAGGACAGTGAGGTACCTGCAGTTAGAGAACCACTAACTATCATGACTTTTTGAGAATCTTGATTTCCTGCATTTGGGGCCTGGTTTGCCGTTGGAGGTCAAAAGGTCTTATTCTGGGATATACATTAATAGAACCAATTTTCTCCACTGGTAATTGTTCACAGAACTTTCTAAATGTAATGCAAAAGATCATTTGCAGTTGCCAAGCCAGATCATGTATGACCTGGGTATATGGAATGGCTTGAAGTAGTCCACACTCATTTTTACGAAATAGAATCCTGAAAATACTTCTTTTCCGATTGTGTGAAAATGTTTAAGTTGCAAATTACCTCATTGCAAATTATATAAGGAAGCACAACATCATCGGGCCATGAATTCAGAAACACGATCATGTAAAAACCTGTTTCCACTGCCATGTTTTTTCACTTTCAAACTTGCAGACTACAGCTAGTTCTTTATAAAGGTTTGTGTATGTAGTGAAATAATTTTCCTTTAGGTAGTGGCTCTTTTGCAATATTATGGTTACTACATTTGACTTTCTCACATTTATAAAACTAATAAACGACATAAACATTAAAGTGCTAGGTGTTAGAACCAGCACCTCTTAGGAGTTTGTTTTTAATAAGCTTATGTAATTAGCACCTTGAACTATATATCCATTTGTTTCTTTTGAAGCCATACAGAGAGCAGGAGAATACACATACAAAAGGCACCAGCATAGTTAAAACTGGCTTTTTAAATTATGATGAAGTCATGGATGTTTTAGATGGATGTTAAAACCTGCCAGTTTCTTTTAAGTCTGAGGACTGAGGATTAGGTCTGTCACTTAGAGAAAAATAAATTAAAACATAAAGCAATATATAGATAGATTATGTTCCTCTCCCCAAGGCCCGAACATAGTACCTGACTTAGTGCTTGTTGATCGATAATTTTCATTTATTCATTCATTCATTCAGTAAATTTATATTGAGAGTCTTCTAGGCACTCCCCTGAGCCCTGAAAAGTGAACAAAACTTTAGAAAAATCTCTGTCTTTACAGACCTTATATTTTAGTCAGGGACGGACACTCAAAAAAGACTCGTGTCGTGTGCAAACTGGCTTACACAAGCAAAAGTGGTAAGGAGAGAGCTAAGGCAGGCAAAGGGGTTAGAGATTGTGTGTGCAGGACAGAAGGGTATCTGAGTAACCTCTGCAGAAGATGAAGGCTGATAACTGGGGAAGAGCAGTACAGTCCAGGGGGAAGAGCAAGTTCAAAGGCCAACCGAGGATGGGGGCTTTGGAGTGTTAGAGGAGGAGTAACAGGATAGATAGCCAGTGTGGCTAGCAGCAGTGAGTCAGGGAGAGGCGTGAGATGGGGGAGGGGTGTGTGTGCACAGACGTGGTGGGCCTCTCAGTTCGTTGGGGGGATTGTGGCCTTTACTCTGAGTGAGAGGGGATCCTGAGGGAGGCTTTCAAACAGAGGGCCAGGATCGGACTTGGGTTCTAACAGGGTCTGATGTGTGTTTAGAGGTTGCACAGGGGTGCAAGGAGGCAGCCTAGACTTTGATTTCCCAGTGTAAAGCAGAGCAGTCGGATTGCTGTGCTTTGCGAATGGAAAAACACAGCCCATCCTGATGGAATCAGCATTAGAAAAAACAAAAACAATACCCAAAAAACAAAACTACATGACCCTTTTAAAACGCTTAATTGTCCATTTAATTTGCTTCTTAGGCTTTCCCCCCACAATGTGCAAACAATTAAAATAAAAATTTGTCCACATCACAAACGAAAAAAGAGAAATAGCCTTTTTTATAGAGCCATCGAGAAGCATAAAAAGGTGTGGGTAGGCGGTAGACATGTTTTAACTAGTTCATTTCCTTTAATGAGATTGTTTCATTGTCAATCCAGGAGCATGGACAGGAAGGAGGGTCTGCGTCCCTGCCAACACTGCCCTTGTAAAACTGTTAAACACAATTTGGCTGATGAGCAGATAAAAATGTTAATTATTTGATGAAGCCAATGGCTCGTTCAAAAAAGCATACGTTAGATATTGAAACCTTAGATGTCCTAGGGAAAAAATAAACCAATAGTGATGTAAATTCTCAGCTCGTGAGCAAATTCGAAAAGTGAATATTTTTATTCTCGTGAAAATGGCCTGGAAGAATGGTGAGAATTCTTAGATTGTTGTTGTTCTTTTAGGCATAAAGTGACTGTCAAGTTCACATTGTAACTCTGTAGAGACCAATGTACGAAGCAAATAATCTTCACTCACAACTTCCAAGATGTTTTTAATCTATGAGTAAGAACAGATACATGTGCTTAAGGTCCTTTTTCAGAGCGCTTTCTCATTACATTGTTGGCAAACGTGACAGTCTTTTATGATGAAAATTGAGATCATCTTGAGGGGAGATGATGTAGTTAGGAAAGAACTTTTCTTCCCAAAGAAATTGAAATAAAAGTATGGCCATCGTGTCGTATGTAATATCTCATATGGTTCCATCCATAGGTAGATAGATACGTAATGCAGATACAGGTAGCACTCATGCATGTGCCTGGAACAAGAAGAGTCGTTTTGTGGGACATTCTCTAGATCTGATTTTTCTAAATCTGACATTACAGGTCAGAATCTGATACAGGATGGAGCCAGCAGAGTTTGCCTGTGCTCCCCACATTCAAGGTGGGCCTCAGAGTCCCTAAACGAAGCCATTAGTGCACTGATTGCTATTGGGTACACTCACACAAGTGTCCTAGGGCTTGAGGAGGTGGTTAGAAGAGCAAATGTCGGAAGCTACGTTTTGAAATGTGCTTGAGGAGCCTTAGGTGTGTAATGAAGAGTTGTTCTTAACCACTGGGAGGGTTTCCAGGACGGTGGGTGAACCTGTTTCTCCCTGACTTTGGAAAGAAACCAGTCAACTGGTGTCTCATGAATGAAAGGCCCTAAAGAGACTCAGATGAATAGGAACAAACAGGTTTCCCTGCAGCTCATTGTTGCTCATTCTCATAAAGGGAATACGCGAGTTTCTGGGGCCCCAGCGTTTCCTTTGTGACCACACCTGAACCAGTTGCATTCCAGGTATGTTTTCCTGCTGGTCTTCCAGGAGAGGGCGGTGGAATGTGGAGGATTCCAACCAGATAGCTTCCTGGCGTCGTCAGGGCCTTTTCATATAAGTCTTTGTTTCAGAACACTCCATTGCTTTTTCTGTCGGGATGGGAGAAGATTGTGGGACTTGACTGATCAGTTGTCAGTTGAGTGATCTTAAGCCCATTGCGCCAAGGAACTTCACCTTCAATCTTTTCAGTATAGGAAACTTCTGTTGGATTCCAGCAGGATCTGTGACCCTCAGCATGTTAAGAATGATCGCAAGCAGTAAGTAGAAGCAATTAGAAATCAGTAAGTCCTGTACATGAAGAAGCCTCAAACCTGGTGCCCTTCTGTCTCTCCCTCCCCTGTCCTGCCTGCCACTCCTCTGAACTGACCCTTTAGTCACCCCAGGTAGCTTTTCCTCTTGGAACAGGTTTGGCTGTCTCCTGACTCAGGAGTTACATTTGTTATCCCTTCTGCCTAGAAACATATTCCCCTCTCTCTCCCGCGGTGTTTTGTTTGTTGTTGTTTCTAATGACATAGTTTGTGTTTTAACGTCTCACTCACTAGTCTGAATGACTGCTGTAAGGCTGCTGGGGACAGGAACAGAGACCGTAAAAGCTCACTGTTATTTCTGAAAATGTGGGTTTGGTGGACATTACATCATTGATGGTTACTGAATGAATGTTGTGACACCCTCAGGAAGGGGCGAGACCAGCTCTACTGACTTCCATTTATTCCTTCCGTCATTCATCTGTGCGATGATAGCTATTTCTTAAGTAATTGCCAAGTGATGGTGTTAGGTGCTGAGGTTGCAAAAATGAACGTGACCAGGCTCCCACTTTCAAGGACTTTAAAGTCTCCTGGGGACCACAACTCTGTAAGTAAGTAAAAGTCACTTTTAAAAAATGTCTTAAGAGAAAATTTTAAATACATACAAAAGTGTAGAGAGAATATTTTAAAAACTTATCTGTATCCCACAGATGCAGTGGGAACATTAGGCGCCATGCAAAGTGGGTGAGCTGCTGTCTTCGGGTTAGGGGGATGAAAGACGGGTTTTCCAGGCAGAAGAAACAGCACGGGGCAGCGGGGATGGTATGGTACTACATGCAGTTCGATCCAGCCCAAGCTGGTGCATGGATGGGGGGGACGGAGCCAGGGAGAGAGTCTAGAAGGGCAGACAGCGTCCAGATAAAAAGGCTCTTGTATTCTGGGCAACAGACTGACTTTGTTAGATCTTCACTGGGAGACATTTAACGGTTTTCCAGATTTGTATTTTGAAAGTTGCAGTGGGTATGGGGCATAGAGCGGGTTGTACAGGAAATGGGATTTCAAAAAAGATTGAAATGTGAATAACTGGGAAGATTTGTCACAGGTTTGAAGTACAGCTAGGTTTAGGAGAGACAGACATTTCGAGACATTTGAGACCTCGAGAGAAGGAATATTATATTAACACAGATTTGTTTATGACACGTTATAAGAAGTCATTAGACTTAGTGACCTTTGACCTTGTGGGTAAGTGAACGACTCTTGAGAGTCGGGCCTGAGTGCACCAGCTTGATGCTAATCTCTGGAATGCTGGAATCCAGAATGAAAGTCTGGTGCGGGTGGAGAGTTCAGACTGAATTTCTGGGGAGAGTAGGCATAGGCATGTGCATGAGCTAAGGAGGGGGAAAACAGTTTTGTGAGTCATCCAAGTGTAAGTTAGGGGCATCCCGGTTTTTCAACCTGGGCCATGTGATCAGTAGCCACAGGTTTGTAAGCCATGTGAATTTTTATATACTTTATTGAAGTATTACCTGCTATTTCTTAGAATTTTGGGCACATCACCGAGAAAGAGTTCAATCAATGCTAGTTCTGTAACACTGAATAGATTTAACAAACATGATGCCTGTTGTCACTTTTGGTAAGGTCATCAGGACTTTTGAACTCTCAGTGTCACTGCCCTCGGGAGAAATCCAAGGAAATCGGATGGTGTCAGTCCACTTCTGGCTCCATGTATTACCATATCCTGACTCTGCTCAAGCTGTGGCCGAATATAATTTCCATAAAACAGAACCAACTCAAATATTGTACAAGGTTTAACAACATAACCAGAAACTTTAGGATCGTTCTGGGATTAATGCATTAATTTCCAAATGTCTACGAATATTGTAGATCACTTTTTTTCCCAATTAGATCTATATTGGTCAGATGCTTGAGAATGTCCTTATTCTCATGATGATGTGCCAAAGTCAACCAGAGAAAGTGAAAAGTGTGATTCATACTCATCAAAATCTGTGAATCTGGTCTGAAATTATGACTTCATTCCCACCCAACTAGTTCACTCTGCTGTTCCTTCCCAGCCTGTGATTCTGTTTAGCTCAGGGCAGTTTGGAAATGAGAAATGGGTTCAGTCTAACATCGCCATCTGCTACATCCACATGTCCATTTTGGGTGTGAATCTGGACTTGAACTTTTTAAAACAAATTGTCACTGTTCTAGTCTTTCCCCTGGATTTTTAAGTTCTCAGGGTTCCTGTGAAATGTTCTTAAGAGACATTAATAGGCCAGCAAATTGGATCTTTCAGAGCCTTTAATCTAAAAAGACCTTATATTAAGCACACAGTTTAATAAATCCCTTCACCAAGTTTCCATGACTTAACTCTGTGACTGCATTAAAATAAACTACAGACCACGCTTTGCTTTTCTGTCCAGTAATAATAAGCATTCGTGTTCTTGGTTTTATATATTGTATACTCAGCACCTAGCACAGGACTTGGAATGTCGTAGGTGTTCAGTAAATATTATTCGAATTGATGAAATATCCCATTGGTGTTGGTGATTGAAGAGCACAGTTTTATAGCCTGGATCGCTTTCTTCATCATACCTGACAGTCGGCATGATGTCAGAGATGCCAGCACACTCTCCCCATGAGGAGGCTGTTTTCATCCCATTCACTATAGCAGCTCCTCTCCGTGGCCAGTAACCTGAGTTGGTTTACATTTAAACCAAGGTTTAAAAATTCCTTCTCAGCAGGTAACTATAGATTACTAGTTCATGCATAAGATTTTGGTAATAATATTTTTTAGTAAAAATCTCAAGCCTTTTGTATCCTAGGGTCAAGCAGGCTGCATTGGGCCTGAGGGAAGAAGATGAGAAGTTAAAAAAGACTTCTGCTTGGATGACTTTAAATCTATCCAACTGCTGATGACATTGCCCTGAGAGAACAGGGAGCATCCGTGTTTAGGGGTGAGCTGTGGATGGGGGGTGAGTGAGAGTCCCAAGGAGACCCCTGTACAGGGGGCTCTAGAAAAGACTTCAAAGTGGGAAGACCCCCAAGGTGCAGCCTGGGGGGCAAACCGCATCAGTGACTTTCAAGCTTTTGTTACAGCTTCACTGGACGATAGATTTCGCATTGTGGTCACGTAGACTTCTACACACGCATAACTGGAATAAATGTTGCAGAAAACAGTACAGGCGGGCCCTGACTTATGATGGGTGGACTTTATGATGGTGTGAAAGTGATACCCATTCAGTAGAAACTGTTCTTTGAATTTTGAATTTCGATTATGTCTCAGGCTAGTGAAGTGCGTTATGGTGCTCACCAGTGATGCTGGACAGCGGCAGCCAGTCACAGCTCTCAGTGGGCGATCACACTAGTAAATGATGCCCTACAGCATTGGTCCCCACCCTTTCTGGCACTGGGGACCAGTGCTCCTGTGAGCATCTAATGATTGATGATCTGAGGTAGAGCTGAGGCAGTGATGCTAGCTCTGAGGAGTGGCTGCAAATATAGGGAAAGCTTTACTCACTCACCTGCCCCTCATCTCCTGCTGTGTGGCTTGGTTCTTAACAGGCCACCACGAACCAGTACCTGTCCACAGCCCAAGGGTTGGCAACCCCTGCTCTACTACAGCGTACTGTGTTACCAGCATTGTGGACATTGTGTTTTGTGTTTTCACATCCCATTACATCTACAAATACCCTTCTGCACCCCCTGATGCTGGTGAGAAGAGGCAGGCAGTTACCCCTAAGATGAAACTCAAGGTACCTGCCTAACTGTGGCTAACGTAAGTGCTCTGAGCATGCTCAAGGTAGGCCAGGCTAGGCTTTGATGTTGATACGTTAGGTGTGTTCAGCACGTTTTCAACTTGTGGGTTTTCTCGGGACATAGCCCCACGTAAGTAGAGGAGCATCCGTACCCTTTCTTCTTGGGATATTCACCAACAATTTCTGTTCTGTACTGTGCTCTTCTATGCTATGCATGTTATTTAAACAAATGCTTTTCTCAGATGTCTAAATTTGTATTTGAACTCTGCAGTGGCTTAGGACAGTGTCAACCTAGGAGCCAGAAATGAGTCAGCAGCAGCCCTATATTTTAGACTCCGGAGGTTGTTGGAGGGTGCTAGGCATTGTGGCCGCTCCTGCGTGGTGTCACTGATCTGCTCATTTCTGTTTTGAGCATAAGGTGCCACTCCAAACCACAACTCCAGGTCCTGCCAAATCATCTGGGAGTCTGGAGCCAAGTTGCACGTGCAGGTCCAGCTTTTCTCGTAGGTCACCCAGGGCATCGAAAACGAAATTGGTGAGAAACAGATGTGGATTCCAGTGAGCTCATGAGCTCTGTTTTGTCCTTGCTCTTTCACATCCTTCATAACTGCCAGCCTGGCTAACCTACAGTGACTTTAGGCTCCATACTAGATATAGAGCAGCCCTTATGGATTGCTTCACCAGCTGCCAATCACCACCCACACCAATTGTGCTTCTTTGATTTGAACTTGACCCACATAACCTTAATGGGTCATGATGTGCAGGGCGAATACCACTGTAGTTTATCATTTGGGAATAGGAAAGAACCTAGAACTTTTTAAATCTATACTTTTTTTTTATCATTTAAAATACCTATTTTGTGTATGTATTTTTAATGTAAATATTTTACTAGCTGTAAATAAATATTCACAAATACATAATTATGCTGTATCAAGGAGGTTCCTTACATCAATTTTTTTTTTCTTTGTAATTTTCCCCCCAGACCTGTGCAGATCATTGCCTGAGAATCAGATGCTGAGAGAGTGCTGGAAGGGAGGGAGTGGTCCATGCGGCTAGCTGTGAGGCCCTTCCTTCTTCAGGAAGGGGTTTATATTAACTGGAGATCACTGGTGCATAATAGTGGGAGCCATGGGCACCAAGATCAGATTTGCTAAAGCAAGAATTGGACCCAGGCTTTGTCAAGTTCTAGGTGTTTTTGGAGAGAAGGGAGTGGAAGATGTGAAATCAGCCCTCCTCCACCACCTGCCACATGGGAGTGCCCCCGGGACCCCTCTTCACTGTCAGCAGGACCTAATATGTCTCTTTAGTCTATGTTTTTGGTTGTTATGTGTAAAAACTGTTTCCCAAGACAAACTGAATTCCAACTCAAACCATCTGCAGAAGTGCTGGGAGTGAGCCTACGAGGACAATATTTGAGATTAATTATTATATAGTCAATGAATTTCTCCAGAATGGTATGGCAGGATGCAGCGATAGAAGCTGTGCAAGCACTGGATCTCACGGATTCAGTGAGGCTGAACAAGGAAACCAGAATGAAAGTCTCTTTTCTTTTCTTTTTTTTGTATGGCAGTAGCAATTTAACCTGAAAGGTTGCTGAAAGCGTTTATCACCTTGGAATCTTTAAACAAGCTAATTAAGAGTGAAAACACATGCGAAGTCGGTCAAGAAATCGGTTAGGCTTCATTGTCCTGTAGTAATTTCTTTTAGTGGTTTCCCTCGTCGAGGATTTAAATATTTATATCTCTCTCTCCCTCTCTGAAGCAACAGTGAGCATTGTAAATATAGCAATTTACATAATCAAATATACCGTGTATGTGCTTATTATAGACAGAAAAGGGAGAGATCACTAAATAAATGAGCCCAAAGTCTGTTCTCCCAGCTCAACTTTGGGCATTTGGGGCAACACATTGCGTTTTCCCTTGGGGCTGTGTCTTTAGACATACTCACAATAGTAAGACCACATGTTTATTTGCATTAATTTGAATGTAATCTGCATACAGTGGTGCAGATTACATTGTGTCTCCTGGTATTTTCCAAGAATCATTTTTCTGTTTTTTCCTCTTAAGTCTGTCAAGATATTCAAAATCATAAATGACATTTGGGGAAAGAAGAGACAAAAATAACAAAAGGAGTGATACAAATGCCTGTTTTCATAGTACTTTTAGTTTTTGCATTTTCCAGAGACTGAAGTACACTGGGATAAACACCAAAAACACTGTGAAATCAGTTGTCGAGAGAACAGTGCCCTGTTCCTTTCCTCTTTCATTGGAACAGCAGTCCACCCCGTCTGAATTGTTTGGTACAAGGCCCTTACCTGTTTTTATGTTGGTGTATGAAAGATGGGTGTTTAGTACAGATGTCTGCTGTGGCTTCATGGGAAGAAGACATGAGTTTGTCTTCCACTGAACTGACACCAGTAGTGGGTCTATAGACTTAATTTAAGTCTGTACCAACTGAACTGGATGGTCATATGGAAAGATGCTATGACCTAGTTCTGTAATAAGAAAAGGGAAAAGAACTTGAATTTGCATGTCTCTCTCTCTTACAAGACAAAGGATGGGAAAATTCTTGTAAAAAGATGATGTGACACAAAATTTCACAATTTATTTTTAAAAAGTCCTCAGGAAATCAAAATTTTCTCTGTTCCTAAACTTGAACAAATATTGATTGCTTCAGCCTAATGCATGAGAGCCAGAGGGGAAAAATAAGAAGTGAAACAGATTAGGCAAGTAATAAACTCCAGAGCAGAAACGTGGAACATCATAAAAGAAAATAAAAGGTTAAAAAGAACTCTTACAGTGTTTTAATAATCGCATTTATCGTAATAAATGTAGAGCTGGTTTAAAGTTACTATAGTTGGAAATTTATTTTGTAATATCACTGCCTCGAGACATTAGCTTTGTAGGGTGTTGACTCAGACATGCACTTCATAATTCAAAAAGAAAGATGTGTGCTAGGTGTGGTGCTGTTGAAATACAGCTGCGTTATTTAAATTCCTTACAGACTAATGTTGCACATATTTTAAGTGAAGTAAATATTTTTACTGCATAGACCTGTACTCTCTCAAGTAAGAACAAGTTGGACAGAGATGATGCAAAGATTTCCAGATAGTCCTGGAAGAGCATGGACTCTGAGTGGATAAAGAGAAAATTACCCTGTGGTTCTTTGGTTGCATTCGTGTAGGATGGAAAGAGTTTCTTTCTGGGGCTGGGAGACAAGACCTACTTTTAAAGAACATATTTTTTAATTCTTTAGCCTTTTTTTTTTTGGCATTTAAATCATCAAGACTGATGGAAGTGCTAATTATGAGGACTTAGTGCACATCTGGAAAGCGATTTGGGAACCCATAGGGGCAGCTGTGTCACCCAGTTCTAAATTACCATTTGCTGAGGACCAAGCAGGGGTAGACATTGCAGCAGAATGCAGGGTGTGAGATGTTTGCTATCTTTGGCCTGAGTTGAGCTGAACAGCTGCTTGCTTCCTCATGAGCAACAGATATATTTTTTAGGCCCCCAAATTACTAGGGAGTTCTGAGTAATTGGGAGTAAGGGATAGGGAATTTAACTCTTTGGCTAGTAGGAAAAAGTTTGATCAACAGCTTAGAAACTTTAGAACTGAATGCTTGGCTTTGAAGGTTTTGCTAGGACATAGGAGAGAGCACAGAAAAAATGAAAAGAGTAAGTGGAACAAAGCTATATAAATAATTGTTTAAAAAATTCTTTTGGAGCCGTCTTATTTATTTATTCCAAGAAAATGGTTGGTTGTGGTAAGTTGTACAGTTCATAAACATGACGGCTCCTTAGTTTTGAAAGGAGCCAGAAATGAGAGATAGTGATAGATAGGTAGGTAGGTAGGTAGATAGATAGATAGATAGATAGATAGATAGATAGATAGATAGATAATCGACTGACAGATTTCCATTGAGAATAACGAGTCATAAAAAAGTGTGTTGATATAACACCTTTTTAGAAGATGTGGCCTTTGTATTTGGCCAAAGGTGGCAGGTATGTTTCATTTCCTGGATAGCTGAAAGCAGAAGTTTCTGGAGGAGAATAGCATCCTGTAGGGAGCTCTGTGGTCTTTCCCAGTATATGCTGGGGGAGTGAGCTAAGAAAACATGAGGTTTTGGGGGAGAACAAGGATATGGTGGAGGTTTTGTTTCTGTGAAATGCAAGCAAACATCCCAGGTTAAGTCCCAGGCAGACGTGCCAGGCAGAGTCGCTGATCTGCCCAGTTCTCATTGTCCTGGGAGCTGTCCAGGGCCTTCCCCACTGGTGGAACCAGCCGTGGACTTGAGTCTTTGCCTCAGCCCACACTTTACTCCCATAGTCCTGGCTGTCGGTAGCTGGGAGCATCTCTTCTGCCTTTTCTCTTTCCTGAAGATTCTTCCAGTGCTTTTTCCTGGTCTTGGGACTGAGGTGGGTAGGGTGGGAGAGGAAAGCCACCACTGTGGTTGCTGCTTGTTGCCAGCCAGCTTCTCAGCCTCCCAGCCTGCAGACCTCAGCTGTATTCTCGACTTGGCTGGGACTGGGGAGTGGAGGTGGAGGCCCTGAAAGCCAGGCTGGTCAGCTTGGTGTTTACGTGTAGGAAGGGTGCTGGGAGCAGCATGGGTAATTCTCAGGGGCGAGAGACCAAGCAGATCTTCATGTAGGAAGGTCAGTTCCATGGCTGGGTCAGTGGTAGATTGAGTAGGCCGAATGGGGAAGGAGATGAGAAATCACTTTGGAGGTTGCAGACTTCTGTGCTGTGGCCCCTGGGGCATGTGCTGTTGCTTTGAGACAAGTCAGTGCAACACTTAGGATTATCCTTAATTTATCATGATTTATCTGTATTTAAAGAACCTCACCTGAAGACATTCTGGCCTGGCTCCCTCTTTCCAAAGAGTAATTCTGTTTTCAGGCAGTAAAGCGAAGACTGGTGGGCTGACTGCCTCTGCATTTCCTCAGAGCTCAGCCGCAGATTTCTATCTTGATTGATGTTATTTCCTAACCAGAAACTCGACCATAAACATTTCGGAGAGCAGGGTAGGCTCCCACCTCCTCTACACCGTCCCTCCAGCCTGTGGCCTCGGACAGACAGGGAGTGACTTTTGCTCGGACCTGTTCAAATGTTCAAACTTCTTATTGGCCTTGTAAGTCACCCCTCTTCTATCCTGGGGACTTAGAGGCAATTCCTGCAGACACAAGACATTTTACTAGTGGGAAAGGAAGAGTCCCTTCTAAAAAGTCATTTCTTTCCATTTCTGTTTCTCTGCTCCCTCAGTTCTTCTGTGAAATCAGTGAATGCAGAAGTGAGATAGAGATGATGCTTGCCTCTGTCCCTGGAATGACTCCATGTTCCTGAGGGTCTCAGGGGAGGAGGGTCTGAGTCAGGTGGGTTGTAGATACGGCGTTCCCTGTTGGTTCCTGAATTCACAGATTCCAGTTGGAATTTCTGGGCTGGCGCCCTGCTATCTGGATTTGTCAGAAGCTTCCCAGGAGGTCTGATACAGCCCCTTGCAGAATGGGCTTCAGGGAACCTCGTCCTGACACAGCACCCCTGCTGGAGGTGCTTCTTTGAGCTTCTGAGCTCCTCTAAGCAGGCAGAGGTGTAGGTTAAACCTGGCCAGAGGCCTGTCTTCTTTGCTTGGTGGCCCTACCTTCCTGGGGCAGTTGCTCAACTTCTTGGAGCTCCTCTTTGTCTGTCTATACAGTGAGGCAACCGGTCCTGGGTCCAAGCATTGTCAGGAGGAGTAGGAGATGTCGCATGTGAAACACCCTGGCACATGTTCACCGCTTAATAAAAATCGGTTATTATTGCAATAAGTGCTGTGGAGAGAGAGAGACCAAGGGAGACCAGGGACACGGGCTTTCGTAGTGATCTGACCACCTTTGTTCCTTCCCTCCCCCTCACCCCAGGACGGCTCTCTGGGCAACATCGATGACCTGGCGCAGCAGTACGCGGACTATTACAACACCTGCTTCTCCGACGTGTGCGAGAGGATGGAGGAGCTGCGGAAAAGGCGGGTTTCCCAGGACCTGGACGTGGTGAGTGGGGGGCCCTGGGGTTTGCTGCTGCTCAGCCACCTGTCCCCGTCCTGCGTCCAAGCCCAACACCCCCACTCGGGCCTTCTAATGGACCTGGTTGTGTGCGGAAAATCCGCCAGCAGGCCACTGCACGAGTCTGGGGTAAAAAAAATTCACATCCCTCAAGGAATAACCAGTTTTGCAGATATCAGACATTTGAATTAGGATAGGTTTGGGCAGTCTGATCAGATTTTTGTGTCCATTAAAAGGCTGTTTTTATCTTTTTTTTTAAAACTGAAGAGAAAATGATGTTTTTACTGTTGGCCAGTGGATACAGTACTACGTTTTTATTTTAAGCCCAAAGGATATCTAGGCTAGTTCTTCCCTTCCTCCCTCCCTCCCTTCTTTCTTTTCCTCAATTCGTTTTTTTTTTTTTTTATTTTGAGAATAAAATAAGATTTAAAGAAGCAAGAAACAATACTAATCTTTTTTCTGTTTTGCTCACTGATTTCGCAGTTGGCAGGGGTAAGATTTAGTGGAATAGAGTCAGTTGAAGCTGAGAAGCATCATTTGGGGATAGATGGGAGCCTGACACCATGGCCCAGGCTTCATGTCAAGGCTTCTTTCCCATAACATCGTTTCCTGGCTTGTGCGAATGGTGGGGTTATTTCATTCTTTTAACCTTATGTAGCAGGAGACTCCTCTGCTCCTTTAAAATTAATGAGGCTCCCTGTTGGGGCATAGTTAATGAAAAGCTTTCTTTTTGGCAAGGTTGCAGCAGAACAACTTAAATATTGCACTGAGTTCTTGACTGCTGCAATTTTGACCTTGAATGATGGTCTGGAAGCATACTTTGTGGCTTCCTTGGCCATTTCACTGTACAAGGAAATGATTGCTGTGAACTAGTAGATGGTCCTTGATAGATAGCAACACTTGACTACTCACCCCAAAACTCGAGCTGGTTAAAATTTGGAGTTATCATACTCATCCCACGGTGTTTGGGAACCTCAGAAAGTGGCTTCTAGGTAGGAAAGAAAGCTTGCCTGGCGGGGGGATAAGTAACCTCTTCCCATTGAGACAGATGGGCCTAATTTGGTGTGCTCTGTTCCAGAGCTGCAAAAGGCAGTCTGGGGAGAACGAACACCACATGAGCTTAATTAGTTCTCATCAAAGGTGCTAGAATGTGGTGATGGGTAAAATTGATGGGAGCTCACTCAAGCCAGGCTGGAAACTCTGTTCATTCTTTAAACTGTAGTTAGCGAGAAAAATAAGCTCCCCAGTCAACATATTTAAGTTCTCTTTTATGAGATTCTAGTTGCCCCAGCAAAGGGGAGGTCTCTAACTGGTAAAAAAGAGGGTAGGTGCCATGCCTTTCATATGTCATTCACATGGCCCAGGACTCTGGGTGTCTGTGTTAGACGTGTTTTAAGGTCATCAATTAGGCCATGCATGCGTCACCAGTGACCTACAGGAAGTTCCCTCTCAAGGTCATGAACTCATCATAGATTGAGGCCTGATGGGAACTCATTTTCTTGAAAAGCTGTAACTTTCAATCTGTAATACTCCCTTTTACTGCATCAGATTTTACCTGTATTTCTAGACTTTGAGTTCTGCCTTTGGACAAATAGACAAACTTCTTCCCTGCTCGTAAGCAGCGCAGGCAAAGCCAAATGTGAGATGTCTTAGAGGAGAAATAATACATCAAAGCACTGAAAGAAGATAGTAATGTATTAGGAGCCTAAAACATTTTTAGGGAAAAAATGTTTTTATAGCATTAAGTTTGTATCTGCTGTAGAAGAAGTCATTTAGAGACAGCCTTGAGTATGGACGGTTATGGGTGATGGGTTAAATTGATTTTAAGACTTTGTTTCATTTTTAAATCCAATGGGTGGATTTTGGGGATTGAGGGGACATTCTATAGACAGAACGGCTATTTAGATATTTGTGTTTTGCCTTTAAAAAGTCCAGAAATGCATTGCCCTTACAAGCTAATTACATGTCAATGGGAGAATAAACAAACCAAAAAGACACCCTGCCCACAGAGATGCTTGACTTAACCCTGAAAAATAAAAGGTTTTGATAATTATGCTAGTAATTAACTTCTTGGACTGGATGTCAAGTGAGTTTTCCAGCACCTAATCACCCGGCTCCTAACTGGAATAAAGCACTTACTTGATAAAGTGTTTTGGCGGCCAGTTAGCTGAGATGAAGGCAACAGAGAGTACAGATGGATGAAAAGTCAACAGTGTGAACAGGGATTATGATTTAAATTGATAACTATGGTGAGAGTCTTTATTTAGCACCAAATAGGCCCTAAAGGAACGGTGTGTTTGGACTGTGGCCTTGACCTCTGCTAGGGGTCAGATCGTTAGTTCTTGTGGACAGTGGGGAAGTCGCCCATGTCTCCACTCATTTGGCACACACCTGAGCACCATGTGTGTTTTTGGCTGGGAGAAGCCTCATTTAGAAATGACAGTAGCTTTGCAGGTCCATAATGGGCCCATCTCTGCTCATGCTAAGTCTGACATCTGTCAAAGTGACATCGTGGCCAGGAAAGGGACACACACAAGGTGGCTTCTTATTACTGGTCATATCAGCTTCCTCAGCACACTTGAGGATGAGTCCACTTGGGTGTTGGCAGAAACAAATTTGTGCGGTTGTTGGTATGGAAAAGCACAGATAGAGAATCCCCACTTGATGACAAGACCCTGTCAGCCTCGTCAGTCAAAGCCCAGCTTGGACTCTGTGCCAAATCGTTCTCATCTGTGTGGGCACAGGAAACAGGAGCCCAGGTGGAGACCCACCCAGATCTTTACGGACTGGAAATGTAAATGAAAATATTGAATATTACCCCAGAGAAATGTGAGACTGGAGTCGTTGCCGATGGTGTAGGAACAATTATGGGGTTTAATTATTGTTCCTTGTAGTTTTCATAATTTAATCTTTCCAGATATAATCCTGAACTAAGAAGCAGTAGGAGTGGTGCCAGTTGTGACTAGTGGTGATTGGGGGGACTTCTTCAGACTGTACCACTCAGGCCCCAGACCCAAGCTGGAATGCCAGCCTCTGGGCTTGCTGCAGTGGGGAAAGGGTGTGAGAAACACTGGTGGAAAGAGACAGGCTCGGGTCCCAATCCTGGCTCTTTTACAGAGCTGGCAAATTGTATTAACTCTCTAAGCCTCAGTTTCCCCACCTATAAATGAGAGTAAAAATATCTCATGAAGGTATTATGAGGATTAAATGAAACTACTATAAAGTACCTGGTACGTCATCATAATTCACCTAAACCTGTTTATTTCTTTTCCTCCCCTTCCCTTCCTAGTTCAGAAACTCCTGTGGTAACACAGAAGAGTATCTGTTTTTTGTACATTGTTATTATTTTTCACACGAGTGCACTGATTTTCTTTTAGCTTTTACTTTGGGAAATTTCAAATGTATTTATACAGCATCATATAGTGAACTTCCTGTGCTTCTTACCCAACTTCAACAGTTACCAGCATCTGCCACTCTCATTTCACCTTTACTCCTCATACCCTCTTTAGTATTGTTATTTTTAGAAACTTATTCTTTTGTGAAGTTAAATTACACATGGAAATGCACAAATTTTAGCTACACAGTTTTGTCCACTGGACATATCCCTATCATTTACACTCCCCGCATCCTATAGAACATAACCATCACCCCTCAAAGTCTCCTCACATCTCTTTTTAGTAAATCCTGGTTTGAGGGTAGGGACTTTTGTCAGGTCTGTATTCCAGCATAGAGAGCAAATGCATGGCACATAGTAGGTATTCAATGAGAATTTGTTGAATTCATTTATGTGTATAATTATTTTAAAATATTTAATGAGCATCGAGCTGGTGTCTGAGTCTTTGCCCTTCCAAAAACACAGAGATGTATTCCCTGTCCACAAAGAGGTCACATGTTAGTAGGGGCATTAGACAGGTAAATAGCCTTAAAATGCTGTGCAGGAATGCAGAAGAGAGCCCCTGATGACCCAGTTTAGGAAAATCAAAGGTTTCCTGAAGGAGGTAATAAATACCCAGGCCCAATTGTAAAAATCATGGAATGTTAACCTGGGGTGGGGCATGAACAATGCAGAATCATTTAAGGCAGAGGGCACAGTTTGTGAAAAGGTAAAAAATGAAGAGAGAAAACATGGCTTTTATGGCCCGTTGAGAAGTTAAGATATAAACAATGTGCCGAAAAAAGTTATATGCTGTTTTCACAAGTCCTTGGATTATTAATGATTTTTTTTTTTAAAAAAAGGATGTCATTCTTATTTATGACTATTCACAACACAGAACAAACATAATTGCTATTTCACCAGAGTTCACCTGCTGGGTCAACTTGTGGCTTCACAGTCATGCATGCAGACATAGTCCTGTCGCTGGGGTTTTTTGGTTTGGTTTGGTTTTATTGCCTGCTCTTTTGTTATTTGCTAGAGGCAGTAAATCATGTGAGAAACATGTTGCTTGTACCTTTGAGCTCCCTAAATATTCGAGAAAATAAGGAAAGTGGGACCTCAGTCTATAGGTTACAGGTGCTCCGAAGCATAACCAGCCACTCAGGAGGCAGATGTATTCCCCGAATTCTTATTATCCACAGGATAAGACCTGAAATCTTATTATCCACAGGATAAGACCTGAATTCTTATTATCCACAGAATAAGAATGTGATCCGTGTTGCAAATTGTCCTTCATTTAAATATTTAATTGCCAAAGCCCAGTTGTGGCTCTGAAGCGCATTTATTTTCATTTTGTTTCTTTTCGTCTGAACTGACATTATTTGCTAGCCTCGGGCTTCTGTTGATTTGCAGATTGCAATCAGAAACAGTGGGCATGAGATGGTGAGTCTGAACTACATTCTGCTGTGGGATTCACACACTTGATGTCAAAATACAGTGAGGCATTATGTCTCAGCCAGATGGTAATACAGTTCTCTGCTCTGGTTCCTCTCGGACAAAGTCCCATTTGTAGTCAGATGCCTAGTCCCAATTTAGTCAGCATTTTTTGTACATTGCACTACGTTAACATGGACATAAACAGATCTCTTGGCTGCCGGATTCGATCTTGGCATTTCATACGTTTCATAATTATAAAGGATTTTTTTATACTTACAATTTAGGTGTGCTTCCATCCTCTTAACCTCAGAGACCTTTGTAGACTGTTTGTATAATGATGGAAACGGATAGATTAGATGTTTCATGTGTGATATAATAGCCTTCGAGTTGAGAGATCTTCAGCATATTTTTCAAATAGAGATCAACAGCATCAGCTTCTTTTTCTGTTGTTGCTCCTGAGCATTTAGAAATGACCGGTTTTTATTTGTTTGCAGTTTTAAAACATGATGTGCCTGGGGATTAAAAACCAAAATAGCATCTTGCTTGGAATACAAATGCTTGCCAGAAAGGGAAAAAAAGTCTGAGCTTTATAGTAGTTTTCATTTACATACAACAGAGAGAATTCGTAAATGTTAATCAAATTGATGGTAAACCAGGAGAAAAACTGAGAAATTAAAGCAAAACAGACCTCTTCGGTGTCAGAGTCTAGGGCTTGGGAGGAGACAGGAGCATCTGTCTCTGTTATCGGGATTTCACAGTTGAGCAAGGCCCAGGACAGGCACCTTTTTGGAGCTCTGGCATGTTAAAATCACATTACCAAACTATAGTGCCAACTAAATGTTTACATTTAACCATTACTAAACACAATTACAAATTTACTTTACACTGTAATTCATTTGTGCTAATAATAAGCTAATTATGGTTAATTTGTAGCACACAAGATCATTATGGTCTTGACATGAGACAAAATGTAAAGAATATGATGAATATTTGCTTGTTTTCAGTCCCTAAGAGTGGGTTTCTGCAGCCATGTTTATAATGTCATTTGATGATAATGTCAAAGGTCTAAACTTGAGACCCTTTAGTGAAGATGGGGTGGCTCAGGCCAAAGTAGTTCACCCACCTCTAAGTCCCGGCTTAGGGGATGCGAGGGTTAGGCATCTGGAATGGGATTAGGCAGATATACACAGGGTCCTGATGGGAAGTCACCTGGGGGCAGCATACGCCTGACATAGGCCTCCTGACCTACATAGCTCCATGATTTCGACAAATCTCTCCCCATAGGCCCTGTGCGCTGAAACAACTAAGGACAGAAAGAATTGGGCCCAGGACACTGAGTATTTTGATCAGAGTTTTTCTCTGGCCACCTGTCCTTAGAAGATCATTACCCCCATTTCAGCCACATTAGATTCGGAGCTGCCTTTTTGTTCAGTTTGGAAGTTTCAAGGACTTCATTTTAAATAGAAGAAAGCAAAATGGTAAAATGTTGGGCTGATTTGTTTGATGTATTAGTTCACTTATACTTCTTCTGGCTTTTCCACCATTCGGCGTAACTTGGTGATTAGAAAATATATCTCAGACCCCTCAACACAGCCATTACCTTTCCTTTAACGTTTCACTGTGTTACTCACTGCAGAACATCAGGTTCTAGCTCCTCCCTTCCCCCAACATGTCAACCTGTGTGTTAGAAACAGGTATAATTTATCAACTGTATCAGCTGTGTTAGAGTTTAGGTTCAGGAGTAAACCAGTTTCTTTGTTTCTGGTTGTTCCCAGGCTTGTGCGTAAATCATCTGTTTATAAGGGATAGTTCGAAATTTCTCTAGTTATTGAAATTTGTGCCACAGCAATGCCATCCACCTCATGGGGCCCCAGCAGAAGCTGATGGAACTTAATCAAAAATAAATCAAGGGCAAGTCCAAACCAGATTGGAAGCACGTCATGAATATTCGTGAACATCTGGATGTGTTTGTAGGGAGTGTATGTTATTTTTTAAGCGTGTGCGACAGCAGAGACGTGGCTTCCTAACAAAGATGCCAAGAGGAAGACAGATTTCCAGCTGTGATTTCAAAGGGTAATTTCGTGTGTTACGTGCGTGCCCTTCCTCCTTGGGATGAGGGTTTCGCTTCTAGTCTTTTGATGCTTTCATCTTTCGCAACCTGTTTTGGTATTCTCTCTGAATTCTTCATCAGAGTGTCATTTGACTCATGAAGATTAAACCTTTCTTTTCAAAAGAGAATGTTAAAGAAAATTTACCGGTTAATATTTTTGATGAATCTCTTAAATACCAGTGATATCACGATAATTATCAATTAAGCTATTCTGCATCATTGATCACCAGTAAAACTTAACATGTGTAAAACTTGCAGGGTATTTTATCCGCCTCACTACCTCGAGTACTGGCAATAATTAAAAGGAAGAGTAAAGTATGAGGAGGTTGTAAAAATAACAGTGCTGATAATGATCACAATAATGACATTTTAAAAGTACATTGGAGTTTATGAGGCATCCACATCTACCTTATTTAGTTTTTTTAATAACCCTATCAGATGGATATGAGTAATCTCATGATTTCAGTTGGGCAGAGGCAGAAACAAATGCTCCCAAAGGGAAGTCTTATAAACTAGGTGGGAAGGATCTGGCTGCGTCGCCCACCAGCCTGGTTGTTCATCCGCCGGATGGGAATGACATTGGCCTCTTCCAGTTGTAGAGGTTAAATAAGATCATGTTTGTAAAGCACTCTGCAGAGTTCCATGCCAGAGCTCAGTGAATATTTATAATAAGTATTATTGTTATTTGTAATAGGAATACTAAATATTAATAACAGTAATAATTGTAAAAATAGAAATTGTCGAAAGTCAAATAGCTTGTGTCAGAGAGAGGGCATCTGAAAGGAGGAGGTCAATGCCAGATCTCCAGATCCCCCCAGACTAACCACTGACCTTGCATTTTACTCCCAGGAGGTTGCTCAACGCCCCACCCCCTCCCCAATAAATCTTCATTCACAGATTAGTTCATATATTTGGGTAATTTAATATAAAAGTGTAATATTATAAAGCCTAGTACAATATAAAATAATTTTTATTATGCAAATTGCAATAATACACATATTATAAAAAAAATTGGAGGGGCCACAAAATTCATTAAAAGTAGACATTTAAAGTCTCCAATTGTCCACCAACTAAGCATAACAATTCTAAATTGGGTTTTTAAAATAGCATTCTGGAATTTCACATTTCCTTTTTTTTTCCCCCTTATTTTGGAATTTCACATTTTCTGGTCTTTCTCTCTTAAAGACTTCACCTCTGCCTTTTTTCTCTTAAAGCATGCGTGGCATCTCACTTTTCTGGCAGATTAGAAGCAGTAAATTAACAAAGGGTTGTTGACTGGAAGCTGCAGTCAGTCATTTGTTAGTGGTAAGAAAGGTTAGCAAATGAAGAAGCAGAAAATGTAAAATGAAAATAGAGAAACTCATAAAACTCAACAGCCTCACTGTTTTGAATAGGGGCAAGTAACTTTATGGATTCTGGGGGCAATCCTGACTTTAAAAGTTTCTATTATAATTCCCTATGTTGTACAACACAGGAGATAATAGACTTCAAAAGAATTCCACTCAAGGAAACAAAATAAAATGAAAAGTAAATAAAGTCAAATAATGAAATTTACTTATTATAAATAAAATGAAATATTTTGCTGTTTTACCAGTAACCTTTTCTTGAAAACTCAGTTTCTTTAACAGAATAACCCAATATTAGAGAATTCTATTATATTGTAATTTTAGTGTACATATTATGTAAAACTGTTTTAGAAATAGCTAACTGGTGGCATGTATGATTCTTCCTGAAAATGAATAGGGGAACTGGTAATATCAGTGAAGTGAAAACAACATTTACTGGTTTTCTGGTGTTTTTCAGTAATTTATTTGGTATCATGGAGAATTTTTTAGTAACAGAAAATGTAAGCCTCCTTTCAGGAAGCCTATGTTGCAGAAGAACAAAACAGCCAAGGATAAGATATATTAGTCATATTCCTAATTGGGTGATACAGATCTGCCTTCAACAGTTTCTAGTTCACCATCCGTTCATGTGGACATACATTAATCATTAGGACGATAGAAAAGGTAAAGGTAGTGATGCTTTTTGTTTGGAAAGCCTAGCTGAACTGGTGTGGGAGAGCAGTTCCCTTGGGTTAGGGTCAAGGCTACAACATAAAATCAAATGCAAGACTGATTTCTGAGTAATTAGGATAAGAATTTGTAAAGTTGCTCATTTTATCCTGTGTCATGAGCTGGAATTAAACAGCTAAAGTTTAGATGAATTTAACAGGGCAAGACTTCCAAGAGCACTTATAGTTACAATAATACCAACTACAGTATAATAGCCAGTATTTATATTTTTACAAGCAGATATTGTCTTTTAATTAAATGTCACAGCTGATTATATTTTTTATAAATCATTTATCAAATACCTCCTGTGTGAAAGTGCATAGTACATATTGTCTCCCTTGAGAACACTCCATGGGGTTTTTTAAAAATGAGTCTTTAATCGAGATATAATTCACATATTATAAAATTCACTCTTAGCGTACAATTTCCTGGTTTTAGCATATTTACGTGGTTGTGTGGTCTTCACAACCTTATTTCAGAATCCTGTAGTACTTTGTATCCTGTTTTTTCACCTTTTTGTAGTGAGTATATAATAAATACATTGTTCACCACTGTACCTCTGCGGCGAAAACAGTTCCCAGCATGTAGTAGATGATCTACAACTACTAGTTGTAGAGTGAATGAATGACAGTAACTGGAGATCTTTAGATTCCTGTCCTCAAAAAATGAGGTTTTTATATTACCCTCTAAGTTCTTAAAATGAACATGAATAAAAAACTTTTTAAGTAAGGAAGTTTGAAAAGTATAATTCTGGGAAAAAAGTATCTTTATTACAGAATGAATCTGCAGGCTAATAAAAATACAAACTATTTTAGGAGATTTAGACTTCTAATTAGTGGAGAAAAGTCGCCCAATGAAAGTATATTTGATAAAAAATTGCTTTCATGCCTTAAAGTTTGCTTATATAAACTCGTTTTTAATATTGTTCTAAGGAACAAGCTACTGTCTTTTAAAAATGGGCCTTCATATGTAAAAATCCAGTGAGGAGAATCTTTGTAAAAATGGATCACAATAGATGGATGCATTTGGTACTCTAGTCTTTCCAAACTGTCACCCGCCTCCTGACACACGTTGCCTCCCATGTTGGATTTTCTGTTCCATCTGATAGTCAACTCCAAGGCAGCAATTTTCTTTCTTTCTTCGTTTAACATAAGTGAGCCAATCACACGTGTGCATGGACTATCAGAGAGGGGGAAAGTGATCATGCGGGTGGTGGAAGCTGGAGGGACCCATGAGAAAATCAACACTAACCCTTTGTCAACTAGGAAGAGATGGTTGATTCTGCCCAGCGAGTGGTTGGACTAAAAGTCCCTAGTTTACAGACCTTCCTGCAGATGGTCAAGTGAGGGGACGCTCCTCTTGCCTCTTGCTTCTCTTTTCTGCCATGTTTTCCTCTTTGTACTGCAACCTTGGGCATGGGGTTGCTCCGTGCTCCTGTTGTTGGCCTGCCCATCCCTCCAGCTTCGGTGTCCTGGTTCTTACCTCCTGCCTATGTACATGTGTGGGTGAGCGTGTGTGTGTGTGTGTGTGTGTGTGTGTGTGTGTGTGTGTGAGGGAGAGGGAGGGGGAGGGGAGGAGAGAGAGAGAACATGAGCTCATGCAAGTAACGGCCAGGGTTGTAGAAAATATAAAGAGGGAGGGGCAGAGAGGAAGGAGACCAGAGAAAATGCACCTCCTGCCCATGCCTCTTAATAACCCCACCCCAGCCTGGCAGTATTTGGTTCAGAGGTGCAGGGAACAGGAGCATCTGTCCCAGTTCTGCCAGGTTCTCCTCCAGGGTTGGGGTGCAGTGGGGCTGGCAATGCAGATGTTAAGGACCTCCCTGTCTCCTGCTACCTTTGCCCTCTGTTCCCCAGCATCCTCACCCCTTCCCTCTCACCTCCTCCCACTTTCAGTTTTTATCCCTTCCTGTCGCCACCTGGAGTCCATTCCACTGCCCAGGTGAAAGTGGCCAGCAGGAACAACTCAAAGCACTGGACTGTCTGTCCCTCACTCCCCTGGAGGTGATTTTGTCTTGAAATCGCAAACTGGACCTCTGACTACCGTTTCCCCACAGAAACTTGTATGTGGCAGGTTGGCTCTGCATTCTGTATCTCACTCAGCACATGGTGAGAAAAACGAGACTGTGTAACTTGACCTGGGGATGTGTCCATTTTACCAACCTTCAAGCTCAAAAAAAACCCAAAAATAAAAAATCAGAAATTGACAAGGTACTCTTGGAAAGCCACCCCTGTTTGGGCAGGACAGTGGCCTCCATGGTAATGAGGACTTGGAGATATTTTCTCTGGATGGAGATGTGTTTGTGCTTTTGTTCCACTGACTTGACAGGACACAGGGAAGGGCAGGGCTGTTGAACAGGCCAGATGGACATGCTTCTCATTGGTGGGTGCCAGTCACCTGGCCTGACCTGAGGAGATGCAAGTGTTGAACATAAGCCGGCATTTTAGTTAAATGTGAATTTATTTCAGTGATCCTCTTGGTGTGCTTCTTTCTTTTGACTGGAATCGTCACCATACAAACCTCAAAGAATACCTCAAAAGAATTTCATTAGGAGGCGCAGTGTGGATTTTGCCTTTAAGAGCAAAATCTGTTTAAAAAATGCAAGATAAAGAAGAAATCATAAGTAAACAGCAGGTATATGTTATTTTAATTTGTCATGTTTTGTTAAATAACGTTCTGTTTGTATACAGATTTCCAAATTTAGTGCTCAAGCTTAGAGAAAATAGTCCTGTCCATCAGCATCCTGCAGAGAGGCAGCCAACATACGTATCACCTTCTAGAATGACTTAATGGGTGATGTGGAACTTGAGGGCTAAGAGGATGGGCCTAGGAATCCAGTTAGTCAGGGCAGGACAGACCCCCTTGGGGACTGGCCAGGCAGGATGCTGTGTTCAGGGATGTCAGTGAAGGTAGGGAAGACTAGGAAGCCAGGGGACAGTCTCTCTCAGATGTGGGGAGACACTGTTTAGAACAGGTGTGGTACCAAAGAGGGTTGAACTTTTTAAGTTTAGTTCAGTTTTAATTTTTTTAAATTTACTTTTCTGAAGATTATAGGAAAGTACACATTACATTAAATTTACCATCTTCACCATCTTTCAATGTACAGTGGCTATTAACGGAATACCCAGTTGTAAAGGGTTGTAAGTAGATAGTATTATGGAAATAGCAATATTGAATTTAAACATTTGTGTGTTTCAATTTTTGCTTAAATGAATTCTCAAGTTCAGTTTTGTTTTCTTTAAAGTATCTGCAATGCTGCAAACACTATCCACTTTATAATAAAGGAATTAGAGAAGACCAAGAGAATAAGAGAACAAGGGAAGCATTTTCATACCCACATCACCTGGGGGTTATGTAAGAAATTTAATACCTAAGTGACTTCAGAGTCCTTGGAAACTGCAGTCTGTACTTACAGCCAAACAACAGGAGATTCGACATTTTAATCAAGAAGTGTTGGAGGCAGTCGCGAAAAACGTATCAGATGCCCAAGTCTGGTCACTTGGAGAGTCCCTTGCACCACAGATCATAACAGGACACACTCTCAGCTTGACACGCACACTCACACTTTTCCATCGAGGAGCTGCCTGGAGGAGTGCCCCAGTGTGTGTGTCAGCTGGAGGCTGTGAATGCGCCCACTGTAGCCTAACACTAAGTTTGGAGAGTGTTTCCTACAGCGATCCCGTTGAGGACTCACCATGGGAAACTGCGAAAACAGTGAGGTGGATGTGTTTTTGTTCAAACACCACTCATGGTTATGATTTTCAGGGCCACACATCCAAATCACACAAGTTCCCGATCGGTTTCTTGAGACAAGGGCCATAGCTTTCCATAAACAGGTAAACCATATCACCAGTGTTGCATTTTCTCTTTAGGGCAGTGTTCCTTATAAGTCACACGTAAAGTCACCTCCCATAGTAAAGGGAAACCTCACGAGGTAATAAACAACCAGGCTGCGCTGAGATAAAAAATGTTCTGTTTAAAATGGCCTGGCTGTAAGGAGGACCTCATTCTAAACTAATGTAACACACTGGAGTGTCACAAGCCACCCAGGGGTGTCATAGAAAGCTTTGCCCACGTATCTGTGACACAGGCATAAAACTTGCCTCCCAAGTCTGTATTTTAATTTAAGCTATTTCATGAATTTTAGTTAAATGTATAATCCTGTAATTCAGTCAGCCACGAAGTATTAATTGAGCTCTTTCCGAGGTATCCTGGGGTCCAAGAGATATGTAATATAATTTTTTTACCCCAGAAAATAAACACTGTAAAATACTAGGGGACAAGAGTTTGTGTAATTCAGCACTAAGGAGTGATATTCAGTCAACATTTATTTGGGTGCTTACTGTGATGTATAAGGCTGTATCCAAAACGGTATGGAATAATTAAAAATGTCATTTGGGTTTTCAGTAATTTTCTAGGGAAAAAAGGATAACATTAATATGAAGTATGAAATCTTTAAATTCCCTGTTGCTTGCAATTTGTTCTCAAAGACCAAAATGGGAATATTTTGTCAAAGCTTTTCTGCAAGCTGCACTGCTGGTGGATTTTTTATTAGTGTTTCAACTTCTTAATCTGTATTTTGGTATAATTCATGTTGTTACATAACCCCTGTAGGGCCTGCAGCTAGACTAAACATTGATACGTACGACTCGTTATGACTTGTAGTTTAGGTGTTAAATAAGCATGTATGTGTCTGACTCACCATATTTCAAGATCTTTAAGAGGGTTATGTGTTTCTGAGTAAGAGAGATCATTTAGGCTCAATTTTACTTTAGGGATTGAGAAAAATCACAGTTCATTTAAGAAATAATTAACAAGCATCTAGTGTTTGCTTTTCACATAAATTTCAGTTTGTACCTCACTCCCTCCTGGAAGTAGTGGCAGGTACTTACTTAGGTGCTGGCACTTTGAGGGAAGGATGCTTTAGTTTGTTACACTAACACGAAACGCATTCAAGAATGAAAGAAGAAAAGTTGCTTAAAAATGGTGTAACATGATACAACAAAGTATTTATTGTTTGGTTTTTAAACTTAATTTGTACCTTAGCTACTTTAGTATGCGAGCCCCAAAGCTAGGCTGTTGTATCATGACGTTTATAAGGAGAGGATCAGAGGGAAATTATTGTTGGAAAAATAGAAAGAGGCCTTTTTATAAAGCAGCCCAGTGATTCTGCATAACACTTGGGTTTTCATGATGAGACTCTACAGGGAAATATTTACTGTTTTGAAAACTGTGTGGACCAGGCACGTGTATTGATTTCCTATCAAATGTGCAAAATGTAACTGTAATCTTGGTAATTTGAGCTACTTTAGGATTGGTTTGAGTCACAGTTGGATGTTCAACAGAGCTTTGCAGTTCAGTCTCAATTAAATACGTGAGATTAAGGAACTTGCACAGTAGATTGTACTTGTATTGTGGAAGCCTTGAACTCCCATTTAGTACTTTTCCCTTGTTCCATGGTTAAAAGGAGATTTATGAAAATTTCTGGTTGAGGGGGTGACATCAGAATTATGCTCTTGGGAAGTTTTGTTTATCGAAAGTGCACTCAGTTACTTGGGAGAAGGAAGAGCAGTTAAAAGACGGTTGCTGCAGTCCAGGGGAAAGGGGAATCAAACCTGAGCAGAGAAAGAGACCAGGTGTAGAAACGGAATTTGGGAAAGAGATGCAAGAAACACATCCTTGGAGGAATTTAGAACTTGATTGAATCTGTGGAAGGGACAGGGATAAGTGAAAATGCTGGAAGGTCACTGTGGCCATTAAGAGATGAGAAGGAGGATGCTGGGTGTGCGGAAGGCCGGGACTCACTTTATAACGTGCATAGACTGTGGTCCTGTCCAGCCTTCTTGTGGAATGCAGCCAGGGACTTAGGAATGGTGGCCTCTGAACGAGAGAAGCAGCTGGAGTGAGAGAGACACATTTTGAGACTGATTCGTCATTATCTTGTTAGCACCTCACTTCTCACATGGCCTTATGCGAATGGGTCAGTAGGAGGTGAGTGGAGACACTGGGCACAGACAATTCATTCAAGAAGTTTGATCTTTAACTCTGAAGGAGTGGATACAATGAATGAGTAAAGAATTAACCACCTTTTCTTCCTCATTCCTCCCTCCTTTCCTTTCCTTGCCTTGCCTTGCCTTGCCTTGCCTTTCCCCTTCCTTCCTTCCTCTTCCTCTCCCTTCCCCTGCTATGTCCTTCCCTCTCTTCCCCTTTCCTCCTTTTTTCTTTCTATGGGGAGGATTGAACATGTTTATATGCCAAGAGGAAGAGAAGGAAAGAATGACGATGAAGAATAAATATGTGGGGATTACTTCGCCTCTTTATGAAGTTCTACGTAAAAATAATTGAAGAGGTGTGACCTTCACTCTTTGGAGAATGAAAAGTAGGCAGAGTTTGGGTGGCTTTTCTGATCCTGCTTTTGCTAGGGGCACATCATTAATATTTATAGCAGATCAAAGTCATCCCAGAAGGTTTGCTTTTTTACTTTTGTCAGTATAATGGTTGCTAAAAAGGTGTAATTATGTGAGAAAATAGAATACCAAATAATGCCAAGTAGAATACCAAACAGAAAGCCAAATAATTAGATTTGAGACTCCAGCTCTAAAGGGCCCTGGGTACCCATTTTCATATATTGTGTTTTTCCTGCCTATTAAATAGTTAGCATGAGGGAAGAATATTATTTTTCTGACATTTGGGAGCTTTGACCCAGGATTTTTTTTCTAAAGGGTCCCTTGTTATGTCACCTGTCTGAGGGAAGATACAGACTGATAGAGCAGTCCCCGAAGAGAAGTGTTAGTTTTGTACAGCATATGATACCAGGCAGTTTTCTTTCAAAAATGAGAATGATTAAAATCAAAAGAGGATCGCTGTTCAGGTTTGACTCAGTCATCTGGAATGGTCAGCATTGTCTCCGTGTAGGTTAGATACTGGAACGATAATGCGAGTGAGTTTGAGAACAGGCCAGCACCTGCCCCTGCAAACTTCAAGAATTTAAAAATTAATGGCAGTTGCGTGAGAGCCACTAGAACACAGGTCACCACAGGGCCGTCATGATGGGATATTAATTACAGAGGGCAAGCCAAGGAGGAAAGGGGGCAAACCCCGGTGGCTTTATCATTGTAGGAATACAACTGTTTTGGAGGAACTGCCCGCAAACCTCTTAGCCAAAGGCAATCCATTAAACCTGCTCGCTCAGTCACAGGGTTCCCCTTGGCAAAAAGAGGCATTCTTAGAAGAGAGAAGGAGGGACCTACACTCATTCATTAATAATATCATTTTCTTGATGCCAGAAAAACTTTATGTAATTATAGACTGGAGAGCTAAAGGTGATCCCACACTTAAACCTACACCCATTAAGGCACTTGGGTTAACTGACCAAGCAAGTCTAGCCAGAGCTTCAGGGACACTGGCCTTGGTGTTTACAGGTTCCAGAGCATTCCAGAAGCCTCTTTAGTGTGTGCCCTCGGCTGGCCCACCAGCACACGACTCACTGTCCTACCTGTAAATGTCACCCAGATAGACAAGATGCAATACATTCCCTCCTTTCCTCCTTGAATTACTTGATTTCAAAAGAATCCATGAAACAAAGCAAGCTCTGAGGTTTCCCGGAAAACTTGGCATCGATTGCAACTATTTTTTTTTTTTTTTTAGTGTCCTTTATATCCTACTCAATAATCCCCACCAGTTGTGCATGCTTTTTTTGAGGTATTCTTAATGAAATAGTAATGATTTGCAACAGTCTTCAAGAAGCAGCACTCTAGGTTTTGCTCAAATGGTAGATAGGTTTTAAAAATAGCTCTTGAATTTTTGCAAGTGGAATGCCATGTGTGAGCTCCTGGGACCACATGTGTGCCACGTGTCACAAAACCCTTCACAAGTGTTACCTAATTAAGCCGCACGCTCTCTGACAGGTGGCAGGCTCCTTGGCGACTTGCAGGAAGAGGGAGCCACTGTGCATTCACCACCTGCTCAGAACAGCGTCTTTGTGTTTTGTTGGGTTTGTGCTGACTCAAGAGAGAATGACTCTTCTTTGATTGCAGTTGAAATAGTTATGATAACCCAAGATCTTCCCTGGGACAGAGGTAATTGTTAAATGAGGTTCATTACCACCCTTAGCAACTTTACATTTTTGCCAGATAAGAACAGTGATCGATAGCAGGATCAGAAAGGTGCAGGACAGACCAGTACTTGACTATAAACCTACCCACCTCCTGGGGTGGCCTAATGGCAGGGATTGACTGGAGAGGCTCAGCTTTTCACTAGGAAGTTCAAGTCTGGACAAGCAATGGTTCTTGGGGGTTCTCAAGACAGAGTAATGGGTTAGGGGGCAATGAGAGCTCATTCACTAGGCTAACTACGGAATGGGGCAAAACCCTGGACCTGGGCGAAGACCAGGGTTATTGTGTGGTTATCAGAACAAAGCCTTCGAATGAAGAAAAAACAAGCCAAAGCGCTTGGGTATTATAGGCTATGGAGGAGGGAAGGAGAAGAGGGACTAAGGAAGCTAAAGGGAGCCAGCCTGGTCATCAACCCAGGGTCGCTGACCAGAAGGATCAATAGACGTTAGCATAACAATTAAGAGTATGCACCCTGGAATCTATCAAATAGACCACACCTTGTAGCATGTGGTCTTGGGCAAGACACTTAATTTTTTGGAGCCTTGGTCTTCTTGTTGGTAAAATGGAAATTGTAAAATTTCCGACCTCATAAGGTTTTTGAGAAGATTTCATGAAGTAATATATGTCAAGTGCTCAGAAAGCTCTGTGGTGTCAGGTACCACTTGATAAACGTTGGCAGTGATGGCATCGAAACAATGATGATGATGATGATGATGATGATGATGATAATGATGATATTAATGATGATAATGAGTCTGAATGTACTACAAAAGTTCCCACTCCTTAATGTCAATACTAGGAATTAAAAATATAATAGAAATTTTAATTTCATTGATAAATGTCTCTTGATTTCCTACAATGTGTAAAGCTTTTAAAACTTCCAGACACCAAGTCATGGCTTTGAAAGCCTTCTTTGGTTTTGGTGCAACCAGTTGTTTTTTTCAACATCAATGAATCTTGCCTGGCGATTTGCTTTTTCTCATCTGTAACCTGTTCAGTCATTCTCATGTGCTGCATTGCTCATTCCAGCATTAAAACATTTTTGATGAAATGTGGGGATTTTATGCATTGCTCTGTGAATACTTTATGGCAAAGAACTGAAGAATCCTCTCATTTCCAAAGGTCATTTTCTCATTAGCATAATTATGCATTTTCTTGAGTTGTTAAGATCATGTGTCTGGGGATTAAAATTTGGGATATTCAAGGAGACTCTTCATAGCAACGTTCAACACTTTTTTTTTTTTTTTAACAAAGGTGAGCACTTTGATCCTTGGGTTCTCTTTATGTTAAGTTTGATGGAATGAATGAAAAATTCAAGTGTTAGTACTCTGAATTCACAAACACTGTTTTAGGGCTCCGTTAGGGAAAATGTGGGACTTAGAAGTGAGATCCTATCACTCTAGGGATTACATCTTTTTTTTTTTTTTTAACTGATCTGCCTGTACCATGCAAGACTCTTTATTGCATCAATACTCTTAAGTCAGAGGTTCCCAACCTTTTTGGTACTAGGAACTGGTGCTCTTATGAGAATCTAATGCCTGATGATGATCTGATATGGAGCAATGGGAGCGGCTGCAAATACAGATAAAGCTTCACTCGCTCACCCCCTACTGTGTGGCCCAGTTCTTAACAGGCCATGGACCGGTTCTGGTCCACGGTCCGGGGATTGCGGACCCCTGCTCTAAGTAACAGTCCTATCTCAGGTTCATGTCAGCCTTTTGGAGGGACACAGCCAGTCCTTCTATCCAGTTTCTCAGGCACATTAGTCATCCTATTCTCACTTACTGCTTTTATCTCTCTTGCTGCAGATACTAGCAAAAGGCCTGTCCATTGTTTTCAGCTTTTCAGGTCCGAATGTGTTTCCTGTTTGAACTCTTTCTGAGGTTTTTGTTTGCTTTTCCTCAGGGAAAAAATGCTATCTGCCAGAAGGAAATTGGCTTACTGTTTGTGTACATGCAAATTTATTTCAAATATAATATGCACAACCTTATATGAAATAACCATTTTCTAATTAACACCCTGGTGATTTTTAGGTGATTGTGGCTAGGTAAGATATGACAAATAAATACTTTTAATTGTTTCTTTCCATGCTACGGGAAAGGAAAATTTGACAGGGCAACTTAAAAAAATGAGAAAGTAAAAATTTCTCTGATGAAAGTTCTAAATTATTGATTTTCAGAATTTAATAATGTAATGCAATTGAAGAAATAAGGTACTGTGATGTGTGTCTGTTTGCTGAATAATACATCTTTAAATGACTAATGTTCCACAAAGATCTATTTGTAGAGAAGAACTTAGTCATTATGTGAGATTAAAAAAATTAACATAGATCTTCTAGGCCTTGGGTATTCTTCATCCCAGTTATGGTGTGGAATCTTGACGCTGTGCTGTGAGTATGTGTGAAGTTTGAACCAAATCTGACTTCAGGTCTATAGAAAGAAAAACATTAAAAAACATACATTTTAATTAAAAACAATTTTGTTTTACTTTCTGATTGTAATAGTAGTATATACATATTATAGAAAAATAGGAAAATACAAAAAAAAACCCCTAAAAATAAATTAATTATGTTTAAGCTCCCAGCCCCCACTTCCACCTCATATATAAAACCATGTATCATCACTTATTTCCTCCCAGGTTTTTGTCTGTACATATATATTTGTTCATCAGATATTGAAGTCCTACTAAGTGCCAGACATTCTGCTAGGCTTCTGGGGATACATCAGTGAATAAATTGTACAAAATTTTCTGCCCCAGTAGAGTTTGCATTCTATATATGTATATCCATAGACCCAGGTACACATTGGGATCAATGTATATATGGTGTGTATGCTAATATTTATTAAACTTCTATAAGGAACACTTCTCCCTTATTAAATATTCTTCAGTATAATGATTTTTAATGACATGCCCTTTTTAATATACCCTTTTGTCTTGTGAATATACCATAATTTATGTATTCCCCAACTCGAGCTATTTAGGTATTTTCCAGTTTTTTATTATTATAAAAATAAGTAACCATGAATATCTTCAGATGTACGTCTTCACCTTTATAATTTGTTATCTTCTTTAGGGTATATTGTTAGATTTGAGCTTAGCAGGTTGAAAATAGGAACATTTTAAAGATGGCAGAAACACTAGAAATATTGCATAGTTTCCACTTCCACTAGCAGCATATCTGTGCTCTTTTTTAAATTTTATACTTTCTAGTACTTAATATTAATAAGAAAAAGACAATTTTACCAGTTTGATGAAAAGTAATTTCATAGTGTTTTAAATTGTATTTTTTGAATGTTTCAAAGAACATACACATCTTTAAATCTTTATTTCTGTGTCTCATCTCTTAAAGTCATTTGCCCATTTTTCTATCTAAGTAGTATTTTTCTTATTTATTCATCACTATTCTTTATATATGGAGCCATTTAGTCCATTATCATGTACGTGGTCAATTTTTCCCTTCGTGGAGAATGTGTACTTTTCTCAATTTCTCCACCAACCAGAGTCTGAGAAAGGAAATGACAAGGCCCTTGTTTTGTGTGTGGATAAAAAGTTGGATTTTAAACCAGAATCTCTCTCCGCAACCATAGCATCAGTGGCTCAGTTGCTGTGCTCATAGTGCCTGCAAGCAGTAATGCCCAAAAATATATCCGTTCTGCAAACCTGGCAGCCTTTGAGGCTGCCAGAGCTACTTAGGGTACAGCATGGGGAGTGTGCTCAGTACTGGTTAAATGGTACTCCACCTTGTCTCTTGCACCTCTGCAGTGATCATTGTGCATAGGAATTTAATCGATTTCCAAAAAATGAGTGCTATCTATATGTACCTCAGGGTTAATGTAGTTAACACCTTTCTCTTGTAGAGAGAAAAAGTTGGGCCTCGTGGTTGTGGGTGAATAAATGATAAACGAGAGCCTAATAAACAGCTGCTGTTCTGAACAGGGTGGCAGATTTATGCTGAAACCAGAGTAAACTATACTACCAGGTAATAATTTTGAGCAATGAAGTAACATTTGCTACAGTAACTGTTAAAGAAACAGATAAATCACAGGAATTTCAACACGGCACTTTAGCCATTCAATAAATGAGTATTTTAAATTTCATTTGCTTTTGAACTAAATTCAATAATTTATAGAGTTAGAGTAGTCATTCAAAGATTAATGCTTAGAAGTAAGGAAAATCACTATACAAGAATAGAAACCTATTATTTATGTATATTACATTGGGGCTTAGTCTGCCTGTTGTTTTCATTATAAACCCGATTTTTCAAGCATTTATAATACAGCAGTAAAAAGTTTGCCCTGGGTGAAAATTTGGCATTTGCTCAACTTTCTTAGATTCCAATTTTTATTTTATTCTTTCTTTTTTTTTCTCAAATACTATGCCATCTATCCATGCATTTTTAAATGTTTTACATTATTGAGTAACACTATTAATTCAAAAATTTATTTATTTTTGAAGTAAAAGTTTGTGGCTGATGATTTCAGTATGCATGGGACTGTCATTGATTCTGAAGCTTTTAAAGATGATTTGAAAAATATGATTCAAAGCTTGAGAAAGAAGGGTAAGTTCATCGTCACAATAGCAACATTTGAATTTACAGCTGCAGACAACAATAATGATGCACTAAATGGTGACAAATGTGAGCCAGTCTATTAGAGGATTCATTAAAATTTTGCATCTCCAGTTTGGCCACATTGCATATTTTGTTAAACCCATATTCTGACACCCAATCTGCTTACTGATAAGTTCAGATTCTATTTATATGATAATATGGGAGCCTTTGGGTTTTTTTTCTGTTCTCTGTTATCTGTTTCTCTTACTTGACCATGAACTCGTGAAGGTCAGTGACTATCCTTTATACTCCCAGAACTCAGCATGTCAGTTAAGTATAGAGAAGACATTTAGGAAATACTGTTTAAACAACTGAATTCATGAATATTTGTTCAGTTACAGGATGTCACCAACTTCTGAAGGTTATCCATCCTAAAATCTTTAAATCATTGGGTTAGGCCTTACAGTTCATTTTGCCATTAAATATAATGTAAAAGATAAATTATCTCACAAAAGCTTATTTGATTTCCAGCAATAGAATCATAGTGGTCAGAGAGAGGTCTGAACCAGTTGCTGAAAGAACCCCCTCCCAGACAGCAGACGGTCCTGTGGTCCTGCTGGAATCCTCCAGTAATACGGATTTCACATATTTTAAATAACATCCCATTTTGGACACCTGGTTTTACTTGCTTTAAAAAAAGTAATTCTGAGCCAGTCTCTCTCTCTCTCTCTCTGTGTCTCTCTCTCTCTGTCTCTCTCTCTCTCTCTCTCTCTCTCACTCTCACTCTCACTCTCTCACTTTAAAATCATTAGTGTTGACCCATCTCCTTCTAGAGCACTGAAGACTGGGCTAGAGTTCGGGTGTAGCTCAGGACACATTAATTCTTTCAACCTCCAGACCACTGAATCCTAGACGAAAGGCAGCTCCCAGCAGCCTAGGGCAGCAGTTCTCAAAGTGCAGTTCCCCAGCCAGCAGCATCAGCATCACCTAGGTACTTGGTAGGCGTGCGTAATACCAGGGCCCACCCATGATGGACTGAATCTGTTGTAATGGAAACACTGGAGAAGGACCCAGCACTCTGTGTTGACTAAGTCTTCTGGGTGATTTCAATATACTGAGTTCGAGAACCACTTTTCTAGGCTTACTTGTTGTCTCGGGGTGGGATCTTAATACGTGATTCCCTTGGGCAGTGAGCACAGTGGTGGCATGTACGCTAGCAGTCAGCCTCTGCTATACATCATGGTCAAGGGGCCGTGGAGCTGTTAGAAACGTATGGTTCAAGGTTCAAGCATGAAGTCCAGGGCGGAGCCGTCAGACATGTGGTGGGCCACGGAGATGCTCTGGTTCAGTGTGGCCAAGCCAGCCTCAGCACGGACACTGGGCCCACAAGACTGCACATTAGAACTTTGTCAGTATTCTGTAACACCTGATTTGAAACATTGCCACTGGATTTGAATGAAATCTGTTACTTTTCCATTAGAAATTTCTCTGTGACATTAGTCGTGTAAAGTGCTGTTAGGTCGTCGAAATGTAACTTGCCATAAGTATTTCAGTGGTTATGAGAATGGCTAACACAGTCTTTAGTGGTTAGTTTTGTGAGTAACATTCCTTGTCAGTCATGGCCAACAAGAGTGTTGAGCTCATCACTAAAAGTCTTGATCTAGAATGGCTGATAGTCATTTCAAGTCTATAACCTAATATTTTTCAAGGTTATTTTCAAGTAAGCCCAAGGCTCTTTTTTAAAAATAATTAAAAATACTTTTTTGGAAGTTTTATACCAATTCAATAGGTAAGGTTATCACGAATACTGTGATTTTATTTTCTTTATGTATTATTTTAAACTGTAATAAATGTTTTTTCACCTCAAATTCCCCCTGTGTCCTCGGGGTGCAAGGTGTGGGGTGCTGCCAGGGTCTGGGTGGCTTCATGGGAAGCTGCTCCAGGCAGCTGTCTGGCCTCTGCTCCCTAGAAGGCTTTCACATGTTTGCTTTTTCCTTTTATTCTCTGAGTAAACAGCCTAGTTCCTCCCATTAATCCTGTTTATATGATCCTATTTCCAGACACCAAACTAGTGAAGGTTGTCCTGATTTCCATTATCCTCCAGAAAATGTGGCATCCAGAGCTGAGCGCAGCCCTCCAGATGTCATCTGCCTGGCGCCAGCACAGAAGGGCCTGTGACTTCTACATTAAGTGTAAATGAGTCCCGTAAGCGACTTTAGCAATCACTAGAATATAAACCCCACGAAGGCAGTGAATGGTTTTCACTGTTTGATCCTTGATGACTAAGAACAGAGCTTAGCATATGGTATGTGCTTAATAAATATTTTCTTTTTATTTTTTTATTTTTTGTGCCTACAGCACCTGGTCTTCCCTGGTGGTCTCCCATCCAAGTACTAACCAGACCTGACCCTGCTTAACTTCTGAGATCAGATGGGATTGGGCTTGTTCAAGGTAGCATGGCCATAGACTTAATAAATATTTTAAAATTAAGGAATGAGTAGATGAAAGAGGAGATGGGAGAAACAGAAAAGGAAACAAGGGTGAGTGGAGCCATTTAGTTGCTTCTTGTCACTTTTTTCTCCTGTTAATCAGTCCTAGTCAGCAAATGGTTATGCTCAGGAGAGCACTTGGTGAGTGTGGACCACTCCACACTCTCACAGCAGTGAGGTCGGCTGGACTTGATGGATGGTGACACCATCTACACTGGCCAGACGTCGTGTCCACTGCTGGGCAATGCAGAGGCCATTTGTATGTTACTGCCAATAAGCCAAGTCCTGCTAGTAAAACGAATTATGCAACTCATTATATGTTTTTAAGATAATTACAATGTCTTTACCGACCGTGTGCCTTTTAATCATTACATTTACATGTCATAACACTCTTGGGTTAGCTGTGTTTGTGGTAAAAGGTACATTCTCTCCAACCTGACTCATGTTACGGACATGATCTGTTGTCACATCAGGGTCTAGGTCTCATTTCTGTCTCTGTACAAGATGCTCGGTACCTGGTATGCTCTCAACATTGTTAAAGTTATAGCCTAAAAGGCCTGGGACATCGTTTCCTAGGACAGTGTAGAAATGAAAGAATCACACATGCTACCTTGTTGTTTGAAACAAGGCATGAGAGCGTGAAGCTTGACACTGTTAGATTCGAATGATCCCTGAATTCACCAGCTCCTGTTTTACTGACTCCCACGTGTTTTGCCACGTGGACAAGGGGAGAACGCCCCTTGTCAGCTCCTGCCCTGGATTCTCCCATGACTCCTTCCAGTAGGTAGGGCGTGTGTGCTTCGGGGATGTCCCCTATGAAGCTCCCTCAGTTTTCACTGGGGGATCTCAGGCCTGCCCTCAGTGTTGCTGAGTGTTAAAGTGTGTATGGGGCAAAAGGAGTTCTTTAGGGACTTGCTAATGACGTCCTCCAGGGTCATATAGAGACCTCTCTGCCAAAAGCCAGAGGAGAAAGTCTCACTCGCAGGAATAGTCCTGTTTCTGGTGAATACCTTGACACACAATGTCAGTCTTGTAACCGATCATGTTTCCTTCTTTGCTTTAAATGTGAACTAACCTAATTCCTGGAACAATTTTACTCTGCAATCTTGACCATCATCCCTGCTTTGTGTCATTTAAATTAGTTTTTTTTTTTAACTTTATCATGTAACATTGATAACTTAAGTTTTATAAACCATTTTAAATCATATTTTGAAACATGGTGAGGTCTATTAAATATGTAATGAATATTTGTAGAACATGGACCAAAGCAGCAAGAAGACTCAATTATTATGTTAGAGCCAAGGTGGAAATTGTCACTTTTCATTATTATCGATACTCCTAGATAGTCATTGATCTGTTAATTGTGGAGAGGTTTTTTAATGTTGCAGTTACTGGCTTAGTACTCAACTGTGAAAATTGTTTTTCTCTTAGAACTTTTCTTCTTTAATGTAGTGAGATATAGTATACTTTCCCATTCACTTTCACTCATTAGAAAACAATTTGTATGCCAGACCATGAGCTTATGGACCCAGAAAAATGACCAGCATTTCCTGTTTAATCTTTGAAGGATTTGGGTTAAACGAGACAGGAAAACGTAAAAAGGAGTAGTATTGGAGTTATAACACACAAGCTGCTGTAGATTTTCCCATAAAGGTGATTAAACACCACCAGATTTTCTTTTAAATTCTTAAAGATCTAAATTATAGATCTTTCTTTTTGGACATATTTGCTGAGTTACTTTTACTTAATAGTGTAACTGTGCAACCCAAAGTAAATATTAAACCATGAAAGTACATGTCCTAATTGGTGAAACTGCAAACAAAAATTATAGAAGAGTCAGCATTTCTGGCAAAGCGATCCCATTTAAACAAATCGAACCCATAGATACCCATTGAGCATTGCTCTTGAACAGAGAGCCTATGAAAGACTTTAGAAAATAATGTTCTTAAGAGAAGGAATGCCTCTTTAGAACTTCAAATGGTGCCTGGTAGGTACTGAGGGCTGAATAGTTTTTGTTGGGTTGTGTGTGTGTGTGTCTGTGGGTACAGTGAACCCCTGTTAAGAGGGCATTTACAGTTTGCTTGAAGGAATATGACAAATGAGTAGAAGAGTCATCCATAGGAGCACTTAACAGATAAACAATGTGGCTAGTTACTGTTGTTACAAACTCAAGCATATCTTACAGCACAGGTGGGTGGGGAAGGCTGAACAGGAGGTGGGTTTGGTGTTGGACCTAAAAGGATGAGTAGGGTTTGGATGGATGGGAGAAGAAAGACATTATAGGCAGCAAGATTGAAAAGGCAACAACAAGACAGCATGCACTAGGGGGCAGTGGGCCCATGATTCACTCCCTAAGAAGAGGTTTAGGATTGAGCCGGTTGATGGTAGGCCTTCTTCAGAAATGTGGACTCTATCCTGTCAGTATGTATTTGCACAATTTTGGAAGGGTCTGGAATAGAGAAATGACATAAAGTTGTGTACTTCTCAGACTGAAATGAGCATACACATCACCTGGGGATCTTTGTAAAATGCAGATTTTTATTTAACAGGTCTAGGGTGGGGCCCAAGGCTGCCTTTATAGCAAACCCTAAGTGATTCTAATATGCATGAGGCATAAACCACGCTTTAAATAGCAGGAAAGCAGAGTACTATTTCAAGAAGTTTTATTTGATACTAGTGATTGGATGGCCATGAAACTGCTTCATCACAGGGTTTTATAGTCAAAAAGGAACATAAAGTTAATCCAACGGTCCATTTCCCTTTTGTTGCCTTTGGAAAAGCCAAACCCAACAAAAGTGGGGTCTGAAGTCTCACTCTTACAGGAGTAGGATGGGAACTCAGTGCCCCTGGCTGGCAGTCAGTACCTGTCACTCCACTCTACAGTGGTGGCCGGGTACCTGTGAAGCAAAGGGCTACAAAGAAACTGATGTCTTTGGAAATGGGTTGGATGGATGCAGGAGAAATTGTGAAGGGAGAAGCTGTAGCTCCTGGTAGCTGATTTGGTGGAGAGTGAAACAATTCCTAAGAAAATGTTGAAATTTAAATCCTGTTCCACTAAACACATGCCCTATTGATCGGCCAGAATGGAGAAAGAGGACAAGAGGGGAACATACTTTGCCAACTGGGAGATACTTCAACTTTAGAGTCTTTGTAAAGTGGTAAATGTCACATGAGTTTTTAAATCTACCACCAGCAGCAACTTTCCCCAGCAATTTAGAGCTTGGTTCCCTCCGTTAATTGAACGCTTCAGTAATAGCATGTGGTGTTTTCCGTGCAGGCTGAAGACTGCTAAGCCTGCAGCCCTTGCGTTTTCCACCTCCCCCTTCCTGTTCTCGGGGATGCGGAGGAGAACTTGGCTAAGCTGAGCTGGTGGGTGCCTAATGTTCTCTGCTTTTGGAACAGGATTGGGGTTTATCTCCTGCTTTTCCAGCTGTCAAGTCCATTTGGCTTCAACTACTGGCAGCATTAACCGAGGGAGAGGTGTGGATTTCCACAAGAAGGTGGAAACAAAGCTGGAATAGAGATGAGGGCACGATATTTGTTTTCCAGGACCTTATTCTGCCCCGAGTGGATTTTTGACTCTGGAGTATTACACCATGGGTTGTTACACTTTGGAATGAAAATGTACTCATTTAGGGTCAGAGCCTTCATTTTATATTTGACCATGCCCTGTTACTGTGACTGTAGTTATGTGTGTGTGCACATACACAAGCAGGTGGAAGCACACATGTGTTCACATGCTTTGGTTTTGACAAACTTCTGATTTAATCTTGAAACACTTATTCTTTGCTTCTCCGTTAGACATAATAAACATTTAAGGAGTTATTGTTTCCAGAGATTGTGCAAGTTGACAAGAAGTGGATTGGTGCTTCTCTCTATTCCAGTAATTTTTTGTCATCTGATATCTTTAAAAAAAAAAAACAAAACAAAACTGTATGGTACTATAGACTCTTTAGCCAAAATAGGAATATGAGATGATTTCTAAAATCATCATGGACCTTCACTATTAATCATAAAATTTATACATAGTTTTCTGTGGTGCTAGTTGTTAAAAAATTTAACATCTTGAAGTATTTTCATATAGGGCAAGACCTCATTTGAGAAATTGTTCTTAATACTTCTTCAGTTTTTTAGGGTAATTATTGGGTACAACTAAAATTATTATGAAATTTAACTTTAGATGAAAGTAATACATGCTTGAAAAATATATTAGAAATTTAGAAATCTAGTGCCCTTCGCAGAAGTAAGCATAGGTGGATAAGAATGCTTTCAGATATTTTTCTCTGAAAAATTTATGTACATTTATGAACATAGGCATGTAGATAATTTAAAACCATATGTAGGATTGGAAGATTTTATTTTTAAACTGATCTCTCGTTGTTAGAAAAAAAATAATGAAGGTAATGTGAGACTACATGATTGTAAAAAAAAGTGCAGTGAGAATAGAAGCCTAGGTAACTGCTAGCATCTGGTGAGTATTTTCAGATCCTTTCCTCTGCGTGCACACATACACATGTGCACACAAGCTGGCCTATGTTTATATTTGAGTTTGGTTTTCACTGATATATTTTATTAAGTTAGGAACATTCCTTAAGTGTTTATAATTTACAAACTCACTAAGAGTTTGTAATGTTAATGATGTTTGTCATTCTTAACTAAGGTATCCAGATGTGGCTTAATGATGAAGAGTTTAATCTATAGATAAAACTTTATGCATCCACTTTCATTTTTAAATTTATTTTAAAATTTTTAAGTTATAAAACTCTAGCTTAAAATTATAAATTCAGCCACTAGTGTTTTGTGGCTCTTTGCACATTGAATAAACGTGGGCCAAATATTGAACATGGACCAAATTTTAGAGTTATTTCTCTCTGAATAGTGCTTAACACACTTCACAAAGGTGCTAAGTCAATGAGTGTATTATACTCAAAAAAGTATTAGGATGATATATTTATACTTGAGAAATAGTATTTTTCTAAAGAAGTCATTAGTTGTGTTCAATTTTGAATGCATTTTTGATGTTCTTTTGCAGCATTTAGTTGAAATATTTAAATTTGTTGAATATGATTCTTTTTTCCCCCGCGATGACCAAAGAAAGTCCAGTAGTGCTAGGAAAGAGTCAAATTCTTGATGACTGAGCCATTTGCTTAAGATTTAGGACATAAGAAACTCCAATAGTGAAGCCTCAATATAAAAATGTTGATAATTCATGATTTGGTATCTGGGATTTTCTTCAAAGTAAAATGGGATGGAGCTGAAGCATGGGTGAAAGTATACAAAAAACAAAATTAACCATGAGTAGATAATTTTTGAAGCTGGATAATACGAATTTGGGACTTTATTATATGGTTCTCTTTACTTTTGTATATTTGAGATTTTCTATAATAACACGTTTGAAATAAGAGAGAGAGAATAATTTTAGCTTACAACATTGTGCTAGGTTAAGGTTGAAATATATTGCCAAGATTAAGGTTGAAATATATTTCAAGAAAAACATTGCCAAGATTAAGGTTGAAATATATTGCCTCAACCTTTAAGTGATAGGTTAAGGTTGAAATATATTGCCAAGACATGCTACTTGAGTAAACTGTAAAAATCACCCCAAAAAATCGTTATGGACATTGTCATGAATAAATGGTCTCATCTCATTCTTCATTTTGAAAACTTACGTGAACGCCCATGTCCTTGTCAGCCAGTGTGGCAGACTGGTTTCCAAAGTGAGACCTCAGTATATCTCGCATCCCAGTGCTGTGCTCACTGTGGGACTTTGACACTCTTCCTACTGAGAGATGGGACCTGTGCACCCTCTTGCATCTGGGAGGGCTTGTGACTTCAGCAGAAGTGACACCACAGGAGGCTATGTTAAAAAAGGTAACAGGGCTTTTGCCTGGCTCTCTCGTTATGCTCTCTTGAAACTCAACCTCCCCAGTGAGGGGATCCAAGCAGCAACATGGGTGTTCCAGCTGAGAGGCCCAGCTTAGGTCCCAGCTGTTAGCCAGCCTCAGCCGGCAGACATGTGAGCGAGCAAGCTTTCCAATTATTATGGCCCCACCTAAATCAGCTCACCCCCATTCTTTGGATCTTCCCAGATGAGGCCGCAGACACTGGGGAGCAGAGACAAGCCTTTCTTGTTATCCCCTTTCTGAATTCTTATCCACTCAACCTGTGAACAATCATAAAATGCTTGTCAGTTTTGTGACTATTTGGGATGATTTGTACACAGCAGTAGTAATGGTCAGAATATGTTAAAAAGGGAGAGAAGAATCTTATTCCTCAGTGATCATCTCTTTTCATAACAGGCCTAAAAGATACACATATGTACTCAGTGACTTGTATGTTCATGAACATGATGACTTCTGGATCAGGTGTTGTATTGTGGACCAGCAGTTATTGCATGAATAAAGTAGTTTGTGGCTGGGCAGTCATATGACCCTCTTTACTTTTTACTCCTCCTCTCATTCACCAGGACTTCCTTCTCTTGGAGGGCTGGAACTTCAGAACCATGGCTTCCTGCCCCTCCCTCCATTACACTGGTTGAATCAGGAGCAGAAAAGGGTGTGTGTGACCTACTAGACCAGACAGGGAAGGAGGTGTTTAGGAGTCTTTCTCTATTCTGACCTGAATTCCTGCTTCTTTATTATGTAATCAACACCCTCTATTGCTTCAGGTAGTTGGTGCTCTTTCTGTGTGACTCCATCGTGGTTTTCCACTCTACTTTGTGCCATTTAAAAAAAAAAATCGAATTTGCTTTTTCGTGATAAACAGAATAAAAAGTTGTTCAGCACTTCCTCCGCATTTAGGCATGACAATTCTACCAAGATTCGTTTCATACTCTGCACACGGGTGTTTTGTCCAAGTGTATGTCAGACACCTGCCAGCGCTACATGTAATGTTCCATTTCTCAGGCTCGGTGGGTCCTGAAAAATGCAGGGTTTTGCTGTATTTATATTACACATTTGATATGTCTTAAATACTCATCATATTCATACATACGTGATAGTAGTCATTACTCTGCACTTTTGTCCTTGATATCATGTGACATTCCTCAGTGTCCTAATAATGGAATTTTGACCCAAAGGTCCATTCTGTTTTCCTTCCAGGTATCACATAGATCCTTAACTTAGTGGATAATTTTAGAAGCTTCTTCTCACTTGTGTAATGTTTTTACCTTCAGATGTGTTTTCTCTTAACAATGAAGGTAGTCTTTCCTTAAGAGATGAAGTTGATATTGGTTAAAACATTGCTTGGTGACATATTCTGGGGGGAGGGAGGAAACCCACCCTGGAAACATGACTGTACAAACTCCCCTGTTTAATTACATGTCTTGTTCCTGATAAAAACAGATGTTCGACATGGAAACATCAACTGGGTCTGTTATTTTAAAGGGATGAGTTTTAATACAGTATGCCCAAACCCCCCCACCTATTTCCTAAAATATAGCTAAATTGAAGTCAAACGGCTATTAAACTGACATGTGAAAATGAATTCTTTAGAGTGTTACTTCCTGATCATCAAACATTTAATAAAGTTGGTAACAAGCACATGCTTTGTGTGCAGGAACGGGTACATTTTGCCTGTTATCCCATAAATGTTACGCATATGGTATTGAGTGACAAATGATGGCACTCAATAAAAATTTTTATTGGAAAAAATGCTGGTAAAAATATACGATACTAGTAGAAAATTTCCTATCATGAATTATTACCTAGTGAGGTAGACACTTAGAGTTTGAAGAAAAGTTATGAATTGAGGAGGGGGAGAAAGATGAATCGGGGTTTTTTTTTTGGTGGGGGATGGTTATGGAAGTTGGGTGGACTGGAGTTGGGTCTCAAAGGGGCAAGTTCAGGAAAAATGTCAGAGGAACTAGTAGAGTACTGTTATCGCTCTGAGGCTCCCATGTTGACTCCTGAACAGGAAGACTTAATATGAAAAAATTGCAAACTTTACCTTTGCTTACCTTCTGCTGTTAAGTGTGTAAATTTCTCTGTGCAATGCTAAGTGGTCAGCTCCTGGGGCATCACGATTAGTCTACGTACCAGGGACCTCCTTCTGTTGAGTGCACCTGAGTCCAACATCATACCAATTGGAATTGGAATGTGACTCAAACATTTGGGTACATTGTTTTGTAAACACGGTGTATCAAGTTGGGGACAGAAATATAAGTTGGTCCTGTAATGAACTGAGCTAAGGTGTCAGTAAAAACCAGGCTGTTAACCAGACAGAAGTTCCATGGGGCTTTAGGCCACCGTGTTTTTTCATGGCAAATAAGGCCCTGGGACTAGGGATGCGAGGTGCTAGTCCATTACGACACTTTTTCAATCTTTTTTTTTCTTTTTTTTTGTCTAAAAGCATCCAGTTCTCAGGTTGACTCACCCCAGCACGTTCATTTTATAGTCTTTACTGGGTTCCTGTTATCTACTTCCATTTATGAATTTACTGTTACAATTATTTTAATATTTCATTGCTAAGTTTTTAAAATATTGGTCTAGTTTTATGATCCCGAAAGATAAAATAGGCACCTTTATAAGCTGAACAATTGGATGTCTAGCAAGTTAGAATTGGTAATTTGATCTGCTCCCGTTTCCTGAAGGTTAGCTGAGACTCACAAAACGATCTTTAAATAGTACATGTGCAGTCCTCAGGGGTGTAACAGCACAACAAGATAATTGGAAAACTCATAATCGATCAGATATTTCAGACTTGCATAATGTTAGTGATATTACTCCATCCTCTAAAACTGCCCATTGTCCTGCCTCTGACTTGGCGATCAGGTGCGGGGGCACCTCTGGACTGGGGACTATGCTCCACATTAGCACCCATTAGAGTTAGACTTTTTCCATTTATAAAAAATATAAGTGTGGTACTTGCTGCTCTTTTTACTAGCATAACCCTTATTTTCCCACAGAACATTTTCAAACTTCCGATAGTGCAAGTTCCTATTTTGCTGTCAAAGCTTATTTCAATATATTTCCCTTTTTTTCTTTCAAATGGTTCGTCTTTTAAACTGTAAAATGAGTTTTATAGTACGTGGCTTCATCTCTAAAGCTGTTTGATTCCCTTGCATCTTCTTTATGACTTAATGACTTTTCAGTGTATTCCTATCTTGCATTTATTTCATCTTTTAACTGGATGCTGAGAATTTTTTTAATTTCCATCTAGCCTAGTTCATTTGTATTATAAGGGCATGGTGATTCTTAGGGCTGCAAGATAATATCAAGTTAACTTTCCACTTTCCTGTAGGCACTTACAACTAGCCCTACGTTACTAAATACCCTGAATATCTTTAGAACTTTAAAATCAGATTGGACCTGAACACAAATGAGTCATTGTAAATTCTGTGTCCTAGTGACCATCTAATCGCATCTAGAGATTTATTTCACTATTAACCATCAGTATCCTTCAATCAGATTGTGCTTTTTCCTTCACAGTAGAATTGTCAGTAGTGTCAAGTAGTGAAGTTTGGAAAAAGGTTCAGTTTTAAGAGGCTAGACCAATTTTAGGATGCTAGAGCTCTCATTTTAAAAATACTTCAGTTTTTCCAGAAAATCTGTTTATCTCCACCATCTCCTCCCACTGTACCCTAGCATTTCCCAGATTCCCCCATCTCTTCTTACATATCTGTTTGTCTTTCTGGTGTGTGCCACGTTTGGAAGTCTCATTAAACCAGCATCTGTTCTGTTTTAGGAGAAACCCGATGCCAGCCCCACGTCACTTCAGCTGCGGTCCCAGATCGAAGTAAGCACAATGACTTTAATCATCTATTTTTGCTTCTGCCTTTTTTTCTTTTTTTTTTTTAAGTGATATTCTGTACAAATCAGATGAAGCCTGCTGCTCTGCCTATAATGACGCTGTGAATTTTCTCTTCTAGGAGTCGCTGGGTTTCTGTAGTGCCGTGTCAACACCAGAAGTGGAAAGAAAGTAAGTTTCCCTCCCTGTGTCCAGGATCTGAATTTCTAAGATGGTATCTTTTAGGTCCCTCCTGATGGAAGTCAGATGGGCGATCGTGTTGTGTGTTTCCTATGGGGCTCGGTGTCCTTTTCCGTACGTGTTGTTTATGTACATATTTGTAGATGAATAAGAGGTGTTTTTTTTTCCCAATTGTAATTCAATGGGTGATGCTTCACGATTCTGCGAAATGTTATCGATGCCATACTGCTTATTGTGAGTGAACCCTAAATAAATACCTGGAAGTGAGCATGGAGAACAGGAAAGGGTAGTTAAGTCAACCAAAGTCGGTTTTCTTCGACATTAGTTTTTGATACAGGATGAAAGTCATAAAGAAAGAGAGAACAAAAATAAAATAAATTTTAGAATAAAATAAAGATTAAGAAACCCATCCTCTGCTATTTGCTTTGGTGAGTGACCTAAAACAGGAATAAATGCTGGTGACAGAAGGTGGCAAATGCTTACTAACCTTTCTTGTTAAAAGTAAGAGTTTTGCTTCCTTGTCCTGACTTGGATCTTTTAATTTTTACTCTCATGGGAGATAATTCTATGTTATATCTTGTATTTCCAGTATTTCTTTTAGACAAATTTTAAAACAAAACAAAGACAAAAATGTTTTTTTCCCTCTAACCTTTCTTTTTTCTACTTTATTCCATTATAATTATGCCAGAATGTTCTCTTTATGATCTTCTGAGGTAAAGAAATTTTAAGAAAGTCCACCTATTGAAACAGACACTTCCTTTGGCACAGAGCCATTCGTACTGTTTCATGCCAAGAGCGGCACAGAAGTGGTTTAGGAATAAAGTATTTCTGGAATGAAAAGCACACATTGGGAGAGCGTGTGTGTGCTTCACAGCACAGCTCTGCCTAATCCATCCACGTGTGTGTGTGTGTGTTGCTGGCACAGAAGCATCTTCAGGGAGGGTGGGCAGCCTTGCCAAGGCTTCAGTTCTCCATCTAAGAGGTGAAGCAGATTGGGTTCAGGACTGAGGAATGTTGGGGGTGATGAGCAAAAGCAAACCAAGGCTGTTGTCCATTCAAGGTTAGAGGAGAAATGTGCAATTCATGTGACTTTTCTTTGTTTTAGTTACCTCTGCCCTCCCAGCAACTTAGTAATGTGGAGGCTGAAAGAGCCAGGAGATTTGACTTGACATTGATTTTGAAACTGGAGGTGCCATGGTGATGTTGAACTGAGCGTGGGCAGAAGTATTGGATGAGTGGGCTGTAGGTTCATCTGACCAAGTTTGCTACCTGTATGGAATGATTCAGGCTGAGAACTCAGGTGTCCTCTCTGAATCCTTCAGGAAACAACAAATGTTTGCTTTCCTCAGAGGAAATGACTCACCAAATTTGTGCTAATCTTAGGTTGGGCATTTCTTCCCTTCGGTTGTGGGTAGTCATTCTTTCCATGTTTATACCCTTCACTTAGTAAAATATGGCATGAATCTTGGGACCAAGAGAGAGACTGACAGCCTCCTCTGAGGATAAAAAAAAAATTGAAAACACACATACACAAAAGCTGTTAACAACCCCAACCTCTTCATTTGTAATTCTGCCATTTTGTTTCTTTTCTTTTATGGGGTTTACTTAAACTTAGGTGTTCTTAATTGTAAGTTCTAATACATTTTGTTCTTCATTTTTCCATTAGTAGTTTTTAAAAATTATAGAACTCCTTTTTTACTTTAAAAAACTTGAAAAAAAATTAATCTTACAGAAAAGTTGCAAGAATTGTGCAGTGAACTTCCATATAACTCTTACTTAGACTCACCAATTGGCACACTCTTTATCTCTCACCTCTTCTCTCTCTCTCTCACTCATATACTCTCACCAATTATTTTTTTTTTACTGAACTATTTGAGACTAAGTTCCAGAAATCATGACATTCACCCCTAAATACTTCAGTATATGCCTCCTAAGGACAAGGACATTCTTACAGAACCACCGTATAATTACCAACTAGAAGAATTTTAATACTAACTTTTTTAAATATATAGTTCATATGCAAGTTTCTCTGATTGTCCCAATAATGTCTCTTGTAGAACTCTTTCTTCAGTCCAACACCCAAAAATGTCATTTATTGCATTTACATGTCCTCTGTCTCTTGTCACATTTAATCTGAAAGGATTTCTTGACCTTTCTTTGTCTTTTATGATACTGGTATTTTTCCAGAGTGTAGTTTGTTTGTATTGTGAAATATTCCTCAGTATGGGTTTCTTTTTAAGATTTGGGTAATGTATTCTCATTCTCCTCAGTGCATTGCACTGTGATATCAGTTAATCCCATTACTGATGATATTTATTTCAATCATTTGATTAAGGTAGTGTCTGTCAGGTTTCTTCTGAAAATCTTCCCTTTGCAGTTAATAAATATTCTGTGGGTGGATCATCTGAGACTTTGTGTCTTATTCCACATCAAACTCTTGCCTAATGGTTTTAGATTCTTTTAATGATTCTTGCCTGAATCAGCTTTTACTGTGGCTTACAAAATGGTGATACTTGTTTTTAAATTGATCATTATGTTGGATTAAATCTTCCAGAGAGGTTAATCTAAAAAGATTGAGATTTCACTCTGGACAGGCTAGGTCACATTATAATCTGAGTAGGTTTGAGACCATATTTATATTGCATTCTTTTTATTTATGTAGTTGAAAATGCAAATACTTTGAAATGCAAAGTTCTGCTGTTCTTCAGATCAAATGCTTACTAGGACTTTGCAAGCCCTGGAGGGTGACCTGGCAAACCAGTTGGTTGTGTCTGGTTAGTTAGTGTCTGCCAAGCAAAATATTTTTCTGAGTCAGCAGTGTTGTTGTTTTATGAGCAGAAGTTTTCTTCTGCTTTTTATTCAAAAGGCAAAAAAATTCAGTAAACAAAAATGAACAATTCAAATTCCTACAGCCACCTGCCCTTAGAAGCAGAGTCTTTGATGGCAGTGGGCAGTGGTGGTCCAGTGGCTCCGGCCATTCAGACCTATGGTCCCCCTCGCCCCACCCCAGTAGTGTCAGGGGCCTGGACACAGCTTCCTCCTTCTCTTCAGTTAAAACCTGTTCAAAGGAAAGTATCAGGTGGTTTGATGAAGATAATGTCTGATTTCAAAAAAAAAAAAAAATACATCAGTGGTATTTAACATTTAGCCAGTTTAAAGTCTTAAGTTACGGGAATATAGCTCTGACCAGAAGTGATGGAGGAAGTGGGTCTTTCGTAGGGGACACAAGCAGTGAGAAGTCTTAATACACCTGATGTTATAGCTCCTGGATACCCTCCCAAATGGGGCTGCTGGGGCTCTATTTGGCCTGTAGCTTTGCCTGACCTGCATGACAGATAGATAGATGATAGATAGGTAGATAGGTAGGTAGATAGATAGATGATAGATAGATAGGTAGATAGATGATAGAAAGAAAGATAGAGACAGAACAGCCCTGACCCTTACCAGTTTAACACAAGCCCCATTCATCCTTATTTTCTTACAATCTGTCTGGTCTCTCCATTTGCTTTCACGGATAATATAATAAAGAAGACCAAAGGAGCTTTTCCTCTGAACCCCTTCTATTTATATCTATTTACGCTGGCTATTGATGTCTACTTTATGACACCAATCTTGGATTTGTCTCAAGTGGCTGAAAGGTGAACTTCAGTTAAATTTTTTGTTACAGTCTCAAGGATATCCAGAAAGCAGGGCTTGTTTTACTCAGAAATATCTTTATAACTGTATCTATTTGGAATGAGTTTAGCTATGAATAACGGAATACGTGACAAATAGTGGCATGAACAAGTCCGGCGGTCAGTAAATACATTCTTGTTGCATGGTTGGCACTGAGGCCTTCTGGAACCTAGACCGCCTTCTCTTTGGTTTTGTTTTTGTTTTGTCCTCTTGGTTTGAAGGTGGCCACTGCATCTTCTAGGTGGGAAGGAGAAACAGGATGAAGGAAAGGTAAAAGGACAAAAGGCACCAGGCACATTCTTTAAAAAGCTTTCCTAGAAATCAGTTCACCACATTCTACTCTATCCCACTCATTTTTTTTATGTAGCACCTGTCACTGTGCGTGGCTTTGCGTGCTGGGCACTGTTTTGGGTGCTAGGATATTGTGACAAACGAGCCACATGGAGGGAGATGGAATAGAAAGCACTTATATAATTTAAATGGTACTATGGAGAAAAATAAAGAAAGGGGACCCAGAATTGGGTACTTGGTGACCATACCTGTTAGGAAGTGTGGAGAGGTGAGTATATTTAGCTGAGCACATCTCTGCCCCAAGCACAATGGGCTTCTTAAGGAAGGAGGGAGAATAGACACTGAGTAGGAAACTAACAGTATTTTCCACAATTATTTAATCTTTTATTTTTATGTGTATACATGTAAAAACAGGGTTAATCTAAAAATTAGCTCGAAGCCTAACAAATAAGCTCTGCGTCAGGATTATTTAGGTTCATTACATTGGAGGAAGCCGACTGTAGGGGAGCCCATCCGATTATTCCTAGGCGTGCATCTAGACGGAAGTAGCCTTTATGGGTTTGGTTCATATGGACTGAAAATTGGAAAAGGCAGGGAACAGTAGATAATGTTTATTGAGTGGCTATTGTGGGCCAGGAACTGATCGAAGCATTTAACGTTGATTTTTTTTTAGTAGAACAACCCTGTGAGGTTCGGTATGATATCATTCCCATTTACAAAAGCAGAAACTGAGGCACAGAGAAGTTAATGAGTAGCCCAAGGCTGCACAGCTAATCAGTGACAGGGCCCAGATCTGATTCCAGTTGAGAACCTAAGCTCCTAACCACAAAAGTATAAATCCAAATATTTATCATCGTATTGCTTATGCAAATGGAAAAGTCAAAAGGCAATTTGAGTTCTTTAGCATTACATAAATAGAAGCAGTTAAAACCTACACTCCAGAAGTTCTCTTGGAAGTCAGGACAGATTTTACTCTCATCCAGGCCTAAGCCGGGTCTCAGTTATTTATTTATGGAGGCAGGAAGATCCAAAATAAATCTCCAAACTTCACCGTAGCCAGTATTTATAAGCTCTTTTCTGCTCAGTCTTTCACCTGCGTCGAACAGTCACTGATTTAAGTTTCACTTTTTTCATTACCTGTGACTACACTTGAACTATTTTACGGCGAAAGAGTCCACAAATATATGGCACGTTGGGAGAGGAAGATAAATAAAAGGAGGGAAAGCTGATCGAGCAGGGGTCTGGAGTTGAATAAAATGGGTGGAAGATGGTTGATGAACATCCTGGGCGAGCGTTCCCTGCACTTGGACCTCGCTTTGCTGTCTGATTTGTTTCCCCTGGCAAGCTGATGACTCTTCTGATGGTGTCAACTTTCCTTTTCTCCCCCTCGAAGGTCGGGGTTTTCACCTCCTCTTTCCTCTTAGACGTTAGGGCAGAGGCCCCTGCACGTGCTCATGTGTTCCAGTTCCTCTCTCTCCTCTGCTGCTCCCCAGATTGCTAGCCTCGCTCCCCGGCTTCTCCTTCCTCTTTGTCCTCTGTCTCACAGTCTGCCCTCTGCTTAGCAGTCCCTGCCTCATCCTTGACCTGCTTTCCGGGCAGGGCAAGGCTCCCCCCTGATTCTCAGATGGACCGTGGTATCCTACAGCGTGCTCCTTCCAGTGGGGTGTCTGTTTGCTGCTTTCTCACCGCCCTCCCCACCCTCCTTATCTGGGCAATGTCCACGAATCCTTAAAAATTCAGCTCTGCTCTTGGCTCCTTCCAGAATCTTCTCTAATCTGAAGAGTTGAGGTGAAGGTGCTACTGGGCGCCCCCACCACTGCTGCATTAGACTGTAGTTACAGGTGTGTGCATGCGTGCATGTGCGTGTGTGTGTGCGTGTGTGTGTGTGTGTGCGTGTGTGTGTGTGTGTGTGTGTGTGTGTGTGTAGTCACCTCCCACCCTGAACTCTGGATCTTCTACATAAAAGACTTTCAGTGATGGATAAACGAGTGTGTGGGTGAGTATGCACAGGCCCGTGTCATTCTTCTCCCCCCCATAAAAGTCTCGCCGTTCTCCCAAATCATAATTCTGTTTCTCTCCTCCCCCAGTTACTGAACTTTTCGCCTAAGCCCGACTCCTCTCCTTACTCCCTGCAGAAATGCTTTCTTCCCCAAGGTCCGTGATGCAGCAGTAGCCATCCCGGAGACCCCTCCCCGCTTGCAGATCCTTGCTGTGTTTGGCACTACTTACTTTCTCTTCAGTCACTCTTCTCTCTTTGCCTTTGGTGTCTGTGACATTGGGACTTCCAGTTTCTCCTCCTCACACTATGCCCACACCTCCAAGTTCCCTTTTTTCTGTCCACGCCTTACTGTGAGTGTTCCCCTGGGGCTTTTTATCGGGCCCACCAGCTCTTTCAAGACACATACACATGCCCTTGGCTTTCAACCGTTGTGTCTAGGCACCCACCTCAAATCTGTGTCTCCCCCACCCTCCATTTCCCAGTCTGGTGACTGCCCGTTACAGCCTCTTGTGTGATACCTGCTTGTCACTACTGCCGTCACCCAGCAAAACTCATCACCCCTTTATCCTTCGTTCCTTCTGTCTCTGACAACCTGTTCTTTGTCCATATACCCCACCCCCGTCTGTCCTAGGGGCCACTTCTCTGAGCTTCCCCCAGAGTTTACGTCAGATTATCTTTTGCTTTTTTGCATGTGTGACTCCAAAATCGCATTGACCAAGTCTTGTTGTTTTTACTTTTCTAAAGTCTCATTCGTTCCATCTTTTTCATCTTCACGACTTCAAGTGATACCTTCAATGCTGTTTTTCACGAACCAGAAAAGAGCATTCAGGAAATTACTCCCAGATTGGTTTTTCCAAAGTACAATTAGGCCACTCCGCAGGGAGGGAATGCCGATATCCTCTCCATGGCACCTGTTTCCACCTTGGTAATCTGAATACTTCCCACTCCCCACACCCATACAGCCCCCACCCATCTTCATCATCCTGTCTCCAAGTCTCCCAGTCATATGATCTACTGTTAGTGCCACTGAATTCTCTAATTTTTCAAATGCCTCCTGGGTTGTATAGAGTTCACACCTCAAAAGTATTTCCTCTTTTAAGTCCTATTTTAAGGACTGCTTCTCCTTGAATGCTTTCTCCTTGAATCCCTTTCCTGGCTGTATCCTTTTCATCTTTTGGAATCCAGTAGCATTTTGCATGGATCAATGTATCGTAATATACTGTAGCAGGTACCATCATCATCATCATCATTGCCAACAGCATAATATTGCCTATTAGGTTATTTTTGTATGTCGCACATTGTGCTAATCGCTTTTACTGTATTTTTTCATTTTTTTATGAACTCATCGAGGTATGTACTGTTTTTGAGAGCACAGGTGACATTTGAACAACATGGGTTTGAACCACATGGGTACATCTATAGTCAGATTTTTTTTCTTTAATAGATACACAGTCCTGTCTCCATGTTTCACACCCACAAATTCAACCAATTGCAGATCAAATACAAAATTTCGATCTGTGGCTGTGAATCCGCAGATGTGGAGGGCCAGCTGTACCATTGTTCTACACTGTTGTATCTAAGAGACCTGAGCATCTTTGGATTTTGGTATCTGCGGGGGCTAGGGAGTCCTGGGGGGTCCTGGACCAGTCTCCTTGCGGAGACCGAGGGACAACTATAGTTAGATTTTGGGGGAGTCAAAGTTATATGTGCGTTTTTGACTCTGTGAAGCTTGGCACCCCTAACCCTGTCATTGTCCAAGGGTCTGTCGGCTCTAATTAGCTTGCTAAAGACAAGAATCCTAATCTCCTCTGAGTGCATTGATAGTCTTGGGGTTAAAATGCCTTATCTTCAGAGAGATTCTGTGTTCAAATCCAGGCTTTTCCTTACCAGTTCTGCAACTCTTGGCAAGTTACTTGATTTTTGTGTCTATAGTTTCTACAACTGTGAAATGAGGGTGATCAACAGAGTATCTACCTCACTTAGTAAGGTATCTAACATCTAATAAGTGCCCCATAATCTTGTGTGATACCATTAGTTATGTTGTTTGGCCCAAGTTCATGTTCTTGTCCTTGGCTCTAGCCACTTTTGTGCTTCTAATCCCACCCAGCCCAGCCTTATCAAGAGCTCCTTGAGGTTGAGAGCTGGCTTGCTTCCTTTTTTTGGATTTTCTTCAGTGTTTAGAACAGTAGTTTGCATAGAGCAAGTGCCCATTAAGTATTTGCATGGAATTAATTGAATGTCCCCAGTTCTTCAAAATAATGTTAAAACTGGAAATAAGGTTAAAACTGAATCTTCCCAGGACTAGAATTACAGAAGACCTATCTGTTATCCAGCATGTGCCAGTTTGCTGTCTGCTTGTGAATATAGTTATTAAAAGGACACCTGTTAAAAACATTTTAAAAAATATGTAGTGAAAAGTAGCTTCCACAGTCCCCCAAATCTGATTCTGTTTTCTACAGTCTTCCTTAAGTATCCTCGGAGTTTTTATTTTTCCCTCTGCCATTAAATAGAAATAACAGACCACATAATATCTCCAGAGAAAGGTACAATATCGGAAAGCATACACATAGTTATATTAAAAATCCTTAAAACTCTTTTGACCTGTAAGTTTGTTGGGAAAGTACATCTATTTTACTTTATTTTTTGATAACAGATTTATTGAGATAATTCACGTACAATGCAACTCACCTATTAAAAGTATCCAATTCAGTAGTTTTTTAGAATATTCACAGAGTTTTGTGATTACCACCACAATCAAGTTTAGAGTATTTCTGTTAATTCAAAAAGAACTCTAATCATTATTGGCTGTCACCCTCAAAATTCTCCCAATTCTCTAAATAACTGCTGGTCAGCTTTCTATCTCTAAATTTGCGTATTCTGGACACCTCATAGAAATGGAGTCATGTGTGTCCAGTGAATAGCTCATTTTACCTAGCACGTTTTCAGGGTTTGGAAGTGTTCATTCCTTTTCGACGTATATATGTGCCACATGTTTATCTATTGTTTGATTGATGTAGATTTAAAGTTGTTTTAACTTTTCAGCTGTTAGGAATAATTTGGCCATGGACATTTGCATACGAGTTTTTGTATGGTCATCTGTTTTTATTTTCTAGCAACTTCATTGAGATATAGGGTATATACCATACAAGTCACCCGCTTAAACTGTGCGTGCAACTTTTAGATGTTTAGTATATTCACAGATGTGTCACCATCACCACAATCATTTCATAACTTTTTTTTGGGGGGGTTGGGTATCAATTTAGAACATTCTCATCACCTCAAAAAGGAAAAAGAAGCCCCATTACTTGTTAGCCATCACTTCTCTATCTCTGGATGACACCCCAACCCCAGGCAACCACTAACCTACTTTCTGTCTAGATTTGCCTGTTTTGGACACTTCATGTAAATAGAGGGAGAGTACATTTGTGGAAGGAACCTGTTACAGTTCCACTAAGAATGGAACTTTGAATCTAATTTTTGGTCACTCTGTATCCAGCCTCCTTGAGATATGTAAGAAGTTCTCCTTTTAGTAAGTTCCTTCCTAAGTGGGACCTCCTGGCTCTTCCTTTTCAAAAGCTCATTTCTCAGGACTGGACTTAAGAGGGGCTCAGGCATCTTTCCTTTATAGAAGCCCCAGACGACAGGGTTTGCCATCTTTGTGGCCATGTGGGCTCCTCCTCTGTGACCAGCTGGGGCTCTCTTTGCTCATCCTTTCTTGGAAGTGAGCACCAGAGGCCCACAGGCGGTGTGATCACGAGCCCTCCTTAGGAACAGACCAGATTCGGGGAGAACCGCTGATGAGGCCTATGCGTTTGCTAGGAAATCCAGGTCAAGCCATGTCCCTGGAGCTGAGACTAATGCATCCTGTTTCCACATCCTGTTTGTGGCCAGGCCGCGGGTGGGGAGGGGAACAGCAGGTTTTTCCCATGGGGAATGTGCACGTGTGCACTGGCGTGAGGAAGCCACGTGTAGGCGTGTCCTTTAGGGTAGTTCACAAGTTGGTTCGGCCTGGTTCAGGTGGATGTGTCCTCGCTGACTGTCCCCTGTCCTCCCAGGAAAGGGAGGTGGGTGTTTGTGCCTGTCAGAGTAGCACTACTCGGAGAAGCAGAGATGCCCGGGGCCCCCATCATCTGGCCCTTCAAGCTCACCAGGGTGGGAAAAAAAAGCAGAACAGCAAACTCAGGTTTCTAAAAGTAAATGGGCTGCACCAAGAGCCAGGCATTACTGTATGTATTATGCATTATTTTGCTTTAATCAGCTTACTGATAGCCATCTGCCAAGGCTGTGGGTACAAGGGCAAGGTCGCTGCTCTGGGGAGGCTGAAGCTTTCTGCACGCCCCCATCTGTAATTGATCTCCTGTGACACGTCACTTCTTCAGGCTCCAGCTCAGGTGTACAGTGATGAGTTTGAGCCAGGTGGTCTCCAGGGTTCCTTCCATCCTAAGCCACCTTTCGTTTTTCGACCCCCTCCAGCAGATGCCCCGCACCAGCCAGTTCTGTGTGGACCATCTGCATTTGCTACTGGGCTGTTGCTGGTGTCGCCTTTGGTGTTGGGCAGAGAACCCTTTAAGCTCTGCTAGTTGTGGGATTTAAATTCTCTAACCCTTAAAACAGGCCCAAGAAAAGCTCTTTCTGAGGGTCATCATGCAAAATACCTAGCGTGATGCTCACATTTCGCTTCTGTTCCCACTGCTCTGTAACAAGGGGCGCTGCCCATGGCTGTGGCCATGCGACCGCAGATTTCATTCTCAGTCTCATTAGATGGTGCCAAACACAGAGCTTGCTGATGACCACAGCCTCTTATAATACGTCATTCCCACCTGGGCTTTTCTTTCCTTTCTGTGCCCCAAAGAGGGGAGGCCAGGACACAGCCTCCATGTCCACAGAGGCCGCGTGATTGCAGCGAGCCGATGTGTGTGTTTGTGTGGGCCGATCTGCATCCGCGCACGTGTGTGTGTGTGTGTGTGTGTGTGTGTGTGTGTGTGTGTGTGCTGTGCCACGCAGCATATTTGAGGGGCTCAGCATTCTCGAGTGCCGGGGCTCGGGGCAGGTGCAGCTGTGCCAGAATTCAACCCCTCAGCTGTTCCCCACCGAAAACCCTGTTGCCCTTGACTCCGTCTGGTGAGCGAGACTCCAGCTGACCCAGCCCCAGCCAAGTCCACACGCCTGGGCCGCATCCTTCCTGAGCGACTGCTAGAGGCAGACACAACTGCCAGGAGGTATTCAGTATCAAACGTGGCTGCTGGTTATTCTCCCTCCTGCAGGGGAGGAATCAGAACACTGGGCCAGGGAGGACGATGGAGGTGAGGGGGAGGCTGTCACTAAATTAAATAACATTCCTGTCCAGGCAGGAACGAGGGAAGATCCACATCTACAAATTCCATGTACAATCCTCCTAAGAAAACTATAAAGTAAATAGCAGCATATAGTTAAGAAAACCGAAGTTTAGCAAGATGAAATGACTTAGCAAGACCGCTATCGCAACCTTGGGCGAGGCAGAGGTAGAATTCCAGCCTAGACCTGTTATTCTGCCGAGGCCAGGCCTTCTGTTGTAGACTCTACCACAAGGGCCCTATGAGGACCGAGTGCTTAGGAGAGACTGGTGATCAGCTAGGCAGCTGTGAAGTTGAATTGAATAAACCCTTTTTAAATTCCTGCTGTACGAATGAATATGCTAGACCCTGGAAAGGTGACTAGCGTAGGCCAGGTAGCTGGTTGTCCTCCTACAGCCTGAAGAAGGCATGCCACAGTGATGCAGTGCTGTGTCAATCAGTGCAGTCTCAGCCCTGGAGGAGTGTGGTGAGCCCCTGGAGGACAGGCACGGGGCCAGGGGCCACAGACATTCGGTATCAGTGAGGGTTCTGCAGGAGAAGCAGACATTAAAATGATGTTACTATAGCATTTTCGACCTTATGCATTTGTGGGAGCTGGTTCCGCAGCCCAGGTGAAGTGTCTGATGATGTGGCCTGAAGTCAACAAGACTGGCATTTAGGGCCAAAAATAACAAAAGACCCAGAAGTCTGGGGAGGAAGACAAACTGCCACCTTCAAGGATGGGTTGAAACCCATGTGATCTCTCACCACCTGCAAGCAGGCTCCCACCTTTAACGGGGAAAGGAGCCTGCAAAAGGGGCTGGGGTCCTTCCTTCCTCAGGAGCAGAACAGATCACAGGTCCAGGACTCGAAGAGTCCACGGAGGGGGCTCAGCAGGAACACGAGTACCGCAGGACCCACTGCTGCTCCCATGCCACCCCATGACCCAGGGGACATTCAATGACATGTGTCAGCTATGCATGACACTGACCTTGAAGCATAGAGAGGAACTGGCCACTGCTGCTGCACTTCTGCCCACTGCATCGCACACTGAGCTGGAACTGCAGAGCAGGGAATTCTGGGGAACACAGTCCAGCTAAGCTCAACCGGCCGGCGTCAGATCCGCCACAGGCTCCCAAAGGAGTGCAGACCGGAGGGATAGCGAGCAGTTTCTTAGGCACAAGCAGGGTGGAAGGCAATTCCAGGCAGGAGCAAGGTGTGCCGAGATATGCAGCTCCTCGGCCGTGGGCGTGTGGCTCATTGGAGCCCAAGGGCCAGCTCATTGGGGGCAGTGGGTTGTGTATGCTAGAACGGACCTTTGTCAGTGTGAGGAGGTGGGACTGGATGCTCACTCTCATCCCCTAAGGCAGGGAGACCCAGGGGAGAGGAGAGAGATCTTAAAAGTCCAAAACTTGTCGGAGCCTTTGTTATGCTTCCACTTTTAAAATTCTTTCATCCACTGATTCTTTCATCTGACCCTTAAGGAGTGTCTTTGTGTCAGGCACTAGGGGTGCATCCATGGTCGTCAGGACCAAACCTGGCCCCCTAGCCTCTTGTCTAAAGAGCTTTGTCCCAATGAGACCTTAGGATAACACTTGAAGAATATTGGCCGCTTGTATTTTTTTCTGAAGTCTTCGTACGGATTGAGGAGGTGTTGAAGTAGGCGGATGTAGAGGGATGAAGAAGGAAGGATGGGTGATGTGTTTCCCAGTCTCCAGTGGGCTAAATCGGTGCTTCCAGGCTCATCCATACATCAGACTGAGCTGGAGAATTTGACGAAAAGACAGACCTCGGGTTCTGCCCAGGTGCAGTGAGTGGGATTCTCCAGATGTGGGGCTCTGGAGCCTTGAACAAATTCCCCCAGGAGCTGCTTAACAGCCTGCTTGCTTTTATGAGACGCTGCCCTTACCTGGTTCTTGTCAGCTGGGTTGAGACTCTGCCTCTGCTCTGCATCTCAGTCACCAGTGGAGCTGGGGGCTGATGAGCTGATGATGCCTGTAGAGGTCATTCATGGTCACGGCGACTCTGACGGCACTGCCTGGCATCGAATCCTCTCCAGGAGGTGCTGGTGTATCACTCTGGAGAAAGCCACAGGATCAGAAGGGAGAAGGACGTGAAGCAATTAGAGAGCAAAGTGAGACCAGCCCGCGGGATTACAAAGTCCGGGGAGTTCTTGGTACAAAGGTGGAGGGGCACAGACGTGACCCAGGAGGTCGGAATGGTGATGGAGGCTAGCTAGACTTATCGTGGGGGTGGTTTCACAATGCAGAACGAACATGAAGCCGTGATGCTGTACACCTGAAACTAATGCACTGTTATCTGTCCATCATACCTCAGTAAAAGAGAGGTCTGATAAGAGGAACGCATGAACTCCCATGTTCACAGTGTTTGTGACATATAAAAAATTTATATCAGCTCTTTCTGAAGGAATTGAAAGTGAAAAAAAGCAAAAAAAAAAAAAACACAAGACGAAAGTGTCTGTGGCAGTGGTTTCTGGAAAGGGCTCAGGAGAAGGGCAGGCAGGTGGCTCCCACAGTCATGTCCAGGAGGGTGGTCGGTCACTGAGCCTCCGGCATGTCATTAGCCAGGCTGGGAAGGGACCCCTGTGCCTTAGCTCTTCCAGCTTTGGCCTTTCAGAGGTGGCTTCACTGACTCCTGCTTCCTCAGAGCGCCTGGCCGCCCCAGCCCCCACGTCCCTCCCCGGGGCTCCTCTGCACCCGGACAGCACAGCAGTGTGGCCAGCGTGGCTTGGGCTGTGGTGAATGGGGGCCGCTGTTTGTTTCCACTGAGAAAGTTCTGACCAGCTTCCAGAGCCATCGCCATGGAAACAGACCGCAAAGATCACTGAATGGAGCCTCTTTTCCTCCTGTCTCTCCCCTCTCCTTTTCCCCACCCTGAGGCTGAGACTGGTAGGGGCTGTTTGCAGCCTGGCTTTCTCTGCAGGCCCATGCCAATTTGATAAGAATATCAAAGGCCAGCTTTCCTGTCGGTGCCATCCTCCGCTGGGATAAATTACCCTGTCCCAGTCAGAGTGGCAGTCCATTTTCACACTATTCTTGCGCTGGGGCCTGCATCAGGGGGACTGATAACCAAATGGCCTTTGACAGGAAGAGTTCCCCCTTCCCGGGGGTCTAGCCAGCCTCAAATCGCAGCCACATTTCCGTGCAGAAACGCCTTTCTTAGACCATATTTATTACACATGCACAGTAAACGTTAAAGGGGAAGCAAAGGGAAGGAATCATTTTGCTCCATTTACAGAATAAGTAGCAGCCATTTGAAAATGTCGACCAAGCTGCTTACAGTTTTTTTTCCCCCCTCATGTTATAAAAACTAGCTTTTGTGGTAGAAACAGTGTACTAAAATCCTGTTTTATTTTGCTTTTGACAATTCAGTGATTTATAAGATATAAAGACCTAAATAAAATTTAAAGTTCACATACAGGCCATAAAAGGAAGACATTTAGTTTTTACTGGTTACACCAAACCCAGAATAAACAGGAGGAGTTCAAGGCCTTTTCCTTTTTTAACACCTTAATTTTCATGCCTGTGGAGGAAACCTCAAGGCAGCTTGAGCAGGCTGCTGCAAACCCCAGAGGCCACGTCACAAGCTTCAGCTGTACCTGCCGTGTTAGTAATGAGAGAAAATGCAGACTCTTTTGGCTTTGGCCTCACACCTTTGAGCCTGGCCAATGCAGTAAGGAATAAGACAGAAGCGAGGCCCTTGCCTTCATGCATCTGGTATTTTGGAGGGAAGAACAGTGGTCTTTGTGCCAAAAGAGCTGAGATGAAGCCCCAGCTCTGTGCTTTAGAATTGGACAAGTCACTTACACGAACAATCCAGGCCTCAGTCTCTTCATCTCTATAACGGGGCTGGTTCTTTTCAGGGTTTCTATGAGACTGAAGCACAATGAAATTTATATGAATGAGCTTGGTAAACCCAGGCCTAATGCTTTGTAGAAGTTGGTCATTTTCACTTCTTAAGCACTGAATCTGTTAGGTTTCTATTCGGTTACACGATAACCAAAACGTGCAGTGTCGAGGCAGATGGGGCATTTTTTGAAATATATATACACAGCAAGGAGTCTGGAGGTAGGTATTCCAAGGCTGGTACAGTTGCTCAAGGAACTATTTCCTCTCCTCCACCATCCTTAGTATGTGACTCTCTTCTTTATGAGAAAATGGTGACGACTTGGGCGTCATGCCCATGTTTCAGGCAGGACCAAGGGGAAGGGCAAAGGGCAGAAGACATGTGAACTGAGTCAGTCTTTTTCATTACGAAAACACTAGCTTTCCCAGAAATACCCCTCTGTAAAGTTCCAGTTGTATCTTCTCAGGCAGATGCTGACACCCAGCTTCCACTAGCTACAAGGGAGTGTGGGGGAGGTGAGTGTTTTAACAGGGTCCACTGCCACCCAAACACAATCAGGGTGCTTTTACTAAGAAAGGAGATGAGCATTGGTTTTTGGAGTTGGAGGCAACAGGCCTTGCCTGCTATAACCACTCATTCAACCATTCCTATCGTGCGGCGTGTTGGTAGAATCTCCCCAGTGGCATTGTCAGTGCCTGAAGGGTTTAGGCCACACGTACATGCCCTCAGCAGGCTGCTTAGGCCTTCATTATCTACACCAAAGCAAACGTGCCAAACAAGAAACCATCGTTGGTGGTTTTTATATGAGGCCTACCAGTGACTGATTTCTTTTTATATAAGCTTGCTTATAAAATAATATGACGTACCCTTTCGTCTGTTGTGAGGCTATTTGGAAGGTTAGTTACTCAGTCTGAAGGTGTCGGGAAGGCATTGGTAACTTCTCGGTGCCGAGATACATGCCAGCACGTTCACAGCTAACATCTGCGCAGCGAGTGTTTCTCAGCTTCTAAGGGCCTTCAGACTCACGGGTCCACACATGGAGGATATTACGTCCCAGATGGAAAAGAGGAGACTCCGGGAAAGGGTTTTGGAGACTTTGGAGGGTGACTGTATGCCTTCTCTACTGTGATTCTCCCTCTGGGACCAGAGCCCGTACCCACCCGTGTGTTCATCTCTGCGCTTCTGCACTTTGTAGTCATGGCCTGGGCAAAAGTGCGGCCCAGACTGCCAGGCCATGGGCCTTCATTGTGGAGAGATGGCTTAGGGCCACTTTTTTAGGCACAAAACTCTTAACCATCTGCCAGTGTCCTTCCTGTATCATTAATTTTCAGTGCAAGTTACCAGTTGGTGAATGAAAGGACACAAATCTCTTTCAATGCACCTTTGTGAAGCATTTTCAGATTCAACAGGGGTGGAGCCTGTTCTTGGCCTGGAGAACTTGTTGGCCACCCCCGAGCTGCCAGAGAACCAACCTCTTCCATGTTGAGGAACTGAGGTGTGTTTCGAGAAAAACTAAGACTTGACTCCACGGAGAGGGCTGATTGAGAGGGAAAAGTCAGCAATTGTAATCGCTGGCTTTTTGCTGCTGTTGCTTAGCGTGTGCAGGCGTGTTCTAAATAGCATGCAAGTCATAATTTACAGAAACCTCTAGAAAAGGTTCATGACTAGTATTGTTATTATCTCCATTTTGCATCACGGTAAACCGGCCTTCTGTGGGACTAAGTAACTTGTCCAAAGTTACAAGTCAGTAAATGGGAGAGAGCCAGGCTTTGAACCCAGGAGGTTGGGCTCCAGAACCCCCATTCAGAGCCATTTTGTTGGACAGCTTCCTGGGTAGCTGGATTGTGGGCCTTAGGAAAACATCTGAGATAATGTTATGTCTAGACACCAGCCAGCTGCCCATATCTCTCTCCGTGGACATCATATTCAATCATTGGGGTGTGTGTGTTTGTTTAATTCTAAGATAAACATGGATTGCTTTTGTAAAGTGCAGTTCAGAAGTGGGAGAGGAATCACTGTGTCCATCCTAACTATTTGAGGAAGTTAATGTGTTTTTGTTTTTTTGGTTTTGTTTTGTTTAAAAAAGGAGATGGACTTGATTTGCAACAGAAAGATTATGTTTAGATATCCACAACTTCCAAATACCTGATATAATTAGCAGGGGATTGAAGGCTAACAGAAGCGATTGTCGATTGTCCTTAGAAGTAAAGTTGGCTGTTTCTCCCTGTAGTTTTCTGAATAAGAGACTCCTTCTGGGACATCTTGTATGAAGGCACATACCCACTTATAGTGAGTGATGTTGATGACAATCATAAACCAATGATATTATAAAAGGGGGATGGGGGCAGAAAAGAGTTGAAAACGCCAAAACTCTTGGTTGGAAATTTTGAATTCTTTAAACGTCCTTTCGACATTTTGCAAGTGCGAGAACTTGATTTGCATGGAAGAAGGTCCTCTTTCAATCAGAATTAAAGATTGGATGTTATTCTCGTTTTGAGACAATATCCACACTTAAATGCCATTTCTTTTGGAGAGTTACCATTACACGATTGGTGGACCCCAGCCATTTCCTGTGTTCTGTGTCCACATTGAAAAGCTATTCACCATCAAGAAAAAATTATTTACCATACACAGTGTGTGCTGTAGACAATAAGCTAAATTAGTATAGTTCTTCCTGTTTAGGGAATATAATCAAATGAGAGTAATATTATGCTGAAAAATGGATAAAAACTTGAATTTTTTAATTTTGAAAAAAAAAAACATGAATTGCTTGTAAAAGTGCAAGTGAGAAGTGAAAGAGGAATTATTACGTCCATCCAAATTATTTGAAGGAAGTTAATATTTAAAAAAATAAACAGGAGAGGAGGAACCTTGACAATTCAGAAACTGCTGAAGTCTGGATTAGGTGACACACAGAGGCAATCAATGCTCCAATGCATAGTTATGAGAGAGGTCACATTTACCGAGACTTTACTGAGTGCCAGGCACTGTGCTAAGCTCTTTCCACGCATCGTCTCATGTCATTCTCCTAACAACCCATTAAGGTAGGTGCTGTTTTTATTATCATTATTTCACATGAGAAGAAAGTATGGCTTAGATTGGTGGCAGCTCTGTTACAGGTGTGCCTGATGCCTGAGTGTGTAAGCACTCGCCTGTACTGTATCTGGCCTTGGATTTGATACTTCAGACACCTAGGTGCCTTGATCATTTATGAAGGTGACCTTGCAACCAAAAAAAAAAAAAAAAAAAAGCCAGAAAGTATACAGCTTGGGAATAGACTGTAAAATGGAAGAAAAAGCCTCTAGGGGGATTGCTTTCACCAGAGTGACAAAATGTCACCAATGTTGTCATTGATACTAAATGTCCAGAGAGTTCTAACAATATGCCAGGTTTTTGGCAATAGAATTACTTTCAATCCCAGCCAGTGAGTTAGCAAAGCTAAATTCTGTCACATGCATGAATTCCAGCAGCTATTCGCTGAGAAAGGCCCAGTCTCTAGGGGAAAGCAAAAGAGCTGCATAGGGTACAGAATTTAAGGTGGCACCCCTTCTGGCCCTCGCCTGGCTGTAAGAGTGAGCACTCACACACTGTGGACTTTCTGTCTGCAGCAGCCTCACCCTGGTCCTGGCCCTGTGGCCGGAAAAGGGACTGACCTTTGAATTTTTATAGATAGTAGATAGTGTGCATGGAATTTTGTTTCATATTTATTTCTATTAAATAGAAGCAATATGACCCTGTGATGAAAAAAATATTTTTGCCATCCAAAGGATAATAAGAAATATCAAATTAAGGAATTACAAAATGATTTTTAATTAAATATGCAGAATATGAACGCTAGTTGTATTTATGTAAGTCATAAAGAAAAAGAAAATATTAACTACTGACATGCCCCTCAGTCTTTTTACCTTCCATCTCCCCCTATAAACACACAATTCAATAGCACAGATGTCTCAGTCCTTTTTCTACATCTTGAAAAAAAAAAAAACACTGCTGGCTTTGAGGCGGCCTTGGCAGGCCTGGGATGATGCAGGAAAAGACCCAGACACAGCAAAAGCCCTGATTCAAAATTCAGCAGGAAAGAAACGAATGGAGAATTGTATTTCCGGAGACTCCAGATAAAGAGCCTTAAAATTCTCTTAAGTATAGATTTTCCAGTAACGTATAACACATGTTTCTATCTCAGAAATTGGGTTATAAAAGTTTTTCTTATTGTTTTCCTGTTTGGCTTTAATGAAGTTTCTGGACTGTCCATCAAAACAAAAACATGAAGTCTATTTTAGGAATCCATTTGTGCTTAGGCTTTCGTTCTGCTTTCCTGGTGTGCCCAGACTTAAGTGTGTAACAATGAGATAGACTTGTCTTTGCCTGGAGGTACCTCAGACTATTTGTATATAAATAGACATAAGAAGAAAAATGAGTTTGAGCCAAATTATTTGGCCTCCTTTCCTTCAACGAGCAGACTAGAGGATCATGTAATTGCAACACAATCAAATCCTGAAAAGTGTTGTCGAAATACTTAGTTTTAATAAACCCATAGGCCATGTTCAAATTTAGTGTTGAAAATATGCTGTCTTCACAGTTCTTCTGGGTATCGTTCCAGCAATTTACGCAAGAACAGGGCCAATATAGAATATAATGTGAATATCTGTTACGCAAATAAGAAACAGTGTGCTGAAGTGGAGGAGACATTGAACTCTGGAGTCAGAGGTGTGGCTTCTAAACTGAGTTAAATCCTTGCCCAGCTCTGTGTCCTTGGCAAGTCATCACTCCCAGGTCTTTGGGATAATTCTGTTCTGTGTTGAGAGGGTCAATGTGAGGTCTTCTTTAAGAGGTGGAATTCTTTAGGGATGTGAAGAAGTTCGTGTTGAGCGCTGTTAGTTTCTCCCTCTGTGGGCTTCTCAGATTCTCCATTGTGAAGCAGTAGACTCAATAGAAGAGAAAATGAAGAAACCTAGAGTTCACCATATATAGCTTTATGATAGCCAACAATCTCCCTGATATCTCCACAGAGATCAGTCAACACCTCACACTTAACCCGACCAGTGCAGACCTCATGCTTCCCCCCTCTGCTCTTCCTTACCCAGTCTTCCCCATCTGGGGCCTGCCTGTCGTGTCAACTCATCATTTAGATCTCCACTCAACTGTCACCTCTTCAGGGAGGCCTTTTTTGTCCATCCCATTTAAAGTAACCCCCACTTATGGATCTGCACCCCCTCCCCACCTTGCTTCTCTCCCCCATTCTGTCTCCAAGAGAATAGGAATCTTACCCATCTCCTTTACCACTGTTCTCAGTGCCTCAGAGGATGCCAGGCTTATAATGGGGACTGAATTAACATTAATTGAATGATTGAATGGAAGGAAAGGAAGGAGGTAAGGAGAGAAAGAAGAAAAGGTTATAGCAAAAGAAAGGAAACAAAGGGAGGAAGCAACTTAATGTAGAATGTGCTGAAGACTAAGGCAGGCGAAAGAAGTTCTGGAGGTCGCTGTCTCTTGAATTGTTTTTTGATCTAATTAATTCTCATAAATCCCTTATGAATTTTCTTAAGTGAATTTGGCCTTCGGGGAGGGCTAAAGGAGTTTAGGGATCTTGAGACATGTGTACACTTAAGCAGTTTTGGGGTCTAATACTAGTAGTTAGTGATGAAAATGTTCAGAGACTTTAAATGCTGAACTTGATAACTATTAAATGTTTAAATAGATTTTCAAAGGGCGACAGAATGTTGTCATTGCTTCCCAGGCATTGAAATCCACGCTAGAATTCCCAACGTTTTTACCCTCTTGACAATGAAAGTGATAGATAGAAAAGGGCTGACAACCTGCTTCCAGAGCCATCGTCTTCAGGCCTGGGGCGTCTGGCTGAAAGAACGATGTATTACTAGGAGGCCTCTTTGGAACCGAGTTCTGAGCATTAATTTCTTCCACTAGGAGATCAGTAAATGACCCTTTCCACCTGCTGCCATCCAAATTTGGAATTTGGTTTCATCATTGGTTTTTGTTCCCGCTGGGTGAATTTTATCATCAGTCTCAAGGAGAAAGGAGATGGCATTTTGCATCGCTGCGCTCTCTGCCAGCTCCTGTTTGCTGGGACAATTCACTGCGTCCAAATTAAACTTCATACGGTGTCATTTTCAAACTGATGAGTAGGAGAGTCTCTCATGCCTTTGAAGCATCAGCTAGCTATTCTTCGGCCAGTATTTATTTAGATGGCAAACTTGTGAAATTTTGAAAATAAAATCCCCGTTGACCACAGCAAGATAAATAAAGAATCTACAGTACCATCTGGTGGCATTTTAGAGAAATGCAAGTGGTGTCTGGGAGAGGCTCTTAGGAAATGGAGAGAGCCAAAGTGCAAACCTGAGCAGAAATTATTCAAAATGTATGAAAATTTGAAGGAAGTAGATGAAAATAGTGAAAAATTATAAGCCCCAAGTATTTATATTTTGGAGAAGTGCTTAATTACTTGATCTGGGACTGTGTTCACGTGTGGGGTTATTTGGGTTTGTCTGTATCCGCAGTCAAACCAGCAGCCAGAGTGGGGCAGGGCTTGGGCCAAATCTGATGCCCAGACATGCTTCGATTGCCTTGGACACATTTTAAAAATCATTGAGTTATTTGCTGTCACTTAAAAATGTGGAGCATAGTGTGAGGAGGAGAAACTGGAAGCCTCAGTGTCACAGACACCAAAGGCAAAGAGAGAAGAGTGACTGAAGAGAAAGTAAGTAGTGCCAAACACAGCAAGGATCTGCAAGCGGGGAGGGGTCTCCGGGATGGCTACTGCTGCCTCACGGACCTTGGGGAAGAAAGCATTTCTGCAGGGAGTAAGGAGAGGAGTCGGGCTTAGGCGAAAAGTTCAGTAACTGGGGGAGGAGAGAAACAGAATTATGATTTGGGAGAACGGCGAGACTTTTATGGGGGGGAGAAGAATGACACGGGCCTGTGCATACTCACCCACACACTCGTTTATCCATCACTGAAAGTCTTTTATGTAGAAGATCCAGAGTTCAGGGTAGGAGGTGACTACACACACACACACACACGCACACACACGCGCGCACACACACACGCACATGCACGCATGCACACACCTGTAACTACAGTCTAATGCAGCAGTGGTGGGGGCGCCCAGTAGCACCTTCACCTCAACTCTTCAGATTAGAGAAGATTCTGGAAGGAGCCAAGAGCAGAGCTGAATTTTTAAGGATTCGTGGAAATTGCCCAGATAAGGAGGGTGGGGAGGGCGGTGAGAAAGCAGCAAACAGACACCCCACTGGAAGGAGCACGCCGTGGGATACCACGGTCCATCTGAGAATCAGGGGGAGCCTTGCCCTGCCCGGAAAGCAGGTCAAAGGATGAGGCAGGGACTGCTAAGCAGAGGGCAGACTGTGAGACAGAGGACAAAGAGGAAGGAGAAGCCGGGGAGCGAGGCAAGCAATCTGGGGAGCAGCAGAGGAGAGAGAGGAACTGGAACACATGAGCACGTGCAGGGGCCTCTGCCCTAACGTCTAAGAGGAAAGAGGAGGTGAAAACCCCGACCTTCGAGGGGGAGAAAAGGAAAGTCGACACCATCAGAAGAGTCATCGGCTTGCCAGGGGAAACAAATCAGACAGCAAAGCGAGGTCCAAGTGCAGGGAACGCTCGCCCAGGATGTTCATCAACCATCTTCCACCCATTTTATTCAACTCCAGACCCCTGCTCGATCAGCTTTCCCTCCTTTTATTTATCTTCCTCTCCCAACGTGCTATATATTTGTGGACTCTTTCGCCGTAAAATAGTTGCAGATGGAGCCTGCTTGTGAGCGAAGAGCAGGAGTTCAGGTCGTGCTGAGTTTGAAATGTCTCTTAGAGCCCCAGGGGAGATGTATGGGAGGCACCAGGTGTGAGTCTGCAGTTGGGAGAACATAAATTTTGAGGTCGCCGATGGAAAGATGGTGTCAACAGTTCGATGCCTTAACACACTGTATTTGGTTATAAAGAGAAATTTTAGGTGTGGCATTATGCACAGGACTTAAATGAGTACCACGGAAAACGATGTGGTCAACTTGCTGTCACCTGTGACGGTGTCGGGGCAGGGGCTCTGTTCTCTTCACTTTAGGAATGCCAAGGGCACGATCCATTCCCCCACGCAACGCTCACTTCGTCATAATAATGTTCATCTTTTGCTAAGTCCGGGGAAAAGCTCTGCTGACACGCTTCCTTTTTCCCCAAAATAAAAAACATGAAAAGATTGTGTCTCTTTTCTCTTCAGCCGCCAGGGAGCTCCGAGCTGGATTTGAAATTCAGCTATCCTATGTTAACCACTTGGGTCTCTAGAGCCTGCATGTTTGTATTTTTACTTTTCCTCACATTGACGTCCTACTTTTAGTCTTAGTTTTATTTTATTTTATTTTATTTTATTTTATTTTATTTTACCTTATTTTATTTTATTTTATTTTATCATACGTATTCTTTCTAGAGCCATCTCAAATCTATATGGAATATAGACAGAGAGCGTCAAATAAAGACAAATAAATGTAATTGAATAAAGTTGCTTTTTAATAACAACAAAACTCACTTTTAAGTAAAAAGGATATTGAAAATTTTTCTCTAAAGTAGTTTTCTATATGCATAGTCTTACAGCCCGACTTTCATTACAAAATTGAAAATGTGTTCCTCAAGGCAAAAGAAGTCTACTTCCAAAATGTTATAAACATCCCACTTTGAAATTGCAACAAATATGTAAATTCACATATTTTAAAGAAGATAAGTTATCATAAGATAGTGAGAATAACATGCAAAAAAGTCACAAGATACAGATGCAAAATAACTAGGAAAGAGAATAAATTTTCTCATTGGGACTGGAATTTACTGAAGCTGATTTACTGATTCTCAGACCTCAGTCGGCCTCAGAAGCCTTCGCTTTGCCACACACCTAGAAGCACCTGCTTCGTTAGTTTGTCGATATTGGTTCTCCAAATCCATGCCTCTTTTAGACTTTATTTAAAGAGGAAACAGTTTAAATAAGAGTAGGTGTGAATTCATAGGTTGGCTATTTTCTTAATGCACATGAAAACCAATTAATCAGCATTAAATTAAAAAACGATATGTTGTGTTCCCTTAAAAGTATCTTTTGCACCCCAGGATGCCCACACATGAGTAGCTCTCTACAGGGCTGCCCCCTGTCTTCAGGAGTAGCAGGTGAGCCTTGAAAACATCTAGGTAGGTTATCGTCATAATTAAAAATAAATTAATTAAAAATACATAAAGAAAGAAAACACCTAGGTAAGCGAGGCTGAGGGGAGATGGGAGCCTGGCATCAGTGGGACACTGATCCAGCAGAGAGAGGAAGTAAGGACACTTGCTGAAATGCACCTGACCAAGTCCTGTAGAGGAGTTTCCCAGTCAAAATTTCAAGAAAGGTCTCAAGAAAGCCAGCTAGGATGAGAAGACCCCTCTGCAAGGGGATCCCCAACCTCGTCTCACTTCTCTCCAGTTCTTATCCGTTAAGATGCTCCCCCGTTTGGGCCAGCTGTGGCCTTGACGTCGTCAGTTCCTAACAGTCCGTCTGCCACCTGGCTTTTCACGGTGGTTCTCAGCTGCGGTCCTTGGACCAGCAGCGTCGGCATCAGCATCACCTGGGAACTTCTTAGAAATGAGGATTCTTGGGCCCCAGCCCAGACCCACAACCTTCCAGGGAGTCTGATGATGCTCATGTCTGAGAACCACTATCCTCGAAGCCCCACTGCTGTGCGGTAAACCGAGGGCTGTCAGCCAGGACACCCGAGTTCTGCTCCCGGTCTGCGACCTCGCACCGAATCGCTCCGAGCCCCGGTTTCCCCATCTGCAGTGTAAGACAGGCCTGAGCCTGGGCAGAAGTTTCTAGCTCTGCTGACAGACACATCAGAACCACCCAGGCAGCTTTTCAAGTTCAGGTGCTGCCACACCAAAGAGCCCACACTTCACAAGTCCGTTTATATTAAGTTCTAGAGCAGGCAAAGACGGGCCTGTGACGGGAACAGTTAGAACAGGGGGTGCCCGGAAGAAAAGGGCGGATGGAGTGACTGGGAAGAAGCAGGAATGAATTTTCGGGGGTGAATTTTCTGTTCTGTCTTGATGGAATATGCGTCGCACGGGTACGTGCATTGGCCGGAACCTAGTGAAAGGGACATCTCAGTTTGGTGCATTTCATTCTGTGCCTTTTTACCTCAAGAGGAAAAAAAGGACTGGCGACAAATATCGGATTCGAGTCGATAATATTTATGCTGAAGTGCTTTGGGGTGGAATCCCCTGTTTTGAAACGCATCCAAAAATGAGACGGCTTGTCGGATGGACAGCGGGAGGGACAGCTGGATAGATTCGCGGTAAAATAAGTGTAATAAAATGTTAATTGGAGAATCTCGGTGCTGAGTGTGTTGGCATTTACTGTGAACTTTCCATTTTTCATTCAGGTTGAACATTTTTATAATGAAACGTGGGAGGGAATTTCGATGCTGGTAGCTTCTGCCCACATCTACGAAATCAGGATCTTTCCCGAATTAAAATTTTTACCACTGGAGGGAGATACTTTCCTTTCCCAAGGGTAACAGTCTTTAAGCCATTCCTGGACAGATCTGCTGGGAGAGGGGACACGTTGGGAGAGGGTTGGTCTTTATTCCTGCCAATGAATCTGTTGGTCCGGAATCTCCCTACAGGTAACTCACGGCATGTTGGGCACCTGGGCTCCGTTGCCATGGCTCCTGTGGTTCGAGCCGCTGCAGCTCCGCAGCTGCAGGCATCTGGTGCCCTGGCTCTGCCACCTGCTCATTTCCAGGTGCAGTTTGGGGGTGAGGGCCACGGAACTCCTACTTGCCGCAGCCACCGGGGGAGGTGCCACCCCACAGTCGCCTGGAGCTCCCACAGTGTTCAGACCCTACAGCTGAGCGTCACGCAGCGCTGTTCTCAGCACGCCCTGCTGGCCCTGCTCATTCGCTCACCCCAAAGGATCCAGCCTCCAGGTCATGGACCCTTTTTCTAGATCTGCGCGTTCTCTGCTCTGATTCAGCCCGCCTCCCCAGCTTCCATCCCTCTCGCCTTCTCTAACTGACACCAGCAGATCTGAGGCCTGCGACCCCCCTTTGGGGCTTGGCCCTCCATGGGTAGCCTCTCCCCCCTATTAGCTGGCTCACCGCACCCCACAAACTGCAGAATCTGATGCACGGCTGTCCCCTCCCTGCTTGCCATGGCTGTTTCTCCGATGTTTCTCTTCCTTTCTCAGTCAAAATCCAGCCACATCACCTGTTGTCCCGCTCGGTGACTGCCATCTGCTGGCCATCTGGTCAGGTCAGTCACTGATGATTTCCACCCCTGGCCCCCTGCTTCCTCCATCCTCCTGTCTTATGCTCAGTGGCCCACGGGGCTGGCCACTGATCTCTCACCATTTCACGTCCAGTGATCTTCCCACTGCTCCAACCCAGCCACCCCTTCCGACGGTCACACCTGGGACCCTGCCGTCCTCTAGGAAGCAGACCCAGCCCCCCACCCCCACTTGGTCCAGCACTTTCTCCGGCTTCTCCCACCGTTTCCTCGCGGAACCATTTACTCCCTTCTTTACTCATGTTCCTGATTTAGTCCACTCCCTCGCCTCTCTCCCCCTGTGAGCAAAGCCCGGTGTGGATGACACACACCGTGGCTCTGCCGTCCCCACACCTAGGCGGCTGAGCATCCCCGGGGAGAAGCACACGAGCAGCTCCACTCCCTTCACTTTCAATTCGTGATGACGAGCGTCAGATGGGTGGGCGCCCCGCGCTGCCCGCGAGCCCCCGGCTTCAGGCTCGCTCTCCCACTCTGAGCGACGATGACTTCACAGTCCTGTCCCTCCTCAAGCCCCCACGACACCGTCCCCCCGCCCCCCGTGCAGCAGAGGCCCACGTCTCTAATCGCACCCAGACGTTAGCAGCGAGCGCTTCCACCTTCCCCCGGCCATCTGCACCTCTTCCCTCCACGGCCACGGTCACGATGGAAGCACCGCGGAGCCAGCTGTGTCCCCCACCTCTGGGCCCACCCCTTCTTGCTGACTTGAGCTGTCACTCTTACGTGTTGCCCCATTTTCTAGTCACACCAGAAGCTTTCACTGGAGGGGGCCGGGCGGCCCTGGGGTCAGGGCCGAGATGAGGGGGGCCGACTGGGCAGGGGGGCCGACTGGGCGGGGCGCCCACCTGAGGTTGGCGAGGTGGGCGGGGCCGAGCGGCCGAGTGGGCGGGGCCGAGACGAGGAGAGCCGCCTGGGCGGGGCGCCGCCACCCGAGGCGCACCTGGCGGGGCCGCCAGCCTCCGCCCTTCCCCCGCCGGCGGGGACCCCCTGGTGACGCAGGCACCTAGACGCCGGGTCGACCAGGCGGCCGTCGTTCGGGCTACTGTTCTGTTTGGACGGGGTCCCCACAGGGGCAGGTCCTACAGCCCGGTCCTGTCCCGCACCGAGTTGGCACTAGTGACCTGCGCTCTTCGTGGACGAGCCCCCTCCACTCCCAGCCCTGCCCTTTGCCGACTGCCCTTTGCCCACGTCCTCCGATTGCATTGATTTCCCCGCTCGACCCCCCCCCCCGCCAACCCCAAAGAGCCGGGGGACCCCATGGCATGGGCTCTCATAGATGAAGGGGGGGCCTGCCTGCCACTTGCAGTTTGGGAAGCTCCTCATATACCAAAAAGTTATAAATGCCAGGATCTGCTTTACAGGAATGGGTCAGACGTGTTTAGACTTCTCATTGGGGACGCCCTTAAAACGCGGTGCAGGTGAACCGTGCTACCGTCCGCAGATCGGTACTAGATTCGGAAACCCACGCCGAGCTGAGGTGTTGTGGCGGTAACTGCCTTTCAGTCTGAGCAGTGCAGTGGCTCCTGACGCTCCCTGCCATTTCTCCACCCCAGCCCCAGCTGACCCTCAGGATCCAGAACAGGCTTCTTCCAGGGGGAATCGCCGTGGCGGAAGGCTTCATTCTGCTTTTCAGAAACGTCTATCTGGGTGCAATTGCATCTTTTATGGGCTATTAGGATCCGAGGCCTCTAAACTGCTTCTGTGATAAAGTTCACTAGGAAATGTACACAAAGAAAGCCCTGTGTGTGGCCTAGGTGGCAACTCAGAGTAGGAGATGCTGCTGGACTTGGAACAGAAGCAAACACTTGGACTCTGGAACAATGTTATCGGGTTTTGCAAGCCAGAAAACATGTGCTTGGGAAAGAAACAAAAGGTTACCCGTCCTTGGACATTGGGGGAAGTCACACATCAGTGCTGGGTTTCAGGCCATGGAAGCACTGCCTCCTGAACAGAGTTCTGGCGTTGAGCTCATAAGGCTTGCCAGTTGAGTCTCCTTTGCCACATTGAGACATACTCATGGCCTCCTAATTACCACTGTTATGTGTTAGGCTCTTCAAATATGTCTGTGGTTGTCACTTAAACTTGAAAATCACTGCCTTGACTTTGCAGATCACCTTTTAGAACTTCCCTCTGTGTCTTCTGATAAATGGGGTCATTTGACCTTAGCTGCCAGGCAGTCAACTGAGGAGCTGGAAAGAGGGCGGAGACTTAACCTTTAACAACTCACAGCTCAGTAGTGTGATTTAGAGCCAGAGAAGACAGATTAACCACCATAAAACCAGTAAGTATCTGAGATAGCTTGATCTATTTGATCGCCTAGGTTGGAATTTGATAGCAGGATCAGGTTCATAACTGTATGCAAATCTTCAGACAGATATTTGGCTATTCTACTCCTTGGAAGTCTTCGAAAATGGTCAGTTGTCAATCGGTACGGACAGTAAAAGGAATGCTAGTCAGCTACTCTCAAACACTCAAACACTCGATGCTTGCCACATGGATGCCTAGCAGATGTTTGTCGAACAAAAGTACAAGTGAGTATTGATTATCTGCTCTGTGCCAGGCACCCTGCTGGGGGCTGCAGGAGTTCAGAGTGAACTGGGCTCGACCCAAGCCTTTAACACGTGTGCAGGAGGTAGAATTTAAGGAGGATGGTCATGAAATCAGGGTGCAGGTAGTGCTCTCCAAAGGTCATTTACGTCAGGTTCTTTGAGTATGTTTGTGGGTTTCACGTGAACTTGGAAACCCAGTCTTAGTTGTTTTGAGACTTCACGATGCTCAGAGCAAAGGGAAGTGAATCCGGAGAAAGGAATGACTCAGGAAAAGTGAAAAACAGCCTCTCACTTGAACAATCCTCTACCTGCTGAGAAAGCCCTGTAGCTAATCTCCAGCTTCCCAGAACATGGGCCTGAAGAAGGGCTGGCTCTGCTGCCATGGATATGGGCACCACACCTCCCCAGGGGCAAGCAATCAAGGTTGTTTTCCTTTTCCAGCTCCTGCTCGAGTTTAAATAATCAAAATTCCTGTTTGTGTTAACAAAAATTGTAAGACACAATTGCAACTGATAATGTCAATAAGATTTCAAAAGCCCCACTCCAGCAGGCCCTTGTGTGGAGCTTGGTGGCTTCTTCTGAGCTTACTGTGGGGCCGGCTGAGGGGCTCTCTGACTTGATGTGTGCTCTGGGATGTCCATGAGAATTGTGCTGTTTTGTAACCAAAGAAGCTCCTGCTGGTAATAGTAGTTTAGGACAAATTCCTATTTAACTTGTCCTTTGAGTTTTAAATTTATAAATATATATATATTTATATATTTATATTTTTATATTTATTTCTATACATTCTATTTGGTTCTTTTTTAACTATCAGTTTTTTTTTTTAAATCTTGATTGATATATACTTTACATAACATACAATGCACCCATTGAAAGTGTACAATTTAAGTTTTTAGTTTATTCATAGAGTTGTGTAACCATCACCACAATCAATTTTAGGACATTTTCCCCACCCCAAAATGAAATCCTGTCCCCATTAGCATTTGTTCCCCATTTTTCTTCAACCCTTTCCTCTCCTCCTATAAAACCGTGAAATCTACTTTCTGTCTGTGTGGATCTGCCTATTCTGATCATTTCATACAACTGGAGTCATATAAATGTGGTCATATAAATGTGGGGGCCGGCACCGAGATGAGGAGGGCCGACTGGGCGGGGCACCCAGCTGAGGTTGGCGAGGTGTCACTTAAAAATGTGGAGCTTTCGTTGAAAAGATGCAGGTTTCGGCTTTTTTTTTTTTAACATTGGAAGGTGTAGCAAGACAGACAGTGCCAGCAACTGACAGAGGAGCTGCAGACTGGCTGTCCCCTCTGTTTGGGGCATCTGACCCCTGTTGTTTGGGGAACCTCACTCCCTTTATTTCTCCTACAGCTGACCACTTCACTCACCTTCTGGCTTGAGTGACATTGGTGGTGCCAGGTCTATATGTTATCATTACTATTTGCCTTCTCTTTCCCACTTACACAAGAGACTTCTCAATGACAGTAACTTAACCTAATAGTTAATAGTTCACATCCATGGCAGGTGCTTCAGTGATCACCTGGTGAAGCCCCTCCTCCCTTCGTTTAATATAGGTCTTACCCTGGACTGAGGCTTTAAAGCTGACAAAGGGTTCATGAGTTTGTTTTTAGAAAGGTAGCTGATGGCTATGAAAGGCCTATAAAAATTTCCTTGGTTCTGCTAAGTCACATCAGTGCTGGGTCTACCCTGCGAGGGGGGTGGTCAGTTGTCCTGTGAAGGCAGAGCTCCCTAGTAATTATGCTTTTTCTTTTTTCTAGGAACCCTCTTCATAAGTCAAACTCGGAAGACGGCTCCGTAGGTCAGTACCACTTTCCTTGATTTAACTACTTAATTAAATTAATACTTTACAGAATGCATAAACATACAAAAATACAAAAACCGTAAAGGAGACTTATACCTTCAAATAAACACTGTTAAGATGTTGATGTGCAGCTTTCTTCTCTTTTTTTTTTCTGTATTGTGTGGATTTAAAAAAATAATAGCAGGGTTCATAGTCCATATACTATTTTATATATTTTTTTCAATTGAGTATGTCCTGAGCATTTTCCCACATGATTAAGTATTCTTTATAGTAAAATTCTTACGTCTGCATAATATATTGTTCATTTTGGGTGTGCCATAATTTAATCAAACAGTCGCTTCTTTTTCTGAACATTTATTTCCAGTTTTTTCTCTATCACAGAGAAATGATGCCATAGTGAAAATTCTTGAGCCTACCCCTGATCATTTTCTTAATAAATCCTTCTATTTGGAAGTTTTGATTCAGTGATTGTGTCCCTTGAAGGTGCTATAATTTTCACATTTTCCTGATTGTGGAATCCACTCTTGATTTAGTACTTTTCTGTTTGGTTCAGAGGGAGCCTGGCAAAGTAATTGGTATTTAGGAGTGTAAGTGCTCAAAGCAGGCTTCGATTTGGATTTGAATCATGACTCTGCTGATGTAATAGTTATGACCATGGGCAAGTCACCTAAGGTTTGGTTTTGTCATCCCCTAAATGGGAGCAAGAATACTTTATATGTTCAGTGTAAGTATGAGTTGAGATATGCCATTCGATAGCAAGGTGCCTGCGTGTAGTAGGTGCTAAATAAATGTTAGCTATTATCATTTGTGTTTTAAGCTGCACCTCCCTTTTAGAACATTAAAATGGGAGAAGGGAGAGTGTAGCTTATAGTCCAAGGAATACATAATATGCCCAGATTGTCCTAAAGAAAGGCTGGATGAGCAATAACCCTTTAACCTTTCATGGCTGATATTTGCTGTAGTGTTTAACCCAAAGGCAGCAGACACTATCAGACTTGCCTTCAAGGTTCTGATACATAGGCAGTCTCAGGCTAGTGTCTCTGGTTCCATTCTCATAGCTCAGGGGCTTGTCACAACTTAAATGAGGGCATCCCGTTTTGACAGATGCTGCCCTTTCTAGCATGGGTTTCCACATGTCTGTTTTGTGCAGCATTGCCTGGCACCGCCAGTCTAGACTGTGCACACAAACAGTGCCCACTCTGCTGGGCCCTGTTTCCACAAGCCGTGGGGCAGCCAGACACCAAGCAGTGGCGAAGCTGCTGCTCTGAGTGGCCATGTCTACGTGAGAGCAGATACCTGTGCTGCTGCTTCATTTTATTTAAAAGACGACTCTACCCTTCCATTTTACTTACTCGCCCCCTTTGCCTTTACTTTTTAAAAAGGTATTACATATGATTAATGATCAGAACCCTGCCAGATAATAAAACTCTCTCTAGCTATGACGAGAATTTTTCACTTAAAACTCACCTAGAACAGTTTGAGAAGGATGGGAAGGAGAGGGATGCATTTGGGTGATGTTACAGCAGCATGGCAGTCTGCTTTTCCTGTCATTGTCCCTTGGGTAAGGTATAGGTAGGTCATCAGGTGGCCTGAATGCCAGAGAGGTGGGAGTCACGCCCCATCTATGCCACAGCTAGACCCTTGCAAGCTCCACACCTTTGAGAAATGGTTTCATGACAGACATGAAACCAGCCCTGGGGACCACTGTGCACAGGACACGCCAGCCGTTCTGTCCTCTTCATTAAATCTTGGGTAAAGGCAATAAATCAAGGGTTAGAGCGGCAGTAAGAATGACGACAAAACAAAGTTAACTTCTTAAAGTACTCTGTTCGTGGTTTAGTTAAAATAATTGGGACTGAGAGCAAAAGGGGGAAATCCGCCACAAGACAAGGCAGAATCCGACATAACTAGCTAAACAAACATCAAAAAGAATTTAAGAATGCATGCTTTGCCTGCCTTTTTGATGTTTCCTTGTTTTTTCATCTTATCCCTACTGCACCATTTTTGGCTACTAGGAAATTTGCATTTCTTTTAAACAACTTTATAGGCATTTCCAAGTCTTTCACAAACTGAAAGAGAAAAGATGTGTGTGTGTGCACGTGTGTGTCCGTGTGCGTGCGTGTACGTGCGTGTTTTGTGAAATCAAAGTATTCTTATAAGCTTTGAATTATAAGGAAGAGGCTACTTTTGTTCTTAATGAATTTATTGCTTGTGTCTTTTTTATTTTGAAGGAAAAGTAGATTGGAAGAAGAAAAATAAGTATTTCTGGCAGAACTTCCGAAAGAACCAGAAAGGAATAATGAGGCAGACTTCAAAAGGTACTGAAACACAGCTGATGGACAGTAGGCCCTTTTAGTTCTCAAATGTTAAGAAATCTGTGCCTTTAATCTCAGTGGATGTTGCAAGTTCGGATAACTCCTTGCATGTGCCCATAGAATGTTCAGCATTTCTGACATTCCTGTCATTACTTTAAAACTTCATCCCAGTGGGAATTTTTTGTTTTTTAATCAAAGAAAACAAAATGGGAAGAGTTGGCCGGCTTTTCAGAGATCTGCCAACGAAGACCACATCTTCAATTTTCTTCATCATAGACTTCAGGAAGACCTTTACTTGCCAGAATTTCCCCTAAAAGGGCTTACCAGTTGTTGATTTTGGACCCTTCCCACTTTCCCGCCACTTGGGTCCTCTTGACACTTGTCTGTGGCAGGGACAGCAACGGGATTGTTGTCCCTGGAAACACCCTAGGGGTCTGACATCATGGGAGTTTGCCTGGGCTGCTTTGCAAAGGGAGTCCTGCCCTCCTCTGGGCTGTGTCTTTGTTGTTGTTTATATAGTAAGTAAACATGTCATCCTTTTGAGGCCCAGTTACGTAATTTCTGCCTCCCTAGTATTGAGAGAGGAAATGGAAACAAAGCCACTTCCAGAATCTGGTCCACTGACTGAGGTGATCGTCAGGTGAAAATTTTTAGTTGCTCACCAATGACACAACTTGATTTCTCTTCAAGTCGTAGCCTCCTACCCTGTCCAGAGAGCTTCTCCAGTTATTTATATACATGGGCATGGTGAAAGTGGACACATACACCCATAGCGCACCTGGGTTCTTTGGCAACGTTTGGTGGGGCTATTTTTTTCAGTTGTCCTGCTGGAAGGGAGTTATTCTTAAATAGCCCCACGTTTCCTTTTTGGTACACACCCAGGATCACTTGCAATTTAAAGTTACACCTTGAATTCTAACAGAGTCTTTTTTTAGGAAGAAAAGAAAGGAGAAAGAGAGTAAGAGAGAAGGGGATAGAGGGATGCAGGGACGAAGCCTACAGCTCATGTGGGTCAATTTTAAAACTTAACCCACTCGGTGTTTCCTGCTCCACCACTAGAGTTGACAAAGACAGTAAATTGAGTCAAGCGAGCAGGCTTTCCCCTGCCCTAGCACACTCCTTTATTCTTCCTGTGCTAGGAGGGGAGTGGTGAAGGGGACTCGAGTGATAGTCCCAGACTGATTGGTTGCAGAATGGAAATGGGAGGGAGAAACACGGGGGAACGTAAATCCCAAGGTAGATCCTGACTGGAAGGTGTCCCTGCACGTGTTGTAGCCGGCCTCTTCTACTCTGTGCCCTTACCCCCCAAGGGTAAATTAAGCCACAACTGAGCATCCTGATGATACCAAAGCCAGTAAGGTATAGATGGGAAAGACAGAGCAGAAGGAGGAGGTCACAGGACTGGAACAAGGGCTTATTCCCAGGGTGCGTATGACATCCCTCTTTCCCCGACATATCTTTCTCCACACGCTGACCAGAGGCTCACAGGCTAATGCAGCTCCACGTGTATTAGAGGTGACTGCAGTCTGTCTGCTTTTAGAGAAACGTAATGGGGATTCTACTTCCCTCCGCAGTTCTGGTTGCCTCAGTTTCAGGTTGGAAGTTGACTTCCCCATCACAACCTGGGAACATTTGTGACGGTGATGCATTCTGATGTAAACACATTTAGTGCCTTCCTTCCAGTGAGCTCACAAGGCTTGGTGTCTGTGATCGTACCTCTTTGCCCTTATCCTCTGAGGGACAATAGCAGTTAGACAGCTTGGTAGGAATCTAGGGTTTCCCTAGGCTGCAGGTTGTATGGTGCAGCTGACTCTGCCACGTTACCTTTCTCTGTCATGGCAGAGGGCTCCCTCTCCCTCATCACAAAAGTGTTTTCTTCTTATTCATATTCATAATGCAAGGACATAAGGACCCTCAGCCGAGGAGCCTAAGGAATGCTTGTCTGCTCTAGCTGGATTTTTTAATTAGGTCTGTGCCCCACCTCTCACTGGCTGTCTGCTTTCTTCCAAAACCCCTCCACTAGATCCTCCACCACAAAAGCTCAGCTTTTAGAGGATTTGCTTTTCCACTGGTAACATCCATAGCTGTGCTTGGTGCCTGTTTCCCAGAGCTGGGTTCACTGGCTTCCAACAAAAGCGGCCGATACGGCCCCTGCTGCTCTGTTGATGACGCACAGCAGGGATGGTGCCCCGAATCACATCCGTCTGTTGACCTAGATGATGACCTTTCAAGATTGGCATTCTGCTTCATCTTTCTTGTCTTCATTCCTCTTCTTATCTTCGATCTCTAGGAGAAGATGTGGGCTATGTGGCAAGCGAGATAACAATGAGCGATGAGGAACGGATTCAGCTGATGATGATGGTCAAGGAGAAGATGATCACCATTGAAGAGGCACTTGCTAGGGTAAGAGGGAGGATATTTGGGTTACATTTGTAAGTACTTGACCTCCTTCCATTTAAAAATGTCTGGCCTAAACATTTGTGTCCCTCCTGCCAAATTCATGTTAAATCCTAATGCTCAATGGGATATTATCTGGAGGTGAGGTCTTTGGGATGTGATTAGGTCACCAGAGTGGAGTCCTCATGAATGGGATGAAAGATATTATCATGAAAGAGGCCCCAAAGTACTCCCTCTACCCCTTCTATCATGTAAGGACACATGGCAAGAAGACGGCTGTCTAGGAACCAGGAAGCAAGTCCTTACCAGACACTAAATCTGCCAGTACCTTGATCTTGAGTGTCCCAGCCTCAGGAACTGAGAAATTTCTGTCATTTTATAAGCCACCAGGTTTATGGTAATTTGTTATAGCAGCTTAAAGAACTAAGATTAGGAGCCTCAAAGGGTATAGGAATATATTACTCGGAATGGTATTTTGATGCTACTTTTGGTGGTCACCAGGTACCCATGTTATCAGATAAAAATATTGATTCCATTCTGTTTACTTAATAAAAGCATTTCATGATGTGAGGTGAAATTTCCATATTCACTGAACATACAAATGAATGAATGGCAAAAATATTTGAGCTTGGACCAGTTTAATGAAGAAAACAAAAGTTCACAAGCCTTCTAAAAAGATTGATAAGAATGTAATTAATGATAAAAATTAAATAAAGCTAAATAAAATTATATATGTCACAATCATTATGAACATCAGTTATATAAGATACTTCCACAAACTAAATTTTGAATACTCTAAAACTTTAGATTTAAAGCCTTAAAAATTTTGTTTACTTCATTTCTAAGTTGATATTAATTACAATTTATTGTGTCATATTTTTTCTCAGAGTTAACTTAGGCACTAAGAGAAGCCTAATCAATAGTTAGGATACTTGAGTAGCATTTATGTTAGGAATTATTAAGAAATTCCCTGCTTTGTTGTTACCCAGCAGACTGATTGATATTTGGATTTTCAGTTTGAACAGTTGCTTCAGTACTTTGTGGGCAACTTATAAATTAGGAAGGTTTAGAAACTAATGAAAATTTTTTCAAGTCATAGGAACTATCAAAAGAGTTATGACTTTATCATTAAGCAGAATCTTGAAGGTCTGTAACCTTAACACAGACAAACACACTTAATTCAGTTCAGTATACCTGACTCTAAACCTCAGTAGTTTGAAAAAAGGTTTAGTTTGTTGCAGAGAGACAATGTTAAAAAAAAGAAGAAGAAAAAAAGAATTTGAGACAAGTAGAAGATGGGACTGGATTTGAGAGCCAGGGCCATCTCCAGATGCCCACTTTCTAGCTTCTCTTGCCCTGTCATGTCACAAGAGCAGAGGTGATCTTGACCTCCAGCGTCTCTGGTGGACCAAAGCAGTGTTGGGGCAATGATGGAGCAGGTGACAGATGGCAACCTCCTGTCCATGCTGCTGATCACCTCTGCCTGTACCTTCACCCTCGGCCTGGTCTTTCTGCCTTACCACACCTTCAGCCACCTACCTAGCGGCCAGCTAGAGCAAAAAGTCCACCAGATATTTTTCTCTTCAATTCTATTCCTCGAATATACCACAGCTTTTGGGAAAAGTCCATTTGAGTTCCTAGAAAATGCATGTGAGAAATATGGACCTGTGGCAGTTTTACCATGATAGGCAAAACATTTCCTTACCATCTGGGGAGTGATACTGCTGCAGTGCTTTTTTCATTGTAAAAATGAAGATCTGAATGCAGACATGTCTGCACTTGTCTGACAGCACCTGTGTTTGGGAAGAGGATGACCTATCATGTGCCTAATCCAGTTTTCTTGGAGTAGAAGAAAATGCTAAAAGTGGCCTTAACATGATCCACTTTGAGTAGCACGTTTCTGTAATTGAAAAAGAAACAAAGGAATACTTTTGGAGCTGGGGAGAGAAAAACTTTAAAGCTCTTTTTGAGCTCAGAATTTTGACAGCCAGCCATTGTTTACGTGGCCAGAAGAGGGTGGCACATCTGTATGCAGATTTGGGAGGAGGTTTTAGCCACGAAGCCTGTCTGTTCCCAGGCTGGCTGCCTTTGCTTGGTTTCAGGACAGAGCTCATCGAGAGATTAAGAATATTTTCTATATAGCCATCCAGAAACACAGGTTGAAGAAAAAATTGACAACCTTCTTTAAACTTCACTGGATTCTGCACGTAAACCTGGGCATGATGAAGAAGCGGGAAGCTCGTTGGCCTGCTCTGGGCAGGGCAGCCTGTGTCCTGAGCTACTAGTGCCTGGATGGGTTTTTTTTTTTTTTTTTTTTTTTTGTAAGAGACAAAGCACTTCAAAAAAAAATGTTATTTAGAGCAGAAAATAGTCTTGAACTTCTGACCAGCTCAGGATCTAAATTTACTTGATTACTGTATAAAAGAAACATTAAGATTTAGACTTCCTGTAATGACCATGATGAGAACGGTCCTCCTTGACATCAGGACTGTTTCTCTCTGTTAATCAGAGGCTTAAAGCCCCATGGATAAAGTACGTAGACTTTAATCCTGATAGGACAACCCAGCGTTAGGAGAGAAGTTCGCCTGTGTGCCATTTGCAGCTGGGTGCATCCCCCAGATACATCCATGTATTAGAGAAATTTTTGTCTGTGTTTTAGTGAAGAAGACAAGTTGATCCATTATGTTTTTGTTCACATTAATCTGATCTTATCGATAGACATTTTCCCACTGTGAAGTATGTAGCTGTGATTCATACCCTGAAAACCCAGTAATCGATAAACAAAATTCAAATTAAAAAGGCTACAAAGAAGTAATATATAAAATACTACTGCAAGTTGCAGAAGCATTGGAAGAGCATCAAGTTTATGAAACAACTCAGAGTATTTTTTGAGTGTGTCATTTAAAAAGATAGCTTAACTTACGATTTTTTAATTTTATTAACTTAATATTTCCATCAAGTCTGGTGGCATTTCAAACTTTTTCTAGTTGTTTTATGATGGATACTTACTATGTGTACTTTAAGGAAGTCAAACTTATTAGTAAAAAAAATTTTTGTTTAGGGAGATCTAGGTAATTGGTGTATTCTAAATAACACAATTTCCAGGTGCTAATTTTAAGAGCATTAAAAAGCTCTTAGCAAGTAAATTTAGGTAGTCACATCTTGGATTAGTTCTGCAAAGTTTAGAAAACCCATGAGCTACTTGGAAGCCACAGGTTCTTCATTTTTCTGGGTGATTTTCATGATGTATGAGTGAGGGTGGGAGAGTAGGGAATAAGCTCACTTTTTTAACTAGAAGCACTGTCTGTAGAAATATATCTGTGACTATGATTTAATAATTGTATTTTCTAAAAATATCTAATTATTAATACTTAAGACTGCTTTTATAACTTGATATAATTATTAAATATTACATATTTATCCATTTGCTAGATATGCATCTGATTCCACAAAGGCACATCTGTGTGAAAAGTCCAAAATAAAGTCCTTTTTTAAAAAGTACTTAATGCATGTCACTAATTTGACTGATGTTTGGCTTTGTGAACTTTTTTAAATACCAGCTATCTTACGTCAAGTTTCCTACAAGCAGAGCCTGAGATAGGGATCCTTGTGCACGTGATTTATTAAAGGATAGTTTTCAGAAGAAACCTCTGAGTGAAGGAAGGAAGCAGGAGAGGCAGAGGAAGAAGCTGGACTAAGGTGACATCTCAGGAAAAGTCTAGCCTCAGCCAATTCCTTAGGGAGTGGAGAGCTCTGGAAGATGAATATCATTGTAGACTTTATCATACCAGAAAATAAGAAGCTGAAACTGATAGAGAGGAGGGAGTTGTCTTCTAAGCACCTCTGGAGAGACAGCTCTTATCAACCATGGCTAGTTCTCCAGAGTAGGATATAGCTGTGAGCCCATACCTACAGGAACTGAGGGGGAGGTAAACAGTTTTATAAAGGCATTCTGAACATCTGGTATACCACGGTACCAAATTATGAACTGGAACCCTATATATCTTATTTATTTCCTTGCAGCAGCTATTGTGCATCAATCACAGAGATTTGAACAACTAGAGAGACTCATGGAGAGGATCAGAAGGTCCATAGGGGAGCAACAAAGTGATGGAGGTTTTTAGAAGGACCTTCTCTTTTAGAAGGTCCAATGGGGTGAAATTGGAAAGAATTAATCTCAGAAAAGAAGTATAAAATAATTTAACCACTGTCCTCAACTATATAAAGGAAGTACAGATGAGTGTTCTGTTTTATTTTGTGTCAATATCAACTGAGGACAGAATAAAAAGAAATGAATTAAAATTGCAGCTGGAGGAAATTTGAATAGATATAATGTAAATGCCCTTTGCAGTAAGCACTCGTAGAGGTGGGAACATTTTAGAATATTTCTTCCTAAAGGTCTTTAAAATAGAATAAGCATTAATCTACTAAAGATGTCTACCCCTCATAAAAATCATGTCATAGACTTCAACTGTAAGAAAACTATAGGGCAAGGGAAAACAAGATGTAAGGAGTGTTTCCTCCTCAAATGCATGACAGATGCAAACACACACACACACACACACACACACACACACACTCTTTAAAATATTATTTTAAAATTTCTAGAATTAAACTGAAACTTTACAAAATTTTTAAAAATATATAAATTTTTTAAATAAAATTGTAAAATGTTAACCTTTATGGAATTGTATTTAAACCAAAACTTCTTCAGCTGCAGAATGGAATATCAAAAATGCAATTACGTAAATAATAACCAGGCTTTTTTTTTTCCCTGTAAAATGCATACTTAAAAAATTTTAGCAATCACATTTTGTAACAGGTTCTTAAAAAAAAAATAGCATTTTGAAATTAGGATAATTAAAAAAATAGGTGGCCAGTTTGGACAGAGCACATATTTGAATCTCTGCCAGAGAAGCACACGTGCTCTCAGATCCCAAAGGAAGTGATGGAAAAAGACAGATAGCAGAAGACAAATATTAATTTTGTTTATAATAGACTAGTTAGAAATTTGTCTTGCTTTGTCTAGGTTTTAAAGATGAAGCTCATTCAGTGGCTCCTAGGTGTTAGGACTAAGGCTGGATATAAAAGTAGAGCATAGACCTAGAGAAAATAAATGATAACACCGTATTTCACCTGACATCCATTCCAACCATACATGGAGATTATAGCATTTGAGAAACCAATATATCTGGAAGAAAGGAGCTTTTTCATACATAACTTAAAAGTACTACAAAGGTTAGAACAATACAGATTCCCCTAATGTACTAGAAAGAGTAAAGTGATATTAGTGCCAATACCTACAGTTGATGTAAACTTTGAGTTCTCATTTATCTGAAACCAAAGGGCCACACTAACAATGCTGTGATAATAAGACTCTTGCATAGGTGCAGTGTGCTCAGACCTTTGCTGCATGTCTTACTTAATTCTGGGTACCGTCCTGTGAGGTGGCTTTATGGCCCTCCTCTGTTTTCCAGGCAGGAGAACTGGGGCACAGATGGGTTAAGTAATTTTGCCCAGGGGCTCCTAGCTGGTATTTGGTTCTGCTGCTAAGCTCTTACCCATTAATCAGTGCTGTCTGCCTGCCCCTGGTCCCTCTCCTGTCACATGTGTGCACAGAAAAGTATTTCATAGTAGAAGCAGTCCCTTGGAAAGTTGCTAGAGGGACATTGTCAGTGTAGTGGCTTTGCCACATCCGCATAGCTCTAGTGGTTGAGGACAGTTGAGACACCACCTCCTGGGCTGTCAGGGCTGGTCATTGCTGTTGTTTTGGTGGCTTCATTCGTGAAACATGATCTGATCAGTATCGTAAATTTATATTTAAAAGCTGCTGTAGAGTAGATTTCTAATGCAGTGACAGCTTCATTGTATTATGTAGCAGAGTTACATGTCTACGTGTTTTGTGAAAACACACCTGGAACTTCTCAGAGCTGCCATTGGGAAAGATCCTTCATCTAATTCTGCTACGTTAAATTTGCTAATATTCTCTAATATTTCACTCGTCTTTGTGTTTTCCAAAAGGTGGAAACCTAGTCTCTAAACCCCAACTTTAAATGTCTCTGAATGTATTCTAGATACCTTGATATTTTCCTTTTACCCAAATGGTCCGTAATATATCCCATAATGTTTATTGGGTGATAACATTGAACTGGTAACTCGAAACAGTCTAGAACAAGAAAAGCAAGTGATTTTTATAAATCAATTTCAGCCTGCCACTTCTATTTTACTAAAATGTTCATAGTCTACCACATCATGTATCCTATATAAAGAGGTAATTCAGGAGCCAAACTACAGACAATTTCTGTTTTAGAACTTACAAGCCAACTGTGCAAGATGAGTTTTGAAGTTGTGGGGAGATAAAGGTTCTTTTTGGAATATAGAATAAAGAGTCGGCTGTGTCTGTTGGTTTGATTTAGATGAAAATCAGCAGGGCAGGGCCTGGATCTTCCTTTGGTTTTGAGAACTTTGTCTTTGGTGGCCCTTTGTCCTCAACAGTGGCATGAAGAAGGTGCCCAAAGCATTCCCTTTGCTGCGTAGTAGGCAGTGTTGGCCGTTATTTCCATTTCAATCTTTCCTTTCCTCTTGTGACAGCTCAAGGAGTATGAGGCCCAGCACCGGCAGTCAGCGGCCTTGGACCCTGCCGACTGGCCAGACGGTTCTTACCCCACATTCGATGGCTCGTCCAACTGCAATGTAAGTTTGCTTTCTCTTTGTGCACCTTGGCCACTTGGCCTGCACACTTTTAGCCTTGTGGTTTCGTCTTGCAATTCCCAATTCCCACCTGGATCTGAAAAGGAGTGTCTCTTTTTACATGTTAACTCAGTTTTCTTTACCTGATAGAAATTTCGTCGACAGAATAGTACTGGTTTGTTTTTTCTAATTGTAGTAAAGTATACGTAATTTAAAATTTACCATTATAAGCATGTTTAAGTGTCAGTTCAGTAGCATTAAGAACATTGACAGTGCTGTGCAACCATCACCACAATCGACTTCCACAACTTTTTCATCGTCTAAGACAGAAATGTTATCACTGTTAAGCAGTAGCTCCCTATTCTCCCCACCCCAGAGTCCCTGGCAGCCACCATTCTACTTTCTGTCTCTAGGAATTGGACTATTCTAGGTACCTCGTATAACTTAAATCATAACATATTTGTCCTTTTGGGTCTGGTTTATTTCTCTAGCACAGTGTTTTCTGGTATAGGTTGCGGCATATAGTAGAACTTCATTCCTTTTTATGGGTGAGAACGTGGACTGCTTGTTCCACTGTATGTATAGACCACATCTTGTTTATCCGTCTGTAGACACTTGCGTATTTCTATTTGGGGGCTGGTACGAATAATGCTGCTGCTGCAATCATTGGTATACAGGTATCTATCTGTTTGAGTCCCTGCTGTCCATTCTTCTGGGCATACACCTAGCAGTGGAATTTCTGGGTCATAAGGTAATTCTGTGTTTAACTTTTTGAGACATCACCATACTGTTTTCCACAGTGGCTGTGCCATTTTACCGTCATGACAGCAGTGCATGAAGGTTCCAGTTTCTCTGCTTCCTCACTAACACTTGTGAGCCTCCCCTACCTTTTTTGGATAATAGTCGTCCTAATGGGTGTAGCTGATATCTCAGTGTGGTTTTGATTTGCATTTCTCTGGTGACCAAGAAGTTTCCTGTGCTTATCAGCCATTTGCATCTCTTTGGAGAAATGGCTACTCAAGTTCTTTGCCTATTCTAGGATTGGGTTGTTTGTTTTGTTGTTCATTGTAAATTGTAGAAGTTCTTTATATATTCTGGTTGTTAATCTCTTATCAGAGATGTGATTTTTAAATATTTTCTTCCACCTTGGGTTGCCTTAGCAGCCTCTCGAGAGTCCAATTTATGTTTTCTTTTGTTGTCTGTACTTTTGGTATCAAGTCCAAGAAATCATTGCCAAATCTAATGTCATCAAGATTTCCTCCTATATTTTCTTTTAAGAATTTTATAGTTTTAGCTCTTAAGTTTGGGTCTTTGATGTAACATATGAGACCAACTTCATTCTTTTGCAGGTAGATATCTAGTTTTCCTGAACCACTTGTTGAAAAAACTGTCCTTTCCCCCATTAAATGGTCTTATCCCCCTTTTTGAAAATTAGGGAGCCATAAATGTGAGGGTTTGTTTCTGGGATTTCTATTTCTGTTTTATATTTCATATACATACAGCCAATCTTATTTCTTAAACATATACCTCTTTCCTTGCAATCCTATATTTCAGAAAAGCCTGATTGTTTTCCAGTCATGTACCTATCAGATACATTCCAAACTTTTGGCACACTCAAGACCCTATGTGATCTTGCCTTAATCAGTGTCTCCACTCTCATCTGTCACCTTCTTCCCAAATGGTCTCCACTGCAGCCACCCTGGGCCCTGCCTGAGTTACTGAACACACTTTGTATTTTCACACTCTCTGCTTTCATTCAGCAATTTCCTCCACCTAAAATGTCTTCCTTCAGAATTTTCCAGGTGAAAATCTACGCATCCTGCATGGTGAAGCCCACTGCCACCACCTCTGCGAAACTGTCTTTAACCTCATCATGTATAGTTAGTTGACTGCTCCCTCGTTTGTGTTTTGTTAATCTAGCTTTATACACGAAGCCTGACAGTTACCCTAGAGTACCAGCATCATACAGATTTTAGCCTCCTCGGGAGTCGTGAGCTCCAGAAGAAGGAATGGCAGGCTGTGTTACTGTGTGTCTCCAGCGAGTGCCTAACTCAGTGTCTAGCTCATATAGTGTGTTTTAAAATATTTAATATATAAAATTGTATTTGAATGTTTATCCTTCCTGGCTGCTTTAGAGCTTGTTTTATGTTTTACAACTACAGACTCAATCTTTGCCTTTCTTTGCATTTAAGCAACAAGCGATGGCTTATCAGAGGTAAATGTAACCTGCCGACTACTTTCTTTTCCCAGATTTCCATTGCAGCTAACAAAAAAAAAAAAAAGATTATGAATTTAGAAGCTCTGCCTTGTTTGCACTTGTATGAAGGAGGCTGAGATGTTACCATTTATAATAATAAATGTGTCTTATGCTAGCCAGCAGTGTGTCCTGGGACTATGAGGTAATTAAAAGAACAGTCTCCATGGTTTTCAGTGTGCATTTTTGGTTTCTTTTCCCCAATTCTTAACAACTAACATAGTATAAATATAAATCATGAACCTAAGGAATCATCCAGAGTCAATACATTAACTCAGGACTGACATGAGTCAGACCCAGCTTGGGGGAGAGCACAAAGACCCAGTTGTCCACAGTGGGTCTTAGTATCAGACTTACTGTGTACTGTCCTGAATAATAGCCTCTGCGTCAAGGGAGGAGTGAGTGATAAGACTATTCGTTCTGAGAACCAGGAGTGTAGTAAAAACCCACATACTTAGATAGCGAGGAGAGAGGCTTGTCTCATTTAGGAAAAAATTAATATAAATTGAGTTCTCTAGGCATTTTGAACACACTGCTAAGAAAGCATCATTAAGTATTGGTTCGCTGGACCCCTTTTTAGAAGATGACTCAGAAGCATCACCTCGGTATGAATTGTCAGAATGAAATAGGTACTTTTTGAAGTTTCTCTTCTCTTACTCTGACATTAGTCTGTCCGGTGTTTTTATGGAGACTTGGCAAGAAAGTTCATCCAAAATACTCCCTCTCGGTTATTTTAGATTTGCCTGGTAGAGTGATTTGTTTCAGATAATTCCTCATGTCCTACTGCAGCCTCCATGCATTAGGCTCTTTGATTATCTTTTGTGCTAGGACCAGGGCTTTTCATTTTTCTGTTGATTCTTTCTATTCTGAGATGTAAATAGCCCTCTGGCCATAGTCAGGAATGCCCAGGCCATGAAAGTTTCAGGGACCATAAGACCTTTGTCACTAGACCTCAATGCCTATATTGATGTCTGTCATGCTTTCGGATTTCATTTGCATTGATTTCATAGACTTCCCCTCCCCCATAACTGGCATTAGATAAATGCTTCACAGTAAATCCATATTCACATTCCTGGTTTTCAAGAGTGTAAAGTACTAAAGATAGTTAACAAGGGAAGTGAAAAATAGCTTTCTCTTTGCCAGAAGAGAATCCGCTGCTTTTCATTAATAATAAACTTCCGTTGTGAGCCTTTGAGTAATTAAAAGAGTTTCTGCTTGAGTACTTTACTTGATTCCTTGTTAAATATCTGAATATTTATTTTAAGTTTTTAAATTTATTTTGGTTAGTAATTTTTTTTTTTATTTGCTTGTAGGGGGCAGGTTCTGAGTCCTCATTTTAAGCTTTCAACTCTGTGCCTTCAGTTTTACCTTCTGGTTAAGAAAATGTTTAAATGAATAATGTTCTTCATCTTATTGGGTTTTATACTCGTTTGTCAAGGTATAAGTTTAGGTAAATCATAGTTTTTATGATTTTACAACATTGGTAGTTAAGAGTTGATGATCTGTACCCAGTGCTTAAATATGCTTGCAGAGGAAAAACATCTTTTTAAAAACATGTCAAATTGAAAATTATTGGATTACAATGCCATTTAAGTATATAATATATAAAGAAAAATTAATAAAGCACCAGAGTTCTTAGAGTTTATTGCAGACATCTATTTTGGTCCCATTCAGTTGTTTCACTTCATACACAGTATGTTCCGAAAAAGTCAGAATTGTGTTTCTGTATCTGGAGTTTCCTATTAGGATGAAACGATATTTCACCATAGTGAAATATTTTATGACTGAGTTATTTTGAAAAGCAAGTCATCATTTCATAACCGATCACTTTTACATTCGGGGAAATTTAGAGTTGGGAAATATTTGTGCAAAGAATGCTATAATGTCCTAACCACAGGGTTATAATAATACCTTACATCTGTGTGTACATCTCTTTATAGCTTTTCATGTCCTCTCTAAATATATCTTTGCTGCTAACCTGGCTTGATTTACAGGTGAGCCATGTGGTTGAATTATGTCCAGCATTTTGAGTAACAGAACACCAAGTGTGGTGACTTTTCTGCTTTTTTACAAAATCCTATTTTAAGTGTTTCCTTGATTGAGGACTTTCAAGGTCTCGCCTAAATTATACGATATTTTAGGTGGCATAATGCAAGATTTTAAATCTTTTGGAGACTTTCTAAAATTATAAACCATAACATTGTCTCTCGCCAGCAGACGGGTTTTCCTTAGACTTTAGGTCATTTCACCTGCTTCAATATCAGCCATTGTCATTAAACCAGAGGATTCAGACTTGATGTTTAGAAGAAAAGGTTGCCATAGATAAGACCTTGAACTTCCTGGAGGATAATGTGCTGAAAGCTTGGAGAATCTTCTATAAAGTTACTTTTTTGGTGGTTCTTATAGTAATAACTTAATTTCTGTTGTGGCCAGAGAAACGGCTAATGGTTTAATCACTTCATAGAGAATGTGGTGGCACGCTCATGGGTGTCCCTTTGGGAGGGTATGGCCTTTTGCTTGTCTGAGGGGCATTGTCTGAAGAGCATCATGTAGCCATGTTGCTCTTTTTAGACATTTAGATTTTTAAAAGATTGGCTATTCTTAAATGTGTTTATTTTGAATATGTTTCTTTTACTAGGGTGAACTTCTAGACCATATCTATAAATTAAAATTTATTTTTATATTTATTTTTATATTTCAAAGATTTATTTTTATATTTCAAGATTTATTTTTATATTTCAAAGGGATTAAAAGAAAATATAAACCAATATCATTAGCTTTCTCATTTGGGAAAATATGATCTGAAAAGATTTTTTAAAAAATAACCCATAATGAATATGCAAGATTTTCTTTCACCTTTAGATATTCCCAGGAGGTGAAAAAAAATATATGATTTTTGTATTTTTGCTGACTTTGAGTGAATATTTATTGGATGCAAAAATTATGTGAAGATTTACATATACCACAGTATGAGAGCTGCATTATGGGTATAGTCAAGGCTACCTCACTAAAACAGTCGACCTTCTTCCTACCTTTATTCTCTTACCTTTTTGTGTTTTATAAGATAATTTGAGAGGATAGATTCCAAGCATAAAAATAACAACATTTCTAAGTAAATTGTTTGCTTTTCATGGTGTTTATTTTTAATATATCTTCCCCTAGAGAATCTTTTCCCATAACTATTAATATATGAGTTTCAGCTTTAAAGTATTCTAATAAGCAAGGTACGTTTTGATTCATGGTTAGAAAATGGTTCTGCTTGTTGAAGCCTTAGTGGTTGTGTTAGCAGCTTAAACACAGGATGGTTGCATGCATGCTTCGGCTCTTGATTTCTTAAACAGTAGAGTTTTACTTGGTTGACTTGTAATATGACCAGGAGAAAGAAAGAAAGATATGACTTAGCAAAAATTTGCCTGAGGGCATTTCTGTCCTGTGTTCTTGGAGCAGATACCAGTATTTCTTTTGTCTCCATTTCTCAATTGTGCTCAAATACTTAACACTTATCTAAATCTTTCTAAATGTAACTATGTTAAAAAGAATATTTAGTGATTCTGGTCTTTTCATGTGTATTTGAAGCCTTCAGGTGATTGCTCAGTCTTTTATGGAGACTTTCTGAAAATTTTTTTTTATTTGGCTGGATGGGAATGTACAGGAAGAAATGTGAAGAAATATTGCTCTTAATTTTAATGAACATGATTTTGAACCTAAAATGATAGTAAATTGAGATATTAAAATTCTCTTTTGAAGAGCAAATATCATGATTCTTTAGACCTATTTATGGTGACACTAAGAGGCACAGTCAGCCTGTTGGAACAATATACATAGTGAAGTCTTTTGAGAAAACTGGATATAAGCGAACTGAGAACCACTGCTTAGATGACTTCTTGTCATTTATTCCACACCACCCTCCCATCCCAGCCGTCTCCCTGGGACAAGGGCCAAAGTTTGAGGCGTGTGTTTGCTGAGGCCTTAACGTCATGATATTTAAACAGTTAGACAAGAAGGAGGCTCTGGCCTCAAGAAAGCCAGACGTTTGCCCAGTGTGGGCAGGCGAGGCGACTGGTTAAACTCACAGATGTGAGTCAGATCCCTGCTCTGCTGTCTGTTAACTCTGCATCTGAGGGCTAATGGTTTCATCTGTCTGTGCCTCAGTTTCCTCATCTGGAAAACGGGGGCAAGCATATCTATCCCATATGGGTGTTGCAAGGATGAAATGGTGCAAAGTGAACACCCAAAGAATGCCAGCTTCTATTACTGTATGCGAAAATCTTCTAGTTTCTGTTAACTCTTATTCTCAGAGTACTTGAGTTTCTGTAAAATGCACTATTTTTGTACATACCATCAACATGGTGGCTGCTTATACTTACGTATCACAGCAGATAGGCTAGAGTTGTCAGAAAAGCTGAACATAAATAGTGCATGTTTCTTGGGCTATGCTCTGGCCAGTCACATCAGCAGTTTATTTTTTGTTTCAGAAGGTATTACTGTGTAAGTGGCTTTATTTAGTAAGTGGGGCTGGTATGATTTCAGTGAGCGTGCTTGGCCTTAGGAGCAGTGTTTGGGAAGAAAAAGCAGTAAATTGTACTGAAATTGTCAAGGGTCATGCAGTACTAATAAGATGGTCTCTTTGAGTGTTTGGGTGTGTCATGTCAGAGGGCATTCTCATGCAGGCTCCAAAGTAAGTGGAAATTGGGCTCTTTGCATCTGGCAGACTGACTAGGTGCATCTCTATCACCACTGATTTGTACAATTACAGGGAACTGTGTGTGCTGCCTGCAGACTTCCCTCAACATACAAAGGGCCCATGAACAAACATAAGTAAGGACAGAAATACTCGGGTGCTACATAACCTGAGGGTACCTAGTAAAAAACAATAATTTAAATTTAACACTGCCTTTGATGCATTCTAAGCTGTTGTTTCTTTTATTAGGTTGAGCCATGTGAAACTGGAGATACTAGCTTTTGTACTATAAAAATGGCAATTTCCTTTGTCCGACCTAACACATGGGTAGCAGACAGGATATACCTACCACATTTCCCCTGCTAGCTGATTCTGTCTAAATACAGATATTTGTAACATAACCTGGATTAGGAATTGGCATTTAGATTTGCATTAGAGTTTCTTACTTTACTCCTGGGAGTAACCTTAGGGGAGGTTGGAGAGAAGAGGGTTTCCATCACTTGTTTAATGCTATTGATCTATCATATGTTAATTCCTCCTTAAATCATTTGCCTTAGTGGCAGATCTTATATAATGGATGGGTTGGAGAGATACTCAGGCCGTACTGTGATTCATGAGTAGGATCCAGCCCAAGGGCTACATCTAACCTAAGTCAGCTTATTGAAGCCACAGGCTGCCTATCAGACTGCCTATCCCCTATTGAGGGTCCATTTGAATGTTAAGTCACCATAGTTGCCCATTATAGCAAAACTCTTAAGAACTATATATATAGTCAGTCATGAGAAAGTGACACTCATTTGAAAAGCGATGTTTTAACCCAACCAAATTCGAATTCAAATTTCAATTATTCACAGAATGATTTCTCTAGAAGTATCCCTTTGTTCTCTTCTCTTTCCCCTTTCTTTTCCTTCTTAGTACCACATCACACTCCAGAGTTGATTGTACTGTCACTAGCATAACACTAACAGCATTGCATCATTAATTCCTAAAAAGACACTTCTTGCCCTATTCTTTTTACCAAGAGTGTAGGTGAAACAATGACATCTTGAACATTCTTTTATTCAGTCATTATTCAGACATTTATTTTGGGTACCTGCTACATGCCAGTCCCTATACACAGGGTGCTTGTGTTTGAGAAGAAGGGATGGACAGGTGGATAGCACTGTTGGGGACTTGATTGGGATATCTCACCTGGTGTAATAAGTAAACACAGCAAGCCCATTAAGCCCCAATGAGGGGAGTATGGGAAGCCTTTCCAGAGAAGTTGACTGGAACCCAGTACAAGTTCACCAACAGAAGGAAGAAAAACGTGTCAGGTAGAGGGAGCAGCAAGGACAAAGGCCAAGGTGAAGAGCTGAATAAATCTTAAGGTGTGGGTCATATGAGAAAATGGATTTAAATAATATAACTTTTCTCTATATCAATATTTTGGCCTCTGGGATACAGATTATATTTGCTCATTCTTATTTACAAATTTAATTGAAATTGGCTGTAATCAGTTGTTTTGGTCTTTTATTTCCTTATGACTGCAATTTTAAAATTCATTATCATTTATGTTTTTCACCTTGTATTTGAGGTCTCATTTAATTGAATTCGTGTTCTTATTAAATTATTTTATAAAATGAAGCAACTGTTAGGAATTTCTTCCTGTTCTTACATTTTCTTCTGATGGGAAGATGGGATCAAAAGTGTTTTCCATACCTCTTTTTTTTTTCCTCATTGCTTTAGTTTGTTGGAATAATTATCATACATTTTCTTTTCACTTGATCATGTCTGGGTAGCTCGGTTCAATATTCTATATGTGCTGATAAAATGAGGATTGCTTTTGACCTTTTGCCATGCTAGCTGACAACAGATGGTTTTCCCTTCTCCTGAGCTATACTCTAGGGCTTCATTTTGTGGCCCATTCATGTTTGCTCTTGCTATAGTCTGATGAAACTCAGCGGAGGTGGAAAGTGGTCTTCATTGGGATACCTGGGCTCTACTCTCTTTCACCTAAAACTTTGCTAAATGTACTGCATCATGATTCAGGGTGCTTAGTTTGTGGGTAGAGGGTTGGGTGGGGCATAGCTTAATTCATGTCTCCAGTTCCTGGTGAATTTCTAGAGGCTTTATTTCAATCAGAATCAGCCTTACTAATAACTTTTCTTCTTTTCACTCATTACTCTCCTGAAGTAATTTTTACTACCCCCTAGGTCAGAAGAAGATAAAAAGACCACACAGTTTGCTTCCTTCCAAATCTGAGGTCATATGAAATAATTCTCAAAGTTTCCACCAGTCTGACTTTTGGAAAAGTGAGGGCCATTTTCACTGGTCTTCAGAAATTTGTTTCTTACCTTGATCAGGGAGTTCTAAAGTTTCATATATTAGAGTTTGTGCCTTTTTTTGGTTGCACTTGGTAGAATATTTTTACATATGTGTGTGTGTGTGTGTGTGTGTGTGTGTGTGTGTGTGTGTGTGTGTGTATTTCAAGGGGGGCTGTTGCACATTTTGCTAATTGGTGTGGGAAAGATATTCTGTGGTTCAATTTTCAGCAATCATCTCGAACCTGATAGTTTTGCCAATTAGATAACCACAAATAACCTTTCTAGTTCTAAAGGATTTCTGAGGATTCAGCAACTCGATCGAAGTAAATTTGTTTATTATTTATTTCACAGACCAAAGGAGAATTATGTTAAGGCTGTAGATTGTAACTCTGGGAGGCAACATTGGCTCACCTGCCCGCAGCTGTAGCAGGTGACTGTGTTGAGCTGGTGGCCCATGCTTTGCCTGGAGGAAAGAACTTAGTGTCTGCACCTTTTCTCTGTTGCCATGTCACTCGGTGAATTCTCTCATTTTCGACACTGTCATGTGCCTAGGCAAGGTCATTTGCAGCCCTATCCAAAAAGTCATCATGCCTGACCCATGAATCAGTCAGTCTTAAATGCCATAAAAATAATAATTGACTTTGCAAACACCACCCAATCCCTTAGGAGACTTCCCACTTCTGGGATGAAAACTTCCATCAGCTCCAGAAACTAGCGCCTCAAACGAACATGCAATTGCCCTACTTGGCAGTCCCATTCTGAATCATCCTTTTTCCATGGCACAGGCTATGTGAGACTCAAATGCACTTGGGAATGAGTGGGTTTGGTATTTTGTTGTCGTCTTCAGTGTCCCTGACACCACAGATTTGCTTTGGCTGACAGTGTTGACTACCTTCTTAACGCTTCCCTGTTAACTCACCTTAATGTGAACAATGGGATTCTCTGACTAATGGGCAGGGTGACAACCTCAAGTAGAAGAAAAATCTTCCAAAGATTTACAAGGTGAAGAGGAAGTCATTTCTCTTTCCTCCACTTACCTCCCCTGACCTCGTTCAGGAGAAGAAAAGAAGGTTTTTCTGCATTCTGAGTTTCTCTAGACTTGGCTGTAGGACTTCTGAGGTCGTATATTTTCTCCCTCCTCCTTATGGGGAAAGTAACAACATAATTTGGGGGTGATTAAAAGCAATTCAAAGTTCCTGGGTTTAATCGAGTAGAGGTTGTTGTGGAAGGTAGCATCCATTTGCTGCTCCTTTAGTTCATAGGTTCTTTTTTAAAAAACAATTTCTTAAGTCAGTTAAGTGCTGACAAGCCTTAGCCCCCTAGGGGATGGTAATATTACCTCAAATTCTCCCACACTTTTTACAAATAAAAATATCACATAATTATCTTCTCTTCCTCCTCCTCCTCCTCCTCCTCCTCTAAATCTGGCGACAACTAGTTAATCCTGAAACTGCCAGAGAGATTATTTCAGTGTTACACCGTACTTCTGGGAGATGAATGGAATCTTATTTTTTTATTTCCATATGCTGACAAAAATCTTCTCATTTCAGAGAGCAATGATATCACCAGCTAATGAGCAAAATATTTTTTACTAAACAGATGAATCCTTCCCTGACTCCTTTGTGAAATAAAAAAAAAAAAAATCACAATGTGTTTCATATTTTATTACCCTGACAACTCATAAACACTTTTTGAAGTGATTCTGGATTCTTTAAAGAGCGAGACAAATTTTTTTATAAACACAGAAAATAACATTAATCTGATGGTTGTGATCAGAAGTCCCCTGCCACAGCCAGACCATGCTGATCTTGAACATACCCACCCGGAGTCAATATGTTGCCCCCAAGGTAGGGAGTGACCTTGAATGCATCACTTCTTGGCCCTGTGTTGGGAGATCAGGCATGTTGGAGAGATTATGAAATCCAACTTGGAGAAGAGGAGGGCCTAAAGCTGCTGTTGATTGCTGTCACATGCTGTTTATAAAGGCAACAGCATCAGACGAAGGCTTCTCTAACCGGATAGGCAGGCATCTAAGGTCAGGGGAAAGGAGTGAGGCCACCAGACCACATAAACACCAGACTTCTAGGCTCATATAGGAACATGGAAATGCCCCCTACCTTTGGCAAGTGCCGGTCCCCTCACTGAAGCATGTTTCTATTTCCCAGCAAAGGTGAGTTCTTCTGTGTCCCAATCCCTGTACCTCTGTTCTTCCTATGCATTTATCATAGTTGACTTATGTGAATCATATTTCTGAATTTCTCTTGGGCTGTCATTCTACCCCCCAGACTTCTAGACTATAAAACCTTTCTAAGTGTTCGTAAAGCCAGTTTCCTCATTTTTCTATATATACCTCGTTCTTCCTAATGCCTTGATTCACTGCATTCACTTATTCATTCATTCATTTCTTTCAGGAAATTTTTATTAAGCACAAACATAGATAATACTTTTACTTTGCGTAGTTGAAAAGACTATTGCAGTGTTCAGTGTTGGCAGTTGTTGGAGAAATGGGCCATTGTGTGGAGCAAATTGTTAATCTGTTCAAAAGAAGGAAAGGTATGCCCCTTTTCTCACCCATCAATTCTATAGTCTGACCATCTTATCTAAAGAAAGAATGTTAGATGTGTTGTAAATTTTATGATAAAGTATTCACCAGAGGATTGTTAATAATACTGAAAAATTGGAAACATGCAAATATGAATGATGGGAGTGTTACTTAAATTATGGTATGCTTCTATGACTGAGCACTGTTGAATTGTTAACATATTATATTTCATTTGTTGAATATTTGTTGACATGGGAACATGTTCAAAATTGTTAAAAGGAGGTTATAAAACAGTATTTTTGTTTGAACAGTATTGAGGGCTCCAGGATTTCTCTAAAGAAAAACCTTTAGAGACAGCAGTGTGGCTCAAACAGGGTCACAATTATAAGCGAGGACTTGTTTCTGCTTAGACTGTTATGTTCATGTGAGGGAGGCTTTGAGGACCCTGATAGTGACCTTGGGAGGTGAGACAGCTAGAGAATACGAGGTCATTCTTGTTTGTAAAAACAAAACATAAAAGCGCAAGAGTGTATAGTGTGTGTGTGTACGTGTGAAGTGGGTGGACATAAACCAAAATATTACTAATTCTTCTGTGGAGTAAGGGAATATAGGTGATTTCTCATTCTGTTTTGTGTCTCTGCATTTTCCAAATTGTCTGTAGTTAAACATGTTTCATATGTAATCAACCATAAACAATAAATATTGTTCAAATACAGATACAGGAATAAATACGACACTGCTCATTGTCCTCATGAAGTTTAGTGAGGAGCTAAGTGGTACAGTGATTACAATATATTATGCTAAGTCCTGTGATGAGGTCTACTTAGGTCGCCATGCCACCACATAGCCTAAGGACAATGAGGAGGAAGGCTTTCCAGAGGATGCGGCACATGGGACTGAATCGTGAAGGATGAGTTGGAGCTAGGGAAGTAGGTGGGGTGGGCAGCGATAGGTCCAAGAAAGGAGCCAATGTGCAAGTGCAAAGTCATGCAGGCACATGAGAGCAAGGGTGTTTGAGATGCTCAGAGCAGCTCAAGAGGATGAGAACCAGTTGGCCAGAATGAGGCCCCTTTCCATGTAGTATCTGCAGAGCAGAGCACATCATACACGGAAGCTGGACATAAGGGTCGGGCTCTGACCATGCAAAGGCATATGTTCCATGAGAAGGCCTTCGAACTTGGTCCTGAGGAGATAACGGACAAATCCTTAGAGTAGGAATCAAATGCTGAAATGTGTCCTCAGCAAATTTATATACCCACTGTGTGCTGGATAAGTTTGCGCCCACTATTCAGTGAGGAAGACCAGCGATGTCCTTTCTGTGTCCCCACTATTTCTACCTTCCCTCCACCCAGAAGCTTCCCAGGTGGCCTGGTTCAGCCTAGTCTTTCAAATATCCCATAGTTGATTGGGATACACACAAGGGCCAGGAGCTTTGGAGCTGGAGAGTTTAAACCTCTTTATTCCACGTGTGATTACACACCTAAGTAGTGAGGGCCTACTGTGGGTGGGCCCTTCACTAGGCATTGCGAGTACAAGGAGTAGGGGACAGCCCCTGCCCCTGTGGACAGTCTTGTCATCTGAAGGATGAGCCATGTTGGTTGCCCGTGTGGTACCCAACATTGAGTATCTCCATAAATACCTGAATCATCCTGAGTGGGGGAAGTGGTGGTTAAGGGGTATGCAGGTGTAGATGTGTCCTTCACGCCATGCTCTTCATGGACCTTGGCTCTATAAATGCCCAGATTCCTGTGAATCCCACATCGATAAGGGCCATGCTCCCAACCAGGCCCTGAACCTCAGGGCCTCACATTCAGGGTCTGTTTTCATCTCTTCCAGAACCATGAGTGGATTATCTCTGCCTTTTTGATAAACGAGAGAAGTCAAGAACCATGTTCAAGGCATGAAGGGGACCCAAGCCTATGCCTCTCCAACACCAGTGTTTTGGTTCCTAATTCTGCTCAGAATTTTCTCTGCATCTAAACAACCTTTTCAGACCCAGGTTCAAATGTTGGCCTTATCACTAGCTTTCATGAGTTTTCTTCGCCTTTGCCATTTGCAGAGCACCCAAAACAGCCGTTTTGAAGAAGTAAAATAGGTCCTGTTTGAATTCCAGTCAGTTACAGACCGCAGATGTGATAGGCACTTACACATGCACTTTTTAAAACGACAGACTTTAAGATAAATGTCATTAGACCAAGTCTGCATGGAGGAGTACTAAGACCCATGGAAGTGAAATGATTTGCTGGAGGACTTGGAAATTAAGCCCAGATCATCCTGGCTCCGAAGGCTTTGAGATTCCCTCTCTCCTTCACCGCCACTCTCACGGGGACATCCACATTTTCTTAGTTTTCTTCAGGTAACAAGTTCAACTAGGGGCTTCTAACGATCATTCTAAGGAATTTTAAACGTAACGTTGTGTTTCAGTGTGATTCTCAGTCTCGACTGAAGAAAGCCCATGTAGAGGTAGGGCAGGGAGCAAAAGCATGGCATCTCCAACTCCGCCGTTTGTTGTCTGTGAAATGGGATCATACATGAACGTCCGCACAGCCCCTGGGAATTGTGCCCAACATCGCAGAGGCACCTGCCATAGTTTGCAACACATGTGGGCACTCAGGTAGCAGAGGGAAGGGGGGAATGTGAAACCAGAGAGAGTGTCAAGGAACAAATTTGTGAAATGGGGGACTAGGCAGTATAGGGAAGATGTGGCGAACCCTTGCAGGGAGAAATAATAGGAAATTCAACAAGGGGTTAGGAGGAGACACTTCTGGGTTAGAAAATGGTAGGAAAGCGAGATTTTTACTGAAGAGTGAGAGGGGACAGAGGACTCTAGGAAAGAGGATGAGCCCTGGAGGTCTGTGGCACAGCCTGACATTGTCATGGTAAAAATGAGTCTTACCGTGTTATATAACGTCCTACCAAAAGAGGGGCCTTTGTATAAATAGAGACCCACACGAGGAGAGAGACACCTAGGAGTGGCAGCTGAACCGTACAGTGGGAAACCGTGACTTTCTCAACTGAGGGGATTTAGCCCTGAAAATCCATGCATGACTTGCAACCCAGGACATGGAAACTTCATAGAGGTTTTCAGTCCTGTCTCGCTCAGATGATGTTCTCTGTAAGGAACGGTATGCGTCTGCTGCTCCCCAGACACCCTGAGAAGATTAAATGATCATCGTGTGAAACAGTCCCCATGCTGACATTTCTAGAACACAGGAGAACTCAGCTGCTCCGAAACGATCGTGGAAACCATTTGATAAGACAGTTTTAGAAGCGTCCGTGAAGGGGAAGCATCCTGCATTTGACTCTCCTGGTTAAAATAGAAAAAGGAGCTGGGAGCGAGACAGACAGAAAGCGACAGCTTTAGGAGAAAACCAAAATCATAAGCTGTACTTCAGTCAATTCAGAAATAGCCCTTGAAAGGTGTCTATTTTCGATCGTGACTGCTCCCTTCGGGGGGCGTCCAGAAGAATATCTAGAAACACGATCTGTTTTGGGACCAGCCACTTGGAAAGGTTGGTCCCGGTCGGGATTCGCTCAGACTCTCCCGTTCTTTCTTTTTTTTTTCCTTTCTCTGGAATTCCATAGACAGTAATTAAGGAACTGGAGGCCAGCGGGAGGTCAGGGAGCCTTCGTCAGTGAAAACCGGGATTGTTTGCCACGTACAACACTCCCTTTTTTCCTTGTGGTGAATAGGAGATTTGCTTAGAGCCGATGACTTATGCCTTTCTTACAAGTTATGCAGTTAGCAGGCAACCGGGGACGCAGTCGGCAAGCAGAGAGCGGCTAATTGAATCCAGTGTCCTCACTTTTTTTTTTTTTTCCTCTGGATCGTAAGCTGTGCCGGTGGAGCCTGTCTGATCATGTAACTCCAAAGGAACACGTTCCAGAAAGTGCCTAATCCTCGCTTTGAGATTACAGAGTTGACGAACCCGAGAGGGAGAAGACGGGCTCAAAGTGGGGAGGGGGTGGGGAGACCTGCAGCCAGCTCAGAATTGCCCCTTAGGCCTGCTCAATGCCGAAGCCGGTAAGTTCCCAGGGTATGTCTAATGTGAAAGGAAAATATGTGCTTTCTGTCCCTTCAAAGCAAAGCTCTCGATGGTTCCTGGCTGTGATGCTTTCCTCTTTTCAGATTCCTCTAGATGCGCCCTCCTGCCCTGCTTGCTTCTCGACCTTGTAACTCTGTAGCCTTCTTTCTTGGCTCGCTCACTCAATGCTAAGGCATCGCTTTTGGAGGAGAAAAGTGGATATTATTTTGAGAATAAAGTGAGAATGCAAGCGATTGAGTGCACGGGGGTTGGAGCTCAGTTGTCAGTCGTGGGGGCTTCAGTGCGGAGGACGTGACTTCAGACAGCATCGCACGTTGATTTTTGTAAACCTGCAAGCGGTCGGCTTCCTTCTCTTAACTCGAGGTTTAATCCACTGACAAAGCAGACCTAGGACGTGGAAGCGTGCATGTCTGCTTAGGCGCTGGGGTTAAACGGGTGTGTGAACTTCACAAGCGAATACATGTCCAGTGCTTTTCAGAAATGCTTGAATGGCTCCGTGTTAGGTGCTGGCTCTCGGGAGATAAGGTGACCTTAGGGGCTGTTAATTGAGACAGCATGTGGGGTGTTTGGAGCTGGAGAAGCAGCAGGCTGGATGTGTTTCTGCAGAAGGCTCAGTTATAACTCTGTGCTAAGCGTGGTCTCAAGCGGTTCCCCAAAAGGATTCTAGTTGCTTCTTGCAAATTCGATTGAACCTCTGTTATAGCCCATTACTCCTGCGCCTGCACCACGGTGCCATGCACCTTTCGGGAAAATATTTGTTCTGTTGTGTCAGAGTCACAAGCACTGTTTGTCACAGTGTCCGGTGAAGTGACTGTTACCGACCCGCAGTGACAGGCTTAAGTGGAACAGTGAGGGGATGCTTTTACTTTGCTCCAGCGCACAAATGTTTGTCTCTACAGATGCTATTAATTGTGTTCCTTTTTTCCGCTCATCCGTACTGTAGCTGTGTTATAAGAAGTTCTCCACGCTGGCTCCGTGTCTTTCCTATTAGAACATTGCAGATGTGTCAGGGATGCACATGTCCCAAAAGAAGCTGAGAAGGAAGGAGGCTCCACCCTCCTGGCCAAGCCAGAAGGGCCCCATAGGTTCCCCATTCAGCACCCTGGCAGGCAATGGTGTGCTATCTCTTTAAAGCAGCTATAGCTTTTGTGCCTTGGCTTGGTCACTTTGTTATGGTTAAAAACTGTGGAGCCAGCTGTCTGCAATCTGATGTAATGTTGCCATGGAAACCAGAAATGAAACACTTAAGCATTCACCACAGAATTACTACATATAGCATTAGCCAAAGTAATTAAAAGTTGAGCCATATGGGCTTTCTGGTGGAAAAATATTCAATAAAGAGGCTTGAAAACGAATGTTTCTGTTTACAACATTGTAAATCGACTTTTCCATAACCTTTGGTGGGACAAATTGCTTTTTTTAACTAAAGAGGTAGGGGGTTTTATACAGATAATTGAGTTTTCACCTCCTTTAGAAGATGAACAAGTTAAAGTTTATTTTAGTATTCTGACCTGGGGCAGGACACGGAGAGGAGGAGAGACCATCTCCTGTGTAAATGTGTATAAATATGTACTGTTATTTTTTTTTTTTACACTGTAGTTTATTTAAAAACCTATTTTGTAATAGTTCTGAACTTATTTTTTGGAATTAATCATTCATTTTATATACAGTGCAGATTTCCTTCATCTTCTACAAAGTTCCTCCAGGTGGGAAGATTTCTTAATTAATTTTCCCCCTAATTCCCACCCATTCATCTCTGGGGGTGTATTTGCAAAATGAAAAAATAATGTTATTTCTAGCATTCAGGAAGTGGCACATGCTTCTTTAAAAGGAGAGACATGATAGGAGGAATTTGAGCTTAAAAGAAATTTAAGTTGAAAAAGAAATCCAAGCCTTTTATAGAGTTTTTATGTTAATAAGACCGGTGAGAATTTGTAAAGGCAAATATTTCATATCTCTTTTTCCTCTGGACTCAGGAGGAAGTGAGAAGTCAGCACCTCTCCATCAATTCAAAGCACTGTTAACTCCATGAACTTCTAGACTTCTAGGCTACTTAAGACATTTTCTATTTAAAAAAAAATGCGTGTTTACATATATATATATACACACACACACACACATATGTACATATATATGTATATATACGAAGTATATACAGAATGACTGGTTTTATTTCATATTTTTTTTCATAATAGTGGTGCTGCTTCTGTCTTGTCTAGTGTTCAAAACATGATCATGCAAAGAAAGTTATTGGTTGCCATGATGTGTCCGAGGCAGACACCTCCAAAATCTTCATTTTTTAAGAAAAATAAAAATAACCAAGTTCTAATGAGCTCCTGTTTCTCAGAACTAGATGGAACATATGAAAGCAATTAAATGAGTACCTGGAACATGTTATTTTTCACCACAGTGAATCTGGGCAGAGGAAATTAGGACGGGTGGTGGGGGGCAGTCATGGCCTTTAAATCTGTTGTCCTGGTTTAACTATTTTGATTTCTCCCTGAAAATATCCCTCTGATAGCTCATTTCCTACATGTGATTTGTGCCTTCGCAGGCTCAGTTTTTGTATTATTCCTTTCTATATCCTATTTCTCTTTTTACTTCCCCCATCTCTCTCACTAACACACGCGTGCGTGCACACACACACACACGCACACACACACACTGGAGATGTTCATCCTCTAACAGTTTCCTGTATCTTGATTATAAACAGCTTGTGCTTATTTTATTTTCACTTGACTTCAGAATTTTTTAATGTGAATGTTACAGATATAGTCTAGGTTTGTCCCATTGATATGTCCAGAGACTCTGTAATCTGATGTCGATTCTTCCGTGAGACTTGCCTGGCTTTTGAGATGCATCAAGAAGGCAGAATGTTTTTAAATATTCATGTGGAGTTCCATGCACTGTGGTTTTGTTCAGGTGCTGATTACCCAGAAAGAGGGTTAACCAAGTTCTCATTCCTCTGGTTGACCGCTCCATTTCATCGCACATCAACAATTCAGTCAAGTAAAAATGAAATTCAAACCAGACAATATCATTATAGAGTAGGAGCTGTATGATTTTATGTTCATTTTTTACATTTTGAATTTGAGACCAAATGCATCAAGCCTCTTGCTAGCATGCCAAGTAGCCTCTCTCCTTCCCCACTACTCCCATTCCTCCAATTCCTATTCTTGATTACCAGGTAACCAGTCATTAACTTTGGTTCTGAAATGTGTATGCAACATTTTATCTAGCAGTTTTGGAGAAATGGAACATAGATACTGATGCACTTCACAGAAGAAAAGCCTGAGAAATACCCTTCTCTGTCGGATGTCTTGTCATTTATAGATTATAATTGTTCTTTGGTGGATGCAAGTTTTGCTTACAGTCATGCGGGAAGAAGAGTCCAATGGCTCCACGCTGGGAGCTTGGTGGGAGGATAGATGCCAGGAACTGGGTTGTATTTCAGGAACTGGGTTGCATTTATCCCTTACATAGAACCAAAGTACTCCAGAAGTATCTGTCGACGCACACATGCACCACTTTTATGCTTAAGCAGTTCATGTGATCTCTACCTGGGACCTTTTGACTTGTCTGCTCACTCTTGCTCACCTATTTTATCGTTTATAAAATTGCAATGAATGAGTGCATTTCCTGGGGTGGTGGGGGCAGGGGGGCATCTCCATATTGGACTCATGTTCAGAGATATGGTTTGTTGTTATTTCGTGTTTTCGGCTGAGGCATTTCTCTCCCCAGTGAAATGCAATGAACTGGGTTTGAGGAAATGGAGAGAAGGCTGCTGCCAGGATGAGCAGGCTTAGCTGGGGCTGCTCCCCAGCTGACCAGGGTGTGCCTTGGCCTTATGCTTCTGCCGTGCTCTGTGCTCCCGCTGATGCCTGGTCCCCCGGTCCAGGGTGCAGGGTGCAGTACCCCCTTTCCTTGGAGACTTTTTGCTTTTTTTAAGTTTTGAACAGATAAAACAGAGGAAGCCACATAGTGAATGTTGGAGCTGAGTTGGAAGCAAAACTCATTTCGTTCACAAGGAAAGGATTGTTTTTTGCCTGGGTCACTGCAGCGGAGAGAATTTTTTTTTTTCTCTCTCTCTCTCTGTAATGTTGGATACTTGAGGGAAAACAGCTGGGCTGAGCATACTTGAATCACTGCGAAACGAAATGGGATTCTGGGGAATATGGACTGTACTGTATGTCTGAAAAGGTCAGCTTTTTCCCTTGTCCCTCTTGGAGGAATGTTAAGGGCTGTCCTCATGCTCGCCTTCTGAGCTCTTGGAAAGAGCTGGGAGAGGCGGAAGGGATGGCCGAGATGTGGCAGACGACTTCACAAGTGAGATAGAAGGCGGCTTTTTGCATCTCTTCCCTTTTCCTGCCCTGCTGTTTTTGATTTTGGGGGGGAGGGAGGAGGACTGGAACAAGTCAACAGATTTTCGGTTTGGAGAAGTAGTTGGTGACCACGTTGAAACAGCAAGTCCTGATGGGCCAGACAGAGGAGAGCCTGGCCCAAACCACAGCGGCACAACTGGAATTACAGGGCCAGCCTTGGAGAGCATCCTGTGCAGTTCTCCTAAAAGAGGACCGGGAAGTAGTTGAGACAAATGCACCGCATGCAGGTCAAGGGCAAGGGTGTGTGTGTTGTGCTGCTTAAGATCTAACTCTCCACTCATTAGGCCTTGAGATGGTAGGTGGAGCTTCATGAACCTGTCGGACAAATTTGTTGGTGCCCCAAGTTCAGCTGCAGAACTGCCAGATTTCAGATTGGCAGTGAGGCCAGGCTGCACCCGGCTGCAAGAGCAGAGCTCTCGAGCGATTATCTGATTAACTTTTCCTTTGTTTCTTTGCCAGTCAAGAGAACAATCGGATGATGAGACCGAGGAGTCGGTGAAGTTCAAGAGGTTGCACAAGCTGGTAAATTCTACTCGCAGAGTGAGAAAGAAACTAATCAGGGTGGAAGACATGAAAAAGCCCAGCACTGAAGGTAAAAAAAAAAAAAAAAAGCAAACCCCACCCTGCTTATTCCAGAGTAAATCATTTGGGGTTTTGTTTTTCAGTAGAAAAAAAGAATATGATTTCAAGTGGAAAATGGGTTGAGTTCTGGCCGAAGCTGGCAGAGAGAGAACCAGGTCTGCATGTTAGCAGGCCAACTCTCAGCATGTTATGGGGTGAAGGATCTGGTGTCCGGTATTTTGGGGCTCAGGAATTTAAATAGTACAGAGAAGGGAACTGGCTAGAATATGACAATGAAATCTTGTAAAGGTGTGCCATAGCTTTAATTTGAGCTTATACCATTTTATATAAACTTTATCACTTCCTCTTAGTGTAAGCCTCTGTTCCAAAAAGACAGCGGTTCTTGCCCATCGAATTTAGTGGAAATTTGACATACATCCATCTCAAACAAACATCTAACAAGCAAGACACTTCATATCCTTTTGGATCTCTGAGGAATGATGTGCTCATCCTGTAAATTGTCTCAAGTCTCAGTTCAAATGGGGCTTTAAGGACTTTCCATCCTAAGTACATCCTTGAGAGCTGTATTGCTGGCTCAGCCACTTGTCAGATAAAGCAATAATGTCAACAGGGGTAAGAGCTTAGATTTATTGGAATGAACAGTTAACCTTTGAAGTGTAATTATGACAGTTTTAAATCACAACTGGATCGTCTCTTTGTTAGTAAGATGAATTTGTAGCATCTTGTAAAATAATAAGATTTCCTATTTGGAAAATGATAAGTGAATTAGAAAAAAATACTGGAAAGAATCTTTTTTTAAAAAAAAAAAAGCATATTACTGGTTAAAATTTTACATCTACATTCTGATGAATTTCCAGCTTTTAATATGTGAATCTAAAAATTCTCATTAGAGAGGCTTTTTTGTTTTACATGTGTAAAATCAAGCTGTGGAGGGAACAGAATTTCTCCTTATTTACATAGATGAGGGTTTCCTGTTGTTATTGCTGTGTTTTATTTTCATCTGTTGTAATTATTTATTAGTTTAAACTCCCTAGAGTAATATTGAAGGTAAAGGGGCTACTGTGAGAGAGTGGAGGCTAAAAGGGAAAAGAAAGGAGGAAAAAGACAGAGATCTGCTTTATGATCAATTTCATAACCTGAGAGTTGTGTTTAAGCCCAGGATTTCGTTTGGTTGTCCTTTGGCATGATAATTCTGTGTACTTTTGGGTGCATTGCTGATTTTACATTTGGATGTGTTAAAACCTGCCTTCAGTTGTGATTTTGACTATCAAATGTAACTTCATTTCCTCTCACTGTGACAGCTCTTACTGGACCCACATGCACAGTTGAGTTGATAATATTCATTAGAACCATATGGAATTGCCATCGTTGAACTTTGGTGGCACCACGTTTTAAAACCTCGTGCATCATGACAAAATTAAGTCTCAGCTATGACAACTAGATCAGGGAATCTCGTCCATAAACGAGATAAAATGATGAAGTACTTGTGTTGGGCCTACCACCTAGTCGCCACGTCATATATGATCATCACGTGCATTGGGGCATCCTCTCCAGTAGGATAACATTTGTAAAAACACAGAAATATTCTGTCCTGCATGTTGATTTTAGTAAATCAAGTCAACCAACTCTAAGAGACATAGTCGAAAAAGGAAAAAACATGAAAAGAGATAGGTCTAGGGAAAAACATAATGACTATTTGGTGGACATCTCACTCTGAACTTGAATTCATCTGAGGATGAATTAGGCGTCTCAGATGGATGATGGATTCAGTGAGCTGAGTCCCCGGTTACACCTCTGATGTCTGATAAGTTGGGCGATCTGAAGGTGGGGTACTTCCTGGTATTGCCAGGAGATACCCCAGGTATCTGTGCAGCTCAGGGTGTCTGCTCAGGGTTAGTACCCCCAACATCCTCCTAGACTAGAACTCCCTCCAACTCCTACATAACAGAACTTTCTATGGTTCCTCATTAGCAAACGAACTGGTATTCGCTGTCTTGGCCCCTGTTTTGGCCACTCCCAATAACCTCTTCCCCCACCCCTGGACCTTCAAAGATGGATCCTTTTGACTTCCTGCATGCCTTTGCCTATACTAAGTTGTTTGGATATTTATTGAGAGCATTCTGTGTGTCCTTTCCTAAACGCTTTAGATTTTATGTTCCATTTCCTATGACATCCTCAGAATAGCCACCAGAGGCAGGCACCAATACCATCCTCATTTCACAAATGAGGAAACTAAGACACCAAGAGGTGAAATAATTTACTCAAGGTCACAGCCAGCCAGCAGAAGTCCCAGAATGAAGTCTGGACAGCCTGCCTCCTCTACATCCTGGGTCTCCTCTCTGCTCCCACATCTCCCTCACCCCTAGCTCCAGAGGCTTGAAAAGCCTGCAGTTACAATCCTTGACCCAGTCTCACCCTTATCACTTGAGTTTCAAGTCCTTCTTAGGAGCCTGGATGACCCTAGGCAGTATGACCCTAGGCAGTGCCTTTTATCTGCCCATTTCTATGTCTTTTTCCTGCAGCCAGTAGCGTCCCACCCCCTTCCCTCATCGCTCCAGCTCTTCCATAGCCTGATAATGAATCATTCGCTCTTGTACTGTGCTTTTCACCTTATAAAGTACCTTCACCTGTCTCTTTCATTTAATTTTATCCTCTCAATACTCTTGTAGTGGATGTTATCAAGATAGGTAGGCATTATTATGAGTGAGGAAACAGACTGAGAGATTGGAGTAATTGCTGGAGGGCATGGAGATGGTGCGTGGCAGAGCCAGGGCTGGCATCCAGGGCATAAATCTGTGTTCTTGGCATTAAGTCACCCTGTATCCTATGCCTATCAAAATCACCTTTCCTTCTGTATTCTGATCTCAGCTAGAGAAAGGTCAGTGCGTGAAGCAAATCACAGCAAATGATGATGGAGAGGAGTGAGCACATCTTGACAGTTATTCTCTCGGTAGGATAGTTGTACTTTCGAGTCAGAAGAGAATGAGAGAAGTAAAGCTCTCAGCCCTAGGAGTCAAGTTCAGGCTGGGATTTCAGGCCTTGGCTCGGGCAGACAGAAGAGCTTATGCCACGGGAGGCCTGCCCTCAGCACAGGTTGATGTGGCCGCTTTGAAAACATCTGCCACACTCCCCTCCACGCACCTCTCCCAGATGCTGACTTCCAGAACCAGAAAGTAGAGCTACATATGTCATGGATATGTGTGCACCAGCTGGTTCCCAACTCAAATGTGACATGGAAGTATTGGAATCTCTGATGACAGCCCTAAATAACAGCGTCTAGAAATTTTCCAGACCACCGTTGAGTGACAGTTCCTTAACAGATTTCATCAACCCACCTGACTTTCTTGAAGCCCCTTAGGATACATGGGTAGAGAAGGACCTTTCCATGCCTTTGTGGATACCTGGGCTACGTGTTAAGCCAAGGTCTGTGATTGTGGACTGCTTTTATAGAGAAGTCTGCCCTTGGGCCTCCTCAGCCACCAGGCTGTGTCCTTTGATGTGGCTTTATCACTTCTTCCTGGTCTCCAGACCTTACTAGTTGAATGTGCTGAGGAAGGAGCAGAAAATTTTCATGATATTCACACACTGCCTCTGGGCTGGAGAATTTCTGTTAAAAACCTAGACCCTAAGTTTAAACTCTGCTGAAAGGGCCAGGAATAATTCTCGAGTGAACATATTTGTGCTGCGGATTATGGAGAACTTTGACCTGGGCATAGCTTTGACTCTCCCTCCCATCTCCTTGACATCAAAGTCAATCCTGGGTTGTATTTAGTAGCTGTGGTCCTTTTTTTCTTTTCTTTCTATTTGTGACTGTAATTCCCATTAGTTGGAAAAATAAGACATTTTTGGAATTTTAAAGGATTGCTACTAATCTGCTCCTCTCTGAAACCCTCTCTGAAGCAAGCAGCCCTTTCTCTTTATCTCTGACATTTCGCCACACACTGGCACCCTCATCCCAGCTGGTATACTTAGTGCCATGTCTCTGTTCCAGGAAACTTTGTGTTTTTTCCTCTTCACAATTCAGCTGGTGGAAAGCTGCCGCACTCCACAGTTTCCTTATAATTAGAGGGACACAGCCAGATAGGGTCACTACACCCACAATTTGACCTACTTCTTTCCTCACATCTGTTCCCATAATACACACAGACAAAAACTCAGTTTTCCTGCCAGCAAGTCCAGACCTTTCCACTGGGCTCCAGAAGGCTTGGCGCCGTACCTGGTTCCAGCCAGGGCTTCGAGAGGCAGAATCCTGGAGGAGTACTCGATGGGGCTGCTTGCGTGTCCAGGCCCTTAAATGCCCTTGCTGCTCCCAGCAGGGCCGAGTTAATGGGAGGGTCGGGCTGGGATCACCCAGTTCCCTAGCTTTTTGTGTTTGGCCTGTCAACTGGGGACCGTTTGTCAGTTGCATTTGTAAGGTACCATCCTTTGTGGTGATTCTGAACCCAAACTCCTTTGGTGATTTAATTACTTAAATGGCACATGTGCCAATAAAATAATGACTGTCAGCCGCATGGCATTCATCACTGCGAATATACAAAGCCAACCAGACTCAACAGGAGGGAAGAGATTCTGATTCCCAGCTTCTAAGGGTTGCACTTAGCGACTAAGGAGGGTAATTAGCTTTAAATGCTGGGGAATATCATGGTAATGACTGTCTTAGATTTTCCAAATGGCATTTTTTAATAGATCTGCTAAGGTATCTACAAAGATGTTTAAAGAAGGAGAGGAAAACACATCCGAAACCTTTTAGCATTAAGCTCATGTGAAACCACACATTTGCAGTTGGGCTTTTTTTTTTTTTTCCCCCTGCATGCGTTTACTTAAGTGGGAGCCAGGTGTGTGGAGAGGGTAAGTGAAAATGGGAAGGGGGACTGCTGTGGTTTCTGCGTGGACTCGCTTAGGTTTTTTTTGCAGGGTGGGGGCAGGGGTGCACGTTGAAAGATCTGTTGAGAGAATGCGAAGGAATGTTTCCAGCAGGCCCTGAACGTGTCTGTGTTGGTTCCTCTCCAGGCGGGGAGGAGCCCGTGTTTGAGAATTCCCCCGTCCTGGATGAAAGGTCCGCCCTCTACTCCGGAGTGCACAAGAAGCCCTTTTTCTTTGACAACTCCCCTGAGAAACCTCCAGAAGATGATTCAGACTCTCTCACCACCTCTCCATCATCCAGCAGCCTGGATACCTGGGGAGCCGGGCGGAAGCTGGTCAAAACCTTCAGCAAAGGAGAGAGTCGGGGCCTCATTAAGCCCCCCAAGAAGATGGGGACATTTTTCTCCTATCCAGAGGAAGAAAAGGCCCAGAAGGTCTCCCGCTCCCTGACGGAGGGAGAGATGAAGAAGGGTCTCGGGTCCCTGAGCCACGGGGTAAGTACGGATGGCATTTGCTTCTATGACAGCCACCGTCGTAGGCATCACCTGCTGGTGTCCCTGGAGGAGGTTCAGAGTGTCCGCAAGCAAATCCGCTTGAAGAAGACAGATGCGAATTATTCGTGTTCCAGAGCTTTTCTCTGCCAGCGTCCCTCCAGAAAAGGAGTTAACAGCATGACCTGTGACCTGCAGCTGCTCCGGCAGAGGCCCAAAGGGGGAGGGAGCTGTGGAGTCCCCAGCAGGAGGGTGCGCGGGCGCCCCTCGGTCAGCGAGTTCAATATCACCTACGTGGTGGAGCGGAGCCTGTACAGCCACCTGAACTTGACCCAGCTAGTGCGTCCTGCCTCAGACAGGACCCTGAGCAAGGCTGAGAAACAGGACCTGAGGCGGTGCTTGCTGGAGGAGGATGAGGAGGCAAAGAGGAAGTGGGCCGCCACGGTCGACCGCTGTACTAAAAGGGTTCTCTTGAGAATCCACCAGAAGTCCGTGAGTCACAAAGATGGTCACCAGGATGGCCTTGTCATTTCTGTGATGGGCAGTCAAGCATTATGGCCTTTTCTTCTGTGGAGCCTGGCCTCCTTCCCTCTCTTCTTCCTCATAACTTCAGGGTCCATTCCACTCTCATCTCAAATTTCTGACCCTATTTTCCATCAGGGACGGCTTCTCCTTCCTTTCCATTTGCCCTCTTGCCAGTTGAAGCTGTTCGATTTCTAATTAAACCTAAACATCGAAGCTGATCCAGAGCAGGGCTTTCAGGATACCGGGGTGGGGTTTGGCCCTTCTAGGAATGGCTCTCTTGATATCCGGCCACCATGTCAGTGACCTCACAGAAGCTGATTCAAAACAAAGGACGTTTTGCCCTTCAAAGAGATGCTCATTCTTTTTTAGTTAATTAAAACAACAGGAACTAGCTCATGGAAGGAGTGCCATGATCACAATCACCAGTTTGGTGACTTGGTAACATTGTAAGTTCCGTTTCTTTCATTAGTAGGGATCAAAGGAAATTTCTTAAATCTAAAGGGAAAAAAATTAGAGCCCTTTCCTGTTACTTAGGTCTAGTTGATGTTCTTACCTTTTTAATCAAAGGAACCAGTATTTAAAAATGTCCTCCGCCACTTTATAGATTCTTCTATATATTTTGCAAAGAGTAACATACTTACTTTCAAATAATAAAAGGTTTTTTCCATTTTATTACTAAATTATTAGAGACTGTAAAATTTATTTTCGGGGAATGACTTATTTTGGACTCGAGAATATAAATATTTTCCCCTTGAAATTCCCACTCAACTTTCAGTTTGCACAATAGCCCATGTAAAATGAGTCACAGCAAGGAGGAGCTGGTGTGTTTTCTGGCCCCTGTGCTCTGCTTAATCCACTTGGGACTGCTGGCAGTGTCCCCTTCGAAGGGTCTGAAGGAACAGACTCCTGCAGCCTCTCGATAGGCCTTCTCCCACAGTTCCTTCACTTTCATGAATAAGACGACTTCCCCAGGTGATCACTATGATTTAAATGCATTCGATCACCTCCTGCTTCTGTGGAAATGGGGACCGATTGGCCAGTGCACCCTTCAGAGGAGCTTCTCCATCTGAAAAGAATCCTATCCTTAGGCCTGTCCTTCGGCGCTTAGGTTTTCTAAGTACTCCCACACGTATTGACTTTCTTGCTAGATCTAATTTTCCATCGTCTCACATTCCTATCAGTCTGGCAATACTTTTATTAGTAACGACTTTTCTTCTGGTTCTTTCAACATCATGGCAACGATTAGGGCTGGTTTTGTTTTTGTCGTGTAATAACAGAATCCCTTTTCTCATTCATTCGGTTCTGACCCACAGATCTATTGTGAAACGTTTGTGGCTAACCAATTTTGGTGTAATTTACTTTTTACCTTTTGAAGTATTCTGCCCAGTTTGTCTGCCTCTGTACGCTTTGATATGACCTTGATAAAACAGATCCTCCTCTTCTGTTCATTCATGACTCAGCTCCATGAGTTGAGGGCATGTAATACTGAGGATTTTTCTACACTGGGCACCTTGAGCTGTTCATGTGCCCCACATGGTGTCTGTTACTCAGTTAATGATATTACTTTATGAAGAGTTTTCACTCCAGAGTTATATTTCTAGATTAGTACTAATTAAAATTATGGGTCTGTGATTAATTCTTCATCGATATTAAATATAGACCCCTGAGCATTGTTTTTTCCCCCCTTGCAAAGGTGGCCCTGTGTCATCTCTATTCCAGATGTCAGCCTGAGGCTGGATATTTTTAAGGTACTATGAGCTTGAGGCTGGACAGTGTTAATACTTGTTGAAATATGCATTCAGTGCTAGATTAGAAATTTGCACCTACCTTTTATTGTAAGTATAATTATACAATCAGGAAAACAAAATTTAATTTTCTAATTATTTAGAGAATGTAAGGGCAACTTTGCTTGGTTTACTTAAAAAGTTTTTTCCATTCTTTCTGTCACATATCTCCTTCATTGTATCCAAAAGTATACAGTTTCCTTTAATCTTCAGGCTTGATATTTTTCTCTTTCAAAATATGCCATATTTGCTTGACGAAACCTCAGAGAAATGATAACGCTTTATATTCACTGGAAATGATCACTTGTCTTGCTTTTTATTTGGTCATTCAATTTTCATTTGGTGGAACAGACATGCATGACATTTTGGAATTTTGTCCATTTTAAAAATTCAGACCCCCCAAAAATACATCTTTTCAACTGCATGACCATTGCATTGACTGGCCCTCCTCATCCACAAGCATCTTTCTAAAATATCCTAACACTGATCTACACAGGAGATGTGTGAACTTAAAAACTTCATTTAGGCCTCATTTATGTAGCCCACCAAAACCAAAGACTGGTCTGCTTCCTTTTCCTATTCTCTTTGCAGTCTCTTTTCTCTGTTGAAGGAATGGTGCTCTCAGAACTGCCTAATATTACTGAAAAAATTTAAAGATTAGTTCAAATAGTGTTTGTTGTTACATTCTTTGTTCTTCCTACATTGATAAAGAAGAATCAGTTCCAGGTACCTTAGCATATCACTGGGAGAGGTATTTTTAGTTGGTAGTTAAGAAAACCAGCCCACTCTTTAAGCTTTTTACTTTAGGAATAAATGCATACAGCTCAAGACATAAATGATTTTTTTATTTATTACAGTTATAGTTTCCACATGAATTCTTTGTCAGTTATTTCATATGCATCAGAAATAACATGCTGGACCTCCAATGTTGCAGTTGATGCTGGAATTTAAGCAGGGACTTGCAAAAGCCAGAAAACGATGAGGCATCTGGGTGCCATACTGTGTCTGTAAAGTCCTGAGTCACAGAAAGAGAACTAGAATAAAATCACTGACTTTACAAAAATGAGAAAATCTCTTTAGCATTGCAAGCCGGAAAGGGAAAGTTAATGTTAAAAATTAGCCTGGAGAGGTGATCATAGCCTTGCTTACCAGGTTGGGGATTTGGTGAGTGTTTTTGCATAAAGAGGCCTTTCTGTTTTTAGAGAATAGGTGTAGGTCTAGTTGAGTCGACTATAAAGGAAATCAGATTGTCCATTGATGATTTAATGTAAAATTATAATAATGTCCATTGGCAATCATGTTTGTGGTAGAGCATTTAAAACAGCAACAGCAGCTTTGGTGAAGAATAGTTGTGTGACACCCTGAATGTTAGTGACCCCGAAATGCCTCCTGTAACACTTCTGCATCTCCTGGCCCTCCCTTCCACCATACCTGCTCTCTCTCACTTATTGGCCCATACCTGGGATGCTCTAGTTTTACAATTAAAGCTCCCAGAACATTAGGCCCATTAGGCCCAGAACTAAGCTCTAATCCTTCATTTGCATATTTACCATGTTGATTAAACCTAAACTTCAACATAACAATTGTTGGAACAAGCTACAATTCTCAGTGTAGCCCTAATGAGAAGTAACGGAAGAAACCAGCATTCATAGAATGTCTACTTTGTGCCAGGTAATGTGCCAGAAGTCTTCAAATATATGATACAGATAGTATTTTACTGATGAAGAAACCAAAGCTCAGAGAATTTAAGTGCTTTACCTGTGGTTACACAGCAAGTTAAGTGCCAGAACAAGGATTTGGATCCATGAATGTGTGATTCCAAATACCTAGGCATTTTCTTTCTCAATTTGGTTAATATAAATCTAAAGTTCATTTATCTTAAATAAGCAGCATTTATAGTATACATTGTTTATCCTTGTTTCTTCCATTTAATAGCTGTTAACTGAAATTCTCTGAGAAACAGATAGTATAAAATATTGGAAACCAAATCTCCTCTTCCACTTTTATTACCGATTGCTTAAAAAGATAATCAGTTGTAACAGACTTAGTGTGCCTTAAGGTTTTTTTTTTTATTCTGACAGATTTTTTGGGTGGGGGGCGGTGTCCTGGAGATGGTTTTTGAGTAACTTTTGCTAGAAAAATAAAAAGGAATTCAAATCAAGTTCTGGAAATATAAAATCAATGAAATACAAATAGTTCCATAAAGTTTGAAACCAGCTGAAAGAGCATTAAAGTTTTCATTCTTTGGAAATGTGTGCTTTTCCTATTGAAATTAAGGAGTGTGTGGTCAAAGTCACTGAATCAACTTTTTTCTTGGCAAATGTGGCGTCTTCATACACTCTAAGAAAAAGGGTCATACTTAATTAAGTTGGGCAGTCAGATGGGAAAGTCACCGGCATTTTTAGCTAGGCCAGGAAAGCAGTGAGTGAGTAATACTCTTGGCCTGATTGGACTACTATAAACATAACCTGTTTTCCTCTTTCTTAGCAATTTAAAACTGAACAAAGAAGAGTCTGTTTGAAAAGCCTTCTGTCAGTGGCAGAGCTGTAGGACTTCAGACTGGGCTTTCCAAGACCCTCTGAGCACATGGATCCCTCACTACTTATCCCCTTATCATTAGTGTGCTCAGAAGATATTAAAGGGACTGGGAGAGAACGTCTGTGGCTAAGAGACAGGGAATCTTAGGGCACTTAGCACCTGGATTTTTGGGGGTTTTTTGTTTTGTTTTTCTAGCTAGTTAGTTGTTGCGTATAAAGGGGATTTTTTACCTCTAGCATGGGCACAGCCCCAGTGGCCTGTGGAAGGACTAAATGAGTGAAGTTTCCTTTGAACATGAATCATGTATTTTTTTTTCCTCATCATTTTCCGTTTCCTACTTTCATCCTGTAACGTATTTGTGATTCAGTGATGTCCTACAAGCGGGGAGTGTGTTGGGTTGGTGCATCACTGGCCGACTGTGGCATAATTGGATTACCCCTGCCCCGCCCTCTCCTTTCCACAGAGAACCTGCAGTTTCGGAGGATTTGACTTGACAAATCGTTCTCTGCACGTTGGCAGTGATAACTCTGACCCAGTGGTGAGTATAACGTCAGAGGGGAAGCAAGAGGTTTGCAGCCAAGGGATGTGGCTGACTCAGCTTCCCCTGTAGTATCTGCTGAGAGTTGCAACTGGGCAACCTTTTCCTTGGTGATCCTTAATCATATTGAAAAGAAGCCCTGTTTCACCCAGCAACTCTTCACTCTTCCACGTGGAATGAATGATGACCACCTCTGGCCTCCATCTTTTTCCTGTCGTAGCACCATTCCTTCAATGCCTTTGTTTCCATTTTCCTCCCAGATGAGTTTGGCTGCTATGGTACCAGTCATTTGTGCACACATGCTTTTGGTTCGGACTAGTTTGAAGTGCACATGACTGCTACATCCAGGTAGTGCAACGTGGAGCCCTCGGATTTGGGTTCAAGAGTATGAGCCAGCATAGCTAAAAACTGGTCTTATCATCGTAGTAGGCCAAGTACATAGCCCCATACTAAACCTCTTTCTGAGCTGGGGTGTCCTGGAATGAACCTACTGTCATTGAGGCCAAAGCAAACCAGATGCCTAAAGGCCAAGGTTACTTTCTCCTCAGACCTGCTACTTCAGGTTCACTGTACAAGTGGCTCTGCATGTTTATTAACTAAGGTCCTAGGGATATAGGTGAGTTTTACATACAGTTTTGTTTTTCTCTTATGCATATTGTCAGGAAACTGTGAAATTAAGATCCATGGTTTATATTGTTACGATCATGGTTATATTGTTAAAACATCCATCTGTAATTTTCAAACTGTTTGAGAATTTCCTGAAAAAATAAAACTGTATTATTTGGATATCAAATTTTATTGATCCATAAACCAATAATACTATGTAGTCAGTCTTTTAAAAAGTGAAAGTATGAGTTTTTCCCCCCATTCTCTAAGGAAAGTTGTTTTCTGTTTTCAGTGAAAAGTAGGATGAGAGATGACCACAGTCTATATAACTTGTTCAGAAAAGGAAATTTGCACTTAGGAGTAGACCACACAAAGTGCCACAATGATGTAAATCTGAACAGATGTTGGACTTAAGATTTGCCATTTTATTCTTATACTTTCCTAGGTGATTCACCAGTATTGTCTTTCTCTTCTTCCCCAAGTTGGGATTATGTGGACATCGGTCCATCTAAATTACTCTTTATTGATTAAATACATCTTCTTGAGGATTTAAAGTGATAGAAAAAAAACTATAATAAAAGAATGTACTTAAGATTAAATAAAATAAAAAGTTAACTCACATTCCACTTTAAACAAATAAATAAAAGCTCTTTAGTTAGTAGCTTTTAATTTTTCATTAAAAGGATAAATAACAGAGCACCAAGTTAACCAGAAAACTTTCAAGACCTTGAGAGATACTGATATTTTTCTGAGAGGTAGAACATTAGTGATATGAAAACTAAAACTTGTTTTGGGGCTTCATTTTCTCTGATTAAAGGTATGTGTAACATTTTGTTTTGCAGGGTAAAGAAGGAGATTTTGTGTACAAGGAAGTAATCAAATCACCCACTGCCTCCCGCATTTCTCTCGGAAAAAAGGTGAAATCAGTGAAGGAGACAATGAGAAAGAGAATGTCTAAAAAATACAGCAGCTCTGTCTCTGAGCAGGTAAGCAGCTGCCGAGCAAAAAGCCCCGCTGGTTCCTCCTGACGAGGAAAGCTGAGGATGGTCGGTCTGAGATTTTAAATGGTGCTAAACACATATTCACTGGCAACAACCTGGGTCCAGGACCATGTTCACCGTACATAGACAAACATTTGATACAGCAAACGTTTATTAAGAACTTAGGGTCATTCTCACACCTTGCCTGGTGCCAGGTATACAAAAAGCAGGCTTATCTTCTGTGTGCAGATGAGAGAAAAGAGACATGTAAAAAAAAAAAAGATTATTATTTAATGCAGTAAGCACACAAATTTGAACACGAAGGAAGGAAGGATTTGATTTTCTAAAATACCCTTTGCTGCAAAAAGGCTGTCACAAGAATCGAACCTAAAAGAGACACTCAAGTTTTCTTAGGCAGCAGACTTTTCAAAAATGTAGCCTAAGTTGTTCTAGAAGCAGATTGCAGGTCTGAGACCTAAACTCAGAAAAAGCTTCCTGGCCGCAGGACTTCTCTAGTCATCATCTTTCCACAGGGGCGTTGTCACCAACAGGCTCTGTCTGTGGTCATTAAGGTGTCACAGAATCGATCGCCTCGAATTCTATAATTTCATCACTAGAAACACGACCAGTTTCTATTTTAATTGTATGGGTGAGGGGAAAAAAGACATGGAAAGCTGAGGCTTGAGGTGATTTTGACCATTTTCGAAGCCCCGTTCTCCAGCCCCGTTAGAGTATTCACTTTGTAGTCAATCGAAGCACCTGTGCACACGGGTGGTGATTTGAAATATGCAGGTGATGCCGCGATATCCACCAAATCAAAAACAGGGAAAGCAGACTTTTCTGCTCAGCTGCTGCCCTCTGGTGGGCTTGAGAACCTGCAATCCAAGCATCGTCTCGTTAAAATCACTGAACACCGACTGGCCAGCCCGGCCACCCACGCTGCGATTCAGATGAAGCCTGCACAACATCTTCAGTTTATTACAAGGGTTCTCACAGGGGTTGGGGATGATTCTGCTTTCCCACCAACCCCAAGGCATTTGGATAGTCATGGCTGGGGTGGGGTGGGTGGGTGCTACTGGCATCTAGTGAATAGAGGTCAGGGAAGCATCTTAAAATGCACTGGACCATCCCTCCATAACAAAGAATTGCTCATCCAAGATACTGACAGTGCTCAGGGTGAGAAACCACTACTTATTAGGCCTACACAGGCAATAGGGCTGCCTCCAGTGTGTTTCTTCTACAACTGTGTTCTGTATTCTTTGCATTTCTTGTTTCTGTGGGTGTGGGAGCGACGCTGATTCTGTTTCTGACTGGAAATGAGGCAAATTATGTGCTTTCCCATGAAGCAGATGTCGTGCCAATGAGAACAGCCCCTCTAATTTAAAACACTTTATTTAGTTGGCTTTTCCCCTCAAAGCTCATTTTGAGCATTTTTCTACAATTTTACTACTGTAGACCAGTCTTGTATGCTTAGTTCTATGGTGTTTTTAAAGCAGTCATTTTATATAATTAAAAAAGAAGTGATTGCTATGCTTTTGGGGGAGAGGAAATTACTGTTGCAAGTTTTGCTTGTTTTATTTATTTAACTTTTAGCAAATACACCTACCCTCTGGTAAAGATTTTTGCCTGCTTTTGTTTCTGCTATATGCCCAGCACCTGTTCTTGTATTGTAGGTAATTGATAAATATGAGATGAGTAAATTAATAATTTTTAAAAGCATTTAAGAACATAAGAGTATATCAGAGATGTTTATTTAATATTGCTTTTTTATGTGTGCTTTTTTCAAAAGCATTAAGAATTTAATTGGAAAGGTGTCTCATATTTTATGGTTTAGAAAGGAGAATTAAAATGTATTCAAGAATTTATACCTTGGAGCTTCAGTAACCTCTAAGTAATGGCGCCTCTGTTTATAGCCGTTGTTTTTGAGGTTGTCTGCTCACTTTCCTTAACTGTAAAGCACCATGTGTGTTAGATCAGAAGCTGCCATGGCTGTTGTCCTCAGATGTTTGCAGGACCCGCAGAATCCCGTTAGAGCCCTTCTGATGACTCGGCACCATGCAAATAACAGGTTTCGCTGGGATGGTTTGGTGCTCACGTGTCTGTGTAATATGCCAGAGAAATTTCCGTTTGGGCAAGGGAGCCATTCTCACTGCAGACCTTTTGAAGAGTGACATTGTTGCACCACCAAGTAAATGAGCATGTGCCAACGAGGGGCTGCCAAGCTCAGGACACATAGCCACCCCCAAAGTGAGAAGTACTGCTGAGTCACTGGTATCAGCATTCTGATCTGAAAGGACTGCTTTTTACTGACAGAAAAGAAGTGAAAGAATCTAAAACCTGGGTGATAGATCAAAATTTCATTGCAGACTGAAAATGGCTGTTTTTCCTGTATATCCAAGCCCTAAGTTGGTATTTCGTTAGCCAATTTCAATAATTTGTGTAAATAGAAACAAGCATCTGGCCTTTTTTTGAAAATGAGGAATACTGCTTTTTTTTTTTTTTTTAAGTGTTTACCTTTGAATAGATTAACTATTGTCTGACAGGGCTTTCAGACACTGCATTGCTGGGAGATTCTGCTTCATCTGCATTTGAAGTCCAGCTTCATTACTGGATTATCGAGGATGCAAATACTCTCTAAGCTGTTAGCCAAATATTTTGTCTAAGAGGTAGACATTTCTTAGGGATTTCAAGAACTTTCATTTGAGCGTGAAAAATAATGATTAAGTGCTTAATTGTTTTATAGGCCACAACTTTAAAATGAAGCAAGGATATAGATTAAAAAGAAGGAGCATATTGGCTATAGAATCAAATATGGGTACAATGATGGTGGATTTGATTAATTTAATGTAGGGCTAAATTGCTTCAAATTACAAGATGACACTCGTCCCCGCGGATGAAACTTAATGTTATTGAACTCCATTGCAGGACTCGTGCCTTGAAGGAATGCCTGGCTCCGCCCCATCTTCCCAGCCTGACCCTGAACACGTGGACAAGCCCAAACTCAAAGCCGGAGGTTCTGTCGAGAGTCTGCGGAGTTCACTGAGTGGACAGAGCTCCATGAGTACGTGTGCTTCGCAATTGTAGATGAATTCCTTTGGAGTCAAAGTCAGACTTATACTGAGCATCGGGTTCAGGCAGTTTAAAGATAAATAAGGTCACGTTGCTACCCTTCAGGTTCTATTAGAGACAGACAGGTGTGCAAACCATCTGGGCCTAGAGTCACCTTTGTTCAGCAGGATTAGTACAGCAAGGGCATAGAAGAGAGGGTTAGGAATTTTGATCAGGGAAAGCGTCTCAGGAAGGCTCAGGAGAAGGGAGGAGAATTAAGTCAGATCTTCAAGTCATAAGAAACGGGGGAAGGAAGGAGAATTATAAACGTACATGACAACAAATGCTGGTCAGTCGCTCTGACCAATGGTGGTGTCGGCTGAATGATACAGGAGAAGAGACTTCCTTTAAATTCATCCCTTTAAAAGCATTTGGTCTTGTGCAAGTTACTTGGCCTCTCTGAGTCTGTCTCTTCATCTGTAAAATGGAGTAAAAATGATGTGCCTGACCAGTGAGAGGTCATGAATGTTAATGGCTTGTGGTGTCCTCCATCAGGGAGTCTCAGGGTCACCTGCATTCCCAGATCATAAAGACAACTTGCAGAAGTCACCCGTCCCTGCATCATCTAATCAGGGCCTTGAGGAGGGATGACAGCTAGAAAACCCTGGACTTGCAACTGGACCCTGCTCTGGTCCTGATGTGGCTCATGACTTTGCTCCTCTGCTCTCAGCTCCCTAGCTGCAGTTCCTTCGGTGCCTCTCGGCTTTGCTGTGCGAGGAAGCCGCATTCACCCTTGCTCTTCTTGTTCGTCCTGTACAGGTGGTCAGACGGTCAGCACCACCGATTCCTCGACCAGCAACAGGGAGAGCGTCAAGTCAGAAGATGGTGATGACGAGGAGCCGCCCTACCGGGGCCCCTTCTGTGGACGTGCCCGAGTGCACACCGACTTCACACCCAGCCCCTACGACACAGATTCGCTCAAGCTCAAGGTGTGTCTGCCTGGCCTCAGACCTGGGCTCCTTGTTTCTTTAAGAGATGCTCTGTGTTTGCTGTTGAATGCGAGGCACTTATGGTACCTACTAGCCAGTTTCTCAGCTGCCTGCATCAACTGGTCTCCTCTGTCGTGAAAAACAAGAGAACCAGCCAGCAGTGGGACAGGGGTGGGTCTTGTCCTCACTACTTCATCCTCCTGGCCCTGACCTCTGACCTCAGCTTCCCTCTAAAATTGCTATTGCCCTCCGCCCTCCAGTTTCTGTGCTTTCTCCAGCTGAAGAAACCTTAGCTGCCTTCTCTGTGTGACTAGTGATGTTTATGTGGGACAGAGGGAGTTCCACAGAATGTATGAAACAGTTGTAGCACAGGGATTACCATTGGCATTGGGTTGGGGGCGGGGGAAAATACTTTCTTAAAAAATAGGAACTCTGGATGACAGCAAGGCATTCAGAGAGCCAGGTGGTCCCCCAGCGAGGCATGAGGGGGACGCTTCATCCTGTGAGGGGATGACCTTCAGCCTTCATGGAATCCAGCACAGGTCGGGGTGCTCCTTCTGGCCCTTTGCCAAACCCCCAGCCATGTGAAGTAACTTGCATTACCCCGATGCTGGCCTTCATGGTGGTTTCACATCTGCTTGATTAACTCATCGATTTGTAATTCATATTTAGAAAGGCACCTAACGGAAAGATCTTTGTTTCCTGGGTACAGAAAGGAGACATCATTGACATAATCAGCAAACCCCCCATGGGCACCTGGATGGGCCTCTTGAACAACAAGGTGGGCACGTTCAAGTTCATCTATGTGGATGTGCTGAACGAAGAAGAGGAGAAGCCCAAGCGCCCCACCAGGAGGAGGAGAAAAGGAAGACCCCCCCAGCCCAAGTCCGTGGAGGATCTTCTTGATCGGATTAACCTGAAAGTTAGTCCCGTCCTGTCCTGGTCGCACATTGCCATCTCCTTCTCATAAACTAGGACAGCGAGGTCACTTTCAGAGAGGGGTAGGGGGGAATCTATGCCACCCAACAAGGGTGGCCCGTTGCTATGATGTGTATCCATTATTCTTCAGAAAGAGTATTCAGTATTCTCATGCTGCCCTTGACCTCTGCTGTGCGTGATAGATAGCATGAGCCATAGGTCAAAATCTGCTACTAGCCTCCAAGAGAAGCTTGCAGAGAGCTGTGAATTTTAAGCTACTACCAGGAAGGGCTGTCGACACAAACCCTTGGCACCTTCTGAACTCGGCTCCACAGAGGCTGTGCGCATTCACCCCTCCCAGGCCTCCCACCTCACTGCCAGCATCTTGTGGGGCGGGGCTCTGTTGTAGGTTCTATTTCCTCTTTGCAAATCCATCTTGTTTTGGTAGAAGTCACAGGCCTCGCTGTGTTGGATTTCAGTAGCTCTGGATGTAAGAACAGTCTCATCCACTGTACGTTGTGTGGCTTTAGAGGCATCAGTTCATAGCAGGGGCACAATTAAAATGCGAGCCAGTGGAGCCCAGCCCAGCCCACAGTGTACATCTTTCTTAACCCGTGATCAATGAAACGCCCTGCCTGCCTATGAAGCCATAGGACTGGGAGGTACAGAGCAGCCTACAGATGATACTTACTAATCTTTCAATTAGCATAAAAATGACTATGGGAGAAGAGTTTAGGGGTTTGAGGCTGGTTGCTGGTCACATGTCACATGGCTGGGCCTGGTGACTCATTTCTGCCTTCCTTCCCTTACAGGAGCACATGCCCACATTCCTGTTCAATGGATATGAAGACCTGGACACCTTTAAGCTTCTGGAGGAGGAGGACTTGGACGAGTTAAATATCAGGGACCCAGAACACAGAGCTGTTCTCTTGACAGCAGTGGAGCTGTTACAGGAATATGACAGTAAGTCCCTCCTGGCACAGAAGTGTCCACCATTAGGTCACCGCAGTCTTCGGTCTCCAGCGGGCCTCCCACGAGCAGCCAGCATATGCTTAGGTCCCTGGAGTCCCTCTTTGGGTCCTCCTCTTTGCAAAGCCAAAGTCAATTTTGTATTATGTCAAATAGCACAGAGACCAAAATTCCCAGTGCTGATGCCCTTCCTGACTTATTTCTAGATAAGAGTTACGGAAAGTGCTGCTCTGAGTGACTGAGAATTAGATTACAATTTTCTTAAGAAACATTGTAGATGTTGCATTAGGTACTGATGTCGCTTTAGGTGCAGCCTTCAGCAGGTCCTAAGATACCTAGACACAAAAATGACTGACAAACTGGGCCTCTCCTGTCTAGCTGAGGGTTAATTACTTCCCAAAGCACAAGAGGAGTTACTTTCTTGTGGAATAGATCAATTGGTTAATGAATGCATGAAATTCATCAGCTTCCATGAAGGAGGCAGGAAATGCCTGGAGTGAATACCTAGAGCAGAGAATTCTATATGGTGAAGTCACAACTGAAATGAGAGCTCGTTTGTACAGCCCATGAACAGAATCCAGTGGGCTCACAGCTTTTATGTCGTCTCTTTGAATACACTGTATCCTTTGCTCCATTAACCGAGTCTTATCTTGCTCTTTATTCTTCAATCCGACATCAAAAATGCACCTGAAATTATTCATCATGAAGGGAACATCCTTTCCAGTTACTGAATTCAAATGCATTTTTCTTTCCAGTGCTCTGCTTCAGTGGCTAATGGCATTTCTATTGTTAGAAGACACACCAAAACCATGGTTAATGATGGGGAAAAAATTATACATTACTGAATGTATCAGGCCCAAGAGACATGGAAGCAAGTGTCTCGCTCAGCACAGTTACATTTGCTTTTGCTTTATAGGTCACCCCTCTAAATTAACTGATAACATAGGGGACCACCAGCCATCAAATAGATGTCTGAACCCTAGATAAACACACTACCCTCAGGGATAGATTTGGAGAGAATTGCACTTGTGGTTAATAGCACTTTATCAACAGGTCTCTTTAGTATTAGAGGTTTCTCTTGGGGGTCTGTGGCCAGGCTGCATATAAAGAATGTGACCCGGTGCCTGATGTGGCCAACCAGCTGTATTAATATCAATTACCTTGAATCATCTAGTCTCCTGGACCACATCTGCTCTGTAAAATAGCTCATTTGCTCTTCCTCCGCCACTGAGAACAGCTGGTTTATAAATCCTGTCCGTTACACTTCCTTTACCCTTCAGAACGTAGGAGGAGCTAAGCTAAAAACTAAGCATAAAGCAAGATCTGCGTTTGGTCTTCGCTCTGTCGCATTGGCTCAGCCGTATTGTCCTTCCCGGAATTACGTCCTAAGATTTATGTCAGGAGATACTTGGTAGGAGAAGATCTTTGCCCGTGATGATGCTCACTCGAAGTCTAAGGAAGGAAGCTCTTTGCTTCTTCATCAGTCCCTTTCAGATGTATGCTGTATCCCTGATGCATAAAGTGGCACTTCCTTTTATTGGTTTCAAGGGCTCAGGGGTGCTGATTGGTGCCAAGGGTCTGAGTCCACACTCCTCTTAGGATTATAAGATTTTACATTCGGTGCAATTAAATTCTGTGTTTAAGAAGTGTTCTAAGTAAACAGTAACTTAGAGGAACACAATAGATATCTGTCAAACTAAATTTCTACTCACTATCCAGATTCAGAGATCTACTGGGATCTCACAGATCTTGCACGTTTTCTTGCTCAGCCTCCCAGAAGAGCAAGAAGCACATCTCCAGCGCTGCTTGGCAGTCAGCCCTGCCAGCCTCTCTCGTTGGATCCGTGCCTGGGGCATGCCAGCCTTTATACAGGTTCCATTGAGGAGACGCTCTAATTGTCTGATAGCAGTTCCCTACGCTGGTCTTAAGCCCACACTTTTAGGGTCTGCCCAGTGAAAGCTGTCTTTTAAAAAAAGAATTTTATAAGAATTTTCATTGGCATTTATCTCAAATAACAGAGAAAAACGTAGACAGGAAAACAAAACAAATCTGTATATCCACTTCTAAATGCAATGAAAGTGAACATTTTGCCATATGGCTTTAATCCTTATTTTTTAAAGGAATAAATGTTACAAGCACATTGAAAGGCCCGCTATCCAAAAATTCCATTCTCTTTCCCTTCTTCCCGAAGTACCTACTCTCCAGAAAGTGTCATGTATCTTCGTGCACAAGAACCTTTTGATGTTTGGATATCTCATCAGTGTCTTAGCATGTTTGTCCTCCGTGTGTGTGCGTGCACATGTATGTGCAGGCATGTGTAAGTGTGTATGTCAAGATGTCTCCTAGCCAATGTCTCAGCTACCTTGAGACAGAGAGCTTTAGCCCAAGGAAAGTGCTTTCAAGGCCAAGTTCAGGCCCTCCCTGATGGGGTTTTGGTCCCCAAACCCAGTCCTCTACTCTTGTTTGACTGAGAATTTTCATGGTTCTATCTCTCTTTCCTGTCCTTTCTTTGTATCTTGACATTAAGCCAGTAAGTGTGGGGAGAGGATACGGCTTGCATTTGCAGCGTGTCTGAGGGGTACCCCCTTCTTTGTTCTCCTTGGTAAAAGAGGAGAAATTATTTGGGAAACACTGCTTTTAGTTTTAGGGAATTTTGTTAAACTTGGTAGTTGGGTTTCTGCTAAGTAGCTGCTGATCGCATCTTTTAGGAAGAAAGTGTCGACAGCCCTTTCACACATGCCGCGTGATTTTAAAAACCAGTTTTCAGGCGGTGCAAGAGACCCCTTCCCTCCGCAGAATGACTTCAGGTACTGTGCCATGTCTGATCGAGGCTGGTGTCCCCAAAGATGCAGACTCAGTCTGCGTTTTCATACAGTGGCAGGGCACGAGTTTTCTCTTTTATTCCCACTGGTCAGCACTTTGGAGTCTGTCTTAGCTGAAGCAGAACACTAAACCGTCTTGCCAAGGACAAACTCCAGCGATTCCTCTTCCTCTTGTAACTGATAGTTCAAAGCCTTCATTTTATAAGTATCATTTTCCCAAATAACATGCTAGACTAGGACAAAGGCCACTCCAAATCCACAGATTCTTCCACACAATGAGGACAGCACTCCAGAATGTTCCACTTCCGATGTGGGGGAGGGGTGAGCTTTGCTCTTGTGTTTATAATTTTTATTGATTATGTTAAAAATAACACTTATTAACTTGGGGTTCGAATTTAAGGCACACTCTGCCATACTTTCTGCCATGACTGGCTTTATAAAACGCTTTCCTTGGGAGAAATACAGGAAGTGGTGACTGGACAGGAGGAACAACCGACACATTTGTGGAACAGCAGCCCTCTGCCTTCCCACAATTTTTTTTTTTTTTAATGACCTGAGAAAAGGCATCAGATTTCTGGTTTATTGATTCCCTTTTTCTTTGTGTATGTGGTAGGGGGAGGGCAACTGATGAAGAAAGGAAAAGAAAGCCATTCATCATGCAACTGGTTATTTTATGCAGAAAATGCTTTCTCGGTTTCTGTTTTATGTGACCAAGCACTTAACTCTGCATCATAAGACAAAGATGTTCCTTATGTAACCTGGATTCCATGTCAGGCCATATTTGCCTTTTTATACAGCAGGCCCAGTGACACTGGTGGGTGGCGAAGGCCCACGCGACACACTCTAGGCAGTTTCACTTGGCAGAAACACCTGCTGCTTCTCTTTAGAAGGGTTTCTGAGAGTATTCGTTACTCAGTGTCCCAGGCAGAGGGCTTCCTGAACTTTTCCTGCCTTACCTTTGTGAACAGGGAATAAAAATGCTGACTCAAGGCAAAGTGAAAAGGCAGAAAGGAAAGAAAGGCCTCTGACACAGTCCAGACCACAAGGACAGAAGACTTTAGCCCTGGCATCTCATCGCTTTGGGGGTTTCTGTCCCCGTTTGCCAGCCTGATTTCACTGAGATAATGCAAGGGCCAGCACCCGTCACCGAGGCCAAAGAATGCTTGTAAATTGTCATATAATTTGGTGTTTCATTTGACACTTTTATATTAGCTTCCTTATTTAGGAAGCTGGTAACAAAGAATAACTTGAAACGGATCTTATAGGTCTCTAAAAAGCATATGACCTTACACCTCCTTCTGAAAGGGGCATCTTCACTCTTCACTGCTACTCCAAGGGACTGTCCCTCAAGAGGGACTATGATTGCTCTTCCCCCACTGTTGACACAACACTCCCTGATTGGTTTGAGTCCAGAGTCATCCCCCACATAACTTAAAAGGCATTAAAGCGTTTCCTGTAGGTAGTCTCCACATTTACCTTCAGGAGGTACTTTACTTGCAAAATAAGCTGATCTCACTTGTGCCTTTTGATCTCATTTACTTTAAAATAATTAGTTCTATTCTCAAAGTCCAAAACTTAATAAAACATATGCCGATAATAGAGGATAAAATCAGAATTTAGTTGACTTCGAAACCTCTGCTTTTTGTTCCCCTTGTGATTTCGTGCCATGTGTTCACCTTCTCTAGGTAACAGCGACCAGTCGGGGTCCCAGGAGAAGCTGCTTGCCGACAGCCAGGGCCTGAGTGGATGCTCTCCACGGGACTCAGGATGCTATGAAAGCAGTGAGAACCTGGAAAACGGTAATGTCTACACAGAAAATCGTGAATGCTTCTTAATAGGCAAGCAAGCCACTTGGGTCATTTCTTGACATCTGTGCTTTGGCTAATGACTATCTGTGTTCCTCAGCCTTAGCTACTGCTTTTGGGAATACTGGCAATAGGGAGAGGAGTTGTTCCAGGATTGCTGGTGCTTAATTAAGATCCTTAGGAAAGATGAACATCCCTCAAGAACCTAGGCGATGGATGTTTTTGAGAAATGAGTACAGTGGTCTTCTCATCAGTTATTCTTTCATTCCACTGAGTGCATAAATAGAGAGTCCAGGACTAAATTTGTGAGTCAGAGAAAAGGGACGCTCCATCTCCCATTGTCCTGAGACTCTTAAAGTCTTAGCACCAAGTAGAGATCATGAAGAGTCATGGGGTTGAGAGGGAGGAGGCCTGGGGTTTGAACCCCAGATAGAACATTTATGAGCTGAAGACTTTGGTCAAATTACTTTAAGTCTCTGAGCCCCCTTACTGCTGAAATAGACAGATGAGTTTTTCTTTTATAGATCGTTATAAGAATTGAAGTAATAATATATTACTAATACCCAGCATTTATTAAACACTATGAAATGGGCAGTGGGCTAGATTTTTATGTAAGCAATTGCTAATTATCAGTTTCTGCAGTTCATATTTTATAGATGAAACATTAAAGCTCAGAAGGATTACATAATTACTAAAGCCTTGTTCTTTTCGTTTAGATCATGTTTCTCATGCTTGGTTCCTAATAGGCTCTCAGTCGATGGTAGACAATATTTTAGACCTTATTTTCCAATGCCATAAGCATTTTCAAGTCCAAACTCTAACTACTTAGTGTCATCATATATCAGCCAGTGGTCTCTGGGCTGTCTTGAACTTTAAACCAGAAAAGATGAAAAACAATGGATTGATTAAAATCAGTAGACCAATTTTTCTGAAAAAGAATGATTTTGTTTCTGTTAGGAACTCAGTGTTCATCTTTCTGAACTCTCCAGCGTTCTAGTTTATAGTCAGCTTCTAATATCTGTTCCTCCCAACTGCTGCGTGAGGTGAATAAATTCCATCTAAAATACTTGCAGCCATAAAACCTAAATGGTATGTCTCCTATGCCTTTTCTTTATGCAATAAAAACCAACATTTGAGTGTTGGGAACTATTAGGTCCATAAGGAAAACAGTCTCCCCAGTAACTCATTTATCAGGATCCCAAAGCGGCAGTATCTTAAGTGCCTCATTGTGGCCAGAGCAGTCACTGGGGGAGAGGGTGGTGGGAGGGTCACACGTCTTGTTGGCTTCTTCCCTGACCTTAGAGTCAATATGAAATTCCAGAAAGCTTACTTGCCTCAGATGGAAGATGAGTTTGTTGTAAGCAGGATGGGCTCGGGTGAACTCAATGCTACCATACGTGGCTCTGTGTTTCCTCTTGTGCCCCAAACTCCCATTATAGTAGGATTAGGAAGGAAGAAACAGGAGGGAAGGGTTTCCCTAGATTACCGTTAAACACTTCAAGGTCATCATGAAAAATGCCCAGGGTCGATAGCTTTTATCTGCCATTGGAATCCCATCGAGTAGCCCACGTGTTCAAATGTTTGTTGAACACCTTCTAAAGCAAAGCTTTTTAGACTGCAGGTTGCAGTCCCTTAGTGCGCTACAAAATCATTTTAGAGGGTCACAAACAGAGGCTTTGTAAGATAAAATAGAACTGAAAATGTCAGGGTACGTTTCAGGGGTAAGGTCAGTGCCTTTCGTGCTGTTGGTTCCTTGTGATCTTGGTTCCACTTATGTCTGTGTGTCTGTGCATACTGGATGATGAATGTAACAAGTGTTTCTTACTGTAGATCATAATTTAAAAATTAGTTTGAGAACTGTTATGGGTACAAACACAGGATTACAGGGATGCAGGCGAGTAGTAGGATGCAGACGCTGAGGTGGTCCTCACTGTCAGGTCCCACTGTCATGTGGGGTGACTGGGAAGCTGTCACTTCCAGGGGTTCCCCCTAAGCATCTTGCTCTCCTCACTCTAATCCCAATTCTGATGAGCATTTTGGGGATCTGAAAATTTGACCAGTGGGTCCTGCCCCTCAAAGCACTTTATCTGTTTGGAAAGATGGTGGTTCTCCCCAAAATCCAGGTGTTATGACAGCCTTGGTGAAGATGGGGTTCAAAACCCACCTGGAGCACAATTCCAGTTAACTCGTAGGTCCTGAAGATTTTCATTGCTGTGAATAACCTTTTCATAGCCAAACATTTTTCGTAAATTAATTCTACTTCATACTGTTTTGGAACTGTAAGGATTTTACAGAAATCACTGGCAGACTTGTTAATGCTCAGAAGAATTCAGGGGTGCCTGCTGAGGAACTAGATTAAAGCTGGTCCACCTCAAGGTAAATGTAGGGATCTTTCCATTAGAAACAGAATGTGAACATGGAACTTATACATACAGTTTACATAGAGAGTTACAGGAAAGCCATATTTCTAAAATTTGCACTAAAGGGGTTTTAACAGCTCCCTGCTTTAACTGATTTTTAGGCTTTAGGTTTAATGTCTATGCTTTGTTGGAGAGGAATTTCCCTTATCCATTATATCTGTGACAATTTGACTATTAGAATGGGACTGTGGTCAAGATATTCAGTAGGAAGACTGGGCTAAAGATCTCGGTACAACCACCATATAATAAACCTAATAGCACCCGACAGTGTTAGCCTAACACGCTGCTAACGTACAGGTGGCCAGGGCTGAGGCCACACGTTATTCTACTTATAGGAGGACAGATGCCAGTTGTCTCTACTTTGCCAAAAATGCAAAGCACTTCATGTGTTGATTCGTGTCTCATCAAAAAGGATGGGATTATTAATAAAAAGTCTGATTGAAGAGGCTTCGGTCTTACCCATCCTTGAGACCTAGAGTTGTGCTGTACATGATATATCTAATATTATCCATTTGAAATTAGAGTAAGCGTGGTAGAAAGCTGTGAAATCATGAAGGAATCTTTTTTTTTTCTTCTGCTGATAATGGCCAAACCACTTGTAATGACAGTGCCTCAGGCCTATTCTCTTGTTCCTTTTCTCTCTATCTGCATAGAAATTCTTCCAGAGAATCTTTCATTTACCCCAAAGTGTCTGTTTTCTTAGAGTTGGCATTATCCATACCCATTGTTCTTCTCCCAGTCAAATCAGTCCACCACCCGATGTCTCCTTGCTGCTTATTTTGAAGGGATAGGATTGCTTTACGGGGAGATATCAGAATTTTCAATTAAACCATTGAATTACAGATGTTCACCGACAATGGACTAGGAAGAAAACCTGTAGTTATAAGAGAGTGGATTTTCAGAGATTTCTTCGTGCCTTCCAGACCAGATTTGGGTTTAGTATTTTCATTTTTGTCTATTGATCTAAAGTACCAGGATCTCTTAGCTTATATGTTTATCGTCTGGGTGTTCCCCTCAGCCCAGCGTCAAAGCATACACTAAACGTGGTATTAACCAGAACTGTAGCAACAGGTGGAGAGAGAGAGGAATGGATGAAAACTGAGCATTTAGCACCCTGCCTGACCTTCAGCTAGTAAATTCTCAGTAAAACTTATCAAGCAGTAATAGTGGTTAATATCAATTAACGATTGTCAAATAAGTAGACTATGTCTGTTTAATGCTGAGTCTGACAGTTTATTTTAATCAGGGCTTTGTTTCACTGATGATTAGAACCATGCCAGTATTTTATAGATTGTCCCAGGTAAAATACTCACTTAAGCTTATACATCTCTTTGTTCCAAGGCTGGTTGACTGTTTTCTAGGATTGATTTGTTTTGCACACTCAAACAGAACAGCACGCAGGGAGGGCTTGGAGGAAGGTGTAGCTTGAACGGTCAGTGGTCACCAGCGAACCCTTGGGGTCACCGTTTATGGAACCTGCCCCAGCATTCAGTCCACCTCCCCTTTCCAACCGTGACATTAGAAGTGTACTCACTAAACCCAAATCCTGTTAGCGTGGTTTCTAGTGGGGTGTGGATGATCAACCTTCTCCCATACTGACTGCAGCTAGAAACAGACATTAGGCCTAGATTTATTCTTTTGCCCGGCACAGCGTTTTTCCTTACCACATAACTCAGTGACTCAATTTCAGTCTTCTTTAATAAGAGTAAGAAATCTTTCTACAAATAAAAACGGAATTGTAATAACCCTCCATCACCCAACGTCATAAATGGTGATTTTCTATGCTTCGTGTATGTAATCTGGCAATGGGATCGAGGTGTTGGAGATTTCAATTACGTTAGCCAAAACCTTTCTACATCAGTTGGATTAATGTGCCTCTTACGATGTGATTGTAAAATATTTCCTTGTCTCCCAGGCAAGACTCGGAAAACGGGCCTTCTCTCTGCCAAGTCATCGACCGAGTCCAACTTGAAATCTTTCACCAGGAATCAGCTGGGCAACTACCCAACCTTGCCTCTGCCGAAGTCGGGGGATGCACTGAAGCAGGGGGAGGGGAGCAGGCTGGGCGGTGGTCTCGCCCCTCACACTTCCAAGCGCTGTGACCCACCGTGTGCCACCGGCTTGAATAAAAACCGGAGAAGCCTCCCCGTGTCCATCTGTCGGAGCTGTGAGACCCTGGAGGGCCCCCAGCCTGTGAAAAATTGGCCCCGATCCCATTCCCTAGATGACCTCCAAGGAGAGCCTGATGCCGAGAAAGATGTGCCTAGTGCGGTGACAGAACCCTCTTCTCAGACTGCACCCGAAGTGCCACAAAAGACAGCCCCCGCCATCACCAAGGGCCACAGCCCCAGGCAAGACTCCGCCGTTGACAATGCATTGCTACTGACCCAAAGGAAGAGATTTTCTGAACCTCAGAAAACGGCTACTAAGAAACTGGGCGGCTCGACGGCGGCCTCTTCTCCAAGTGGCGTGTCACCTCCTCCGTGTCTGCCCAAAAACTACGATGCTCAGCCCCCTGGAGTCAGACACAGCTTAACAAGGACTCCTCTGGAGGGTCACAGAAAAGGACTTGAATTTGAGGGAGCACATCACGCCCCGGGCACCAAAGAAGGTGAGCAGAGGGGCCCAGAAGCCAGAGTGCAGTCCAGACATCCTGCCCAGCCGCCACCTGTCCCTGCGAAGAAGAGCAGAGAGCGCCTGGCCAACGGCCTCCACGCCGGCCCTCCGGGTCCCGATGCCCCCTGCCTGCCGCTGAAGAAGGGTGGCCCCAGCGGCCCCAGTGGCCCCAGCGACTGTCACTCACCTCAGGCTTCCAGGCCTCCCTCGCGACAGGAGCCGGGCAGCCCACCAAGCACGCGGCCACCGCCCTGGCTCTCAGAGCTGCCGGAGAACACGAGCCTCCAGGAGCACGGGGTGAAGCTGGGCCCGGCCTTGAGCAGGAAGATCTCCTGCACTCGGGGAGTCGACCTGGAAATGCTCACTGAAGACAAGTTACGAGCCGAAGGCATCGATCTCACAGAGGAACCATATTCTGATAAGGTATCAAGGGCCATGGCCTCCCTTCACAAGCCTCTACTTTTACTAAGTCGGGAATCCAGGTGAGAGGAACGCCAGGTGGCCAGCCTGGAGGCGGGGGCCTTTCTGACAAGTGAGAGCGTGGGGTGGCCCATAGCGGGGGCCTCTGCCACTTGGTGCTGGCCAGTTGCATGAATGGGGGCGCAGTGTCTGGATTAAATGCCAGTACAGCCTTGGAGTTTTCTTTTATTTTCTTTTGCCTGTTTGTTTCTAACCTTTGGCTATGACACGTTGCAGGGAGAGCTGTCAGTCAGTACTAGAACTGGTTCTCCAAAGGCGTGGCTTAGCGGACAGGACAGGCCTGAGTTCCAGTGTCCATGTCTTAATATGCATATTTTTAGACATCCACAAGTCCTCATTTCATGTTCCTATTTGTAAAATGGAATTAATAATAACCTCTGTACCTACCCTTAGAGGTATTATTAGGAACAAATAAAGTAAATGTAAACATACTTTGAAAACTGTAGAACCCTATTCAGATATAATAATTGTACAATTATCTGTATGGGTAATGGGTAGGGGGGCAAGGGGATTATGTGAAAATCCCATGTACCCAAAACAATGAGATCCATAAAGAAAACTCATTTCTCATTCGAAAAAATAAGAATAGATCTATCAATACTGCAGTGACTTTGCAGACCCTACACTGCCCGTGGAAATGAAAGCTCTGCTATAATACGATCCCAGGAGTCACCTTACAAAATTCTGTGACCACGAACGCCTTACAGCAAGAGCCTTCATTTCATCCTCCTCCTCCTTCTCCTCAATATCTAGGGAATAAACCCCTTTGAATGGAACGCCATGAGCATCCTACTCTACAGTAGATGCTGGCTTAGTGATGCGGGTGGTACGACTTTTGGTCGATGAGGCACAAGCAGTAGGTGGCCGGCTACTGTAGAGTGGATGTTCACCGTCCTCCCCTGCGATTCAGGAGACTGTCTGCAGTGACATCTTACAAAACGGTCCAGTAGAGTGAAGTGAGGGTATTGGCCCAAAAAATACAGGTGGCTGTGTTCTGCTTTAATTATGTTTCAAACATTTTCCTAGAGCTCAATCTCTCCCTAAAAGATAAAGACGTACAAGGGTCCCCTCTCAAACCCCCTGATGATGGAGAAAGTGTACTCACTTTTGATGACGTTGTCCGGTGGCTCAACGCCTTCTCCTACCTGATGTTTGCTGTTCTCCCTCGCAGCACGGTCGCTGTGGGATTCCTGAAGCCCTGGTACAGAGGTACGCAGAGGACTTGGGTCAGCCCGAGAGGGACGTCGCCTCCAACATGGACCAGATCCGCGTGAAGCTGCTGCGCAAGCAGCACCGCATGGCGGTGAGCAGCCAGCGCTTCGGGTGTCCCCTCGTCCCACCTTTTGAGTCCGTTTAGTGACAGAGTTGAACGATGAACGTGTTGGCAACCTCTGAGTATAGATAGCCCGGGGTTCTCTGTAGCTGTTGAGAGCAGACACCTTGGGGGAAAGCAATGCATAGTCAGCCTGCCGACTTTTAAAAACACAGTTTGGGAAGGAAAAAATAAATAAAAATTGTTCATAGCCCCAGCAATGTGAAAAAGTGAAGTCAGTCTAGGCATTTCTCTGCGCAGACTCAGGAATAAATGTCCAGATTTGATGCCTGATTGTTTCCCACGATCAGCATGAATGCACTTCTGTTCTGGAAAATTCTTTTGTGTTCATATTTCACACTGCTCTCCTAGGTGGATGTGTGCTAGATTAGCTAATCCACCTCGATGAAACATTGAGACTTGCCAATCTTTTTATTTTAAACAACATAGTGAAGAATATTCTTAACACATCTTCGTGGATTCCTTTAAGTGGGTTTGCTTCATCCACACTGCACACAACCTCACGGGTTTGCACATTTGGTAGTAAATTGCCTTTCTTAAAGGTGTAAGACTCGGTCGTCCCAGAAGTCAAGTATAAATGCCCATTTCCCTGCCATGGCTAGCACTTGATATTATTGCAGTTTACATTCTTTGTAACTATGTCGATAAAATGTTTTCTCTTCTGGTTGTTAATATGGACTCAAAACCTAGCAAAAACCTACTTTGTAAACACCCTACTCACTGAGTATCTTACTTTTCACACTATCGCACAGCGTTGCTTCTTCCATCACCTTAGGGAATCTCTCCTTGAAGAACACGTCACCATGAGACAAAATAACCAGAAACGTAAATGCTTTCAGTTTGGAGACGTGGACACATACCTGGGGTTAGATCTAATTCCAAGTGTCTTCTAGAACCTCAGACTGTTCCTTGAGAATTCGTCTCACCTCAGAGAGGATGAGAAAGAATTCTTCACGCTCATCATCACTCTCGTAGCAGTGTAGTACGTTAGCAGTGCTCAGGGATGTGAGAAGGAGCCCCCTGGAATGACACAGTCTTTATCAAATGCCTTTCTTTGTTTTACCCAGATCCCGAGTGGTGGACTCACAGAAATCTGCAGGAAGCCCTTCTCTCCCGGGTGTGTTTCGTCCGTGTCGGATTGGCTGATTTCCATCGGTCTCCCCATGTACACCAACACCCTCACCGAGGCGGGCTTCAGCACACTGGGCCAAGTGCCTTCTCTGTCCCACACTTGCCTTCAGGAGGCCGGCATCACAGAGGAGAGACACATAAGCAAGCTCGTGTCTGCAGCCAGACTCTTCAAACTGCCGCCAGGCCCGGAGGCCATGTAGCTGGGTCTTTCACGGACCTCCCTGGACCAGAGCCACCCTTTCACTGTGCTTATGATGCTGATGCAATTCCCCCTTCGCTGGACGTGCAGACCAGACCCAGAAGAAAGGCCCAGTGTGTGGCCACATGGGACCGATGACCCTCTCTTCTCCAGAAGAGTCCCCTTTGAGGAAAGTGGTGTGGTTCTCTTTGACCCCCAAAGAAAAGACAAGCACTTATTTTTATTTGCAGAACATGACAGAGCCAAGATGCCGACCTACCACAGGTGCTGTGCCTCCAGGCTGTCTTGGTGCTCTGGGAGAGGGCCGGGGGCCAGGGAGTGGGGTGGGCAGCCTTTCTCTTTCTGATAGTGCCCTTGCCCTTCTGTCTGGCGCCCTGCAGGATACCCGAGGGCCAGACAGGCTTAGCTAGGCCAAAGCAACAGACTTGGGAGTGATTGTAACACCATTGACCTTGCTCATTGGTTCAAAAGAAAAAAATACTGGCTGCACTAGAAAAAAAGTCCTATTCTCCTTTAGATAAACAAGAGACATTTTAATAATTGCTTCCTAGCAATCAGCTTTTATTTGCCTTAATATTAGCTTTTAAGCAGTTATCTAACTAGTGTTCACCTCCCTGTAACCGTAGTTCCAAATCTTCAGCTTAGACTGCCATCTGACATGTCTGGGATGTTTTCAGCGAAAATGGGCTTTTCTAATCGTCTCATTCCAACATGGCTTATTTTGTAGGGGTGTTTATCAGCACGAATTTCATGTTGGCTTTCAGTTTTGAAACTAACTACAAATCCAGAAAAAAGCTCTCTGAAATTCACAAAGACATCCTGTTGTGTAGATGTGAGTGTGTGTGTGTGTAAGGGGGGGTATAAGGGTGTGTGTGCTTATAGTAACTATCTTTCATTTTAATCAGTTTAGTATTGATTGTTACCTGTGGGTCATCGTGCTACAGTTTTAGCTTGGACTCCTGACCGTGTCCATTCCAAAATTCAATCATCAGCTGACAGGTCACCTTCTCAAAGAGTTATCGTGAGGCTGAATTTTTCAGAAAGATATTTTTAAAAAGGGAAATGGTTTATAAGCTGTTTTAAAAGTGTTTTTTCTTTTTCTCAGTTTTACAATTAAGATATTGTTTTCCTTTTTTTATTTAGATAATTCTTTTCATTCAAATAAATGTTCATTTTGGAGCCAGGCAAACCACATTAGCCATGTATTAAGTATTTACATACTTTCCATTGTTTTCCAATTGATTTCAGCATATTCTGTCCTCTTTTAGTGTTGAGTCTGATTTTCTAGCAAACAGAAATTTAGACAGCTGAACTATTATGGTTTCCGTTGCTTACAGAATGATTTTCCTTTACTAAAGTTCTCATCATGAGGGCTGTTTTAAGCATTGAATGTGATGATCATTTATAACAGAAAAACTTGGAGCACAAAGCCTTGATCAAAAGTTGTGAAATATTTCATCTACTCGCTAAAACAAATGATTTCCCTCAGGGAAAAAATAAGTATTTTATTAATTCTAAAGCCATCTTTAGCATTTGCTTTATATAGTTGGATCCATGTTTCTGAGGAAAAGGACGTTCTCAGGTGATGTATCTTTTCATGCTTCGGTATGCATTTAAAAAAAATAATATACATTCAATAATACTCACCTTCTATAAGATGCCATGTAAAGAAGTGGAATTCTAGAATAAAAAGCTGTAGCTGCCAAATTTCTCTTGAACTCTTGAAAACAGCCCTTTTTTGTCATCTCTGGCTGTGACATTCCTGTGCATAGCTCGTTTGAAAAGATGAGGCTGCAGGATTCTTCCAAAAACCACATCACCACCAAAACACATTTCAAGGGCCACAGGGGAGGCAGATGCTGTCAATCAGGCTTCTCATCCTCCTCTGAGAGACCCTGCTCGTAGTTGAAGCTGAGCAAAGCGACCACACAGAAGTCACATAAGAGATAACAAAGGGGAAGGCGAACTCTCGCGTGAATTTCCAGGTTTTCATTTTCAGTGCAACGTTTTCATTTAAGTGAAAGTGGCGCCAGAAAAGTAAGTTTTCTGAGCTGAGTTTTGGAGAATGGCAAACCACATTTCTGTCACTCTTCTTTGGAAATCATTGCCTTTGCACAGAAAAACCTAATTCAGGGACCATGAGTGATTTGGGGTGGGAAGAGCTTCCTAATTTGAGGGGTCTGAGGTGGTTTTTTACTTTATTGTGCTTTTTTTTAAAAAAAAAGAAAATTATCATTAGTATTTGTTTGGTCTTCTTTAGCTTTAAACTTTTAATTTGATCCTAGAAAAGCCTCCGTGTTTGTGTGTGGCATTTGACTGTGGTGGTTTTGGGGCCGCCTGTGGATGTTGGAAGATGGGTCATAGGCGTCAGCAATATCCCGTTTGAATCGGTTGCACTTGGTACAGAAGGTTGAGGGATGGTGAAAATTGTTGTCTTCAGAAAGCACAAAAGAAACCTGGAAAGGAAGTTCAGCTCAGGTAGCTACATGTCCGTTGTGTCATTTTTTACTTTGAAGCTGTCTAGATGGAAGTGCAGCCAACCCCAGCCACTATTTACATTCCCAGATAACCAAGTAGCAGATAGCTTTTCATGGCCTTGCCTTAGCCAGAGGCCCTGTTCTCTGTCCTGAACCCACATGTGGGTGAAATTGGAAGTTACTAGTCTATTGGAAGTCACTTCTGACATAGCAGAGTTTGCTTTCCTAACTGCAGCAAGAGAACTCAATTCGCCAAGTCAGTGCTGCATGTGTGTACTGTATTATTTTCAGAAAAATAAATATGGTAGTCCGCGTCCAAGTTATCTTGATTTTAAATTGATAGAGAAAACAAACTGTCAAGCAAGTTATATAACAACTAACAACATTGCACTTTCTGTATATGAAATCAATATTTAAATAACTTATTTTTCTCCATTGCTGATCTTAAACATTGTAAGTAGCTGTAATATACCAGTACCAATCTGTTCTTGCAATTGCTTCAGCCCAACAAAGCTGTGTATTGTTTTAAAAAATTGTAAAAATTATTGTGATGATTCATTTAGCAAAGAGAAAGGACAGAAGGGTTTTCCTATGTATCAAAACTTGTCTATAATTATGTCATCTATGTACCTAGAAAAAAAAGTAAATAAATTTCTTCAATTGAACACGCCTCTTTTGTTGTTTTTTAGGTTTTTCAAATATGAATGGAATAGAAATGAAAGGGAATTTTTGTGGTTTAAGAATAAAATACCTTGTAAAACTAGTAGTAGCTATATACAGTTATTTCTGTCACATCGCCCTTCATTGACATGCACCAATTTTCTTTGCCAGTTTATTGTATTTTTTTTTTCAAATATTGCATAATCAAGTCACATAGTCATAGCATCTTAAACCAGAAAGAGATGTGTGGAAGTCATTGCTAATGTAAGCCCATCATTTTCAAATGAAGAATTCTGAGACCATGTAGGCCTGATACACAGTTAACAGAAACCAAGGTTTCTATTGACAGAAAAAAAATCTAGGTTGGGACATTCTAGAACTTAATCAACTTGACAAAGGTACTTTTCAACATTCATGTGTCATGACTAATATAAAAACATATTTGTAAGTAGGAGGATGTGTGTTTGTAATAGAGAACATTTTGAGTAGGTGACACCTTGCACTTGAAGCAAAACAAAAAAAATTCCCCTCTCCCTTCCCCCAGCCACCTCTCAAGTGTAACCAGTGTTTGCTTATCGTTTTGGAAATGCCCTATGTATCAACAGTTTAACTGTACGTGTCTTTTTCTATACAGGAATGATAGCATATTCTTAACACTTTTTTCACCCAGCTGTTAAACTCAGTCTATGCCTTGGGTATCTCGCCATGTCACCGTACCCATCCATTCTCTTAAAGGCTGCATGGCATTCTATCATGCAGATAACTTAACCAGTACTCTGTGAAAAGACAATCTTTTGCTGTTATAAAAACAGTTGTTAGGAATATCCCAGCGGTCCCCAATCTTTTGGTACCAGGGGCTGGTGCTCCTCTGAGAATCTAATGCCTGATGATCCGAGGTGGAGCTGAGGTGGTGATGCTAGCGCTGGGGAGCGGCTGCAAACACAGATGAAGCTTTGCTTGCTCGCCTGCCACTCATTTCCTGCTGTGCAGCCTGGTTCCTATCAGGCCACAGACAGGTACCAGTCCGCGATCCAGTGGTTGGGGACCCCTGCTTATACCCATATCATTTAGCATGTGGAATTGCTATGTGGAAACCGCGTGTTTTAAATTTCAGTAGAATGAATCCACTGGTGGGTTTCATTAAAGGAAGCTTTACCATCATAAGTTTTGTTAACAAATCATTGTCTTACTCCCCATTCTCCCCCCAATCCATTTTGTAAATGGGAATCTTTAATGTAGTCTTAGAATGGAAGCTCATCTGGAGGGCTGCATTATGGTAGAGGTCTAACCATAGACATCAAATCTTTTATCTTAAGCTGACTCATAAAATTTAACCATTCAACTCAAAGAAGATGCTTTTCCCCTTAGGATTCCTAAAAGCCTTGTCTGGATTCTTGGTGTGCTAACCTCGCTTCACATACAGATATATTGCATTCTCTTAAAAGTCGAACAGAAATTTGATTAGGAAAAGGAGAAAAGGGCAGTAGTCACCCTTTAGCCACACGATTCATTTGGGAGGCCCTAATGACTTTCTTCACTCAGCTGCGAGGAGACCCTCAGAGCAAACTTGTACATGGTGCTTCCTCAAAGAGAGTGAGAGGCAGTGGGGAGGAGGAGTGCTCCTCAGGTGTAAGTCTGGGCACCTCATAGGATGATCAAAAAGACACCAAAACATTGCATGAAAATAAGAGTGGAGGGAGTAGAACGGATACAGGAGTTCATGGAGAAAAGGAGAGTAAAGTTTTTGAGTTGTTCCTGTGTACATTCAGTGGACAGTGGTAGGTGTCAACACGCTATGGTATTTGTTTCCTGGGCTTCCTATTTCGGAAGCATCTCAGTTCCTCAGACAGCACCCCTCCAAACGCTACGTCTGAGAACACTGAAAAGGGAATTTAGCTGTCACCTCTTGTACTCTCTAATGAAAACATGTGAGGGGGCGGCGAAGCCATGTCTGAGTCCAATGTGGAAGGACACTGGGGTACACGTGTGGGGCCACCGACGTTAAGACTAATCCGACTAGAATTTACTGCCGTCCCCTCCATCCTCAGCACTCGGGTAATGACATGGAGCGTAAGAGCGATGGGCACAGAGGGCCGTGGGTCCAGGAGGGGACACTGACTCTGTCTGGGGGAAGCGAAGGCCAGGAGAGGTGGCCATACAGACTGCGTGTGCCCATGTGCTAAAAAGGTCAGACTTAAAAAGTCTTGCAAGGCACGAGAAATAGAGGAACAATGTATCATCGCCCGCATCCCCGATCTCCTTTCCCATCTGGCCATCATCCCAAGTGGGTGATCTCTCCCCCACTTCATAGAATCACTGGAAACTTCCTGTTGAATAAGTAACTGTTTCTGATTGACAAGCTCTTGAATACTAAATGCGAAAGCTGGAGATGATCTATTTGAATGCTCTCGGTTTATAGGTAAGGAAACAGACCCAGAGAGGTGACAGGAGTGGCTGAGGTCCGACGCAGAAGGCTAGTAACAGGGTAAATGGATAGACAGATCCTCTCCTTGTCAAAGGCCGCAGTGGAGCGTGGGAGCATCCTTAGCTTAAAGAGAAATCAGAGCGAGCCACTTCTCAGCTGGAACCTGCAGCCAGCAAACAGGTCTCGCAGAGGGAGTGGCTGTTTCTGTGTGCTGCCACCGGAGGGCACTGGAGCATGCTGCTGGGCGACTGGGAAGCATTTTCAATCTTTACTGAACGTTGATGGAGCTTTTGGCTCCCAGTCCTATAATTCCCGGAGCAGGGGACCTCACCTCCCTTTGCTGCACCTGCTGTGGTTGGTATCCCTGTGCGCCCAGGTGCCTTCCTGCCTGACATAGTAACAAACTGGGGGAGGAAAGCGTTGATGTGACTCTAAAACAAAGTCCTAAACTTTAGATGGCAAGCAAGGAGATGGGAAACCAGTCTCATATTTTTGTTGATTTGTTCGAAAACCACTTCATTGCTCTGACATCATAAGAGCAGTGGCCACCATTCCGTCCAGAGCTTTTACATACCTGAGAGGACTTGACCTTCACACGGTGACTGTGCAGCAGATGCTGTGGACCCCGTTGTACAGTGGAGGGACCCGCAGTCACGGAGGTCTGTTGATAGGAGAGATGAGAGTTGACCTTGGGTTATTTTATTTTTGATGCCCTTTGGCTTAACCACTACTGAACAACTCCCCGGTTCTCAGCCTGACAACGTATTAAAACCGCCGGGTGTGTCAGTCTAAGTTTCTCCAAGAAGAGGAACCAGTAGGAGATACATAGTGAGCAGTTTATTGCACAGACTGGATTTGTGATCACAGGGCTTGCTGGGCAGATCTGGAGTCTGTAGGGCATGTCGTCAGGAAGGACAAGCTGGGGCTCAGGGAAAGCCAGGCTGATACTTTCTTTTTAGGTTTAGGTAGGACAAAAGATAATGTCTTTCCAGAGTTGCCTGTCTTAGGTGATCTTCCTACGCAGCCTCCCATCACGCTCTCTGTGCCTGGATAGTTGTACTGGGACCATATTGAAACTCCAACAATTCGCCAAAACCAGCCCCCCTAATGGACCCTCTGGTGGGGGAATTGGGCCCAGGCTGCCATCCATCTCATGCTTTCCCGGAACTCGGTTCCTCACAGGGGACCCCTGGTGTCTTTTCTCGTCTGACCCATCCATCTCAGTCCATCTGAGACATCCCATCACACTGCGTTCTCAGAAGGAAAGAGTTTAGGGGACTAGGCCTCTTCCTTTTCCAGGTGACGACTGGGTTCCCATTTAAATGTGCTTACATTCGTCCAAGTGACTGCTTTGCATAACAAGGGATATAAGGAGACTGAGTTGTTCAGGTCCCCAATGCCTACTTACCCTAAAACAGAATCACCACGAGGCGTCACTCAAGTGTCGGCGTTGGGGTGAGGGGCGAGCATCCACCTAGACAGAGAACTAGCTGATTTTATTTATTTATTTATTTTTTGGCAGCATCTTAAATATTTGTAAGAGCTCAGACTCTAAATTCCGAAGAGGCCCCAGCTTCCCCCAGAGAAAAAGCTCTGATCAGAATTGAATGAAGTCCCTTGGCAGGAGTCAGGGACTTATGACAGGCACGGGCCTCTCCCCTGGTGTCCCTCACTTCCAGCTGTTCTGGGAGAGGAGACCCAGGAAAGCGCCCATTTGTGAGGACCTGGGCCTCCCTTGGAAGGTCAGGTCGGGGTGGGGCAGGACCCAGGAAAGCAGCAGAGAGCAGGGCTGCCCACACTCCTTCTCTGTCACATGGGTAGGCCGTAAGACAGGGCTTAGGGATGTCACATCAGGGCCATTACGGCACATCAGAAGATGGGACCACATCACCGACTTGTCCTCTTACACAGCTCTCCTGAGGTTAATGTCAATCCATTCCCATCGGCCAATGCCAATCCTCACTTATCTCTAAGAGCCCTCCTCTCGGCTTTCATCATAGGTGCCAAGTAGAAAATCATTTTCAAAGAAGTGTTTCTAGAACTGTGAATCTTTATAGGGTTGGAGAGAAGGAAGATAAAGCAGGAGAATCAGAAGTTGTCCTTGACCTGTGACCTGAGCCTTTGATGAGACAGTCCCCTTCCTCCCCATTTGGGCTCACTGCCACATAATTGCTCATTACTTCAGAACCACCCAAATGTCTGCCAGAGACCCCCACAGGAGAGCAAAGTTTCCACATTCAAGAGCCGCAGCTCCCCGCAAAGCCCTGCAGTTGCTGGCAGAGCTGATTCGGTGTCATCTCACTTGGCACAGGGATGGGGTATAAATTTCTGCCATCTCCCTAGGGGAGGCTTCCAAAAATTTTCCAAGGGCCCTTTCAGCTGTGGTCTAAATCCAGGGCTCTGGCCCTATGCCAGGGAGGAGCCTCATTTACCTTGGCACCTGAGGTCTTCCTATTTCTTCCCAGAGTGTATGGGATAAGGCTTTGCTGGGAGGCTGTGGCAATTCTCTGTGACGTCAGGACAGAAGGAGACTGACTTCCCAAGCCATCAGGATCTCCCCTTCTCACCCCTTCAGAGTTCCTCCTCTTGAGGTTGAAGGGAATTGCCTGCTGGGAGAAAGTTTGATGAGGGGTTCATGGTGATTGGATCATGGAGGATGTTACAAATACTCAAAATTTCCTTGCAGATATTTTTTTTCCCCTCTCCAAAATTAGAGAAAATGTATAGTGTTCATTTTGGGGCATCTATTCAAAAAGTGTATGAAAGAATAACTTTCACAAATCAATAAATCAAATTTTTCCTTCAGGCTCATGGTTAACGCAGCCTGGTGAGGCCAAATTGGTGCCTAATGCAACAATTCTGGTTTTTCTCATAGCTCTCTCAGCATGCACAAATTGGACAATTAATGTATTCTTTAATTTTGGCAGAGGGAGGAAAGGAGGACTTGCCAGCACCCATTAACTTTGCCACAGCCACTCCCAGAAGGAGACCAAACATGCTACCGCCCGAGCTTCTCGTTCCTTTTTTTTTTTTTTAATTTTATTTTATTATTAGTTCCAAGTATATGGTACATTGGTTAGACATTTATATAGTTTATAAAACAATCGCCCTAATTGCTCCTTCTCTCCTCTGGCTCTCCACCTGGCCATTACATTAATGCTAATTGCATTCCCTACGCCATGCTCCCCATCCCCGTGACCATCTATGGACCACTAATTTGTACTTTTTAACCCTTCACCCCATTCTCCCAGTCCCCCAAACCCTATCTGGTCTGACCGTCACCTGATCGTGCTCTTTGTTTGTGAGTCAGTTTTTGATTCATTTCTTCTTTTTGTTCCTTTATTTTTTCCACCCGGGAAAACAATGGATCATCAAGAAGAGATTTCAGAGGCTCTCCCTCCATCAACCTCCAGCGGAAACACCACCTCGGTTCACCAGAAGGCGGACTCCCCAGGGCTCCTGCCAGGTTTCCTTAGGGAGCAGGTTGGTGACCCACATCAGAGCCAGCAGGAGTCTCAGTATTTGCATAACCCCTTGGGCTGCAGCTGTGGCGATGGCATCACAGAGGTCTGCGTTTCTGTCACTGATTCTTCTCATTCATCCCTCACTTCTCTCAGGGGGATGGAAATCAGAATTTGTTTTTAGGTGAATTGCCTTATGGAATTCTATAAACTGTTTTGTCCTCAGGTCTTTTTTGTTGGCTGGGGAAAGTGGTGAAGATTCAGTGCTTTCTCTGGGGTGATGACAAGAAACTCGGTCCCTATTCTCTCCTTTTGACTTGATATTTATTGCTTATATTTTTGTAGAGGGTAAAAGCCCTGAAAAGAAAAAAAACCTAGAGTTTAAGGGGCTTCATGTTAATAGTTTCAAGTAAAGCATTTTGCATGTCATTTTGCTCCGTGTGTGTGTGTGTGTGTGTGTGTGTGTGTGAAGTGAAAGCATTTACTTTGAATATACCTGCCTCACACGCACCTTTTCTCCCAGTTTTACTGAGATATAATTGACATCTAACATTATATTAGTTTTAGGTATGCAGCAGGGTGACTTGATATATGGACATACTGTGGAATCATCGCCGCAATAAGTTAACATCTATCATCTCAGAGGTATGACTTTTTTCTTGCGATAAGAACTTTTAAGCTTACTCTCTTAGGAATTTTCAAATCACATCATCTTCTAAAGGTGGAGTTCTTTTCGAATGAGGCAAACGGCCTCTCCCACCTCCCTGCTCTCACAGCACCTGCACGGACTCTTGTGCCTACACTGGAATTATGTGCCAACTTGTCTGTTTCTCCCACCAGCCCGAACTCACCGAGGTCTGGCATATGTCACCGTTGTTTCCCCAGCATCCAGCATAGCGCCTGGCACACACCAGGGCTCAATAGAGATTTGATAGATGAACAGGACACACCAGTGAAGTACGTCAGCTCCTTTCTTTGGTATTTTTCAGGAGGTCACTGTAGGGGGGCGTCGAATTGGGCAGAAAATAAATGTGCAGCCTGAGACTTTAGGTCTGTGGTCCAGCCCAGGCCCTCTGCCTGAGCCTCTCGTTCTGGTTTTCAGGAAGCAGGCTTACGAGCTGTGTCACCCAGGGAGGGAAGTCACCCTTGTCTGGGTGCTCCCCAGCCAAGTGGTCAGTGGGTCAGACGTCCCGTCCAGCACCACCCATGCAAATGCATGAGAGTTTCCTCTTCAACTGACTCACTTGGCCAAGGCACAGGCAGGGCCATGTGACCCCTCCACTGAACACTATGTCATTGTGTTCTCACATGAGTGAGGCTTGTGAAGCTGGGAACTTCTCTTTTCCTCACTTTGAAGGCCGCATGGGTTTGTGTTCTGCATATTGCCCTATGTGGGAGGTGGCCACGATAATGGGAGTGAGGCAAGAGGAGCAGCGGTGATCCTCAGTGGTTCACACAGAGGGGCATCTACGGCTGACGCTGGTGCTGAGGTGATTGGCCTCCCTGGGGTGAGCCTCGGAGCTACTTGTCTCATGCATAGCAGAGCCCAGGTCAACTTCGATGCTAATACTGCGATTACTCTGGACAGCAATTCTGAAGTCAAAGGGTCTACAGACTACATGGAAGAAGTACACCCTGTCATTCTCCCAGTAACCTCAATTGAAATTTAGCATTTTCTTCAGTTATGAATGCAAACGACACCACCAGTAATAGCACTATCTGTGACATTGTCGCTGAAAAGGTGACACTTGAACAGAGGCTGAGAGAACAGCAAACCAGGAGGAGCATGAGGAATGATGTTCCAGGCAGAAGAAAGAACAAGATAAAAGGCCTGAAGACAATTGGACACTGTTTATTAGGGAAACCATATCAGGAATGATTGAAGGAAGTAAGAATGCTCACTTCTTTCATTCCTTTCATGCCTTTCTAAGGAATGATTAAAAGAAGATAGAATGTTAAACCTAAAAAAGAGATCACTTTTTTCAACCCTCAGGGTTTCGACAACCTTAAATTGCTCGGGAAAAGAAACCATTCACAGCTGCAATAGACTAGCTATGATCCTAAAATGTTAGCCAAGAGTACACAAATGCAGTGACTGCTGCCTTAGGTTTGCCACTTGATCATTGATCATGAAGCAGGAATGAGATCCCATTGGTTAATAAGAGTCAGCTTGACTTCCCAGATCTTCAGATGTAAACAATCTTATATCTTAGGAATGGTAAAGCACAGTGTTCATGGAACAAAAAAATAAAAATGAAGGAAAGACACTTTTGCAAAAGTTCTGTGCAGCTTAATAATAAAAAGGACATGTGCTTTAACCTAAATGTCCATCAACAGACAATTAAATAAAGAAGTTATGGTTCATATACACAATGGAATATTACTCAGCCATTAAAAAAATGAAATCCTACCATTCGCAATGACCTAGATGGACCTAGAGGTTATTATGCTGAGTGAAATAAGTCAGAAAGAGAAAGTTAAATACCATATGATTTCACTTATATGTGGAATCTAAAAAACAAAAAGGACAAACTAATCAAAAACAGACTCACAAATGCAGTGGACAATTTGGTGACAGACAGAGGGGAGAGGGTGTGTTGGGGAGCTGGAAGGATGGGGTGAAGGGTTAAAAAAATACAAATTAGCAGTTGATAGAGATGGTCACAGGGATGGGGATCATGGCATAGGAGATGCAACTAGCATTAGTATATTGGCTAGGTGGAATATCAGAGGAGAGAAGAAGCAATTAGGGGGATCGTTTTACAAACTATATAAATGCCTAATCAATGTACTATATACTAGAAACTAATTAAAATTTGAAAAATTAAGTGAATTATGTAAGGGCCTTTTAACAGAGTAAAAAAAAAGAAGAAGAAGAAAGAACATGTGCTTTATAGTCAGTGTGATTGGGTTCCAATATAGGCTCCGATACAGTTATGTATAATGTGGTACCAGCTACTACACCTAGAGATCCTCAGTGTCCTCATCTGGAGAAGGGGGAGGACCATAACCTCATAAAGTGAGATAAATATAAAGAGCTGATGTTAGATATCAAGACCACAGCTGCAAACAAGGAGAAATATCAGGCTGGCTCTCCTCTGGCCAGCCTGGACAGCACTCCCCAGGGCCAAGACGTACCTCCCTTAAGTCATTCTTGAAAAGTGATGTCTCATGATATCAGTGCTCCCCAAACTTTTTTGACCATGCACACTTGTCAGTTACAACGTTTTGAATGCACACCACAAATCTAGGTGCACTTATTTATTAACAGATGATGTGAGGAAATTACAATACGAACACTATACCCATTATGAAACATAAACACGATTTAAAAGTATGAGATGACAACGAATTAAACAACCATTTAAATAAATTGTTTTACTTTACCAGTGGTGCCAACAGCCCTTGACCTATTACCGATCAGAAGTGCCCTTTTCCGTGAGAGCACTCTGATTATAAACACTTCATTTCTGAAAATCTTGATTTCCATTTGGTGATACAGTAATTTGAAGGTTTGTTTATAAGCTTGGTCTTAATGGCATTAGCAGCTGAAGTAGATCTCACAAAGATGTGTACGGTGGAATGTGTCACAAAAGGAAGAGCATTATTGGCTGAGCTTACTCAATTATGATAACCATCAGAGGCTGAGTGAGGCCAAATGGTGCCTGAGGGCAATATAATGATGCGCATCTCCCTGGCCTGGCCCAGAAATAAATGAATATGTATAAAACAAGGGTGCATTCATGTGTTCAATGTTTAACCAATCTGAGAATATAAACTCAGTATGAAATTGAAATCAAAGACTCTCTAACTGGTGTCTTTGCTGCTCCCCCATGGCTGACACTAGGGACAAATGAACCTTTGCACAACACTCACCATCATGGGCAGGGCAGGTGTGTGTACTTCTGACTTCCCACAGAGCGAGAAAGTGATCCAAGAGAGAAAGTCAGGAGCCGAGGTTCTTTTTAAGACTTGGTCCCAGAGGTCACCCCTTTCATTACATTCTATCCACCAAGTAGGTCAGTCCCAATTCAGTGTAGGAGGGGACTATACAAGGGTAAAAACCATAGAAAGTGTGGATCATGGGGGACCGTTGGAGACTGGCCATTGGTGTGGCAGAAAAACAAGAGACTAGGCTGGGGAAAAAGAAAACATAATAACAGCCAGAAAACAGAAAATCCAATTTAGCAAAGTGACAGAGAGGTCTCAGGATGACACTGTGTAGCAGACTTAGAAAGCAACCAGATCAGATTGTGTGAGGCCCATGGAGGACACTGGGAAGGAGGGCTCCAGAAAAAATAAAAATAATAAAGATAGGTAGACCATCTGACAGGCTTAAGTGTTTTAAAAAAGTGGTTGATATGGTTAAAAGATAAACTGAGTCATATGAAACATTTTAAGAGATTTTTTTTTTTTTTTGAGTAAAAATCAATTCAAAGTAGGCAGTGCCAGACCAGAGTGATTAGGAACATTTGAGCCTCAGGAGCAAGAGGAAAGACTTACACTGAGAAAGAACAGAAACAAAGCAAGGATGTTATTTGATTGGCGAGAACATAAAGCCTACTTGGCCATTTGTGGTTGATTGTCCTTGTTTTGATTTCCTGACCTTGAAGCTTAGAAATTTGATTTGCTGATAAAAGCCACCATGGCATTAGAGCCACCTCAGTCTGATGGTCTCCTTGTTTCATTAATTTAATGATATATACATAATATTACAGGAAGAAATTGGCTTCCATATATAGAAAACTATAAACGGAAAAATCGACAAAGGCAATTATAAGTCTGGGAAAATAAAATGTTTTGCAAGAAAGAAATATAATAATAGTAGATTACTTAGGTTTTACAAAGAATATTGTGTAAGCAAACATACCAATATCAACACCTTCATCAATGCAGCTAAAAACGGGATGGGAGCGTGGGGCAGATGGGAAGAGAGGAAGTGGATGTAGGGAATACGGAAGCAGGACATCTTTATCTAGCGTAAGAGAGAATCAGTAGATAAAGTCCAAGTTCTAAAAACTATAGGCATACTATTTAGAAATCTAGAAATAAATATCAAATGATACAGTTAAAGAACTTAAAATAATCTCCTCTTAGGGTCAGAACTGGGTGGGGAAAGTGAAGGCATGAGGCAAGAACAACTGCTTGCTGTTATAAACCATTTAGTACTATTTAATTTTCTTTGCTCCTCTAACAAAGAAGACTAACTCAAACAATGTGTATCAAGTAGAAACCTATGAACTAACAATGAACATTTCTGAGTTTCTACATCATGCTTTAAAGTTACAACAGCTATGGCCACAAATACATTTGGAGAGCAAACTGCCACTGTGATGAATGGGAAACTGTTTCTACCATACCACGTGTAGTCAGTTAGAAAACACTAGAAAGGATTAGAAGCAAAAGGAACAAATGACTTTAAATTATTCATTAAAAACAATTATACTCAATCCTTTCTGAAATCATCGCTTTAACCCCTTGTTGCATGTTTCTTCCCTTTCTGCCCATTTCTCGACTTCTTAGTCCTACCTTAAGGACTCTCTTCAGTGCTGCCTCCCTCAAGATTTCAACAGCTCTGCTTGGCTCCTCTTTTCCTCTCCACGTTAGAAGAAATCTTTCCTTCTGTTCAACTTCTGTAGCACTGGATCCACGCTTCATTATGACATGTTAAGCTTCTGCCTTGTATTATTTGTGTCCATGTCCTGAGAACAAGATTTGTATCTCCATTTGCACCTTCATCCTACAAAAGTGATTCTAAAATGAGGGCCTTATGCAACCAGATAATGTTAACTCAGTGCAAAATGAAAACGAAAAATTATCTAAGCAGCATCTTTGCTGCTCCCCCATCGACTGACAGCTGGAACTGTGTGTCCTTTGCGCCTTCTTTATTAGGTATTTTATACCCATTTTTTTAAATTGCCAAGTTATTATAAGCCACCAAACCACCCCTGTCAATGCTCAAGGCAATGCATGGTTATTTCATAATGAAAAAGGTGGCTTTTAAATGTTATTACCTGGATGATTAAAGTTCTTATTACTATTTCTGGGAAGCTAGAGGCTCCTGGGGAATGTGTCAGTAAACACTTTGGTCAATAACTGGCTTCTTCAAAGATAAACTCAAGGTCAACATTACTCTTTTATCTTACGAATGTGCTTCAAACATGAAGCACTTGAACAAGAAGCTGAACACAGGCCTCTGCCTGGATCATGACTTTGAGTCAGAATAACCCAACGCTGATGCCAATACGCTTGGGTAGATGGAATGTTCTCAAATGTAACACAAAGTGAGAATAAGATGCTAGAACAAAGGAACTCAAGGAAATGTCTTGCTTGCATGCACTGGTCAAACCTCTGCTTTCTTTGGAGACCCTGAGGGCCCACACTCCTGCCTCCCTTTTAGGAGAGGCAGAGAAATGAGAGCACTGAGGTGAGCCCTTTAAGGACAAACCCAGGGACCCTCAAGTGGTGCATTAAAGTCGATTCATTAGAATAAAGGGTGAACGTACTAGAACTTCAGTTTTCTTTTTATAGTAAAAATAATAACCATTACAAACATAGTGAGCATTCACTGACATCGTTAGATCCTTATGTCAGATGCCTCATGTCACTTGGAGTCCTGAGGAAAGAGTTTTACATCATGGTCGTGTCCATGTACATGTGTGTGTGTGCAAGAGAGGGAGAGAGAGAGAGAGAGTGAGGCCAGGAGGGAGACAAGGAGGGAGACAAGGGCCCACATTCACATGTTCTCTGAAAAATTTCCAAGGGTGCTGCTGTTCCCAGGTGTAGCAGTTTTCGAGCTCTATCACCCAATTTAACTGAAATGATCCTCACAGAACAGACAGGTGAGCAGTGATAATGGAAGTACAATGGATAGCCAGAAAATGACAAAGTAGACACATAGTTGCAAGATGATTTGTCAACCCTGTTTAATATAAGGTAAAAAATAATGATCACCGAATTCTAGCTTATAAGAAATTGGTCAAAAAAATGAAAATTTTAAGAAAGACTCAAGAGAAGGATTCACATCCATTATCTGTAATAATGAACCTTAACTTAAGTGTATATTATGCCTGGAGATATTGGTGACTAGCCGTACAAAGTTTTCTGGGAGAGTAAGACATTGCCAAACTGAACATCTAGAACATGAAGACAGACCTCTGTAATTGGTATGTTGAAAGGAAATTATATTTATTTCTACAGTACTAAATAGTATGTTTATAGAATTATTATTTAAAAAAAAAAACTTGGCCATTAACTATTGATTTTCTGTTAAACTCGATGAAGATTTGGTGTTCCCCCACTTCCTCTCTTGCCATCCTCCCAATCGTTATATCCCATTGTTAGCTAAGTTTTTGTAAATAATATTCAATACAAAACCCAAGTAATCCACTATTATCATGTTTTTACTCTTGCAAAATGCTTTGTTTTCCTGGAGTTATAATTGTTTTGCTTACTATATACGGAGACAATTTGTTCCCCATCAGATTATTCATATATCGACTGACTTTCTTTTAACGCCCAACCCTATCAGAGGGTGCATCATTTTATTATTGTTGCTTCTTCCTGGAGACCTCCCCTCCCAGCGTCCTCCATCCTCCGCATACAATCTGGATCGTTTGCTTTCTCAACCTGCCGCACTGCGCCAACCTGTGTTATCCTAGACTGATTAGGGGACTGGATGGAAAAGGGATTGGAGCAATATTGTCAAGAAGCTTGTTTGCTATAGAGAGGAGTTTGGATTTCATTAAGTAATTGAAGTGACAAGATACAATCTGCTTGAGAGAGTCATTGCACCGAAGCAACGCAAGGTCAAGGGGGCTATGTCTGTCCTGAACTTGAACTCATAGCTGCATGCCATTCTTCCTTGGAACTTCCATACACTTAGACTATAAAAACAATGACTTGGGATAATTAAACAAAGCCTCGTCCAAGATCTAACTCTGAGGCACTTACAATGGGAGAAAAACAATCTCTGATAAAAAGAATAAGATATCTTATTCACGGTCACAGAAATTTATTGTTCGGGACCATGTAAATCTCTAAATTTCTTCATAAGTATAACACTTTCCAAAATCCACATTAGAACAAACACTTATTTAACATGTAAACTTTGAAGTTGGAAAAAAAAGGCCTATCAGGACCATTCAAGGGATCACAAAATGGTTTGAATTTCAAAGGGCAGAGAGAGCAAGAAATCTGTTCTGTTGGGTCCACTGCACCAGGCAAGGCCTACATGGCCACCCCTTCAATGACCCCATTCTTTGGACACATTCACCTACCTTTGCCCTCTTCTCTGCTTTTTTCATTTCTATTATTAAAATGATATTATCATAAATATCTTACCATCTTATAGTACTTTATAATTTTCCAATGCGTTCACAAAAATCCTATGCTATCTTTTTGATATCGGGAAGAGGCCTGAGAACAACACAAACCGACAAACTGACTAGACAACTTAAACCAAGTAGAATTCAGAGCCTGCTACATGCTGTGAGGTACGCAGCTTAGCTCATCAGCCTTGCGGCCAGACCATAAGCAGAATGTTCCTGTGAAGATCGCTAGTGGCTGTTTGCTCATGCCATTGACATTTATCCACCCCAGGAAGGGGAGACACAAACCTGAAGCTGTACCTTGTATAAGTTAAAGGTAAACCAGACATTTCCTTCCATTCTTTACTCCCCAGAATCCGTAGTGTTCTATAGAAACTAAGAAACAGTTATAAACCCAATTTCCCAAACACTTGGGGTCTCTTTCTCTGACTCTGAGAAGAGACCACGTCTCTGTCTATGGAGCATTATTCCTTCCCTAATAAACTTTCCTTTGTCTTTAACTCTGGCTCTCTCTTGAATTCTTTCTTGCATGAAGCCAGGGACCCTCTCCTAGCATAGGAGTCAAGTCTCCACTCCAGGGTGATTCACCCCATCTGGCATTATGTGACCCCATATAAAATAGATGTAAGGTAGATAGGTAGGGTCAGTGGTACACTTCTCATTTTATAGGTAAAGAAGCTGGGACTAAGAGAGGTTTGATGGCAAGCTGAGACTTCCATAGCTGGTTAGCAGCCTTGACAGCTTGAAAAAGTAGAGTTTTCCAAGCATCAGCAGTGTTTTTAACTCTCTCACAACCCCATGTCTTTCTTTCCCATCTCACTTCCAATTCTTTTTTATCCTTTTTTCAACATGATAAATATATTATTATAACAGAAATCTATTGCTTTTCATATTTATAAAGTTTACTTCTGTTGTTAATAACTTAAAATTATTTAAACAATAATTTTAATAATTGTAAAATTGATATATTTAATAATAGTTTAACAGGATAATATAAATATAAATTAAAATATAACATCATTGTAATTTATTATATTTCAATAATTATATAAATTGTAATAATTTTAAATAATTATATAACAATTTTATTTTGTTTTTTAATTTTTTAGGCAAGGCAACCCTTGGTTGACTTCACAAATTGCTAGGACCTTGTCGCCTTAAATTCTTATTTTTTATTTTTAGCACACACAGCCCCTGGGCTTCCTATGTGGTCTCCCATCCAAGTACTAACCAGGCTCGACCCTGCTTAGCTTCTGAGATCAGACGGAATCCGGCTTGTTCAGGATGGCATTGCTGTAGACTATATAATAATTTTAAATAATGAATGGTCTTATTTGTTTATTGTTGGAAGGAAATATAACCTTACTAAAGAAAGCCAACGCATTTAATTAAGGACGTTTTTACTTCCAACTAAAAATCCACTACCAAATCGACTTTTTTTAAATGAACATATATTGCAGAAACAGACACAGGATATTTTTATTCAACAAACTAATGTCTTTGCCAGGTTGCAATTAAATACTACTTTTTAAAATCTGTTTTTAGTTATAGTTGACAAACAATATTATATTAGTTTCAGGTGTACCACATAGTGATTCAACATTTATATGTCCTACAATCTGGTCACCACAGTAAGTCTAGTAACTAATAGGGTCATTGTCATTAGGATAGTGGCTGTTTCCTATGTTTTACATTACATTGTGGTGACTGTTTTATAACTGGAAGTCTGTACTTAATTTTCTTCTCTTTTTCTGCCCAATTCCCAACCCCCTCCCCTCTGACAGGCATTGTTCTCTCTACTTACCCGTTTGTTTCTACTTTGTTCATTTGTTTTGGTTTTTAGATTTCACATGTCAGTGAAATCATGCCATAATATAATAAACAGTATTAAAAGTAAAACTATTTTTTCTTTAAAAAGCTTGTTCTTTTTATTTGCATAGGGTTTTGGACTTGCTCCCCGCACCCCACCCTGTAGTCATAGGGTTATTGGTGAGATCACCACTCCTGAAGCAGAGTCCAAATAGGTCACTTAGGACCCCCTCGCCCACATGTTCCTGTTCGAGGGTCACAGGAGCCTCAGTTTCAGAAAACCAGATTTCACAATTCTGAATGTGTGTACAAGAAATCAGGAGAGCTGAAATGAGGCGTGGTTTACCCATTTTCCCAGAAAATTCGTTGACTTACAAAAGGTTTTCTCACTGGACTGGTATAAACGTTAAGCTTTCCGCGTGTATTTTTAATTCAATCCAATTGTCATAAATTCAACCTTAAAAAAATCACGCTGGATTCCAGGCTCCTTCAGCCTAAAGACTGTGCAGAGCTGCCCAAACCCAGCCACAAAGGGGAGCTGACGCGCTTTTGGTGACTCAGAGGGATGCTCGGAGTGGCAGTTCCAGTGCAAAGCCTCACAGAAGGTGTTGCCATCGAAACAGAATGTAATTCTATGGAAACAAGGCAGCTGCTTTGTCGACTTCGAGAAGGATGAGGACTTCATCTCTCCGGAAGGAAATTAGTCCCAATGGCAAACCATCACCACGCTACCTTCGTCTTTCCTGGTTCGTGTTTCCTGAGTTTCAGGCCATCACTTCTGCTGGCCCTCCAATGAAGAACATCAGTGAACACGTGGCAAAGTGTCAGCAGTGATGCTGGACCCCTGATTTCAGAGACAGTTCTCTGTAGGTGACTGTGCCACTTGTCACAAACTACTAGTCTGGGCTCACTTTCCTGTTTATCAGCCATTAGATTTAAGTTTACTTTTTTAGCATAAAAGAGGGAAACCTCCATCAGCTGGTTCCTGCCTACCTTTTCATCTCATCTCCTATCACTGTTGTCCAAGCTTTTTTCCCCTAATGGATATAGACTAAAAACAACAACAACAACAACAACAACAACAACAACAACAAAGAAGTTTGTGTATTTCACCCATCCCAAGCTTTTCTCTGTAGGTATGAGCTTAGTTTTTGTTTTTTTTTTTTTCCAGATTCTACCTACAAGAGAGATTATGTGGTATTCATTTTTCTCTGTCTTAATTCATTTAGCATAATGCCTTCGATCCATCCATGTGGTCATAAATGACAAGACTTCAATTTTTTAATAAGCGAGTAGTATTCCATATTGTGTGTGTGTGTGTGTGTGCCTGTGTGTGTGTGTGTGTGTGCCTGTGTGTGTGTGTGTGTGCGCCACATTTTTATTTACTTATCCACTGATGGACACTTAGGTTGTTTCCATATCTTCGTTATTATAAATAATGCTGCAGTGAATGAAGGGTTGCATATGTATGTTTAAATTAGTAGGGTTTCTTTCTTCATATAAATATCCAAAAGCGGAATTGCTGGATCATATGGTAATTCTATTTTAAATTTTTGAGGAACCTCCATACTGTTTTCCATAGTGGCTGCACCAATTTACATTCCGATGGTTCATAAGGGTTCCGTTTTCTCCACATCTTTGCCAACACTTGTTATTTCTATCTTTTTGGTAATAGCCATTCTAATAGGTGTGAGGTGATATTTCTGTAGCATTTGATAGGTTTACATCCCTTCTCTAACCAGTAGGAGGCAAGTTATTTAATTTCTTTTGTGCCTCAGTATTTCTCATTTGCAAATTGGGAATGTTGATAGCAACAGCTGCCTTAGGGCTATTGGAAGTTTTAAATACATTAATATTTCTAAATCAGCTAGAAGAATGTTCTGCATCTCCTAAGTATTACATAAAAATGTATTAAATGGAATGTTAAAAACTCTATAAATATTATTATATTAGCCTTTATGTTCATTCTAAACATTTTAACAAATTTCTTTAGATAGTCATGAGAATCACCTTGGCTGATGGGTTATTTTTTTTTTTTCAGGATAGCATAGAAGTTATGAGTTATGGCTTATTTGTCAAATAAATTGTCCTGAGTTCAAATCTTGATTTTGCCATTAGCTGTGAGACATTCAAAAGTGACTTAAGCTCACTAAATCACAATTTTCTCTTTAGTAGAACCATTAATAAGTACTTTGTAGGATTATTGGAGGATTAATGAGCAAATGTTTGTAAAATTAATTCAATCAAGTGCCTGACACATAATAAGTGCTTAGTAAATAATGTTGCTCATAGGCAGTAAGGAATAAAGGGCCAAGTTTGAGAAGGTGGTGTTGAGAACATTTGCAATTAATCTCTAAACCTTTTTCTTTATCTCTATAATGAAGTGATTAAACTGGATCTGATGGTGATTTTCTAAACTTTTTTTTTTTTTTTTAGCTGCAAAACTCTTCCTTGGGGCAAAATCATACGTATCCAATCTAACATAGAAGGAAGCAGTGGGGTAGGTGTCAGGAAGGATGACACTTGCTCTCTACCCACTGGCTTCCTTTCACATCCCCTTTCCAAATTGTCCCCAAGTCACTTCTGTGGAATTCTGGGGCTCCTTAGTGCAGTTTGATCATTTACAGGACTTGAAGTTCTCTAAACAACTTTGTCTCAGTTCTTATATTTTATGACCATGAGGATTGTCATTTGGCCATGAAATAAAAGTTGAAGTTCAAATTATACTAACACAACCTGTTTCCGATGCAAAGGCCTCTTCTGGCTTAGCAAGTTGCTTCTCTCACTGCCCCTCACCCCAGTTCCACCTTCTCTTTGAGAAAACGAACCCTCTCTTTTTACCTGCTTCTGCCACAGAGAGGGAGGGGACAGGCAGCTGACCTCATGACCTCACTGCTCATCCATCCCAGGCTCATCTAGTGGCCTAGCTTCTCAATTAGCAGTGGAACCACACGAATGCCAGAGACTATATATTTGACAGATAAGGCCCTTGACCAATTGCTGGGCACAGTTTTAAAACAAGATAAAAGTATTTAGAGAAAAATGAACTCTCTCAATAATTCGGTGCTTTCATTTAGTTAAAAGTTAAATTATCACTCAAATTTCCTTTCTCTATCCCTAATGTATTTATGCAGGTATGAACAGTCCTCAGAACTCCAGCCAGCTCTCACTGGGTAGGGGCAGCTTCACTTCCCTTGCATTTAGAGCAGGTCGCTTTTCCACTCAAACCCTCATGGGACTTCCACTTCCCCTGAGATGACATTCAAAGCCCTTTCCTTGACCTCAGACTTTACCTCCTATCACTCTCTCTCGGCCCTTACTGCTACAATTGCACTTGACTCTTTATGGTTCCCCACCATGGGAATTATATTCTGCTCTTCAGGCCATTGCATATGCTGTTTCTGTTTCTGGAAGAGCTCTCCTCCAGAGAGCAGCACAGTTTCTTCTTTCATCAACTCCCTCCCCAGAGAGGCTTTCCCTATTTTGTCTAAAAGAGCATCTCCACCCCCTTTTTAGACCTGTACCTTGCTCTCACTCCATAGCTCTTCCCACTTCCTACATGGAGAAGGTACATCTATTGGCTATTGCCTGTCTCCTTCTCAGGTTTAGTGAGTTCACTACTGTATCCCCAGTTCCCATCATGCAGATATTCAATGAAATCCTGTCAAATGAATGACTAGATGATCTTAGTTAGCTGTTAGTCATGTACCTGCATTAAGGTAACAAACACACAAGCCTGAAGAGGTATGAGGTAAACAGAAACATAGGCAGATTAGTAGCAAGTATTGGCTTTAACAATGCAGGCATTTGTGGTCTTTTTAAAGCCCATGCAGGGCAACAAAAAGGACAAACTAAATGCATCTTGGCAAGCAGCGCACTGCTACCCCAGCCTGCATTAACTGTCTTAACTATGCTTCTGGTCTCCATTCTTGCCTGAATTCTGCATGTCCTATCACCTACCTATTCCTTAGCCTTGTATTTTCTCCTCATATTTCCTCCCATGGTATGCTCGCTTTATGCTATGTCAACGTGGCTCAGCTGGAATTACATTTCCTAGAATCCCTTTTCCCAGTAGGGCTCTGAATTCAAGTTGGCCAAAAGGAAAAAAAAAGCTGGCCAAACACGCTCTGTGAGAAAAAAACACTGAGATGCCAGTTGCTGCCAGTTTGCCTTCACACTGTCCTACTCTGAGTCCTGTCCTTCTTCCCAACTGCTGCCTTGCTAACCAAGAGTGAGCGGGTCCAGCATCAGATGGAGAGGTAACAGCTTGCTATAGACTTCCTCGCCAACCCTCCACTGTGGTTCTCCACTAGCTGGACACGCCTGGCTCCCCAAACCCCTGCAAGCTCCTTCTGGCCATCTGGACCAATGCTTCAGGAGGCCTGCCTAGGGGATTTTTCTCAAAACTCCAACTTACTTGTCAGGCCATTATCTCCCAGCCCCTCCTATAGTTGTGTCAGGGCTAATTTCTATAAGAAGGCCCTATTCCACAGTGCTCAGCGCCATTCCTCTTCCTTGATAGAACTTTCACTGATGCACAAGAAATGTATCCTGTACTTGATCGACCAAATGACAATGGTTTCTCCAGTTATCGACATCATTTTAAATAATAATGCCTTTGTCTTTTCAGTAGCATGACCTTAATAATAATGCAATATAACATAATATACCTAATATACCATTGTCCCTTTATATCCTTGGGTTTCTCATCCACAATTCAACCAACCAACCATGAATCAAAAATATTTTTAAAAACTCCAAGAAGTTTAAAAAAGTAAAACTTGAATTTTCCATGTGCCAAGTACTATGCTGAATCCACGTGAATGAAGTAATGTGTAGGCATAGGCTGCTGTAGCCTATATGCAAACATAGGTTAGAGATAAATGCTATATACACCATTATATATAAGGGACCTGAACATCCTCAAATTTGGATAACCTCAGGGGTCCCCAAACCAATCCCCTGTGATATCTAGGGAAGACTGTATAATGTAACTCGCCACTAGTTATTTCTCCCAATAGCCTCTGATGATTTTGGATGGGATATAGACAAATGCTTTTTATAAATTATTTTAATAAATACTGTGAAGTAGAAAATATAACTGACATAGAAACTAAGTCTGTGAGCACTGTTGCTCAGGATGGAGCCAAATTTATTTAGATTTTAACAATGAGTGATTAGAGAATTACTGTGAAGATATGACAAAAATCATAAAGATGCCACGATCATGACCAACATCTGGGAGACTTTGAGGCAGGTGCTGATGTGAGGGAAGCTCTGACTTGGGGCCAGGAGATTTTGGTTGTCCCACTTCCTTGAGGGGATGAAGTTCGAGAGGCAGAGGGCGCTCTTTGTGCTCAGGGCTGGTCTACCCTCTAGATCACTTGGGCCATCCTCTTAGATAACCCATCCGGTCCGAGCCTGTCTCTGGATCCCTCCTAGTCCCGAATGTGTTGGCCTGTACACCTTCTGATTACTCAGCACTTCCCCAAACACCTGCAATTACTCACGTGCTCATCACTACATTTTACTTCTCTCGCTACTGCATGGCCCTGCCGCCCACAACTCTCATTGTCAAATTTACCTTCTCTTTGAACATCTTAATTTTTTAAAGCATATCAGAACCTGAGGTTCAAGAAAAAAGTTCTTAATTGTAGAAGAAGCAGATACTTATTGAAGAAATCTGAATGGTAACAATAAAATATAAGTTAATCCTTGCTCAACCGTTATTTTCACTTAAATCTCATTTTTCAAGGGCAATCTCTTTCCTAACTTTATGTAAATTCTTCCAGAATTTGTTTTCCTATTAAATATTTGCATATAGAATTTTTTTAAATGGGGCATCTTGTGCTCACTATTTCATTTTTTTTTTACATTCATCAATAAATTATAGACATTCTTCCAAGTTATATACATGCCTACTTCATCGTTTTCAAAACAGCTGCATAAAATTTTATGGTATGTTCTTTTTGGAAATGACTCATAAAGGCCATTGAATCCCTTTCCATCTGACTACATCCTGAGTTAGGCTGCAATGCCCTGAGGCATCCGTGTGTGATGAATGCTTTAACTTACTCCCTAAACCTCTAAGATGATACTAGTAAATAACATCTTTGGAAGAACTGAGAAAATAGGCACTCAGGTAATTTTCTGTGTTCTGTGGCTCAGATGAGAAACCTTGCTCGAGAGAGACTAGGTCCCAGAACACAACTTTCGATGTTCATCCCTTTCTTGCCTGAGGATTCCCTCAGATTTCTCAGTTCTGTCTATTCCAAAAAGCCATCAGTTTCGTGACTTTTCACCTCTTCCCTAAAGCTTTGCAGAATCAATAGATAAGATCAATGCACCTCTGGATAGACACTGATATCATATTTACACACATATGTGTATACAGTAGGGGAGGAAAAAGATTTTCTTTATCCTTTTAGATTCTGTGACTGGAACTCTGGAAACTAACCTGACAAAAATCAGACTAACAAGAGAAAAACAGTTTATTAACTTGGGCAGTATGTATACACAATGGAGATGCTCAGTGATGAGTAACTCAAAGAGGTGGTTACAACTTGTGGGCTTTTTAGGACTTTAAAAAATAATAAATTTGTGGTGAAGTGACAAGACAAAGAAAAGACATTTAGGCTTTTAGGACTGACAAACTCTGGGAAGGTAAAATATATGAGGGAAACTAATGCAAGTTAAGGGTTGTTTTAAGTAAACTTTGTTATATAGATCTCACCTCTTGGCTGAGTCTCTGGTGATTAGGAGTCATTTTGTCCTTTCTGGGTGGAAAATTTTATGTTCTGAATCTGCTGTTTCTCAAGTGTCTTCACTGCAAAATAATCCTATGACAAAGTAGCATATTTTGGGTGTGACATATTCTGATCTCCTAAAATGCAAACAAAACAGACTGCATTCCTACCACTGCTACCTCTAATATTAGCTCTTACTAATAATAAATTTAGCTAATACTTACCAAGCACACTTTATATGCCAGCGAATGTGCTAAGCATGTCACACATTCCATTTCATTTAATTCTTTCAATAACTCCATGAAGATCGTAGAGGTTTAAGTAAGCCTGCCTACAGTCGCACAATTAATAAGTGGGAATAGACCAGAATCTAACTCAACTCTACATGACTGCAGATTACTTCTGGTTCTCCACAGCCTCATTACTACCATTGGGCTAAATTCAACCAGGATTTGGGATGACATTGTCTTTACTGCATTTGAATTTTGCTGTGCCAACATTGTATCCCTAAGGCTGAGACTCCTGTTGACCATCTTAACTTGTTAGCCCTGAGAGGTGAGGAAGCTCTTTACACACAATAGGCCCTTAAATCCATTTGAATGATGACTCTGCTACCTTCATCACCTGATTGCAGTTAGGACTGGAGTCTAGCACTCTTGGCTGCTTGATACATTCCTGTCAGAGTGATTGCTGATGGCTTGTTTTCCTTCCTTTGCTGGAGTATTTATAGAAGAACTTGTAGCAAGCTCAAAAATGGAATACTCTCTAGAGATACTTTTTGGACCTTGAAACTATGACCTGCAAAGAGAAAAAATCACTAGGATTTTGGATAAAGGCACAAATATTGATTTGTAAGTACCTCTCAGAGAACTCAGCAATGCTTAGTTGAATCCTGTATTATTCCTATTCAATTCTACCACCACTTTAAATAAGTTGTTAACATATTTAAGTAAATCCTGATAAAAGTAAAAATTTTAAATCATTTTAGTAATTTTATTGCCCAGTTGTTGAATTATTTCAAGCTGTTCTCAGAATTTGAGAGTCAAACAGAAAATTTATGAACCATGTAGTTCAATACTGTTATTTTTCAGAATAAGACAGGTACAGAAGAGAGAGTAAATTTGCCTCAGGTCACAAAGCTAGTCTTTCAGTTATAAGTAAACAAATCAAATTCAATGACTATAATAGATGTTTTTGGATATGGTTGCTCTATTCTTAAATTTATTGCTTTTTTTGGTATCTTTAGTGCTTGCATGATACAAGCACAAAATGCAAGTGCTCAAGAGATGTTTACTAAATTGAACAATGATGTGTTATATTTTTCTAGATAAAATATTGGCTTTTTACCAATTGCTAATCCAGATAATTTTTAAAAATAAAAATGCAAATATACTATAAAGGAAAAATTGTGCCAAACAGTTAAACAGTCAAGGAAATCTTTGTTCAAGACTATTGCAGTAGGGGAGAGACTGAACTCAACTCAAAACAAATAGTGGGGAGAAATTTTAAACCCTGGAGTGGGCTATGGGCTAGTGAATAAGTACTGGAAAACATTAGTGGGGAGGTTAGTGGAGTTCAGTCCTACTCTCTCACAAAGACTAGGGATACAGGGCACTACCTTTCTTGATGATTGTATTTCAAGGTCCTTGAGAAAAGCATTCCTGGGTGAGGCAAAAGTCTGGGAGAAGATTTACATTACAAAGAAACAGGGCAAAAGTTGGTGATGACAAGTTTTCTAGAATAAAAGCTCTAAACCAGTGACCTCTGGGACCTGGGGTCAGGAGGAACTGTGTAAAATTTAATCAAGCGGAGGGGAACAGTAGGTTGCTTGGTCAGTACCACTTAGTAAAGAAGGAAGAGTAATTAAACACATATATTTACTTTCACTCTCTCCAAAAACCCCAGTAAAATGTTAACAAAAATATTTTTGTTAAGTCTTCAAACCACAAGGACAAAGAGAATAGAAATGAAGACAATTGTAACAAATATTTGGAAACTGGACAGCAGATAAAATAGCAGAAACTGACTCTTGGTAGACTGAGAAATTTAATCTTAACTGGCTCTGTAGAAAACCAAGAAGCAACCTAATGTATGTTGCAAAAGCCCCCCAGATATTTAGGAATTGTCAATGTCATGAATATCTAGATGTGAAGGTAGAGCTAAAAACGGGGATTGTTTGAGTAGCAGAAATAAAAAACTTGATTAAATTGTTAAAAGATAAATTTGAGGAAATCTAATGAAGAATAGAACAAAAAGTCCAAGAGATTAAAAAAAAGGGGGAAAGGAGAGAAAATACTAAAAAATTAAAGAACTAATTCATGAAGTCAAATATAAAATAAGTGGAGGAGTTATAGAAATAAGACAGAGAATATAGAATGGAGCAAAGAAACAACCAAATAATTCCAGAAATTTGCCAACAGTTTCCAGATTAAATGGGGCCAGTAGGTGCCAAGAACAATTGATCAAACTCATCCATGCTAAGATGCATCATTATAAAATTTCAGAATGTTAGGTGCAAAAAGAAGATCCCATAAGTTTCCAAATCAAAACAGAACAGTTTACACATGAAGAATGAGGAATCAGAACATTTAAAAGCAAAGAGGTAATAGAGCAGTACTTTAAAATTCTAAAGGAAAATTTTTTGAAGAAAAACATTTTCTAATAGAGAATTTCTAACTGTCTAAGCTATCATTTATAAAGGCTAAAGAGAGTTTTGGATGTCTGAAGTTCCCCAAATTTTATTTCCCATGTAATTTTTTTCAAAAAGTTAATGTATGACACCAAAATAGGGGAATGAACCTAAAGAGAGGCGGGCATGGAATGTAAGGATTATGAGATCCAACACAGGAAAGAGGAGGAAGAATGTGTGGGAGGACAGAAAAGGCTAATTCCAAGATCACAGGTGTGTCCAGGTTAGACGGCAAGTTTAGACTATAAATACTGTATGATATCACTTATACATGGAATGTAAAAAAGCCAAACTTGTAAACACAAGAAAAAGAAATTTTCCTATTTCAAGTTTCTTTCTGCTGGTCTAATAAAGTGACATGAGACAAATTAATAAGAGATAATAACCAAATATAATTACATATACATGTAAGGAAACCCCACATGCAGAAAAGAGTCAGAGACTTTGCATACGTGGGAGGTTCAGAGACAGAAAGGTAAAATGAGATAATATGACATTCTGAGCTAAGGATGAGGCAGGACCTCTAAGCCTTCTGCGGGAAGGAAGATCATTCACAGGACAGTCAGGAGAGCCGATGCTCAGTAATTACATGTTTGCCTTACCCTCTAGATAGGTCATAAAAATTATCTGTAATAATAACTCTGATTATGGGCAAGGCCCCTAATTTAAACTCGTTAAGGGAGAGGTACACGTTTTTTTTTGAGCCTGCAGAGTCTGAATCGCCTTCAGCTCAAAATAATCCATGGGCCAAAGTGGCACATCTTGGAGAAGCCTGTTCTGCACCCCTTCTACAGAATGACAGTTACCAGGAGCTGAGAGGTGGCTGAATTGGGGATATAATGCTTGAGGATACAAACTTGCGACTAGTAGATCAATAAGTCCTGGAGATCTGATGCGCAACACAGTGATTATAGGCAATAATGTTGTGTTATACATTTCAAGGTTGCTATTGTTCTCATCGCAAAAAAGAAAATAATTATGTGACATGATCCCGGGAAGCCAGCTTACTATGTATTAAGTCAGCCGTGTAGATTATTTCTATCAATCCACAAAGTTCTCTGAAGTCAATTTCCTTCTTCCACCTTCAGCTACTGGCAGTCATTGATTTGACTGCTTTTCCCAGAATTCACCATATAATTGGGAGGATACATTCTGTAACCTTTTCAAAAATTTTTTAATTATTTATTTATTAATATGTATTTTGGGATTTATCCATGCTGTCGGTAGCAGTAGCCGCAGCAGTTTCTTTTATTACAAAGTAGGATCCCATTGTATGACTATATTACAACTTGTTTACCCATTTATCTGTTGATGGACATTTGAATAACTTCTGTGTTTGAAAGTTATAATCAAGCTGCTTTAAATAATTGTATATTTGTCTTTCTATGAATATATACTTTCATTTATCTTAAGTAAATACCTCGGAATAAAATTGCTGGGTCAAATCGTATATTTAATTTGCTAAAAAAAAAGTGCCAAACTATTCTCCAAGGTGACTACAATTTTTTATTTTTACCAGTAACATATGGAAGTTCCATTTGCTTTACATCCTCATCAGCATTTATTATTTTCAGTTTTTAAAATTTTAGCCATTTCAATAGATATGTAATGATGTCTCATTGTGGTCTTAATGATTAATGATGTTGAGTACTTTTTTTAACTGCCTATTTTCTATACACAGATCTTTAGTGAACTGTCTGTTTAAATCTTTAGCCCAGTTTTCTATAGGGTTGTTTTAGTTTTATTATTATGGTTGAGTTGTAAGTGTTCTTTATATATTCTGGATATTTACAAACATGGCTCTCAAAAATGCCATTTTTTAGAGGTGTATTTTGCAAATATTTTCCCCTAGTTTGTTGCTTGTCTTAATTTTCTTTAAGCTATATTTCAAAGAACAGAAGTTTATAATTTTGACATAGTAGATTTTATCAGTTTTTTTCTCTTTTATGGTTTATACTTGTATCATAATGACTAATGTCACAAGGATTTTTTACTATGTTTTTCTCTAGAAGTTATATAATTTTTTTTCAGATTTAGGGTTATGATCCCATTTGAGTTGCTTTTTGTATTTTCATATAAAGTATGAAGTAAGAGTTGTGGTTTTTTTTTTATTTGGATGTCCAGTGTATTTATTTAAAAGTCTTTCTTCATTGAATTACCTTGGCACTTTCAAAAATGAATTGATCATATATGTGTGGATCTTCTTTTTTCCTTGAAATGTCATTTTCAAAATAATGCTGGCCTCAGAGAATGAATTGGGGAGGAATCACTCCTCTTTAATTTTTTGGAAGAGTTTGGGTAGAATTAATATCTTTTCTAGAATTGCTAAAAGTACCCATGAAACCATCTGGGCTTGGAGTTTTCCTTGTGGGAAAGTATTTAAAAACAAATTAAATTTTCTTAATAGATTTAGGTTATTATTTCTTTTTGTGTGATGTTTCATATTTCAAGAATTTGTTGAATTAATTTAAGTTGTCATTTTTTTGGCATGGTATTTGTTAGTATAAAGCAGTTCACAATAATCTCATTATCTTTTTAAATACTTTTTAGTACTACTTCAGTTTCCTCCCACGAATATAGAAATATTGTATTTTCATTTTCATTCAGTTCAAAATATTTTCTAACTTATCATTTAATGTTTTTTCTTTGGCCCATGGTTACTAAAAAGTGTGTTACTTAGTTTCCAAATATTTAAAGATTTATTTTTCAGACAACTTTCTGTTATAGACTTTTAATTTAATTTTGGTCATAGAATATAATTTGTATGACTTGAATCCTGCTGTATTTTTTGAGACACACTATGCACCTAGAATATGGTCTGTCTTGGTTAATGTTCTATGTGCACAAAAGAAAAATAAATGACCATTCTGCTGTTCAGTAGAATGTTCTATAAGTATCAATTAGGTCAATTTGGTTGATAGAGTTGTTTAAAGTTTCTGTATCCTTAATGATTTTATAACTTACATAATAAGTTATTGAGAAAGGGATATTGAACTTTCCAAGTATAATTATAGATTGTCTATTTCTCCTAATTCTATCAGTTTTGTTCCATGTATTTTGAAGACTCATCATTGGTTGCATAAATATTTATGGTAATTATGTTATCTTAATTAATATTTAGAATTATAAAACAATTTTTTTCTCTGATAATATTCTTTGCTGTTAAACCTATTTTGCCTGATATTAACACAGAAACTCCATTCTAAATTATTTATTTGTAATATTAGCATGATATACTTTGTTTTATCTTTTTACTTCTAATCTATTTGTGTTAATTTTAGATGTAAAGTAGATTTCTTGTAGGCAGCATATAGTTGGGGCTTACTTTTTTTTATCTAGTAAGAAAATCTCTATCTTTTAATTGGAGTATTTAAATTATTTACACTTAATGTGATTTTTAAAATCTTTTTGAAGTTTTCTGAAATTCTTTCTCTATGGACAAACCCTCATAGTACTCTGACCCACAACTTCCAGCCAACTCAGTCCTCTCGAACTTCAACTTCTGTCTTCTCAAATAAAGTAAGATTGCCATATTCTACTGGGGATGTCTCTCTTCATGATTCACAATCCAGAAAAGCATCCAAAGTGATATCCAAGGTCATCGCTGAATTCACCTCATTTGTTTCCATTCTCTCAGAGATCTAAGTCTTGTGTTGTCTGTTGTCTAATATCCAAAACTGTTCCCTTATATATTTTGTCTAGTTTTTTTGTTGTTTGTGGTGAGAGGGTAAGTCTAGTTCGAGTTATTCAATCATGGCTGGAGTGGAAATCTTTCTCAAAATCTTTTTAGTTAATAAATGAACTAAGGAAACCTTGACACGTACTGTCAAATGCTTGTTATAAAATGATATAACTTGATATAAATATCTATTTAATGTAAAATAATAGAAGCATGGCACAATAATATCTACTTTATTATCATTTTTTCAGTTACTACCTACAGCCCAGCATTAGATTCTTAAGGTAATGGGAGCTGGCCTCCTCTGATCTCTTATACCTTTCTGCATTGCAAGTCATGGTGCACGTGACTCTATATCCCATTCTCAGATCAATCTTTTATAACAAAACATAAATGATTGTAATTATAAAAATAAGGGTGAACTTATAAACAACTGCCCGGGATTTACAGTCCCAGCTCTTAAGATAGCTTTGCTTAAACTGCCTTGGTGGGATGTAGCTATCCCCCTAAGCTCACATTATTTTGAAATTAGAGTCATTTATGGCAAGGTCCCTGAAAGTCTGTATTCTCTTTCAATCTAAAAAGAGCCAGGAGAGAATATTTTTTCATAGAATATGAATGATTTCTGCTTTATATGCTTTATCTGATATGTTTACTTTCTCCTTTTCTTCTTACTTTCTCCTTTACACTTCATCCTCTTCATTACCTTTACCATTATAATAGTAATATTTAAACATTTTATTTAAGTTTTATAATTTATAAACTATATTATATTATAATATATCCAAATATTTTGTGATAAAAATAATTATTTTTACCCTATAGAAAATGATATTGAACCATATAAATGTTGTAAGACTTGTCCAAGGTATGTATTATAATAATAGAGCTAAGAGTAAGTTTTCTGATTCCACATCCAAAGTAGTATTTTTCACCACACCTCAATGTTTTTCCTGAAGTCTTTCTCTTATTCAGTTGTCAACTTTTTCTCAACAAGTCTTGACATCAAAACTCATGTTTGATGTAACTTTTTTTGAATTCTAGATACTTTCAACCTCCTTGGAGTTACAGAGCAGTATTCCTTAAACATGTTAGGAGAATCTCTTTTAAACTAGATTCACAACATAAATGTTTGTTGCTGATGCTTCTGTCTTGATGAACACATAAAGTCTTTAAAAGCTGTTTATAAGTCCATTTGTTTATGAGTCCAAAGCATTGCTTTTGAATCAGTTAATGTATCTGTGTGAAGTTGGGTTTCTTCATAGAACTGGGCATATTGATGGCATTAGTTCAGGATTTTGGACTTTCTTGGCCCTCTTTTTATTTATCATTTTCATCACTTTCCAAAAGCTTTGCACTTTTTTGAACATGAAAGAGTTAATAATGTTAATAAACTAACTCAAAAACCACAATTATAATCTGGCCTGCAGATGTGGGTGTGTCCGGTCGGCACAATGCTTTTATAAAATGTGAATTGGCTGCGAAATTTAAAAGCCAGGAAATTTCACATAAACATCAGGATTTTCACGTAAGTTTTTATACCACCTTGAAAAGTCAGAACATCTTGCAGCAGTGGGCCCCCAACCCGTCATGATAACACTCAGCTGGAACTGAGATTTGCAGGCATGCCCTATCTGGTCTATCACAAGCTTTATTATTTTTTATTGTCTTATCCTGGTCTCACTTCATACATTTATTTTACCTGCTAAAGTTTATGATTTTGGCCCCAGACTAACAAACTTTAGTCGAGACTAAAATGTCTGTGTACAACCCTGGTGACATCTGTTGGTGAAGAGCAGAAATGATGGGGTTTTGCTGTTAGCTTTGTTCATCTATATGGACAGTTGTGAGTTCCAAGTTTGTAAACAGGGAAGCTCCTATATTTATTAAGTATGAATATGCAGCAGCATAATTACTTCCCACATATCCCACACCTATGTACGTGCAATGGACTATAATTCAACTCTTGACCTTGACAGGCTTTTCTGGGAGATTTGAGCACATGCATGGCAGGGTGTAAGAAGTGGAAAGAAGTTAGCAATCTATTTCGCATGAGGATTCTTTCAGGAGATCTAGTATTGCAGGAATTTGTTCATCAGGCTTTTTGGAAGATGTCCCACGTTCTCTGCTTCGCTGTTGAACATGACCTCTCAACACATAGCACAAAGAGCATAGCATTGGCATCAGAAAGCCTTGCTAACAGTTTTATTTCTGCCATTCACTATTTGATCCAAATCAAGCTATCAAGTTTCTGTGGTCTTTGATTTTCTCATATAAAAATCAGGATAATAACAACTGTGCAATTTAGCAAGGTAGTTGTTTGATCATCTATCTCAGATGAGGAACAGAGATGGTGAAAGATATAACTTATTTTTATGGTTGATTTACATAGTGCTTCTGGCCTGGAGGTTGAAACACATCCCATTAAGTTTGAGAATGAACTTTTTAAGTTTATCAGAAGTCAGTACAATTTAAATTCATCTCCCTGACAGAGTTTCAATCATAAAATGCCATTTGATCAAGTATGGTGGAATTACATACACAGCTCTGGTATTCTAGCATCTCCCGGAGCTGAGCAGAACTTCCATGAGGACTATAGCTGGTCCTCAGATTTCAGGCAGAATTGCAGTAAAGCTTTGCCCTGGGCTTTAATTTCTCTCATTACAGGCTCTCTTCCTCAGAGTTGTCAGCCATTACCATGCCTTCAGTGTCACATTCTTGCAGGTGATTCTTTCTATGACCTTTCACCTGAGATCCACATACCTCTTTGGTTATCTAAGGGATATTTTAATTTCCCTTAATCTTCTCACAATCCAGGAACTCAAAACTCAATTCATCTCCTGTCCTACACAGAAGTCCTTCTAAATTATTTTCTCTATCAGTAGCATCAATATTGTCTCAATTCAATGGAACTAGATTTACTCAGTGATTACCATGGGCACCATCGCTGAGTTTTGAGTAAACTGTGACCCAGTCTTCCTCATTATCCCTCTTTCCAGTCTTGAAAGATCCTTTTCAATATTATTCACATCTCTCTTTCCTTTTCCAGTTCATTTATACCTAGTTAGTTTCACGCCTCCTTACTACTATTTGAATCATAATGAAAGATCTTCCAGCCTAAAGGGTCTGAAAGTAAGCTTTTCATCGAAATCTTTCAGTGGTTTCCTCCAAATGCACCATTAAGCCTGGGTACTTCTGTCTGTCTTAAGACATTCTGTATTCTAACCTTGTGTATCTTCATTTAGTGTCTCATTTCTCACCAGTCCAAACCCCACTCCTTCAGCCTCCCCTTAGCATACATGCCCACCAGTCTCTTTGCTTGCACATTTTCCTCACGTGGACACTCTTCCTCTGTGTCTACCCAAGTCAAACAAGACCTTAGAGGTCTGTCTAGTTATATACCACCCCCTTTATAAGTTCGTCTATTTTTCTCCTACTTGTTTCCCTCTTCCTGAAGTTCTTTAACAGTAACGACCTGTGCCATAAAATTACCGCACTTATTAATCCACACTTATTGTTGACAATCATTTGTGAGTGCCAATTTTGCCTCTTCAACTAAACTGTTGAAGAGAGACATTACATCATCTGAAGCTCAATCTCTCAGGTTCCCTGCATGCGGTAAATATTGACAGAAGGAAAAATTGAATGCTTTGTTGATGTATTGGGATAAGTGAATTGAACAATAGATTCAATTAAGTTTTGACAAGGCTTAACTTACTTTTCAATACATACATCCTTCTTCGGCAGGTAAGTTGATTTCTTTAGTAAACTGAATAGAGGAAATGTTGTAATCTGCTTTTAAAGTAAAAATTGGGTTCCAATTTGAGCAGTACAGAATGTCCTTTAAATGGTACAGGATATTTGAAATCAGGCCTGTTCTAAAAAAATCTAAAGTATTTGGGGAAAAAATTATTAGATCTCCTAAATTCCTTATATTTCTCATACTTAAATACCACTAGCCCACGAGAGAAGAAATCAGGACAATATAAAAGCTGATAATGGGATTGATTGCCCCAAGAAGTGACAGGAACCTTCCACCCACATGAGTACCATGTCATTTTTCCACGAACTGGGCCTGCAGTGATTGAGTATGTGTACTTGAGAGCGCTTCCAAAGGGTTGAGCAATCCGTCTGGCAAAAGCGTTTGACACTATGGGATTTGTTATTGTGCTGCTGTGCCAGCTCCAAGACTCATTTAATTGCATTAGTCATCAAGCAGCAGTGCCACTAATCTTGGATCTTACTGAGTGCCGTCTGGCTTGTGTGTTTGAAAGACCAAACAAACAAAGCTGAACCGCTAGAAACTTCTCTTGAATTTGAGGGTGAGGTCTGGAGGTCCTGATCTTACCTCCCCAAGGTCCTGCAGTAAAACTGGAAGGGTTGCCCATATGCAATAGAGGCATAATCGAGTTTTAAATGACAAGAGTTGAAGCTTCCAAAAGTCCTCATCTGCCCCAAACACGATTGCCCAATGATGTGCTAAAGGTCTCCGAGTTCTACCATTTTATTGCTGTATATTTGAGCAATTTCTTCAAGAAGTCCCAGTTTACATACAAACACATCCTCTGAAATTCGTTTCAGGTTAACCCCTTTGTTCTCCGTTCACCTCTGTAAGAACTAGCTAGCTTCCTCAGGTTGAGGGAGTTGAAGTCAAGTGGGTTGGTTGTTTTGGTGGGTTCCAAAAGGCAAAGGCTGTGACCATGGCCTATTCTGGCTGGGAATAACAGGATTTCAAACGTCCTCAGACACCTGCCTTAGTGATGAGGGAGAAGGTGGAAGAGGAGGAAACTTCCTAGCTCACGACTTAGCCTACAGCTGAACTGACATTCATACTTTTGCGTATCAGACATCGTAAGACTGGAGCCTAGTCAGTCAGCATTGCATGATGTCCTTCAGCTTTCCCTGTTGACACATTAGACACTTACTCAAAACTTACTCCCAATTTTATAAAAGTCCAGCCAAGAAAAATAATTTCAAAGGCCAGGAAGAGGTGAAGATAATGGAACAGACATTTTGTCTCCAAAGAGCAGACATCCTCTTTCTCTTGAAAATGTCTCTTTCGGCAAAATGTTGGCTTATGGTGGAAGAGTTTGAGGTACATCTACCTTAGCATCTCCTCAGAGTCCTCCCTGCTCTCCTTTGTGACATCTCTAGGATAAAATAAGCCCAGGACAACTGAACTGTTACCTGTGGCAGAAGAACTAAAAAGTATTTAGAAGTGACTGGGTCAGGTTTGCGATGGAGACTAACATGTGCGTAGCCTCCTAATGGATGAGTAATTAGACAGAAGAAGTCTGTGGGGCTCTGATGGGCAAGCATGAGGTAGAGGAGACGAACACACAACAAATGATTCTCTAGAAACATCCTACCTGCCCACAGTTGATTTGAGACCCCTGATCAAAGAGATATAGTTTCAATGTCATCTGAATATTAGATTTTGGTTTGCTTTCATGGGCACATTGTTATGAGTTAAAACATGAGATTTCGTAAAATTCATCTTCATGTTATAAAATCAACACAACCACCCTCCCACCCCTTTCAATCTGTTCTTTTTCTACTTTACAATAAAATCAGTTTCTCTATCAAGCTCTGAGAGAAAACTATTACCAAATAAAATTATAGATATAATTTACATGCCTGTTAACTTTTTTAAAAGTAGAAATCAAGGCAAACTTCATTCATTAGCCAAAAATAAATTATTTCTCTACAAAAATAAACTCTCGGAATAAACAAAACAAAACAACCCAGAATTTTCCAGCTAGTCTCCTCCAAGAGCACTCTTTGGCCGCTGTGATGTGCTCATCTGTCATATCCAGGTCTGTCCACCTTCTTTCTCTCTGCCTTATACAGAAAGCAGATTGACTGCAGCTGGTACAATAGAGTCACTGGCTCCTTGAGTCAGAGCTTATAAAAAACTTCAACCTGGATCGCAAAGATTTTTTCCTCAAAATAACCCCAGAGAGTTGTCACTCTGGCTGTACCAAGAAGGTCCTGAAAAGGACTGGGTTTCAAACACTACAGAATCATATGAAATCGTATAAGTGCTTCCTCTGCAACACAGCTCATCCTTCACCTTAGCACGCATATGCCCTGAAGTTCAGTTCAGGACTTGCAAAGACCAAGAGACTGAGATGAAGTAGATTTGGCTCTGTTGGCCTGGAGTGGATTCCTGGCCAAAAACCCAGGGCAGTGAACTGAGTGGTCAGATTTCCAAAAAGGACATAGCAAAGGGAAAGGAGAAAAGAGAATGTGTGTGTGTGTGTGTGTGTGTGTGTGTGTGTGTGAGAGAGAGAGAGAGAGAGAGAGAGAGAGAGAGAGAGAGAGCTACGAATGAGTGGGAAAGGAGAGGGAAACAAACAGCTCAGAAGCCACACCCCGCCTCCCACATTGAATAGCCTCCTTATTCCCTGGGCTGGTTTTTCTAGTTCACCTCCTGGATTCACTTCTCACCCTTCTCTAGTACAATCTTGCCCTGGAAAGCCGACTTTTTCTGGATCTCGTCAGTGGGTTCGCATGCCTTCTGACTCCCGGTGGGTTTGGGCAGGAGAAGGTCCTGGCAGAGTTCTGACAGCTGGGAGAGTGAAGTCGTAGTTGACTGTCCTACGAAAGCCACAGCTCCTACTGTGTGGCTTCTCTGTACTACCCTCTCTGGGTTCTGGTAGCTCCACTCCCATCTCACCCTTCAGACCTAGGGCTGGCAATGATGATAATGGATCCTTGCTCTTGCCAGTTCTGAGACCCCACACTCTCCTGTGCTGAGGCCCTTAAATCCCGCCCACACCTCTGTAAAGAATCTCTTTATTAAGCTCTCCTCAGATCAATTTCTTTGAGTGTGCCATTGGTTTTCTGTCAAGACTTGGACAGATAAGTGTTCTAAATACAAGAATTTTTGAAAAGGAAGTAATGGAGATTGAGTTTAGAAAAGGCAGGTTAAAATCATAATACAAGGGCTGCTAATGGCAACGAAATAGGCCAGTCATTTCGTTTCTACACATAACACAACATACACAAATAGGAAAAGCAGTGAACTAGGGGTCAAAGGTCTTAGGATCTAGTCTGAAATTTTCCCCACACTGGATATGTGGTCTCCTTCAATACAATAATCTGCTCAGTATACTTCACATCAGTGCTAGGAGAATCGAATAACAATGCTTTGGGAAAAGATACTCTATACTTATCAAATGTAAAAATTCTGTAGGTTTTTCCAGATCTCGTAGTAATAACAGCTCCTTTGAAAATTTCTCTGAGTCACCCAGGAAGAATTAATTTTCTTCATTTTCACACAGCAGTTGATTCAAACCCCTATGAAAGCATCAATCCCATTTTACTATAGGTGGATATTTATAAGTTTATTACTTTGGTTAGATGATAAAGTCTTTGTAGGTTTTATTCCAAGCACCAGGTATGGTGCCTGGTTCATAAAGATCTCAGTACATGTTCATCTAATGAATGCATGTGCTCTTCTCATCTTGTCATGTTCCTATACCACCATTTATCTCCCCATTACCTAGGTTTACCCTATAATAGCCTCATTCCATGATGCCTGTCTCATTCATAACTTCTAGAGTCATAAGTACCATATGACACGACACTAATTGGCCAGAAACAAGCTCCAAAGACAGCCTGAGTTAGCTAGCCATGTATTATCTGGTTTGGACCAATGAGCTTTCCCAGTCAGATTTTTTAATCTCAAAATTGCAACTATTTTGCACAGAGATTTCTTTCAGGCAAGAGAGCTTTGAAGCAGGAAGGTACTAGAAACCTGGGACTTAACATGGGCACTTAGAGACCTTGTAGAAGTTGAGGAAGCAAGCCTGATGAGCAAAGGGAACAAAGAAGGCAAGTAGAGATGAGTGAGATGACAGGCCACACCACCGCTGACACATGGCAGCTCTATTCTTGGGGGCTTCTCAGACCCTAGAAGGCAGGGTTATATTTTGTTTAGCAGCCTTAGATTCTGGGACACTTCTCAGTGTCCTGCGTCTCTACACTTGAGCTTGCCTCAATGGGTTTCTCTTTTTTGGTAATCTGGTGAGCTCTGATTGGAAAACCACTCTTGTTTTATTTTTCTTGGTCTTGCCAAGGTTGTTGAGAGGGTGAGTGAGTTAAACCTGACATTACACCAACCTGCTCCTGGGGGAGGGCCTGCAATGGCCACTTAGTACTTGTCAGACACTGCCTACGGCCTGCAGAATTTTTTATATTCATGAGCTTCCCACTTGTTCACAGGTTTTCACAGCTGAGATGGAACCTTCTTTCTCACTTATCTGCTGAGCAGATGTCTCCTTTCATTCGCCATCAAGTGTCACAATCTTATTTTTAACCACTTATTTCTATAGTTCATTGTCCCTTTTCTCTATTTCATAGGTTCTCATATGTCACACAATTTTTGATACTACACAAATCTCCAGAGAATAAAACAGAATAAAAAGAACAAGCGAAGAATGAAACATTTAAGCAAACAATTAAGCTTGGGGAACCTCCAGTTCGAGCCTTGTCTCCTGCATCTGAGTTAGGGTCTCTTGGTTGACAATGATGCCAACGGGCCCAGCCCACTCGAATCAAAACAATGCGATTGACTTGGGACCCCATTACTGATTTGTCTCCGGCATCTGAGGAAGGAAGCTTCTAACCACCCTCCAGGGCAGCTGAGAACCACCTGAAATCCTTGGCAGTTAGAAGTAACCAAATCTTTCCCAGTGCTAAGGATGCTGGGGTGGTTCGAGGACCTGGAGATGCTCAGCACCAGAACTCATCGTGTAGCTCTACATTTAATGTTACTTTCTATAGCAGTGGATTGAGAAGTACGAAAACAGAGGGGAAGTAGGAACTTAAAAGAGGAAGGTAGAAAAATGGCTCTTAAGAAAATGGCAGCAGATATGTTTCTTTCTTACTGTCAATGTGTTATCTTTTAGCAGCTACTTTGTTTATAAAGTAGTTTCTGTCAGAAAAATCACATCCTTTGAGCTACAGGTTAGGTGCTTGTATTTTGCTTTGAGAAACTTTATGCTTTGATTTCATGAAACCATTATTCATAATAATACATTCGTTTAATATTTAATTAATTTTTAAAGAAATGAACTAATGTCCAGTTATAGATCCCACTAATTGCCTTTATGAATATTGTAAGCTGAAAACTTTCTGGGGGAAGTGGTCTTTTTATTTTTAGACTTATTTATTTAGTTGTTTGTTTGTTTTTGCTTCCTAATGGCTTTCACAATAAAATGATAGTCCAGACGATAGACAGCATGACCAACGACTTGGCGTTATTTCCAAGGATCATAAGTGCTCCTCAGAGGTTATGCAATGGCACTTACGAGAGGGAAAAACCAAAGGAGAAAATCTAAATCATTTGGCCAGATGTTCCATTTGTTATGAGCAAGGCCCTTTCACCATCTCCCTCCCACGTCTGTGATCAGGAATCCATTGCAGGCAGCTGCATTACCTTTCAACACGTGAGCAACCCAATATCTTTCAGACTTTGGGGTGATGAATTTCTCCTCCGTTTACAAAGGAGTTTGTTCCTTGTTTTAAAATGAGAACCCAAACCTTACGATTTATTAAAAAACCTTATAAAAAAACAGTGAGTGATAAGACACAATGTCATGGTTAAGAAAAAAAAAGGATGTGAGCATCTTAAAAAGAGGTAGTGATAAACACATTTAACCTGTTAGTCCCTGGTTCATCCTGAAATCCCAGAGCCCAGAATATCATATGAACCCTGGCAAGGATGGCACAGAATCACATTCACAAATTCAGCAATGACCTAAGGCTATTATTTAATAGCTAAACTTCAGTTTCCTTATCTTCAAAAAAAGGAAAGCAGTAGTGTTATTTCTCAGGGCTATTATGCAAATTACAATTCCCTGTTCGTAAAAGCTCAATCGTTTGCTGGTAGAAGTATTCCCACATATATGACTATACATTGTAGTTTATCTGACCCACATTTAGCTTTCTAAGTTATTAAATCTAACTTGTGGTGTCTTACTCCATTTGGGCCTCTCTACCAGAGTACCATAGTGTAGCTTAATACAACAGAAATTTATTTCTTACAGTTCCGGGGGCTGAGAAGTCCAAGATGAAGTCACCAGGGATGAGGGGCCCAGTGAACCCAGCTTTCTGGTTTGTAGTCAACTGTGTGTTTGCTGAGTCTTCTGCGGTGAAAAGGACAACCAAGGAAGCTTTCTGAGGTCTCTTTTATAAGGGCACTAATCTCATCCATGAGGATTCTACCCTCATGACCTCATTTAAGCCTAATTACCTCCCCAAAGCCCCACCTTCTCACATCATCACATTGGGATTCTATTTTAACATGAATTTTGGAAGGACACAAACATTCTGTCTAGAGCAAGTGGTATCTTCTATTTATGTAAACAGTTCATCTCCTCTTTCTCTTGGAGGCCAGACCACAGCGACCAAACCATAATCTTCCCTGTGCCTGGGCCAGTGGCCCGGGAAAGGGACGATTTGTTTCACCTGCTGGAAATCAGGCAAGTTCTGTGCTTTGCATTTCCAGCTTTATCTCTGTCTTTTGCCTCTTTATAGTTCATTTTATTCTATCTCATCCTGTCTCCTTTTTCTGTTTCTTCCCCTTTCTACCTAATCTATTTATTGTCTTTCAGTTTCTGATTCTTAGTTCATAAGCATAACAATAATATTAAGGACAGCCTTGATTTTGAGAAAAACTGAATATTGTGTAAAAAAGACCAATGCCATGGTTTATAAATTCTTTAAAAAGGCCAAGCTAATCCCTGCTGGATCATTGCAAAAGTCTTCATCTCTCTTTTCCCTCCATACCCTCAAAGCCTCTCTCTTTTTCTAATTAATTAATCTTCCTCTTCCTCAAACATCAATATGCAAGGTAAAATTAAATGTTTAAAACCTAACTCGTGACAACTAATGGACTGGGGAACATCAGTATGCCGCTATAGACACTGAGCTTGGCTGCCTCAAAGAACTCACACTCCTGTTGGAAAGACAGTGACAATTCTTCATGGCAAGTTCTCTAGTAAAAGTTACTACTAGAAAGTAGTGAGGAGACAGTTGATCCATGTGCAATAGTTACTAATTTTCTCTTTTAAGAAAAGTATTTTTTAAAGCCTCCTTTGAGATAGGATATGGTTAAGATAGTGAAATGTGAACTGGATTAGAAAAAAGTTAGACAATTTGCTGCTGACTGGTTAACAGGATATTAATGGATAGTCAGGTTAACCTATATAAATTTCTGGTGGTGGAACACAGAGCTCTGAGGCCCTGCCCTGCTCAGCTTTTGTATAAGTGGCTTAATAAAGCCATAGAAGTTATACTCATTAAAGTTTGCAGAAGATACACACCTACCAGAAACAACCAATTCAAATGATGATGGAATCAAGATTTATAATAATCTCAATATGTTAGGATATGACATCAAAACAAAAAAATGAGAAGAAAGCTTTATTTATGATTGTACTGTTGTATACTTCTAATAAACATTCTTATTCTTTGTGCTGATTATGTTCATTTCTCTTTTTGCAACCAAGTGATCCCAAACCAAGACTGCTGATAATATCAACTTCTCAGGGGCCTAATCTCATGGGACCTAGGGAGCTGCTTGGAGGTGGATGAAGGGAGCAGATTAGACCCTATGCCATGGTTCTGCCTTCTTATCATGGCATAGGTAAGGGAAGTGGGTTAATTAACTTTGTTGGAAGTTGAACTTGACATATATAAAACTCAACAACAACAACATAAATATTTGATGTCATACTTATAAAGTCCAGAGATAAACTGACTTGCAGCATAATTGGAGCCAAGTGCTCACTGTGGAGAGAAATCTGACTTCCTCAGTTTACTGACTTGTCTCCCATGTGTTGTATTCATTCTAGACACGTTCTCATGAAATGGCAACAAACACTTCCCTCAACATTTACAACTTACCTTTTAAAAACTTAACACAATGAAAATCCCTCTCTTTTTAGTTTTAGCAAAGCCCTAAGGTGGGTTCTCGTTGACCTATCTGAGGTCACATTCTGAGCCAATCACTGTGTCAGGTTGGGGTGTCCATATGCAGGTCACATGCCCACTCTTGGTTTGGAGGAGTTAGAAGCAGATAGAATTATTGTTTCCCAATCCACAGGAGGTAGATTCCCATATGAAAGAGTATTCCTGTGAACAGAAGCAGAAGCAAATAGATACTGAACAGGCAAACACAAGAGCTGTCCACCCTGGAATTAATATTCCCATTGTCCTATTTATGATAATACTGAAGCCTAATGGATAAAAAATGGCTAGAAGAACTGGAGATGAGAAAACTAAGGGGTGGTTTGAGAGCTGCTTTAAAGCTTGTGAAGAGTGAAGAGGCTTCATAGAGAAGAGGAGACTGACACGATTTTTTATTTTTGGGGACAGAAATAAGATTAAGTCACAGGTTCTGAGAAGTTAGCTTTAGTTCAACATGTGAAAAAGTTTCTAATGACTTAAGTTGTTCAACAGCCCAGTCACTGATTGAGCTCTGCACAAAGAGAGGGGCTCAACAAGAATTCTCATGGATAAAGAACCCTCCATTGCTCAGGAAGGTAAATTAGATGGCCACAAGGACAGCTGTTTTACTTTTGAGATCCTATAACTCTTTGCTCTTTAAATGATCTGGTAAGACTTTCGTGCACTCCTTAGACAGCCTCATTGCAATCTGGCTACTTCAAACTACCAAAGCTCATGGAAATTTGAACTTTCTGATCAAAATGATTATGAGGACATCTACACATGTCAGCATTTATATAAATGTAATCTTCGTACAAGTACTTCTTGCTGCTGGGAAGGCCGAGATAGCTTCTGGGGAGTTAGTTTGCATTTCTTTGCCTTAAGTTTAAGCACTAAGAAGTCTCAGAAATGTACCCTATAGCCTGACCTGGAGATTTCTGTTTATAAGCACTTGATTATACTGTGACTAGAGGAAGTTGGTTAAGCAGAAGGAAGATTTGTTTTATGTTCTGCAATGAGTAGATCTGGTGAGTGGAAAATTCCATAATGAATGTTTCTCTAAGTCACTTATAGTCTCCGAATGGTGGTAATGATGATGATAATGATAATCATAGCTTTCATTTATTGAGTGCTCACTCTTAATAGCTAACATTTATTGCCATTACTTACAAACAGCTGATATCATTCACCAAGAATGATTCTAAGTTCTTTACATATATAATCTCATTTAATACTCACAAGACCCTTTTGAGGCAGCTACTAGGATTATTGTCATGTTATCAGTGAGTGGATGGAGGTACAGGGTTTAATAACTTCCAAGATTCTATAGTTTTAAGTAGCAAAACCAGAGTATGCAAAATATGGTTTCATGTACATCTTCCTTATAAAATTTTTTTATTTTTGTATATGTTTCTTATTGTTTATGCCACTTTAAAAAAGGGTTTTGACTATTTGTAGGCAAAATCATCTATAATGATATACTAACATGTATCAAAAGAAGTCTGGAAACCGAAAAATAATGTATAGATCGAACTTTTTCAGATTAAAAATTGGTTCCATTGCTTCATGCTTAGAGCTCTTTAACCTAAAAAGCTCTCTGAGGTTGAACAACAATATATTGAGTGTATTATTTGAAAATATAACTAATGTACTGCTTAATAATAAGTTTCTTCTATTTCTTAACTTGTCAGAGGCTTTGTATATATGTGTGTGTGTGTGCATGTGTGTAGGCCACTGCTCTGTTGGCCAAACAAACATATGTTTGGGCAAAAATAACCCAGAAGCTCTCCTGTTTTCTTCTCAAATACAGATCTCAGAACACAAATTTTCATACATATGATTATAGGGATAATTACAACTCCCTGTCATCAACCACATTAAAAGGCAAAATGTGTTTGAATTTCTAATAATAAATCAAAAAAGTATTCTTCAACATTTCTGGTAATATTAAAACCTATTGAGTCCAAGAATTAGGAGATTCTGTATACATTCATAAAAAAGATCAAGGTTTTTCTCGAAAGAACTCTAATATGGGAATACCCGTGTGACTAGCATCAGTTGTATTATTTTCTTTAAATCACACAATAACCCTATGAAGACTTTATGAATAGTTTCATTTTATAAACAATGAAAATGAATATCAAGACAACGAATATCCCTTGCCCAAGATCATGTCACCCAGCTAGTAGGTAGTGAGTCCAAATTCAAGTCAGTATTCCTCTAAAACTGTGCATTTACTGTCTTGCATATCCTGGAATCTAAAACGGCTGATGCACCCGCCTTTCTGGATGGTCCAGACCCTAGGGTGAAATACTTTCTTTTCAGAGGTGCAGATTCCACCACACTGGCCCCTGTTGGTCTAGAGTTTAGCCAGTGGCATCAAGTGCCCACTCAGCTTCTCCTGGGTTCCAGAGAGTATCAAAAATAAAAATAATAATCCTCAGAATTCCTCATGTGCTTCATCTTCAAATGGTTAGTTCCTTGGGGAATACCACAATTCTGTTGACTCTTGGCCTATGGTTTTTCAGGGACTCTACCAAAAGCATAGTTTCTTCATTTTCTGCTGCCAGGAATTATTAGCAAAAGGAGCCAGGATCATTGCCAAGGTGACATGTCCCATTTTCCTGGGGCATATGTTTGTTCAGTAATTGACAAGGAGAAAGGAGTCAAAGGTGAATGAACTTGACTTATCTTGTTAGAGAGCCTTATAACAAGTCTGTTGAATTTTTAACTCCATTCAGAAGAAAATGAAGCATCTGGCTACTTGAGGGCCTCTATACCTTTATAATTAATTTTTGGTGGCTCCGAGGTGCTGAGCAATAGTATATAGGTGAAGAATTCAAGAAACAAAAAAATCCCCCTAAATTCTTATGCCTTGTTTTTCTAGCATGTGTGGAATCTCTGCTAAAGTACGTGTTCGGAACCTCCATTTGTCTGTTTGATCTTTATATTTCTTACTCTGTGTTTAATCTACACTTTATAAATTTTATTGTGTTGAATATAATGACTTTTCCCAGTGAACACTCTGGAAAGTTTTAAAATGGTGATAGTGACCTGGGTTCTGGGTAGAGGGTCATTTCTGGAATGGTGCCAGGGGAAGAGGGTCTTGAGCTGAATCAGCATAGGCAATAGCACAGTCAGTGTGGAGACCTGGATCAAGGTCATGACCAGGAAGGGAACAGACCAGTGGAGCAAGAACAGAACAGAAATAACTACAGAATGAATGAGCTGTGCTGTCAGCTCCTAAATGATGATAAGATCCCTAATAAATTTGCAAAAAAAGCATGATATTAGCTTCATTTTGCAAATGCAAATGCATTTGTTTCTGTCTTATAATTTCTATCAAGCTAGAAAATGAAAACAAAACAAACAAAAATACAAGTTCTTTGTAACAGTTTTTCTCTCATGCCATCTCTACTCAGGTGGTACCTTTTCTGCCCAGACTTCTCATGGCAGACATTTTTCTCAAAATAAAACTCAGTTCAAAACATCCCAATGAAAAAATAAACAAATGCACAAGAATGTGTTGACTCAATGCAAATATAATCTTAGCCCTTCGGTGTCACTGGACAAAGTTTAACTTCATCTGTTGTTGTTATCAGCTTAATCTTGGCAGTTGCTCTCATGGCGAGACTGTCCAGGTCTCAGAGGCATTGCCCATTACACAGCATCCAAGGCCTAGCCAAGGACCACAGAGAACATGAATGTTTGTTATTTGGTCCACGATATTCAAAAAAGTGTTTCCCAGAATCATGAAGGAAGAGAGATGGAGCATCTGACTGGCGATTATTTATCCAGAATTAGTAACTAAGCTGAAAGAGCTGCATAGAACCAGCAATGTTATAGAGAAGTTTGCCAAATCAGCTGAGAGATAAATGACACTTTATTAATTTAATCTCATTTTAAATAACTTGGCTCTTTGGCCAGCAGACTGTCACAGTACATAGAGACCTAGCACTATTATGACTGATTGCCACTTCCTCCATGTCACTCCTGCAAAATTAATTTACTTCCCTCCTCTACAGTGTGGTTCGGATACAAAATTGGGATGAAGATTGAGGAGCAAATAGAAAACAAGCAGCTCCAGACTGAGTTTACAAGCAGGATCTGCCCCCACCTCTCACAACATGTTTGGGATGGACAAAATGGTTGACAGGCTCCATGGTAGATGGGAGAGTAACAAGGAATGTGCTGCAGATGAAGAGGAAAATGAAAGGGAGAAGTGTCAAGCTGTAGTTACATTTGTTGGTTCCTCAGTCAATCTAAACGGATTCAGTGTTGACTGTTTGCTTATCACCACACTCAAATGCCATTGTGGCAACATGTCCCTAGGGCGTTTGAATGGCAGGCAGTGACTGAGTCTTCTAGACAAATCTGCATCTTATCCAGCACCCACGTGACTCTGAGGTCCATGGTCAGTGAGATATCCTTGAAAATGCTATTTAAGACACCATTTTGGGTTTGGTATAAAAAATAATTTTATTGGTCTTTTTTTGGTATGTGATTTGCTACTAATGTTTACTATTTAATAAGTGGTTATCTTATAATACCACTTTTGTGTACTCATAACAAAAGACTATTACCAGGGGAATCAATTGTAAAGGTCATGGAAAATGGATACTTTACATAAATGAACTACAGTTGACCCTTGAACAACGCGGTTTTGAACTTTGTGGATGTTTTTCTTTTTACAATTTAAAAAAATTAATTACATCTGACATGCAATATTATATTAATTATATCATATCATATCATATCATATCATATTATATATTATATTACCTGAAGGTGTATAACATAGTGATCTGACATTTCTATAACTCTGATTAATTTAGTACCCGCCTGACACCATACATAGTTATTACAATATTATTGACTGTGTTCCATGTACTATACTTTACATCTCTACATAGATTTTTTTTTTTCAATAAATATAGGTGGCATTTTGCACCCTTGGGTTTTGCATCTGAGGATCCAATCAGCCTCAGGTGGAAACAGTAGTTTCACATCCCCAATGGTGGATTTCCAACTTGGATTAAAAATACTGTAGTCTACAGCCATGTTCCCCTGAACAAGCCTGATCCCATCTGATCTTGGAAGCTAAGCAGGGTCAGGCCTGGTTAGTACTTGGATGGGAGACTACCTAGGAAGACTAGGTGCTGTAGGCATTTAAAATAAAAAAAAAATAAGGAATTGTAAACTGAAAACTTCCTTGCAATCTGCGAGGTCAATCAAGGGTTGCCTTGCCTAAAAAAAAAAAAAAAGAAAAAGAAAAAGAAAAAATACTGTATTCAATCAACCATTGATGGAGTCTGCAGGTGCAGAGGGCCCACTGTAGGGTCAAAAGGCATACTTGGATCTTCCACTGCTGTGGTGGGGGTCAGAATCGATGCTCCTAACAACTCCTTGTTCAAAGGTCAACTGTAATGTGACAATGCAGGTGAGAAAAAAAACTAGCATGGAGTGGGTGTAGAGGACAGTAACAGGTGGGCTTATTTGGCACCCAGCACACAGAGGGCGGTTCCAGTGGCAGGCAGGCAGGCAGCAACTGCTTAGGAGTAAAGAGGCTCTGATTTATTCAGAAGTGAAGCAGGAATCCCAGCTGAAGAGCAAAGGCAAAGAATGAGCTTCAACCTGAAGTTTGCCTGCTGCTGTAGCTGACTTATTTGCTCAGTCACAACTGTGAATACTCTCATCCTAAGTAAAGCAAATAATCTCTGAATGTCATTTTATGAAGAGTTTTAACATAATTATGATATCAAAGCCTCAAAAAGTTCTGTAAAATGGGTATCATTTATCTATTACGTCAAACAGCGTCAGCTGTGACTAAAAGTTCTCATTCAAACCCAGGCATCCTGACTCCAAGTTTAGTGTTTGGAGTTCAGTTATGTTGTTCATATCCCCGCAAAATAGCTGCATTTTAATAAGTTAATTTTCAATTTCTGTGGGGCTGAACAAAATCAGGTTGACCCCATGGTAAGAGTTATTTTTTAAAAATTGGTGCAATAGCCTTCTGCTGAAATGAAAGATTGCTTTGCAACAGAAATTGCTAACAATTTTGTAAATCAAGTTAATTGAGCCATTGGGGTAATGTTAAAAAGTATTTACCTAAACATGTTTTAAAACTTCATTTCCTGGAATCCAAGTGTTTAAATAACTGCACCATGGTGAGTACACGAGTATAATTTTGCTAAAGGGTTTATTTTGGCTAAAAGCCATCAGATTGGTTAATTGGTAAAAGGATGAGGTAGTCCTTGGGGAGAAAGTACTTAAACATGACATTTGAAAATCCTTTCTAAACATTAATGTTAAATCTTTAAAGTATTTAGAGAGAAAAATTAGAGGTTTATAACACTAGAAAATTTGTATAAGGTTCTTTCTGTGAACTCAAAGTAATAATCACATTCCTTTAATTTATCCAATTCTGAAATAAAATAATTAGTATAAAATAAATGCAGGGAATTTGGTAAATATAAGATCCCCTTTAGAAGCAAAAAAAAATTATTTTGACATCAATTGTTCTAATAAAGGTAGTTTTCACATTTAAAACATTATGAGGTTCTGTAACACATTGGCTCCCACTACACAGTAGGCCCTCAATAACTGAGTATCAAATTCTTCATGGAGCTGGAAATTTATAGAAAAAATTATTTATTTAAAAATTTTATTTCCAAAATTTTTCAAATTTAATTGGTTTCAAAATGTCAATATATATTGTGTGCTTATGCATTTAAAGAGACCTTGGAATGATGTGTTATTCTCTGACAACAATATAGTTCATGTGCCAAAGATGAACTGCAAGCATTGTGTATTTTGTCTTCATTAGAGTTAACAAGACCCAGTTTTCTTAGGTTTGGCTAAGAAAGGAGTCAGCTTTGATCAACTTGCAATACTTACATTAGTTTCAGTGAAATAGTAATCTGGAGACAAAGCAACCACATGAAGCAATCCCATTTCAAAATTTACACAGAAGCCACAGCTAGGTTGCTCAAATATGCCATTTTCACATACAAAAATGTCAGATATTTTTACTGGGTACACACATTCTTTGCCCAACTTCTTCATCCCACCTTTTGCCTTTCATATAGAGAAAGGAAATCTATATTTAAGTAAAAAAAAAAATATGATATAACTATTTACTAATTGTTTTAACATATTTATCCAAGACCATGTTAGTTTCTATTTGAAAAGTCTGTTTAAAGTACAAATAAGCATACTCAAATGTGTATTGAGGTGAACAATCAGGAAAACAATGTCTAAAAACAATAATTGAACAATTGAATAATAACGCCCAGTGACTTGTGACCTTGGATCAAAATCCATCTCCTGAATCTTTCAAACTGTATTTTCAAATCACGCATACAGGGTTTCTACAGACTTCTTAATTGAAAAAAATATTAACAAGGTGTTGGGGAAGCAAATATATTCCTCTAGTTCCAACCTTGTAACAACTAGACGTTAAATTTAATCAGTATATGCATCCATCCATCCACCCATTCATAATTGTACTAGACACAATGAGAAAGCTGAGAGAAAAACAAACTTCTCAAAAATTTGGAGATACCAGATGTAAAAAATTAGAGAAAGGAAAGGAAAACTTTTCCTCTATCCTCTGTGTTAGCCTTGGAGGCTGGGGGCTGGGAATTGCGCTGACAAAAGGCGGATTAACAGAAGAACAGGTTTATTTTATGGGGAAGCCTCACAGAAAAAAGGTAAAACTCCCAAAAGGGGTTAGGCTTGGGAGCTTATTTACCATTTTAACAAAAGATGAAAAACTGTGAAGAAGTGACAAGACAAAGGAAAAGGGCTTTGTGCTTTCAGGCCAGTAAATTGTGGGAAGGTAAAATACACTGGTGAAGCTAATGGAAAGTATTGGTTATTCATTAGGCATGTTGCACAGACTCAGATCAGTACTTTCTCCAGTGATGAGTCATCTCCTCCTTTTGGTCTAAGGGAGGTGAAGCCAGACACCCTTACGAAGAGAAACGCACGCCTTGTTTTTAGGCAGAAAGGGGAGAGCAGAGTTCCTCCTGTTTCTCAATCGCCTTCAGCTTAAAATAATTCTCAAGCCAAAGTGACACGTTTGGAAGTGGAATATCCTGATCCCCTTCAGTAGCATAGTGTAAAAGAAAGCAAATAAATATAGATCCTCGGCCGAGTCTCTCCTTGCTACCAATGCTGTTTAACTTCTCTGACACTCAGCTATCTTATCTAAGATGGAGATGATGATATCAATCCCACCTATGAGGTTGAAATAAGGACCAGCTGAGAAGTGTGTGTGAGCCTTTAGTAAACTGTTAAGAATTTTACACATGTTAAGTATTACCTACTAAGTGCACTGTGTGATGTAGACCCCATGTTAAGTTGTCTCAATTAAAAAAAAAAAAAGAAAAAGCATTGCATTCTGATAAGGACAGGGATGGGGATTGCCTAGGTTCTACTCTTCTTGAGAAGATTGTTTTTGTTTTTTCTCTCTTCATGTTCCTATACCAGTGTTAATAGTTTTTTTCTTTTATTTCATAATATACTGTGTTATTCTTTTTAAATTACACCTAAGATTCGTATGTGTTTCTCTCCCTCTAACTCCTATCCCCAGTTGATGAGCTATGCTTAAAATATAATAAATAGCTTTTCGAAAAGTATTAGTGATGGCTTAAATTTAGGGACGGGTATCCTGGAAGAAATAGCACTTAATCTGGGCATAAAACAAAGAGAAATCTTGGGCCAGGAAACAGAAAGAGAATTGTCTTCCAGAATAAAGTAAACACAAGGAGATGGCAGGGAAATCTAACTGTGAAAATACCTTAAAATTTATAATCTAATCCAAATTGTAATTTAATATTTAAAAGTGGTTCCTTCTGAAGTCAGTTTTTTGAAGATTTTTGTTCTACAAGTCCTGGCCAAGTTAAATGCCAAAATGGACACATGAAAATTCCTTAATGAGAACTCTATTCTTTCTTAACAGAAGATATCTTTAATCTGGCTGAATGCAATGGTGATTATTCTCTTCAGTAAGACCTTTAGGTAAAAAAAAAAAAAAAAAGTTACCCAACTCTTCTGAAAAAGGCCAACTCTTCTGAAAAAGGCAGTAGAACTTTTAGAATCAAATAACTATGACCTTTTTAGACTCAGAAAGCCAAGTAATTCATGAAGATGCCCAGCTCTGTTTTGGCACTGGGCCAAGAAGATGTACTTTGGCAGAGTTTATTTACAAGTTGATGGAAAGGAAAGGACAGGGAGACACATTCCTGTGCTATTTCCATGGGGCAGATTTATCACTTCACCGGGCTTGATAATGATATGAACTAAGCCTTTCTAGAGACATTTAGACATAAAGTATTACTGCACATGTTTATAGTATCCTTCAAGTCTCTATGTACAATATAAACATAGAATGTGTTCTTTCTCCTCTCTGGAAGATTCTAGGAGTGCCTGGCAAGAAGAGGCTGCTGACTGGAATCCAGAACCAAGCTAATCAACTCTCCTAAGTGGACACACTCTGTGACTGATGAGTCCCCAGGCAGATTTCAGCAATGTAGAGCATTTGGTGAGTTTGCATATTGTATCAGATGACTCTTGTTTTCTGTGCTGGTTAAACCAAAGCCAAGAACTTACTGGAGAGCGAGAAACACTCGGGTCCTACTACAGTTCTTTGAAAAGCCCTCTTCCGTTCATTCACTCACAAATGCATAGCAGGTTCCTACAGTGTAGAATACTTCGTGCTGGGGACTAGGGAAGATAAATGAATGTAAACACCTAAATCTCTGTGCTAGAGGAGTATTCAATTTCTAGGGGAGACAGCAGACATACAAATAAACATAATGAAATTAAAGAAAAATTCGCTGCCACGAGACACGTTTATTCAATTTTTCAACAAATTTTACCGATCATTTGTTGTCAGCCAGACACTCCGCTTGCCTGGTTCAGGGGTCGAGACTTCATCCTGTGGGCACTGGAAGCATTCAAATGTTTAAACAAGGACTAGCATGAGAAGATTGTGCTGGAGAAAAACCTGTCTCTTGCAGACTGGAAAGATTAGAGTCAAAGCAACCGGATGAAGGATGTTTCAATAAAAAAGGCAAGAGATGATAGGGGCCTGAACTAAGGTAAGTAGAAGTGGAAAAACAGGAACAGATTTGAGGAAGTATCATTGGCTAGTTTGGATGAGATGAGAGGAAGGAATAGAGAAAAAAACCTTCTTTTAGGGACTTATGTCAGAAGAAGGGTGTGAGCCCCTGTTTGCGGGGGATCTGGATGCAACATTGGTAAATAAACTGATAAATGTCTTGCTTCCAGTTTAAGGCAAGAAGTGGTGAGAGCTTTCAGGGAGAATTTTAAGAATCCTGAGGAGTTTCCTAACTGTACAATAAGGCAGTGTTTCCGCAGTGGATCAAGACACAGTGGGGTCAAGAAATCCATTTAGTGAGATTGGACCAGCGTCATTTAAAATTTTTCTAAGCACCTTTGATGGAGTATAATTTATACACCATAGCATGCACCTATTATCAGTGCTAGTGATTTTTTAGTAAATTTATAGTTATAAAAACCATCACTACGATCCAGTGTTAGAACATTTTCCACACCACAAAAAGTCTCCTCCTGCCATTTGCTATTTGCTATTGACCACTCCTTTTATTCCCAGCCCTAGGCAATTACTGATCTGCTTTCTGTCTTCCTAAATTTGCCTTTTCTGGACATTTTGTATAGGTAGAATCATACAAGATGTAGTCTTTTGTGTCTGGCTTCTTTCACGGAGCAAAGTGTTTTTGAGAGTTATTCCTACTGCGCGTGGTTTGTTCCCTGTTCATCACCAAACAGTTCATTGTAGAGAGACAGCACACTGGGTCAGCCCTTCACCAGTTGATGGACATTTGGATTGTTTCTTGTTTGGGGCTAATATAAATAATGCTGCTATAAAACATGTGTGTTAGTCTTTGGGGAACATGTCCCTGTCTCTCTTTGTTATATCCTTCGCATGGACTTGCTGTGTCATAGGAAAAGTTTATGTTTAACTTTTTAGAAACTGCTAAACTTTTTTCAGAATGGCTCACTATTGTACATCCCCAGCAGCAATGTGTACGTGTTTCAGTCACTTGACTCTCTTTGGTTGGTAGCGTTAGTCTTTCTGATAACTTTTCTAGCGAGTGTAGAGTGGTATCTTGTGGTTCTAATTTTCTTAATCACTAACGTAGTTGAGCCCATTTTCATGGGCCTATGTCTTTGATTCTTTTGTGCATTTTTAATTGGGTGATTTATCTTCTCATTATTGAATTATGAGAGTCCTTGATATATTCCTTTATTTAGTATAAAATTAACAAATATTTTCTTCCAGCTGTGGCTTGCTTTTCATTTTTTAAATGATATCTTTGGAAGCACAGAAGTTTTTAATGAAATCCAATTTATCAATTTATCTTTTATGAATTTTGCTTGTAGTATTTTATCTAAGGACTCTTCTGCCAACCCTAGGCAACAAAGATTTTCTCCAATGTTTTTTTCAAGAAGTGGTATAGTTTTAGTTATTACATTTAAGTTTATGGTTTATTCTGAGTTGGATGTGGATCACATGAGGTAAGGACATAGCTTTACTGTTTTTTACATAGGGATATGCAATTTTTACACCACCAGTTCTTTTTTTTTTTTTTAAGAGAACAGGCAATACCAGAATGTATTGCACAATGTTTCATAAAATGTGTATATATATATATCGTGTATTTTCTGAGTTGTGAAAAAGAAAAGGATTTCTTTGTTGGTTTGTGATCAAAATACCTTCAAAGTTACTGCAGTAAGGCAACCAGAGTGTACAGTGCAAAGATTTGGGAAGGTGGAAAAGATGAGGTAGGAAGTAATTGAGAGCAGCAGTCATAAGAGGGGAAGCTCAGAGTCGGGACTTCCATCTGGGACAATGACCAACTGTAGGTCATATGAACTAATGAGAGTCCTCTAGGGTTGGGGGACTCAGGCTCTAAATAAAAGGCAGCCACGATGGGAAGATATCTGTGGGCATGCAATGAAGGGAGTATGTAATGCTAACATGGAGGATTAGGGTTGATTCCCCAAGGAAGAGGGCATTTGAGTTGGCCTTGAAGGATGAATAGGCTTTACCGGGCATCTCAGAGAGGGAGGCATTACTCCAGGGAAGAGCAGAGGTCTGAAAATGAAAAGTTCCACTGAAAAGAAAAGAGCCACAGCCCAATGTGGTAAGAAAGGATAGAAAAGCAAGTCAACTGTGACGAACATTCCACTAGTAAAGAAATTTGGGTTAGAAGTTTTTAAAACCAAAACCTTCATTGAGTCTCAGCATCTAACTAAATAGGACTAATGTTTTTGCTTTCCAATAAAAGTTTGACTAAAAATTATTAATGCTTATTGTATGTACATGTAAAAAAATCTTTCATTTATTCACTATTCAGTCATTCAAAATTTGTGGTTTTTAATTCTTTAAGACCTACTGTTTTTCAAGTGATAAGCTTTTTTTATATATATATATTGGCACTACCTGTAATTACAACCTGTCCGTTCTTTTTATTTTATTTTATTTTTTTTTTGGCTTTAAAAAACTTTATAGCATTATGAAAAGTTAGAATGCTAAGCCAGTCCCTTTGTGTTGTCCATCTTCCCCCACCTCAATAACCAATGTTAGTACTAGAACATTCTTAATGAAGTTAGGTTAATGGTACATTGATATAGGTTCTTTAACTGCTCCAGTTATATTTTTTATTATTTTGTGAAAGTTAATTTAGCATAAAGGCAGAACAAATCAGAGGTGTGGGCACATGCATTTTTACAGCTTATAGGTAGTTTTTTTAAGTCTCTATTTGTCTGCCATGACCTTGATTTTTGACCTTGAGCCAATATAATTTTCAAGGCCTAGATTGCCTTACCTGTAAATTAAGAAACCTGAACTATTCTAAGTTTCTCTTGCTACAATAGAAGCATGACTATTTTAGGCATTCTCCTAGATAGCTTCAGTGTAAATTATATTCATTAATACAAACCAAGACCCAAAAGCAACAGAGATACCGACCTATTAGAAAATGTGATTAATAAGAATAATGGCCATTTGTATATATTTCTGAGAAATAATACGTCCTTTTATACTAAACTTTTAAATTCTTTTGCAACTACTTTGTAACACGTGTTTTTTCAGCTCAGTCAGCACACACTTAGTCATTTATTTGTTCAACAACTATTTCTGGGCCACATATGACATGGAGAGCACTGCCCTGGATCCTGTAATGGGCACAAACACCTGAAAATAATCATCTTAAGATCTTAATAAGGGAGTTAGGACAGGAACATAGGAAGTGTGGGACTAGTCAGTATGTGTGATCAATAGGGTAGGGGAGTCACAGCTAACAGCTACTCTAAAGTACATGGGAGTGAGTACTCATTTCCAAATACAATGAGAAAGACCTCAAATGGCAGAATTTGAGAAAAGTCCTTTGCATCCTAATAAGCACCTGTTTCTAAGAATGATGCTGACCATCCGAAGGTTAGAGCAACTTGGCAGAAGAGCAACAAGATAATTCGTGTCAGTATGAGCCCATGAACCAAAATGGATCTAGCTCTAGGTCTGTAATACTTGACAGTGTGCCCTTAGAACATTTCAGGGCATTTTCTGTAAATGACCCTGATTCTGGCACTGCATTTACTTCCCAGTATTTACTTTTTTGGCTGTCAGTTTAGAGTCAGAGCTACATCATGGAAATAACAGGAACTACACATAGAGGTTTAAACATATTTACTGTAAATTGGAACAAAACTTAGGAAATATATATTTTAGTATGCTATTTTAAATATTGCATTTCCCTTTTTCTAAGCTGGCAGGAGTCATAACTTAGTTATCTGAATGTCTTTAGAGACTAAGATGCAGATTTTTCCTGACTTATTTTTAGTCTTAAAAAACATTATTTTTTTAAATCCAGTTTTGGAGGTGGGTGGAAACAATTTATAACCAGCCTACATATGAACTTACATATATACTCTGGACATAGTAGGAAACGGTACTGTAAGGAGAGGCCAGGACTTGGAGTTAATGTCTGGTTCTGGCATTAACTAATCACGAAGGCTTGGATGAACCTTTTAATTTTACTAACCATGGGTTTTCTCAGCCACAAAACCAGGAGTTGAAATAAAAGATCTTTAAGTCCCCTTTTAGTTTTACTAATTTTTGTCTATGTTTATAATTTCTTCTGTGCAGAGGCAAATACCCAATATTTAAAGATTAATTTTTATTCATTAGTGTAAATACAGAGAAAGTCTTCTTAAATTAAAGCAGATCAGCCTGGGAGGACTGCTTGTAGAATTAGATGTGAAATAATGTGTGTATTTGTATGTGTGGCAGAGCTGAAGTCTGAAATCCCATGATTCTTGTTTGCTTTGTGTCAGCATCAGTACTAATCAAAAAGTTGAATTAGCTCTGAAACCTTTGCAAATCAACCTAACTCATTTGCAAATAGGGAAATTGTGAGGAAGCAATTGCTTGCATTTAGTCTGAGAACTGTAAATAGAGTATGAGTTAATTGCTTAGTAATACAAAAATAATTTATCTCACAATAACAGAGCAAAAAAATTAGGCATTGAGAAGAAAAACAGCCCAACAAAACACAAAAGCCATATCCAGTGGGGGTAAAAGTATTCAAACCAAGGACATTCTCCTAGGTGTCCTGAAATCATCCCAGAGGCAGCTGTCTCCTCAGCCTACACTCAAGTCTCGTCCTATCTGGTGGTTTCAAAAGAAGCAATGCAAATGTTACATCAGTGTGTTTGGCTTGTGATAGGCCTGTACTCAAGGATTATTTTGTCGTAAGTCCTAGTTGCAAGGAATGTGCTCAACTCTGAAGAGGTATTTCCGGGCCTACGAATAACAGGCATTTTCTATAGCAACTGCCTTAGACCATGGTAGCAGGTCCTTAAACACTGGTTTGCTTTAAATGATGTCTGAAGCATCCCTACCTGGGACAATACATTAAAGAAAATTGCCTTACCAAGGGCCTTGCTTTAGTTCTTGGGATTGTGCTGATTTAGGGGTTTAAGGAAGGTCTGAGGCTTTGGGTTACTCTAGGATAACAACCCATTATCCATTTTAATGATAAACCATCTTTATTTTCCCAAATCCATTGATTGATAATTTGGGCTGGGGAGTGGGCAATAATACCAACCAAGAGGACAAGTGAGTCAGTAAAGGGAGCCAAAAGGGGCATGTGATATGGTGGACAGAGCATGAACTTCACAACTAGACAAAGCTAGGTGTTCATCTCAGTTCTACCACTTCCCAACTGCCTGACTTTACGTTTCAGTCTCTTCATCTGTAAATCAGAAATAATAACCCCTACCACATAAGACTTTGTCAGGATGAGATAATATATGTAAAGTATCTCAAATACAGTGAGCATTTTTAAAAATGATGTTTCTCTCCCTGCTTCTAACGCTGTTATCGTGTCCCCCCAAATTCATATGTTGAAGTCCTAACCCCTAGTACCTCAGAATGTGACTCTCTTTAGAGATAGAGTCTTTACAGAGGTATTATGTTAAAGTGATGTCATTAAGGTGGGCCTAATCCTAAGTATCTGGTGTCCTAATAAGAACAGGAGATTAGGACACAGACCCACACAGAGGAAAAACCCTATGGAGATGCAGGAAGAAGACAGCTATTTGCAAGCCAAAGAGAGAGGCCTCTGCAAAAATACCAACCCTGCTGACATCTCGATCTTGCACTTTTAGCCTCTAGAATTGTGAGAAAATGTATTTCTACCATTTGGTCTATAGTTTTACTACAGTAACCCCAGCAAACTAATATAAGCACCAACCCCTAACCCACCTCCAGCAGAAGGGCATATGGCAAAATGTGGCCATGGTGGAGAGACAAATGTAATATCCAGAAGCTGCTGTAGCTGTAGGTAACAGTCTTCTAGGGACACCTAAATTCATGCCAAAACATTTGGTAGGTACTATGTGAAAGAAAAACAAATTCCACGAATGTGAAATTAGTCAACAAGATCCTAGGCAAGATGTAAATCTCTGATGAAACAAACTTTTCCTTATGACTAAGAAAAAATAAATATTTTACCAGTGAGCATGTTAAACCATTTATACATAAAACCAGACAGTACTGGAATTACATGCTGAAGAGACTAAAGTATTGAATTATTGTTGCTATGATCATAATGATGAGTAATAGTGATCATAGAAGTCTTAAATAACTTCAAAATCCATGTGTGTTGTTTTAATAAGGTGCTTCAATTTGAACCCTACATGGACATGAGTAGTCATCTGAGAACTTTTTCTACCAATCTGATTGAAAACTCTCTTCAACCTTACTAATTCTTGGAGGGAAAGCAGGTAAACGGAATGCATAGGGCAAAGCTTTCAAAACAATATTTTCTCATTCAGAACACACTGTAGTGTTAGCTACTGAAATGCCTTAAAATGCCTTTTCAATGTGCCTAAGGACTAGTAATGAGCTTGGGAGGTCTGTGTGCTTTCTTGCTGATTTGACTCATGTAGATCTTTTTATAGAAGCTGAAGCCCATTTTATTTTAATGACTGCAAAGTAAGACTGGAATGCAAATTCAGTGCTCAACGAATAGGATGGTCTCCTCAAGGAATGCTACCACCTTTGCCTCTAACCTGAATTTAGGGGAAATCAAAGCACTGAGATTAAACAGATATTAACATTTTGCTATAGTTGCTTCAGAAAGAAAGAAGGAAGAAGGGAGGAAGGGAGAGAGGGAAGGAAGGAAAAAATAAAGAAAGGAAGGAAGGAAGGAAGGAAGGAAGGAAGGAAGGAAGGAAGGAAAGAAGGGAGGGAGGGAGGGAGGGAGGGAGGGAGAGAGAGAGAGAGAGAGAGAGAGAAAGAGAAAGAAAGAAAGAAAGAAAGAAAGAAAGAAAGAAAGAAAGAAAGAAAGAAAGAAAGAAAGAAAGAAAGAAAAAGAAAAAAAGAAAGAAAAGGTGGGGGGAGAGAGAGAGAAAGAGAGAAACTTTCATTTTCAGTACTAATATGTAAAAGGCTTAGAAGCCATCACTCCCATTCTTACAATAAGAAAAAAAGCTGAACAGACTAAAAATCAATGACTTTTGTTAGATCCATCAGAGAAATGAGGTCATAAGTCAAACTGCTTTCACAAAACTGGAGAGAGAAGCAAATAAAATCACAGCTAAAATCAGATTACTGGAAGCAGAAGCTGCTGGAGTCAGTAACCGGTAGGAGCACCTAAACGATAATTTTGATGAATTGCTGGAGGCTGAGTGTGTACTAGCTTGAGAGTTAAAAAATCCCAGGGGGATTCCGTCTTAGGAGGATATGTCCTTTTGTGGGTTTTACCTCTAGGAATTCCACCAGATACGCCTGGTGAAGACCAGAGAAAAATCCCCTCTTGTTTCTGGAAGGAGGAGGGAGAAAATAACAGTTAGAATTATACCCAGAGGAAAAGTGATCATTTTGAAACACACACACACACACAGTGTGTTGTCCATGACAAAGACTAATCCTCCAGGGCAGACTATTTCACCAGGGGTTTTTCCCATCTGGAGAAAGGGTAATTCCACAACTCCGGGCTTTCCCAATCTTCTTGTATCACATGAGGGGAGAAAAAATGGCTAAGAACACTTCTGAATGTCAAAGCCCAGAGACTTGGCCTACCAAAAGACTGATATTTAATCATAAGATTAGAGAAGACTTTTCCTTTCTAACATCTTAACACTGCACCAACAGGACTTCAGTATAACAACAGTGGATTACAACCAAGTGAGCTGTAAGACACAGAATCTATTTAAGAAGGAGTTCATAGGGAAGCCCAAAGATAACAGGGGAGAGAAACCAGCAAGGGAACTAGAGGAAATCCAAGCTCTGTCACCGAGAGCTAAAGAAAACATTAAACACAGCCGGGCTCCTAACCAAATTAACGTAAAACCTCACACTAAAGCCTAATTGCCTCAGATCTTATTACCCAATATATCATGTCTGGTTTTCAATAACAAAAAATTATAAGATATGCTCAAAGGCAAGAGAAAAGTCTGAAAAAAGAAAGCAGCATTAAAACCAGACTCAGCTATGTCACAGATGTTGGAGTTGTCAGATATGTAATTTCAAATAAATAGATATGACTACTCTGTTCAGGGATCTAATGGAAAAAGTAGATGACATGCAAGAACTGATGGGTAACGCAAGCAAAGAGATGCAAACTCATTCAATGAGGCTAGTATCACCCTAATGCCAAAATCAGATAAAACATTACAAGAAAGAAAATCAGACCAGTATCTCTCATGAATATATAAGCAAAAATCCCCAATACCATGTTAGCAAATCCAACCTAATATATACTTAAAATGTAAAAACTATAAAACTTCTAGAAGCTAACATAGGAGATCTAGATGACCTTGGATTTAGTGATGAGTTTTTAGGTAAGACACCAAAAGCATGATGCATGAAGAAACATTGATAAATTGGACCTCATTAAAATTAAAACATGAAAGATGCTTGCAGGAGTCACATATGATTCAGAGTGCAGGAGAGAGCATCTGCTTGGCCGAACTTGACCCCTGTGGGCGGAAAAAGAAAGATTCTGGCAAGAAAGAATTTCTGTTTCTGAGGAAGTCAGTACAAACACAGCCTTTGGATGAGAGTCTCAAAGGCAGGACTTCACACTGCTGGCTGGGGACAGACATGGGGAGTAGAGGCACAGAAAGCTAAAAGTAACGATTACTCACAACAAGCCCTAGAAGTAAATTTTTATGAATTATAGTCAGGTCTGTCTTGGGGTCACTCCTTCTATTTAACACACTGAAGAAGAAAGGTGAGGACATGAAACACAAGAGTAAATGACCGATACACAACTTTTTTGTTTAGGAACATTCTCATCCATGCATAGAGCTTTCTGGAAGATAATTTGTCCATATACGTCAAAAGCCATTTAGGAGTATACATTTGACCGAACTACCTAAAAATGAAGAAAAGTGGCATAACTTTTCTGCATCTTCACAGATCAGTTTAGGGTTGGTCATGTTAATAACTTTTTGAGGCTAAAAGTTTTTTGAAGTCAAGAACAAAAGAACCTTTGTCATGCCTCAGAGTAAGAACATCACCTTGAGTGCTAAACTGTAGTAATCAGCCAACTATGCATTGTGTTAATTCTTGATTTTTATTTGTAAACGAGGTAGAATTTGCTGAAGGAAGATGTGTTCACTGAAGTCACATGACATCCGTCCTATGAATGGCATGTTCTGTGGCCACTTTCTCTGGGTTGAGGAGAATGTGGCTGCACTGGATGGAACATTTAAGAGAGTGACTCAAGAAGAAAAAATGTACTGACTAATAGTTGGCGAGAAGCATGGTTAGGATATAGTACACGGTTTTCTTTTTAAATTCACCTTTTTTTTTTTTTTTGCATCTACTATGTGTCTTTGCTGGATTTATCCAGGGAAGGTAGAAATACAAAGATGAACTGTAGACAGTATATATTCTCAAGACTTTGCAATTTAGGGCAGAGGGTTTGTTCTTTTTAATAGGCCCTCGGCTGTTATACTGTTGTTTTTTTCTTCTTTCAACTTTGATGATAGTGGTGATGCCCAGCACTTTAGCAACCATGTTGTGATCATGAGGCAGCAGCCATGAGGACGAAAAGCCAACATACTGAGAATGGTAGAGTGGAAACAGAGTCTTGTTCCCCGCGCTGTTGTACCAACACCAGGACAATTGACCTCCTAAATAAATAACAAATATCAGGTCAAGAACAGATCTTCAATTGCTCATTGCTGAAAGTGCTTCTAACTTTTACAAATAAAATACCAGGAAACCAGAATTTTCGAGCCTGAAGCTATACTTTAAATTTTTACATTAGGTTTAAACTTTTTCCAACAGTAACTTGCAGTTTCAGAACACTCTTGCCCATCTCCTCTGGTACCACTTTCACTACAACGATCTCTTTCTCATTTGGGTACATTATTTCTGAAAAGATACTGAGCCTGTTGCTTTTCCTACAATGAGTGAACCAGACATTTCAATAACGGTAAAACAAATCTAGACAGAAACTAGGCTGGAGATGTTTCCTTCTGCCATGAAGCGCTAGACATACTTTCAGTACCATCTTTAGAATAAATTAATTAAAAGAATATGCTAAATGTTTCCCAGGCTTGTTCCAAAATAATTCTTTTAATTAGAGTTTCTTTACATCTGTCTTCTTAAACCTTCTAGTCCATTTTTTATACTGAAATCCAGAGCTTTTACAGTTTTCTGGAGCTTCAGGCTATCCTGCTTTGACAGCTGCCATTTGAAGGGCAGAAGACTTGTAATTAAGACAGAAATTTGTAATTTCTCCTTTTCTTTTTGGTTTTCAAATTAATGACCTATAGACCACTAAGTGGGTGGCAAAGTGGGCATAGGTTAGCATCTTCTTTCATTGGGTGGTATCCCATGCTCACCCATGTCATTGGGCAGGCTGGAGCCTGCATAATTTTCCATCAACAATCCAATTTGTCGCATGGAAACTTCACCTCCTGTCCACACACAGAGCAGCTTCTGCTTGAGAACATTTCACATTTTCTTCATGACTGGAGAGCACGGTGGGCACCGTTGATAAAACATCTGTAGGAAAATGAAGTAATGAGCCTGCTAATATGCTAAATGCCTTAATAGCTCAATGCTCATTAACGTGCTTAATGCTCATTTCATTCACAGCTGCCCTTGGCATTAGGGATGACAGGAGCATGCATTATGCCGAGACAAGAATGGCCCAAATGTCACTGCAAGTGAGAAGCAGGAGAGTGAGAGAGAAATATTATGGCAACGTCAAAAATTTTCAACACAAATTTATCTTCACAGGAAAGATTTACATTATATGAGAAAAGAGGCAGCCAACCAGGACTTAGCCCATGCACAGAAAAAAAGAAATCCTGAAAGGTTGTGCTGAGTGAATGATTCTGTGAGAGAGACTGATAATATGGAAAGTAAAGAAAAACAAGGAATTTCTAACTGGGGAGATCACCTTTGCCTTTAGTGGTTACAGGGTTTTCTCCTCCCACATTGGGCTGTGTTCCAGACCTTTCCCAATTTTTTCAGGTCTCTTCTTCTTTGTTCTCTATCATATTCCTCAAAGCACTATTTATCACAGGTATTTGGATTAATGGATTCAGATCTACCTCCTGAATTAGCCCTATGAGAGAAATATTTCAAATAAAGATCCAGAAAAAAAGCCTCAAGTATCACGGACAGTTGGGATACTTGGTGACATCACAGGCTCTTTCAGCTCCAATGAGCAATAATGTTCTAAACTCTGAAGATAAAATTCATAACACAATGGGGGCCTCTTGTGTAGATCCACTATCTCAGCTCTCAAAAAACCCTGGGGGGAGGAAGATAGTCTTTTCATATCCCTTAGGAATCCAAACAGTGCCAGAGGCCCAGGTACTATGTTGAAGAGCTCTGCACCCCATGTTCACTGCAGCATTATTCACTATAGCTAAGACATAGAAATGATCTATGTGTCTGTCAATGGGTGAATGGATAAAGACAGTGTGATACACACACACACACACACACACACACACAGGATATTATTCAGCCATGAAAAATGAAGGAAACCGTGCCATTGTGACAAGATGGATGGATGTTGAGGACATTATTCTAAGTGAGATAAGTCAGGCAAATACTGTACATTCTCACTTATATGTGGAACCTAAAAGAGCCAAACTCATAGAAACAGATGTAGGATGGTGGGTAGGAGTTGGGGAAAACGAGGAGATGTTGGTCAAAGGGTACAGACTCCCAACTATAAGTTTGGAGGATCTAATGTACAGCATCGTGACTATAATTAACAATACTGTGTTACATACTTAAAAGTTGTTAAGAGGGTAGATTTTTAAATATTATCTCCATACACATAAAAAATGGTAACTATATGTTGATAGAAGGATTAACTAGGCTTATTATGGTAATCAGTTTGCCATATGTACCAGTATTAAATTACCACATCGTCCACCTTAAACTTACATGCACCATGTTGAAAATATCTCAGTAAAGCTGCAAAAATAGTTTAATTTGATATATTATGCTAGAAAAGCTTTTTCTAAAGGTGAATAATTTTCATATACCATTGGAATGTTCTTTTCCACTCCGATGAAATTAAAGTGTAATTATTGAGTAAGAAAAAGAAGTCCTCAGAACTATAAGCAAACTGTTGACACCAAGAAACGTTTTTCTTACTAATAGGCAGTATGAAGACGTCACCGACAAAGGCTGGGTCCAGAGATGCATGTCACCTGCCACGCACTAGCATTCAAATGGCTACTACATTGCTCCTGACTCAGCTTTTGCAGGGGTCCTGCCTTTCCCATCAACTTATGCAGGGGGCCATGATGCTTCCTAGAAAAAAAACACTTTAAAATTTAGTCTTTGAATAAATACTAGCAATATACCTACAAACACTGAGATTTGAGAAAAATTCAGGTTTAAGCCTAGGCATGTTCATTATACATCATGGTAATTCTCTTCTCTAAATTTTCATCACAATTTTCATTTGGCCATAGCATCTTTTACTGCACTAAACATTTGTGTTCACTAACAGCTGCTCGCCCTTGGGTCTTAAGAAAATCATTCTATATTGATTCGGTTTTGAGGACCCCTGGGACTCTGCTGGGTGACAAGCAATTCAGAAATTTAAAAAATGAAAAAATAAAGAAAATGATGATGAATAGTGAGTCTTCTTAATGTTTCTAGATAATCTGAAGAAAGTGATACATCACAGCTCCGTAAAGCTCAGATATTTCATTTATTGCCTTATCACACCTAAATAATTGATTTCACAGTTGACATCTGAGCTTATCATACGTAAGTTTTTCTTTTGGAATGATTCTATAAAGGGAAGTCCCTCAGATGAAAAAAAAAATTATTTACTGACTTTGTTTTTTAAATGTTTTATTGACATCTTTCTTTTTTATCACTCAATTTTGAGAATATATTTAAAAGGGGGAGATAAATATAAATTAGAGACAGATGATATTCTTTTCTATCAGCAGCTACTAAGAGGTGCTTCGTTCTGCTGACGTCTAAGAACAAAGTCATTCTCAAATTATAATTCAGTAATGCTCTTCCTTTTCTTGAAATAAGAGCGGCTGAACCTTCACTTAATCATCCCTATCTTCCAGCACCTATAGTTACTAAAGTTTGGAGTTGTATTTGCATAGATTCAAAATATAGAGGGAGTTTTTCCATGACCAAAAATAAGTAATTTCATAAAGAATAGCTAAGTCATCCTAAGAACAGCAATTCTTTCTTTAGGAACCAAATAGACATGCATATATTGTTTTAAAATGCCATAATTAAGCATCAAAAGTAAAACTAGAAACAAATTGGTAAAATTATAACAGCGCTACTAAATTTCTTTTGGAATCTAAAAAACACATGGTAGTACTATGTGCCTGGTACGTTAGTGTGTTATCACATTAGCCCCCTCAATTCCACCTGACAGAGGTGAAAACCAAGGCTGAGAGCATACAGGTAACCTCCTCAAGGTCACAGAGTCACTAAATGTCAGGCTGAGACCACGGCTCAAGCTCGCTGTCTGCCCACTACACCACGTTTTTGTCCACAGAAACAGACGCAGAAAAATCAAGCAAGCAACTCTTTGTCACAAAGAGTATATGAAATTGAAGGCAGAAAAATTGCAGTTACCCTGAGCTGTCCTTATCTCTCAACTTCTATGCTCTCTCCTTTTACCTGGCCGTCACCACATGTGGCTGTGGCCTTGTGCTGATGTAGGCAGGCAGTGCCCCTGACTGAAGAAATGACCCCAAAACCTTAACAAGGGTTGTGTTTGGACTATATATTATAACAAAAATGTACCTTTAAAAATAAGATCATAAATATATCTTCCTAACTTTTAATTAAAAATAGGTCTATCAAGGAAAAATAAAAGATTACATAAACAATTGAAATGGAAGAATATTTTGGGAAAGTCCGCTGGTTAATAGCCCAGCTCGCACATATCCCCAAATGTCACAATCATCATTAACTTAGCTGTCATCACTTACATTTCATTTCTCTCACAGTCTTTGAATGTACTTACATGTGTCTTGTGAGGACATGTGACCCTGCCCAGCCCTCATTTCTGGGTATCAGAAGCTCTTCTTGCTTAATCTTGTTGGCTTTAACCTTCCTGTCCTTCTCAGTTTTTCATCTGCCTCCAAGGTTTTCCCAGGACAGTGATGGGTTGACAAAGATGTTTCTTTTTGTTTGTTTGTTGTCAAGTATTAGGTCAGATTATGCTCAGAAGTTCCGGAGTTTTTAATCTTATTACAAAATTAATATTTTGGAAAACATAAAAAATAGGTAAACCAAAGAATGAAAAAAAAATTGCTACATTTAATGTAATCACTGAGATGCTTTTGTGTGTTTTCTTTCATAACTTTACCTATTTGTGTGTGTGTGTGTGTGTAGGTGAATGGTTCAATCTAGATGTAAAATGAAAACTTAAGTTTTGGTTTTATTATATCACGATTGCTTTAAAGGCAGTTCTCTACAGCTTATGCCTACCCTCCAGGAGTTTACATAAAATCTGAGAAACTAAATTTGTCTCTTCTCTTCAATTATCTGTCCTGAAGGAAGGTGTTTCTTTTCCCTTTAACTCACCTTAATGTGTAAAACCAGAGCTCCCTCCCCCTCTACTGATACGTCCACCATCTCTAGGACACACTGGAGGAAGAAGCTTCATCTTACTTTGGAAGAAAGAGCGACTTTCTTGACTAGAGAGATGGGAGGGCCTAGTGGGCTGTGAAGCGGACTAATGCTGAAGTGGAACCAGCATCAGAAACAGGCCATTGGCTCTATCTCCTCCCCACTCCGTCTTCCCTTGTGGTGAAGGCAGCAGGAAGGGCACCTCCTTTCTGAGGTTCTCCGGCTGCACTGCCGATGAATGCAAGGGCAAACCAGGTTCAGCTGGGGAGGGAAAGGAAGTCACATTCTCTCTCCCACCTAGGCAGCACTCTGGGTCCTCCCATCTGTCACCTGTGCGTGTATCAACATGGTCAGAACCCAGAGAGGAGGAGTAGGATTAGTCAGCATCCCAAATCCCATTAGTGGTCTCCATAGAATACAGTCAATATTTTATAACGCACAGCTCTGTGTGTGTGTGGGTGGGTGTGTGTGTGTAGTAGAGTTTACGTTATTTCTCAGAATTTGAATTACAAGTAGGTTTTCGTAAGTTGCAGAGAAATGTTTCAATTTCCTTTAGGGCTCCATAATTAAGTTTCCTAGAATAGCTCAGAAAACAAATTAGCAATTATGTCAAAGCTAACTTATAACTTTGGTATAAAATTTAGCAAAATATGAGTTGAGTAAAGAGACATTCAGAAATACTGTGAAACAACAACCCACGCTCGCTTAGAGGAGAGCAACAGAGCAAATTTAATTTCCTTAGAGTTAACTGCTTTTGAGTCGGAGGGCTAAGGCTCCTTTATTCCCTCAGCCTTCCTCATCCTCAGTGTCTCTAAATGCCATGAGGTGTTCCCTGTACGGACTTGTCTGGGAACGTAGCGTCTCATTCTATGAGAGTAATTTTGTGTCGACTTGGCTGGATGATGGAGTGCCCAGGTGTTGTCTAAACATTATTTCTGAGTATGGCTGTGAGAGCGTTTCGGATGAGCTGGGCATTTGTGTCAGTGGACTCAATAAGGCAGTCTGCCCTGTCCAATGAGCGTGGGCATCCCACAATCCGCTGAGGGCCTGCAGAGAACAAAAAGGTGGGGAAGGAAGAATATGGCCCTTTCTGCCTGATCACTTCAGCTGGGACATTGATCTCCTCTTGCCCTCGATACCCCAAGTTCCCAGGCCTTCAGACCCAGACTGGAATCTACACCATTGGCTCCCTGCTTTTTGGGCCTTTGGATTCAGATTGAATTACTCCACTGGCTCTCCTGGGTCTCCAGCCTGCAGATAGCAGATTATGGGATTTTTCTGCCTCCATAATTTCATGAGACAATTCCTTATAATAAGTTTATTTATATAATATATATGATATATAAATATAAAAAATATATAAACATATATAATCTGTTGGTTCTGTTTGTTTGGAGGGCCCTGACTAATACACATTTTAAATCTCAAATGGAGCCTGTTTTTTTCAAAGAAAAAGGGATCTTACCTGAGACAGAGCTGTGGCCTAATTGCCAGGAAAAGAGGGCTAAGAAGAGAAACAAGAAATACTCAAAATTATAGAGACAAAACGGGGGTGTCATTAGACCTTCTCTTCCCTGACCCAAACCTCGGTGTGGATAGACAGGAGTGATCTGAAAGCTGAACAAGTACAATTCTAAGCACGTGTGAAATGCATGTGGGGAATCTGCACAGTGAGGCGTTGGGTGGCTGGGCACCCACATTAGCAGGTGGTCACTTGTTTCTCTAAAACAAGAGTTATACCAGAAACTATACAACTTGAAAACGGGAACATCTGTACTACTTAGAAAAAGCGGACATAAGGGTGAGAGGAAGAGCAATCGTCAAAGATTAAGTTATATTTGCAACCGCAAAGCACATTCCGTTGCAGAGCCTGGCAGGATATATTCGCCCATTTATGTAATTCAGAGTGTTTTGCTCAACCCTGATTTTGCAGGTTGGGCCGAGGTAGGGTGGGGGATTGAAGGCAATTGTTATTCATTGCTGCACAGGATCTTTTGAAATGGCAGAAATTAATTTCTGTTTATCTTCTCTGTAGATACCCTGTTTTCCTAGGATACTCCAAATTCACCCCAATAGTGAATCCTAGTTGGGACCAAGGAATATGTGCTTGGAATAGACTGAGAACAGGAACCATGGCATTAAAAAGAATTGTTTGCTCTTCTTGTTTTGTTCTTCTTCTAGAAATAAAAGATAATGTATAAAATGATAATCTTCATTCTGCCCTTAGCTGCCCCTTAGCACTAATTGTGTTAAGACTAAACATTATCCAATGATATATAAAGAAAGAAGTCACATTATCTTTATAAAAAGTGATTTAAGGCCCTATAAATGTAGCCATATTAATCTATGATTCTTGCTAAAAGACCACCCTCCCTCTCTGCAAAGCTTAGCTCTTACATTACAGGAGAACCCAGAGATCTTTTGGAGGAAATTCATTGAGTTCAAATTTCTATAACTAGCATATATTATGAAAACTAAATCTTAATCATTTTTTCCCTTAAATTTTACTTAGAGTTTGAGGATACAGAATTTAACATTATCAGGCTAATGTTTTTATCTTGGGGTTACTTTAAGTAAATTATTAATTTTTTACAGACACAGTGCTAGATCCCAGGTAGATATTCTGGAATCTGGTTGAGATTTCTCTGACTCTCTAAGGGCCATTCCTGGAGGACTTAGGGAGATGAGAGGGCAACACAGTCAACCCCTCTTTAAGTATCAGACTATAATCAACAGGGGCCAGTAAATACAAACCAGTAGTCACAACTATTTAAAACGCTAAGAATGCTTTCTCATTTTTATTAGTATTTTAATGTCCCTTTTCTTTCTCTATCCTCCCTTTTCCCTTCCAACTTTGGCTCTTAACTTCTCTGTTTTTTAATTTCATTTTTTTCCTTTTTTATTCTTATTTTGGCTGATCTAAATAGGCCACCTTAAGATGTGATGAAATCACAGGCTTTAAAAAGATTATGACCAAACGTTCAGGAAAGTTGTTTCACAATACCATCAAAAACCCCATGAACACTCAGCCTTTGAACTAGCAGTTCGACTTCTAGAAATCTATCTTATGGAAATAATCAGAGAATGGTTTTTAAAAAATTATAGTATTTATCGAGTTCTTATCATGGGTCAGGCCCTGGTTTTATGCAGATTAAATTATTTCATTTTTGATTTCGCACATGGATAAACTGAAGAACAGAGACAGTAAGTAATGTGCTTAAGAGCCAGTGCGTGATGGAGCTGGGATTTGAACAATGAAAGTCCAACTCCAAAGCACAGCACTCTCAATCAGGGAAGTCCCCAAGATGGCCTGGTCTGGGCCAAATATTTTGATAGGGGCTTTGTCTATATAAAAGATTGTTTATATAGACATCAGTAAAGATTTAGAATAATGGGTAGAGAGGAAGTACTTACTTATATGTTTATTTTTCAATCAGAAGAAAAAGATTCTTTGTAGTGTCCAGGCATCATTTTTTCCTGAGCAGATCTAGAAACAGTGTTTTCATAGTTTCTTGTCAAATATTCCTTTCCGGACAGTTTTTTATCTCCCACCATGAGAAGAGAGGAGCAAGACTGGTATTACTCACAATCTAATGGCTCTTCTGCCTGAAACAACATAGGTTTTCTGGGCTCTACCGGTCACTGGTACCATTAATTAATGTTAATTACATCATTACTCACAGTGCTGCATCATTGTCTGTCCATGGCTTGGGAAAACTAGCTTCTAATGATGATCTCAGTGATTGTTCCTGGACTTTGTGGGGTAACTGGGTTGGGAGTCAGCAGCAGGAGATGCACAGGACAAAGGAGTCCAGCCACCTACACCCACTGCCCTTGGGTGGGTGGCTCTCTGGTCAAAACATACAGGTGAAGAAATGATGCAGGTACCTACCCTCCTCCACCATACACACACACACACACACACACACACACACACACACACACACACACTTGGGATTCAAAGGGCAGACGGTGAATCTATGGTGATCATGAGAAGCCTGTGCCCTGAACTTGTCTTATGTCCTCTTTCAAAACAGATTATAAAGCTGCTTATCGGTTCAGCTACAAAAACATACAATGCTCTATGAATTTTTAAAATAAAATTTGAATACTTCTTGTATATGTTGTTTTTTTACATAACGTTTTAATTTTTAAATTATATTTGGCATATAATATTATATTAGTTTCAGATGTACAACATATTGATTAGACTTTTATATAACTAGTAAAATAATCATCCAAATAAATCACCCTGACACCATACATGCTTACTACATATTATCGGCTATACTCCTTATCTTATACTTTACGTTTACTTTACATAACTATTTTGTAATTACTAATTTGTACTTCTTAATCCCTTCTCTTTTTAATCCACCCCCCAAACCCTCTCTCATCTGGAAACAATCAAAATTTCTCTGTATCTATGAGTTTGTTTCTGTTTTGTTTGTTTATTTTCTTCTTTCAATTCCACATGTCAGTGAAATCATCCGGCATTTGTCTTTTTCTGTCTGACTTACTCCACTGAGCACAATACCCTCTAGGTCCATCCATGTTGTTCCAGATGAGAAAATTTCATTCTTTTTATGGCTGAGTAATATTTCTTTGTGTATATGTGCAACCTCTTCTTTATTTATTCATCCACTGATGAACACCCAGGTAGCCTCGATATCTTGACTGCTGTACATAATGCTGTAACAAACATATAGATTCTCCTGTCCCTTCAAAGCAGTGTTTTGGGTTTCTTCAGAAGTGGGATAACTGGGTCCTTTTTTATCTCACTTTACAGTCTTTGTTTTAAACTCTATTTCGTTTGGTGCAAGTATTGCTACCCTAGATATTTTGTTTGTTTTCATTTTCATGAAACATCTTTTTCCATTTTTTACTTTTAGTCTGTGTGTCTTTCTGTCTAAAGTGAGTCTCTTGTAGGCAGCATATGTAAGGGTCTTATTTTCTTATTCGTTCAGCCACCCTATCTTTTGATTGGAGCATTTATTCCATTTACATTTAAGGTAATTGTTGCTAGACTTATAGTTATTGTCAACTTATTATACATATTTTTTACTTTTTTTTCCCTTTAAAGAAGTCCCTTCAATATTTCCTATAATACTAGCTGGGTGATGATGAACTCCTATAGATTTTTCTTGCCTAGAAAGCTCTTTATTTTTCCTTCATTCTAAATGACAGCTTTACTAGGAAGAGTAATTTTGTTTGTAGGTCCCCGCTTTTCATTATTTTGAATATTTCCTGCCAATTTCTTCTGACCTGCAAAGTTTCTTTTGAGAAATCAGCTGACAGTCTTATGGGAGCTACCTTTTTGGTAACTAATTGTTTTTCTCTTGCTGCTTTTAAGATTCTCTCTTTGTCTTTAAACTTACACATTTTAATTATGATGTATCTTGGTATAGGCCTTTTTGGGTTCATCTCGTTTGGGACTCTGAGCTTTCTGGATTTGTATGTCTATTTCCTTCACCAGGTAAGGGAAGTTTTCTGTCATTATTTCTTCAAATAGGTTTTTAGTTTCTTGCTCCCTTTCTTCTCCTTTTGGTACCCCTATGATGCAAATGTTGTCCCAGAGGCCCCTTAAACTATCCTCATGTTTTTGGATTCCTTTTCCTTGTTGCTGTTCTGATTGATTGCATGTTTTCTGCTGCCTTGTTTTCCAAATTATTGATTCGACCCTTTGCTTCTTCTAATCTACTATAGAATCTTCCTAAGGTAGTCTTCATTTTGGTTATTATATTCTTCATTTCTGACTGATTCTTTTTTGTTTTATATCTTCATTTTTATGTTTTTTATTTCTTTGTTAAAGTTCTCACTGAGTTTGTCTACTCTTCCCATAAGTTCATTGAGGATCGTTATAACTAGTGTTTTGAACTCTACATCTGGTAGACTGTTTTTCTCCATTTCGTTCAGTTCTTTTTCTGGAGCTTCATTCTGTTCTTTCATTTGGTTTCTTGGTCTTCCCATTTTGGCTGCCTCCCTATGTTTGTTACTTAGGGTGGGGCTCTTACGTCTCCCAGTCTTAGTAGAATAGATTTATTAGTAGGCATTTTGTGGGGCCCAGTGGCATAGTTTCCCTTTGTTATCTGAATTGAGTACTCCAGGGGTGTCCCTTGAATGGGTTGCATGTGCCCTCCTATTGTAGTTGAGCCTTTGTTGCTGTTAGGACATCAATGGGAGGGATTGACCCTCATACTGATTGGTTGTTTTAGACTCAGTGGTGATTACTATGGAGGAGCTGTTGTACAGAGACCAACTCTGTGGTGCCTGCCTAGTCTTTTCTTTAGGTGTGTTGTCCTCCGATGTGGCCCCGGGTTTTGCTCTGGCTCAGGCAAAAGCTAGTGACCTGGCATGCTGGTCCCAGGGCCTCCAAAGAGGGCCCCTGTCGCAGGCCAAATTCAGTTGCAGCCTGTGCACTGCCTGGGGCCACCTGACATGAGCCACAGAGCAATCTGCAGATGGCCACCACCCATGTTGGGCTTGGATGTGCCTCAAAAAGCCAAGCCACAAAACTGAGGCCAGCTGCCACTAATGCTGGGCTTAGGGCTGCTCAGCAAGTGGTATGGGGCATGCTGAGGCCAGATGCTGCTTGTTTAGGTTTTGCAAATTTTTGAGAGATTTTAGGAAAGTCCGAAGCATGAGCCAAGACAGGCCATTTGTATGAAAAATCTACTGGAAGTGGCTAGGGTGGGCCCGCAACTTGGGTGGTATAGGGAGTCTCAGGGAATCACCTGAGCAGGGTGACCAGGGTTAGCCAGGCTGATGGAGACTCAATATGATGGCCACCTGTGTCTGCTTGCCAACAGGGAGAAAGATTCAACAAAGGAACAGAAGCCTCCACCAGCACTCTATCTAGGAGAATGCTGCTGTTGCAGCCCTTGCCCTGAAGTCAGACAACTCAGTCACTGCTCCAGTGCTGAAGCTCAGAGTGGGTCCATCAGTGAGTAAGTTTGTGCCCGGGCCCCTTAAGAGAAATGTCTGCAACTCCAGCAGTCCTTCATCTGGTGTTCACAGCCAGAAATTGTGGAGACTTCTTTTTTGGGGCACTGGGACCCTGGATTGGGGATCCTGGTGTGGGGCCAGGACCCATGCTCCCCTGGGGGAAACTCCACAGCTGCAATATTCCTCTTGATTCTCAACTGCCACCCGTGGGTGAGGGACCAACCCATTCCACATCTTCACCCCTCCTACCAGTCTCAAGGTGAGCTCTTCTGTGTGTTCCTAGTTGTAGGACGTCTGTTCAGCTAGGCTTCAGGCAACTCCAATTATGGCCGTTCTATAGTTTAGTTGTAATTTTGATGTGGTTGGGAGGAGGCGAGCACAAGGTTTACCTACTCTGCCATTTTCGGATATTTTGTTTTATTTGGTAAAATTGCCAGGGATTTTGTGTAGGTTAATAGGAAGCTTCCAGAATTCCTTCTGAGAAATTTCTTTCATTGTATTGTCCTTAATTCTACAGTTTCTTTAGCAGTTAATAGATGGTCTTATCTGTATATTTGTGTATTTATTTTTTTTAATAATTATTTGTGCACTTACTATGTGTCATCACTATTTTAGTTGCTTTACAAATAGTAATTCATTTAACCTTCATAATAACTGTAATTAATAGTAATCCTGCTTGTTGAGAAAAAAAGCAAGGATCAATTTGTGACAAACTGGATGAAACTTGAGGGCAGTATGCTAGGTAAGATAAATCAGAGAAAGATAATACTGTATGCTCTTACTTAAGCAGAACCTAAAAAAGCCAAACTCTTAGTAACAGAGAGTAGCATGGTAATTGCCAGGGCCTGGGGAGTAGGAGAACATGGGGAAATTTGGTCAAACTTTTAGGTGTAAAATGAATAAGTTCTGGGTATCTATTGTGTAGCATGATGGCTATAGTTAATGATACCATATTATATAATTGAGAGTTGCTAAGAAAACAGATCTTAAATATTTGCATCACACACAAAAGGTAGTTATGTGAGGTGATGAATGTGTTAAGTAACTATGTGGTAATCATTTCACAATACATACTTGCATCAGACCATCATATTGTACATGTTAATCTTACACAATGCATATGTCAATTATATCTCAATAAAGCTAGAAAAAAAAACCCACTTTTTTAAGTTGAAAAGACTCATCAAGGACCTAGCCCAATGGTTGAAAATAAATTTAACTCATTGCAAAATTTCAAATTTGGGGGGACAAAGAGAAGATTTTAAAGCTTTCAGATAGATCACGTCATACTCAGTTACCTGAAATCAAAATGGTTTTGTAACCTTTAAAAAAGCAACATTGAAAACTAGAAGATCAATGCCTTTAATATTCAGAAGAAAAACCTGGTTGTTATGAGGTAAATTGGGCCCCCTTAAAATGCATATGTTAAAACCCTAACCCCTGTATCTCAGAATGTGACTGTATTTAGAAATAAGTTTTTTACAGAAGTAATTAATTTAAAAGGAGGTCATTACGGTGGACCTTAATCCAATATGACTTTTGGCTTTAAGAGGAGATTAGGTCATAGACATTCACAGAGGGAAGGCATATGAAGATGGAGGGAGGAGAAGGCCATACATAAACAAGAGGAGAGAGGCCTCAGAAAAAACAACCCTACTGACACCTTGATCTCGGACTTCCAGCCTCCAGAACTGTGAGAAAACATTGCTTTTCTTTTTTTTTAAGCCAAAGAGAAAAAAGGAAGGAAAAAGAGAGTGAGGCACAGGGAAGTCAAGTAACTTGCTGAAGATCACACAGCCAGTAAAGGTATATTTGGAACCCAGACCCAGACAATGGCTGTAGCATCCATGAACTTAACCACTGCACTAAGTTGTCTCTAGGATATAAGCAGCACCATTGCCAAACCAGAAGTTATCTTTTTTCTCTATAGATACATGTTGAAGAGAAATGTTGACATCCTGCAATTTAAACAATTTCACATTCATACATTTTAAATTAGGGGCAATTTCTTTCAGTAGTCTTAAAATTTATGGGACAATGCTACTTGGAATAAAATAGCCACACTGGGAATGTCAGCAAAGTATGCTCAAACAAAATAAAACTGGCAATATCTTTCAAAGAACATTCAAATATGTTTTGTCATTGCACAGACTGTCTCTTTCTATGGTAATACAGAAGTTTCCTTTCCATCATGTTGATTGACGTCTTTGATTCGAATGTGAAAAGTGGAAAGAAAAAATATATTTTTCAATGACTTTTTAATAAGGAGGGGCAAGGTGTTAACAGCAGCCCTGGGCCCTTTGTCATCCACCTCCACTGCTCTCAACTTCTATGTTGCACAGAGGTATTCTCATTATCTAAACATTTATTATTGAATCCCTAATGTTATGAGATTGAAAAAAATGTCATAACCTGAAAAATTTTAACAATAACTGACCACATTTATAAAAAAATTCCTACTTGAACAGTTTTAAGCATGTTTTAGTATCTTTGGTTATCTCAATATTGATGATTTGGTTTTAACTTTCTATACAAGGCAAATTAATTCAAAAGAAAAATGGCAAATCTTGCCATCTATATAGAATTTCATAAGGTCATTGAAACAAATGCTGAAATACCATCCACTCTCTCACAAAGCCACTGACTAATAAAGATCTGGCAGAGTTAGAAGACTTGACAACTGAAGAAGAGAAATTTGACAAGGATGATGAGACTTTGAAAAAGAATAACTTGAATATGTAGGGATTAAGAAAGACTCTTGTCAAATATGAGAAAATCCTTGAATATATTTGCAGAGAAAATGACCCTCTTTCTAGTTTGCACTGAAAGACAATGTGAAGAATGTCAAATTGTGCTATTGGATCATTTTGTTGAAAAAATTATATTTCCCCACTAAAGCAAGCAATATCCAATTCCTTCTTTATCTAAGAATTATCACATAGACGTGATTATAGCCAAAATTTTTAATGTAATATAAAACAAATTTTAATAATTTTAGCTTTATTTTCCAAGATAAGATCCTAAGTCAACTTTTTTTTTCTTTTTTCTTTTTCTATTTACTATTAAATGTTGGTTCTCATTTCGTGCAAATCCACTTTCAAGTGCCTCTTTTCTGGTACCAATTATTTTTGAATGATGAAGACTTTCTGTATTTTGTGCTGACCAGGCAGAGGCTAAATGAGGTTAGCAAGACTAGATTGCTTGCTCATCTTCAACTTCAAAAAAACAAAAACAAAAATTAAAAAAACCCAAAACCTCTACTGAGGATCCACAGAGTCTGGAATGCAACGAGTTGAATCGCTTTTCACCTTGCTTTGCATTCAAGGCTTATCTTCTCATGATCAACATTGATGATGGCCTTGCAACCCCGCAGAAACGGATTCACATCAACGGTCTTAAATTCAAGGGAGACTCAGTAAAGACCCAGCTTTCCAGAGTAACCCTGGTTGAGGTCAAGAGTTCTCAGGTAGAAAATCATTTTCCTCAGAAATCTCTTCTATAAGTAGTTTGCATTTCCCCACACAGAGAAGTATTAAATAAGCTACCGCTTAGAAAAGCCTCTCTTTCTTTACCCCAGCAAGACTTCTATTAAATTCTTACATACTATGGGTGTCACTGAAAATGTGGATGAAGTGGTCCTCTGGCATAAATTGGTTATTTTATTTAATTACGGCTGCATTGCAGTGTTATTTTCTTGCAAGTAGCTTAATGACACAAAACTATTTTTTAAATATATCTCTCAAAAATGATTTATTACAAACACATCTAGCTACCAAGAATTTTGCCTGTTTCTCAAGAACTAAACCTTTCACTAGATGCTATAACTACCATTTTCTGTATAATAATCTCAGCTGATGAGAAAATATAAAGGAAGTGACCAAAGCTAAAGATTAAGCCTCAATTTGGATAATTTCTTACTTGTGGGAAATCTTATTGAAACTAAGCAAATCTCTCTTAAAAAGGTGGAAATTATATTTAGATGTTTAACACACTAGCAGGAAAGTGAGCTATTTCATATGGGCATGGGAAGCCTGTTTCTTAGTCATTTTTTTTTTCCTTTTTGGCTGCTAAAGTGAAATGTGACTAAGACGTCCATAGCAACTTTCCTAAAAGGTTATTACCAAAATGTGTGTGTGTGTGTGTGTGTTCCTGCTGAACATGAACAGTTTGAGTTTCTTGATGATAACCTATGCTACCTTTACATCTATTCAAAAGAGCCGAAGTCCCATTCTTCACAGTAAAGGAAATTCTGTATTCCATGTTTAAAAAAAAGCTATATCAGAGGGCTTTGCATCAAGAGTACTTAAAATAACAGCAGGTAAAGAGGATCCTTAATTCAGAAAACAAAGATTAAAAAATAAAAGCCCATTTAGAGGTAGAGCTATGGCTAAATTGGCACGAATCCCTATCAGAATACAATGCTGGCACTAAAACACTTCATATTAGCCTCCTCTCAATAATTTAGATGTCGATTTGCCAATCGGCCAATTGCCTTGTTCTGTTGCCAGTTCTGTTGCCATTGGTTTCCTTCCTTCCTAAACATGTGGCTTATTAGAACATCCCTTAGGCGGAGGATAGAATAAAAAAGAACTAAAGCTTAAATTCATCATTTCAATCTTTGTTTCCAACTCTGTTTCAACGAGCTGAATTTAAAATGTTGATAGGTTTTAGACTGTTTTTAGGCACGTCAGTTATTGGTACCATGCCTGGTGAATTTCCTCTTTGTATGATCAATGTCTACCCTCCTCACCATGTGTTATTAAATGAAATATATCATTAACTTTATTTTTCCAAAAGTCAGATTCAATCTAAGTAAGAGGAAAGTAATAGCAGTCATTACTGGGACTCGATTCTGTTTCCTGCATTGCCAGCCAGGATCTTCTGAGGGCTTCTGAGGTCTTAGGACAAAGAAGGAAATTTGGGACACTTCACTACTTTGTGGCCCATCCTAGTCGTTCTGACTTCTCTTCTGGAATTAATCCTTCTCTCCTGTCCCTTATCTTCTCCCGCACTCTCAAACTAGACACCTGTCTTTTTTTCTACTGCCAAAAACTCTCATTTTTTTTCAAAAGCAAAAGTCAGAAAGGTTGTCTTCAGACTGTCTCTTGATTTTGAAACATAAACTCCTCTTTGAAGGAAAATTTCAAAGTCGATGTCTCTTCTTGGAAAAGAATTAAAAAATAAACAGGAAAAGCCAAATATATCTCAATAATTATTACAGTTATGATGTGGTTTATAATTAGGTAAAAAATAAGAAACATAAAAATACAAAATAAATGCAATGTGTAAGATGATGAATGGAGGATATAAAATGGAGATGGAAAAAGTTGTTGGCATTTGTTAAAAACTAAGTCATTTTAATTTAACCTGACCTCAGATTGCTGACAAAGATTGCTTGTGTTAATGTTTGCTGAACACCCTACTCCCCTACACGCACACCCATTCAAAGGAGACTCTTCAGCATTGATATTTAATTTTCGGCCTCAAAACTCAATTCCAACAGCATTAATTGTTCCTCCAAGGGTGGGCATTTAGTCCAAACATCTTGTCAGAATCTACAAGTTCAAACTCCTGGTCCCTCACTGAGACTACTGCTTCCTGCAATATTGGTGACTTTTCATGGTCACCGTAGTTCTCACACTCTGGAGCAATACATGACCTAGTCGAAGACAAATATTTTTCTGTTATTTCAGTCACTGGCAAGTAAACATTTTCATCTCAGGACATCCACTCTCTTCTCAAGCTTATCACATCCTCCTCTCCCTGGTTTCACAGGCTCTTTCCTTGCCTGTGTCCATCCATGGTCAGAGCAGGGAGAGACAAGTGAGTTGCTTACTTGAATGGCCCCTGACTGGCCCTAGGTTGTCTTTCAGCAGCTCTGGTTATTGTCACAAACATCACTTTTGTCATGTTCATCTCATGGGTAAGTCTTTGGATCCAGGGAAAAAAAAATCAAAATGAAAAACAAACTATCTGAGAATTCTCACTTTAAACATTTAGTCCAGTCTGTCCAACTCACTCAGGGCCATGCCAGTGAAGCTCTTCCCCAGCACTGCACCAGGAGACACAAGCCTTCTCTTTTCAACATTCCTCTTGCTTCTGAGAGCTAACATCTGCTCAGCGTCCCACTTCTCAGTAGCTCATCTCCATTTTGATACTTAGGGTTATTTGCTAGTTAGTGATGTAAATCTGTATGACAACTTTTGAAAATTCTGGACAAAGCATTTAAAATTGGGTGAGTTATGATCAGGGTGCCCTTGCACATACTCTGAATTCGAGCCCTGTTGAGAGTGAACCGATGACTACATTAGGGACAACAGCCACTCTGAGAAGTGCTACAATGGTCAGTTTTTCTTGAAAAAAAATTGTTTTTATCACTGATTTCAATTTTCTCCTAAGCTCTTATTTCTGCTGACAGTTGAAAAAATTTCATTTTGCCATTTCAGAAGGACTTGATTCAGATTTAAAACTTAACTTAGTCTCACCAGGGGCAAATGCTCATGCTCTCAGAGACTCTCACCCATCTCTCCTCCTTTCCTTCTTTTCCTTGTTACATCTGCTTGGTTGGGAACTTTCCTGAAGCTTGTGCATTTAGAGAGGATCCTCTGGCTCAAGGGCTATGTGGCAGTCCCTGCTGTCCCTGGTGACCTTTGGTTGATGGGCAGCTCAGTCCTGTAGGACATTAGACATGGAACTCTGTTCTGGCTGCATCTACTACCCAAATGGCTGCAGCGGAGGACCCCAGTTCACTTTTAGCATTCTCAAGGCCCAGTGGTCACCTGCCCTGCTATCTCAGCTCCATCCTGGTGCTCAGTGCTGTAGTTCCTCTGAGGTTCACCTGTATTTAGAATTGGGACAGCTTGTGCGGGTTTGCCTCTTAGCCTTGCTTTGAGGTCCTCTTGACTTCTGGAGAACTTGTGAGCAGATCTACTACCCAGTTAAAATGCGCACACATCACCAGAGCATAGGAGAATGTCTGGGTCATGAGATGGCACCATAGACTCTGGGTTGAAGGAGTGGGTTACAGGCAGAATTGCTTCTTAAGTTGTTAACTACATGATACACTACTTATCAATTACCTGGTTCACTGTTTTAAGGGATTTACTTATTTTAACTCTTTTAATCTTCACAACTTTTTAGTGTGGGTATTATCACTACCTTGGGATTATGGATGAAGACTCAGAGTAGGGAATAAGTAATTAGCCAAAGAACGCCCAGAAAATGAAAGACAGAGCCGGGATTTAAGTCCAGGCAGCCTGATATCAGGTTCTGTACTCTGAATCACTATGCAGGGAGAAGTTTTGTGATTAGGCTAATAAAATGGGGTTATTAAACAAGAACTTTCTCTTCTACATAGATTATTTAGATGTTAAATTTTAATATGAATACTGTGACTCTCAATATTTTGGAGAATCTAGGTCAGCTCTTTTGCTCTGTTAGCATAACTCTTTATTAAAAAGCAGCTACAATCATTATTACTGATAATTAAATTATAACTTTATTGACTTTCTGCTTATAAACCTCAGTAATATGACAGTTTAATAAGTAAATGTGATTTCTCCAGAATTAGGTATCTCCTCTTATGAATTTGATTAATGGGATGCCAGTAAATATTAAATTCTTTTTAGTGCTTTAAGTATATATTTTTTTAATAAAAAGTCTTCTTGAACACTTGTGGTTTCTTCTTTTTTCTTTTTCCTTTCTTTTCTTAACAAAGTGAATGCATATTTAAAATACAGAGAAATTAGTCACTCTGTCATAGATGTCCCCTTATCTTTACATCTCCAATTTAATCTTGCACAAATTCCAAAAAATGATCGTGCAATTTCCATATCTTCTGAAATGTCCCATTCATTCCCTGAAGCCTTGGAAATTCATTTTCTGCACAATACCCTTCTCCACAAGTCTTTATTCATTTTTAAATTTCCTTTCTGTTTTTGACCAAAAGTTTGCCCTTCTCTCAAACCTCTATATTTTTCTAACTCTTCCAGTTATTGGGTGCATTTTATTTCAACCATTTTTCTCTTTTCATTTTGCCCTCGGTTGTTTTGGTAACTTAGTCTCTGGGCTTCAACTCTATAGTTGCCAAATTTCTGCTATTGACCATAAAATTCTGCCCAGTCACTGGCTGTGAAAAGCAGATACAAAATTGTTCCTGCTGCCTGCCACCCAGCTAGCTGTATGACACTGAAGCCAAAAGTCAAAAAATCATACTTTTCTCCCTGTATTTCTTACATTTTGGAGCTTGTTCAATATGCATTATCTATGGGACCCTCTAGTAATTACCCATCAATAACCACTTAGACCCTCTTTTTGTTTAAATAAAAGTTGTTCCATTTTCATTTTGATTTAAACTCCACATTGCTGCTACCGAATGTTATTTTTTCCATCAAGTTTGAAATAGTCATCATCCTAAACCTTCAGGTATAGTGAAGCTATATTGGCATTGTGGTTTGAGGTACATGGGAACTTCCAAAATAAGCAGCATTAGCAGCATTGCTGAGCCTTGGCTGGAATCTGGAGACCCAGAACTTCAGCAGAGGACAGAAGGAGCACTCTATGGAAGAAGGTGAGGGAATTAGGAGGCAGCATCCTGTGAAGGAAAGCAAAATAAAAGTCATCCACCTCGTCAAACAAATTTAATAATCCAAAGGGGCCAGACAGGGAAAGAAGCAATGCGATAGGCGAAGGATTAGAAACCAGAAAATATTAACTACCGTATATATGCATTTCTCATTTGACTCTTGTGATGCCACCTATGGGAAGGGCAGAGCTGGAATGTGACCCATGGACATGACCAGAGAGCCTGTGCACACCAAATCTATGCTCGACTGACTTCCGGTTTATAGTCTTTCGGTCATTACCTGCCATAGGTCATCACTGATGCTTGGGAATCCAGACTTGAAACATTCTCTGTCTGGCTCCAGAGCCCTCTACATTCTTATTCCACTGAGATCAGGACAGAGGCTCAGAGAACTTCCCCTGCTTTGGAAAGGGGCTGCTGGAGTTGATTTTTGTAGAACATCTATAGAGTGGGTTGCTGGCCCAGCTTGTATACAAGTTCTTATCAAGGAGGATGATTGTTTTAGAGTTACTGGTGCTTTCTTGCATTGTGACCTTTTAGAATGCTCGTTTTATTGTCTTATGTTCCTTCTATTTTGAGTAAATAAGTTATTTTTCTTTTTGGCTTATTTTGCTACCTTTTTTTAGTTTTGGTCCAATTCACCACAAAATATAGATATTCTTAGTAATTTTCTCATGTGTTTAGGTGTTTTTTTATGTGTTCATGGGTTTAATGCCAAGCTTTTCTTTTATCCAAAAGTTGATAAATTTATATAGATATATTTTTCCCCTGGTTTTTATAAAGAATTTATTTTGGAATTTGTTTTTTACTATTAATTTTAATTATTAATTAATAGACTTTATTTTATTGAACAGTTTTAGACTTACAGAAAAACTAAACAGAAAGTACAGTTCCCATATGACCCCACTCTTCACATTTCCCCCTTATCTATCACCTTTCATGAATGTGCTAAATTTGTTACATTTAATGAGCAAATATTAATACATTATTATTAACTGACATCTATAGTCCATAATAGGATTTACTTTTTGTGTTGAATACTCTCTGGGTTTTGATTTGACAAATGCAGAATTACATTTATCTACCATTAGAGAGTATCACGCACAATAGTTTCACCATCCTTAAAAAGAACCCTAGGCTCTCCTTTTTATCCCTCCCACTCTACTCCCCAAACCCTGGTAACAATGATCTTTTTACTTTCTTCATAATTTTGCCTCTTTCAAAATGTCTTATATGCTGGAATCATATAATATGGCTCCTTTTTTGATTGGCATCTTTCACTTAGCAATATGCTTTTAAGGTTCCTTCATGTCTTCTTGTAGCTTAATAGTTTATTTCTTTTTATTGTTGAATAATTTTCCACTGTAGGAATGTATCAGAGTTTGCTTATCTATTCACCTATTGAAGGCTATCTTGGTTGCTTTCAAGTTTTAATAATTAAGAACAAAGCTCTAAACATTTATGTATAGGTTTTGTTTGGATGTAAAGTTTTAGCTCTTTTAAGTAAATATCAAGGAGCACAACTGCTGGAATGTATGGTGAAAGTATGTTTTGTTTTGTAAGAAATGATCAACTGTCTTCCAAAGTAACTGTATAGTTTATATTCCCGCCATCAATAAATGAGAATGTTTTCCTATTGCTGCACATCGTCATAGTGTTCGGTGGTGTCAGTTTTATGGATTTTAGCCATTCTAATGGGTGTGTAGAAATAACTCATTGTTGTTTTTATTTGCGTGGCCTTAATGAAATATGATGTTGTGCATCTTTTTATATGCTTATTTGCCATCTCCAGATCTTCTTTGGTGAGGTGCCCATTTTTAAGTTGGGTTCTTCTGTTTCCCTATTGTTAAGTTTGAAGAGGGTTTTTTGTGTGTATTTTGAATACCAGGCCCTAATCAGATCAATGTTTTGCCAATATTTTCTTGTTATCTGTGACTTGTCTTTTCATTCTCTTAACAATGTCTTTTACAGAGCAGAAGTTTTACATTTTAGTAAAATATAACTTGTCAACTTTTTTTTCATGATCATGCTTTTGCTGTTGTATCTAAAACGTGCTTGCCAAGTGCAAGGTCAACTATATATTTTCTTTTATCTTCTAGAAATGTTATAGTTTTGTATTTTACATTTAGTTCTATAGTCTATTTTGAGTTAATAATTGTGAAAAAGTAAGGTCTGTGTCTAGATTCTTTTTTTTTTTTTTTTTTTGATATGTCTGTCCTGTTGTTCTAGCACAGTTTGTTGAAAAGATTCTCCTTTTTCCATTAAATTGCTTTTGCTCATTTGTTAAAGATCAGTTTATTTTACTTGTGTGGTTCTTTTTCTGGAATCTTTTCAGTTCTATTTTTCTATTTATTTATTCTTTGCCAATACTACACTATACAAGTCTTGAAGTTGAAGAGAATAAATCTTCTGACTTTGTTCTTCTCTTCAATATCATGTTGGTTATTTAGAATCTTTTGCCTTTTTATATAAACTTGAGGGCAAGTTTTTCAATAGTTAAAAAATAATAACTCATTGGGATTTCAATTGGAATTGTCTTGACTATATAGATCAAGGTGAGAAGAATTGACATCCTGACAATATTAAATCTTTCTATCCATGGGCTAAAATATCTCTCCATTTATTTATATCTTCTTTAATTTCTTTCACCAGAAGATTTTATTTTTCCTCATGTAGATCATATATATATATTTGTTAGACTTATACCCATTTGATTTTTAGGGTGCTAATATAATTGGTATTGTGTTTTTATTTTTATATTCCAGTTGTTCATTGTTGGTATACAAAAAAGCAATTAACTTTTGCATATTAACCTTGTCTATACAACCTTGCTATAGTTTATTAATTTCAAGAGGTTTTTGTTATTGTTGGTGGTGGTGGTGGTGGCTCTTTGGTATTTTCTACATAGACAATTATGTTATCTGTGACCAAAGACAGTTTCATTTCTTCCTCCCCAAACTGTATACCTTTTATTTCCTTTTCATGTCTTATTGTGTTATTTAGGACTTACAGTACAATGTTGAGTAAAAATGGTGAGAGTGTGTTTATGGCCATACCACCCTGAGCACACCCAATCTCAGAAGCTAAGCAGAGTTGGGCCTGGTTAGTACTTAGATGAGAGACAACCTAGGAAGACCAGGTGCTGTAGGCATAAAAAAAAGAAAAAAAAAAGAAAAAAAAATAGTGAGAGTAGATATCCTTGTCTTATTCCTGATATTAGAAAGAAAGCATATAATTTCTCACCACTAAGTATGATGTTAGCTGGAGGGTTTTTTAGGTTTTTTTTTTTTTTTTTGGTAGATGTTCTTTTTTTGATATATTAATTTGAACAAATTCCCCTCTATTCCTGATTCTTGTTTTTTAAAAACATCAGTGGGTATTGGATTTCATCAAATGATTTCTCGGGGACAATTATTCACTTTTAATCATTTTGTGGCCTTAGGTTTCAGCACTGTGACTTCTTTTAGTAAAACTCTTTTTCTGGCCAGAAATATCTTATTAGCAATAGCATAAATGAAAATTTTCTGAAAGTCATCCTGGCCATGGCAATGGTCCTGAGGTTAATTGTTAATATGTATCTATCTGTTTGGCATCATTGTAAGTCAAGCAAAGTAGGTTTCAGAGAATTTCCCTTTTATAGGGACAACGTTAGACTGAAAAAAATAAGCAGTCTTTTGTAAGGAAAATTCCTCTGAATAAAACTGCCTTCAAAATACTTAGCAACAACAACAACAAAAAACGAGCTTCTGCAGGAAAAAACAAAAAATAAAACTCTGACCCTAATTCCAAGACCAATGACACCACACTGTATATAATACAGTTTCTTTGTGCAAAAGTAAGAGCTCGAGTACAAAGGGAACATTTATAAGAGCCAACATGATCAATTTGAAGAAAATAGCAACTAGAAACTGCAATTGCTTTTTTTTTCTGTGTAGAAAATCAATGAACCACCACATCTAATAAATTGGTCAATTATACACAGATGTCAGGCTTTTCAAAAGACGTAATATTAGGTTTTACAAATCATTACTGTCTCACAGAGGTTTTATGACGGAACGTTCCAGTGATTAAAATGTCAGTGTAAAACACTGCCTTTCATTCAAACAGTTAGTACACACTCACCCTCTGTAATGATGGACTATAATGATTAGACTGTGGGCAAAGCCCACATGTTAGTAAACAACAACAACAAAAAAATCAGACTGCTCAAAGAAAATCAAAAAGCTAGTGAACCCTGACGGAGGTGGTTTCAGGCTTTTTTTCCCCCAATAAAAACCCCCAGAGCAACACCCAGGTACTCCAGATGGCCGTGGCTGGCATGTTTCCAAAACAACTTATCACAGGGGTTGCAGAGTTAGAATTTCTCCTAAAGGAGAATGTTTAAAAGTTTTAATTAAATTGGGGGATCATTTGTAAAGCCTTTGAGCTCTCCCTCAGCCTTATTGCCTAAGGCATCATTGCTTGGCATGGCAAGTTTCCCTTTATGTTCTGTAGTCACACACTTTAGGATGGACCCAGGTAGAGGCTTCCTTACTTTACAGCAAGGCTGGCTTAGTTTTCACTCACTAAGAGGCCCTAAGAGGGATTCTGGACCTGAGTGAAAAGTCCCCTTTCTGGGAGAGGGCATGATGTTCCAACAGTAACGGAGCAGATAAAAATGATTTCTTAGGATTTGCCATGGCCCCACTTTTTTTTAATTAAGTTTATGGGGCTAACATTGATTAATACAATTATATAATTTTCAGGAGTACATTATAATTTGACATCTGGATATTCTATTGTGTGTTTACCACCAGAGACCAGTTTCCTTCAGCTACCATATATTTGAACCCCTTTACCCACTTTACCCTATCCCTTGTATTTGACTCCCTTTATCCCATTTACCTTCCCCCTCCTTCCCTACCCTCTACCTTCTGGTAACCACAAGTCTATGGTCCATGTCCATGAGTCTTTGTTTGTTTGTCCTGTTCATTTGTTGCTTTTAGGTTTATATCCCATATATAATTGACATCATGTGATTTTCAACTTTTTCTGTCTGGCTTATTTCACGTAGCATGATTATCTTGAGTTCCATCCATGTTGTTGCAAACGGCTGTATTTCATCTCTTCTTCTGGCTGGATAATATTCCATTGTATATATGTCCCACAGCATCTTTAGCCAGTCATCTATCATAGGACTCTTAGGTTGCTTCCATGTTCTGGCCACTGTGAATAATGCTGCTGTGAACATGGGTGTGCAAATATCTTTATGAATATGAATTTTTAAGTCTTTGGGGTAAATATCTAGTAGAGGGATTGCTGGATCATATGGTAGATCAATTCTTAGCTTTTTGAGGAAACTTGTACTGTTTTCCATAGTGGCTGTAACAATTTGCAGTCCCACCAGCAGTGAATGAGGGTTCCTTTTACTCCACATCCTCTCCAGCATTTGTTATTACTTGTCCTGTTGATTATAACCATTCTAAGAGGTGTAAGATGGTTTCTCATAATGGTTTTGATTTGCTTTTCTCTAATAACTAGCAAAGTTGAACATCTTTTCATATGTCTGTTAGCCATTTGTATATCCTCTAGGAAGAAGTGTCTGTTCAGATCCTCTGCCTATTTTTTGACTGAATCATTTTTTTGTTGTTGTTATTGAGTCACATGAGTTCTTTGTATATTTTGGATATTAGGCTCTTATTGGAGGCATTGCTTGCAAATATATTTTCCCATTCTCATGGCTATCTCCTTACCTTGTTAACAGTTTCTTTTGCTGAGCAGAAGCTTGTTAGTTTGATATAGTCCCATTCATTTATTTCTGCTTTTACTTCCCTTGCCTTTGAGATCAAATTCATAAAACCCTTTTTAAGTCCAAGGTCCTTGAATTTCATTCCTATGTTTTCTTCTATGCATTTTATTGTCTCAGGTCTTATATTCAGGTCCTTAAATCCATTTTGAGTTAATTTTGGTGTGTGGTGATAGACAACAGTCTAGTTTCACCCTTTTGCATGTGGCTTTCCAGTTTTCCCAGCACCATTTATTGAAGAGGCTTTCCTTTCTCCACTGTGTGTTTTTCACTTTTTTTGTAGAAAATTGTTTGCCCATATAAATATGGGTTTACTTCTGGACTCTCAGTTCTGTTCCACTGGTCCATGTGTCTGTTTTGCTGACCTTGACCCTACTTTTGGACCTACCCCTTTATTTGCACTGTTTTTCCCCATTTTCCTCAGCCCTGACTACCCAGGAAACAAAATAGAAATCTCTGTCTTCAGTCTCTTTTCTCATTCCAAGGGAAAACTCAGCTCAAAAGCTATAGTAAGACTAAATTTCAATAATGAAAGAGGCTGTGCTCAGTGCCTGACTTCAGTTCGCAAGTGACACTTGTCCCAGGCTGGTGTGGACAGTGGCTGTCAAGGACTACATGTATCCTTCCAAAATTCATGCATTAAAGCCCTAATTCCTAGTGCACTTGTGTTTGGAGAGGGGATCTCTAATGAAGTAGTTAAGGCTAAGTCAAGCCATAATTGTGGGGCCCTGGTCCAGTAAGATAATTTTCTTATAAGAAGAGACACCAGAGAGCCCTCTTTCTCTTTCCTCTTCTATCTCTCCCTCACTCTCCCTCTTCATCACTTTCTACCCCCTCACACACACTGCCCGTCCCACCCTATGAATGAAGATTAGCAAGAAGGCAGCTGTCTGCAAGACAGGAGAGTACTCTGAGCAGAAACCAAATCAGTTGGAACCTTGATCTTGAGCTTCTCATCTCCAAAACTGTGAGAAAATAAATTGCCGTTGCTTAAGTCATCCAGGCTAAGGGGTTTGGTCATGGCATCTCCAACAGACTAATGGAATGGCATAGCACCTCCTCAGAGATGGAGATAGTCATCACATCAGATACAGATGGTATCAGCCTTAGCCGTCCTAGAAACCTGCAGTGAAAAAACCTATTGCTGACCTTCATGTTGGGAGGGATGATATTTTCTCTATGCATCACAAACATGACTGGAAATCCTAAGGTAGGACTGTCTTTTTAAAAAACATTTTAATTTTTTTCAGTTATAGCTGGCATACAATATTATATTAGTTTCAGCTGTGATTAGACATTTATATAACTGATGAAGCAATCATCCCAATATACCTGATACCATACATAATTATTACAATATTATTGACTGTGTTCCTTACGTTATACTTTATATCCCCCTGACTATTTTGTAACTACCAATTTGTGCTTCTTAATCCCTTCCTCTCTTTCACTCTCCCTCCCAAGGCCCTCCCATCTGGCAACCCTCAGAATGTTCTTTGTATCTATGAGTTTGTTTCTGTTTTGTTTATTTTGTTCCCTAGATTCCACATGTAAATGAAATTATATGGCATTTGTCATTCTCCGACTTACTCCACTCAGCACAACATCCATGATGACAAGATTTCATTCATTCATTCATTCATTCATTCATGCATGCATTATGGCTGAGTAGCACTTCATTGTATATATGTAACACCTCTTCTTTATTGATTCATCCAACACCCAGCTTTCCTCCATATCTTAGCTATTTTAAATAATACCTGCAATGAACATATGGATTCACATGTTTCTTCAAATCGTATTTTGGGTTTCTTCAGATAAACGCCTAAAAGTGGGATTCTTGGATCCTTCTTTGTCTCTTGTTATAGCCTTTATTTTAAAGTCTATTTTGTCTGGTATAAGTATTGCTACCCCAGGATTTTTTAAAATTTCATTTCCATTTTCATGAAATATCTTTTTCCATTCTTTTACTTTTAGTCTGTGTGTGTTTTTTGATTTGAAGTGAGTCTCCTGTAGGCAATATATGTCAGGGGGTAAGACTGCATTTTTAATGTGACTCCTGGGTAATGACTGTCCTGGTTTCTGCTTAGCTTATGTTATGGCAGGTGCTCAAGACTCATGACACAACTGTTGGACACATTGAAAACTGTCATGACATCTTACAGATGGGGCACAGATGGTCAGTAACTTTCACCAAGGCTAGAAAACCTGTGGGTGATCAGGAAATAAACACAAGGGATGGGAAATGGAATTCTGCTTTTCTGTTTGATCCTTGGATGCCCTTTTTGGCAGCAAAGTAGAGAACTTATTTTGCCACTGTTACCCTCATCAGAGTCTGTGATTCTCCGTGATACTCCTCCCCACCTCATTTGTTCACCCGCAGCCTGTGCTAAGTGTGTGATCGAATGGCCCCTGCCCTTTGGGAACAGCTCAGGGGGAATTTACACAGATAATAGAAAGGGAATGAGACGTGCATGCACTGGGCTGATTGTGATTTTTTTTATTTACAGTAATCCGTGACATCTTGATAGATTTCTTCCTATTTTGGCGCTCTGGTTGTTACTGCTTACTGACAATACTCATTTCTTCCACTTTTTTCTCTCTTTTCTGTTTTCAACCTCCCAAAAGAACATTCCCAAAGAGATCTTTGACCCCAAATATATTGTAAGCTTCATAGGTACTGTTTATGAAGTACGATACGTCGAAGTCATAATTACTTGTTTTGTTAAAGCGTACCAGTGGGGACACCATTCTAGTTATTCATTTTAAATAAATTCCAAGGGGCTTGAGGTTTGTCCTTCTCTATGACTTTTCCAATGTTAAGTGAGTAAGCAAGTAGATATCCTGTCTTGTGTAATGGAAACACTGTGTGTGGACCCCTCCGTTTCCACTCCAGCGATTCTGTTGATAGTACACCTATCTAACATGTCAATGTTTTAACAATTGGTGCTCTGGAGGTGTCTGCCAATTTCCATGGTGTAAACACTCCATGACCTATTTCAAGTGACCAGTACATTGTTGCTGAATATAGAGTTGGAAAGAGATGCATGCAATTGGCTTTCAGGCTCCTGCATGCTATGCATGCAAGGCCTAAATATTTCATAGAAAAGAAGAAGTAACCCTCTGCACCTGATCTTTGATTAGAGCCCTGTCCCTAAGGGTTCCTTGTCCCTTAAAATTCACCTTTCTTACCTAACCCTACATCTTTGGTACATACACTAGCTCTCCAAAAATGATGGAAAAAAATATAACACAGCAAAATCTGACAGTCATCCTACATCCTTCTTCCCTTAGGTTAGATGCCATAGAGAACCATTTCCATCATGGCTATGTGATCTGGTTTATTCATTAAACACTGATAAATATAACTTTGTGCATCAGTGGAAAATGAAATGATATTGGTGAATAGTGATACATCATACATTTGGTTTATACGAAATAGAAAAAAATATCAAGAGTGGCTTATAGTTGCTTGCTAAGGTCAAAAAAACATTTTAAAGGGTTCATCGCATCTGGAATATGGCACATCCCATGGTCAGTGGTGCCAGCAGGCCAGTGGTTCTGTCACCAGAGCAGCTCTGCCCTGTGGTCTCAGGTATGGTAGCTGGCCTCTCTAGCTTTATGCCTACTTCTCAGCATTCCCCCAAATTCTGTGGGCTGCCCTCTGGCCTTCAAATAAACTTTTCTGCTAAGTTGAACAAAATTGGATTTTGCTTGCAACAAAGAGTTCTGTTTCTGAAGCTAAACAGTTGCGGTTTAAACCCCAGGTATCACATCTACGCACCTATGTCCTTAAGCAAATTTCTCTCCACGGTTCAGGTTCCTCAACGGTAAAATTGGAATAATACCTCTTGTGGAATTATTATGAGGTTTAAATGAGTTAATATCCAAAAGCCCTTAGAATAGTGCCTGGCACATAGTAAGCCCTCAATAACTGTTAGCTATTATCATTGTGCTGGGTACATTTTAGCAAAAAATGGTTGACGTCAACCAGTCCCAAATACAAAGAAGAAACAGACAGCCATGAAACCATTGCTTTTTATGGCACATATTTTACATTTTCTCAGACATAAGAAACCTCTTCATAGTGTAACAGCTTCAAACTTGATACAGAGCAGAGAATATGTATTTAGTTTTTCCATGGTAATCAGCAGTTTAGAGCTTGATCACTCTTTAAATCCAGCATCTGTTAATGTTTAAAGCAATTCATAGCTTTCCTCGGAGTACATATTTTGGACAAAGACACCAACAAACAAAAGTGCCCAAATGGGCTCGCTAGCTGTTTTGTGTAAAATGAAATGATTTGAACAAAATCTCTATATGAACTGTGTATATATTTATTCAGTTCTGTATTAACAAAACTTTTTATTATCCTTTTCTAAAATTCCTCTGATATTTGCCTTTCAAATTCTAGAATGGCTATGCTAATTTTACTGTCACATTCTTGTTTTCTTCTTAGCAAAATTTACTGTTTTGCTTTAGTGTTCAAATTTTTTAAAAAAATGTTTCCAACATATTTAACACATGGGCAAATTTTAAAACTCTGGCTTTTTACTTTTTTCTGTTTGTTTTATCAAAAAAAAAAAAAAAACAACAGAAAAGAAGGAACCCCTTGCATTTTCTAAAGTATATTTTACAATTATCAGATTGGCTGCTTGCTTTTCTATGAATGATTCATTTATTCATGCGACAAATAGACACAGATTCTTATCTTAAATAAGACTGGGGTAGATGCCAGGGATATCTTAGTGAATAGGGCATGACACCATCCTCAAAGGGTTTACTGTTCAGTAGGAAGAGAGACAGGGAGGCAAGCAGTTCTAAGAGTCCTCTGCCCAGAGGTAAATTCATGGTGCTATGAGTGCACAACAGTGAGCACCCAATTCAAACTCAGGGGGTCAGGAAAAGATTTCCACAAGAAATGACATTTAGCTGAGAGTTATCCAATACACATGAGTTAGCCTTATAGTGTTTTTATTTTCATCTGTGTGTGAAAGGGTACAATACTAAACTGCATAATGATAGAAATATATTTTGTGAATCTTTTTTTTAAAAAAAGACAATTACAATTTTTAATGTCTTGTAAACATTCAATTTCTTTTGACAAGGAAGATGGAAATATAGCAGAGTCCAAAATTAAGAACTTTACATGCACTTACAGCATAAATTGTACTTCTAATTTCAACGTACTTTATAAGTATGTCTTTGGCAGCTTGGGCTACCATAACAAATACCATAGACTGGGGGACTTAAACAACAAACATTTCTTTCTCACAGTAGTGGAGACTGGAAGTCTGAGATCAGGGTGCCAGCATCGTGGAATTCTTGGTGAAGGCTCTTCTCCTGGCTTGCAGAAGGCTCTTCCTTGCTGTATCCTCACATGGTGGAGAGAGAGAGGGCTCTGGTCTCCTCATTCTCTTATAAGGACACCAATTTCATCATGGGGGCTTCACCCTCATGACTTTGTCTAAATACAACTACCTCCCAGAGGTCCAAGCCCAAATACCATCACCATGGGGATGAGGCCTTCAACATAGATTTTGGAAGGACCCAAACATTCAGTTCATAGCACTATTGTATTGTGTAGTTATTTTATTTTATTATGTAGTTATTCTTATATTTTATTTTTCCTATGTGAATAGATAAGTTCATTTTAGCCACGTGGTTCCTTAGGAGTAAACCAAATTTATTTAAGAATGAAAATGAATTTTTAGGCCCAATAAACATAGTAAACTACAAAGCAGATTCTTTAACTCACATTGAAAGTTCATATATGAAATTAAAACATATTATTTTTTAATTACAAACTAGAGGTAACAAAATTATTTTCTATTTTTGCACACACATTATTTCTGCATTATATATAGTGGCTATTGTGAAAGAATAACATCCATGAGGAAATAATGCATCAACAGCTTATGTTTGTTTAGAAACATCACATTACATTTTTCAATTGTAATGTGCTAAAACATAATATATTAAAATGGCCAACTTTCATCAAATTTGCCTCTCCCTCCATTCTATTACAAAGTGTTTCACTGGTTAAACCCCAATCTAAGTCAACCTTCTCAGCCACAAATAGTCAAAAATATTGTTTCCACTAGGTTGACTATCAATACTTTATTCATTGCCACAGAATTCCAAAGGCGCTAAATACTGCTCATTAACCTTGTTTCCCTAGTAAGTTTAATATTCTCCTCTGATGACTATTTTAAATCTCTCCTCTTCCCTAAGCATCCCATACTCCCTTTCCCTCCTTATTTTCAGCTGATGAGATGACCTTGCCTTATTTTCATTGAAGTAACAGAAATATGGCAGAAATAAATCTCACAATCATAAATGCAGGTGTGAGAAAATATTTATCTTTCTATAATGAACTGAGTTTGAGGTGTAACTCTTATTGCTCAGATAGCAGAAAATTGAATTCCAGGTTCTTCAGTCACTTCAGGATTTTCTTAGTATTTTCAAACTCATTCCATTCAGGAACGTTGTCTTTCACTTATTCTTCCCAAAGTGACACTTAAGATCCAGGCTATTTACATAATATAATCAGGAAGAGGCGTATATTCCAGTCTGAATGCTGAAAGACCTGGAATGGATGACTAACCTAGTAGCAATTTGGATCCAAAAATAGTGTTTTCTACTAAAAGGTACCAGGAATTCTAAATTCAGGTCTACAGGGTTTTTACTTAATCTTTCAATATGAAATTTGTTTCTCCTTTTGCACCACAAAGCCTGGTTGGTGAATAGTGGAGATGAAGAATTAGAACTTCACATAATTACTCATTTGATTTATTCTAACCGACACACAAAGTAAGCAGTTTAAGATTAATGATACCAATATCTCCAGCAACATGATTATGAAAATACTTTAAAATTATTTTTATAAGAGCTCATTCCATTTTTTTACAGTCGTGTTATTTCTCTGTAGTCAGATCATAAAGTTATTATACACTTTACTCTTTCCGTTTTATTTCTCAATTAGTGCTTATTTGTTATGTAAGTATGTGTTTAGAGCTTACCACTCATTTTAAGATAATGTCTCTCCTATAATTTTGGTTGTCTGAGACACAGTTTCTAATTTCTTAAGAAAGATCTCATGAGAACAGTATTTTCTGAGGTCTTGATCACAATTTGTCTGTAGTTTTTAATACCTGAAAGCAATTTTGGCTGGACATAAAATCCAAGGTCCACATTTTCTTTCTTTGAGCATTTCAAATATATTATTCACTTTTCTTATAGTATAAAGCATTGCTATCAAAAATTTTGACAATATGATTTTACATCTCTCTAGTAAGTGAACTAGTCCTTTTCTAGTTGCCCAAAGAAATTCTTTTAAATCCAATAATTTTATTAGAATATATTTCAATAATTGGTCATTGTGAGTTAGGTTTTTTCAGGATTGCACTATGCCTTTTCAATATGTAGTATCAGTTTTATTATTGTTGTCATATAGTGTATTATGACACTTCTTTTTTATTTCTTTTCTTTCTTTATCTATTTATTTATTGTAGTTCTTATTATTTGTTTTTTTTTTTCCCCTTGATTTGGTTTTCCTTCTCCAGAGCCTCCTATTATATATATGTTGGGTATTCTTTGCCTGCCTTCTATATTTGTCATTTTTTGCTAATCTTTTTAAACCGCCTTATTCTTTAAATTTTTACATTAAATTTTGACTTTTTTAATCTTCCGGTTTTTTAGAGCATTACCTGTTCTATTTGTTCATGTTATTTCTTCTGACTTAGACTTTATTTCAAAAATAAATTACTATCTTTTATTTTTTATTCTTTTTTGAGTTCTATCTCCTCATTCCCCAGTTTTTCTTCTGATCTATTCTATTCTTCTAGGTATTAATCATTTTCTTAAAGTATTTTATATTGTTTTAACATATCAGTTTATATTTTTAATCTATTTTGAAGACATGTTTTTCTTTGTTTTTAGAAATGTTATTTTGTATTTTCTCTTAATTTCTTATAAAAACATCATATGGAATTTGTCCTTAATCCATTTATATTATTCATCTTAACATAAAATTAATGTTCTTGATTAACTTTTTCAACATCATGGATCTAGAATTTCCTCTTTTGTCATTTTTGTGATGTGTGTGAAAATATGATGACTTAATTTTTGAGGTTTCTTGACCTCTGTTCCTTTTTCCTATTTTTATCCAAACCTTTCTTTTTCCTTTGACTATATTGACCCTCTCCTGATCAGTTTTTGGTTGCCAAGAATTTCACCTCACTGTGGGGTATTGCCCTGGAAGAGATCTTTTGCTAGTTTTTACTGTTTAGGGGTCCAGACCACTTCAGCAACTTAGGACATTATCATTGACCTACCATTGTACTGTGAAAATGCTTCTAGTTTTAGCTGATTTTCTCAAATTGTCTTACATAGCTTCCAAGTAAGAATCTATGATTATTTTGGAGTTATCGAGGTCTGTCAATTACCTCACTACTTATTTCTACTTTCCCCTATGTAAATGCAGATTACGTGCAGGTGTTAAAGCTGTCATGCTGGAATCCACTTGTATTTTGGGATTCATGAAGTTACCTTTTCACTTAGTTTTGTTGAAGGTGTTGTCCATGGATTTTTGTCTTTGCTATTCTAATTGCTGAGTGTTTTTATGGGAGGAGGGGGATTTGGGAAGATTTTTTAAAAGTAGCTTCTTCCACAATATTTGTCCCAACTTCTCCCAGTACAATTTTTAAAAACTGTAACCAGAAAGTGTCATTCTCTGGCTTATGACTTTTTAAAGACTTCGTATTGTATTTAGAATAAAAGGCAATGTCCTCACTGTGACCCAAAAGAACATACATAATCTGGCCTCTGCTTACCTCTCCAGTTCATTTTATACTCATTTCCCCATATTCTCAATACTGCAGATTTCACTGACCTTTTATATTTGTTCTCACTTTAGGTTTTTCAGCTGCAGTTTCCTTTGCCTAGAAAGCTCTTTACCCAAACCTTCTCACAGTTGAATCATTGTCATCCTTTAGTTGTCAGTCCAACTGTCATTTCTTAGAAAAAACGTCCCTAAATACTCTAAATTATCACTTCATTTCCCATCGCAGTCATTCTTTATCACATCACCCAGTTTGTTTCCTTCATAGCATTTATCCAACTTTACCTTCTTTATTTGTTTAGTTATTTGTGTCCTTCACCCTGTATTGACATAGCATATACTGTGATGAATCTCCAAAAATCCTCTTTAGAAATGAAACACTTAGTGCCCTAGTTAAAGGAAGTACCTCCAGAAGAATGGACAGGTCTCTTCTAGAAGTGCTTTGCCAGACCTCCAGCCATCTCAGCTTCAGTGATCCCTGTGAGGTCAGCTCCATCGAGGCTCCACTGATCCTATATCACAGCCCTATTTATTTAGCCTCTGTCATGAGCCATTCCACTGCCAGTACAATGGAAGCATGAACAGAATTGTGATAGTCGCAGGGACAGAGGGTTTGCCTGAGCCTAGCAACATGGCATCTCACTTATCAAGTCTGGTCTGGCTACTGCTACAGCCAATAATTCAATTTACCAGTAACAAAAACTAACACCAATTCTCCAGCAAAACATTATCTTCCAGAAGACCATTTATATGCTAAATCAGACCTACATATGGTGTCATTTCCTCATCATTGGAATACAGGGTTTATGAGCCAACGGATGAAGGCAGGAGTGGCCCTACTTACCATCACTCTCAGTGACCCACTCAGGGAATCTGTGTTTCTTGTTTCCACAGTTCTGTGTTCTGTGGGCTTGGAGATTCTAATTCACAAAGAGAAATACTTGGACCAAGTGACACATCAATAGTCCCACTAATCTATAAGCTATGACTGTTTAGGCATTTTCATCTTCAGGTATTAAGGGACCAGGAGAAAAGAAACAGTTATTATCTTGTTAAGGATAATTGACCCTGATCATTAGAAGGAGATAAGACTGCTCTTACACGATAAGAGCAGACAAGAAAGTGTTTGACACATAGTGATTCACTCTGGCATCTCTTAGTTTTGATGGTTAATAATCTCATGTAGTAACACTGGCATGAGCAGGGCATGGTCAACCGCTCAGAACCCTCAGTGATGAGGGTCTGGGTCACACTGTCAGGTAAGCCACTGACCAGCAGAGACCAGCAGAGATGGGAATGTCAAATAGAGAGGAAAGGATTCAATGAGTTTCAGCTCTAAATCCAAGACCAGATGCATTCTTTTTCTATTAATTATTTAAGGAGGCATAGTTCACTTCATTAACCTTTTGTTTACAAGTTTCTTCCAAGAGAAGAGACTTGATGGATTCCCAAAAAGCTGCTTGTGGAACTTAGATTAAAAAGCATATTCAAGGTCCATATAAGATAGATAGCTCTGATATATTGCCCAGATTTTCCTTTCGGAATGAAGGACTTATTCCCCCAGTTGCTGGACGTATTGTTAGCAGACAGCCTCCTGTTGTCAGTCTCTTTAAAAAGTGACTCAGCTAAAAAGAGCTGTCTAACTTAAAATCATACTCCCTTTCCAAGGCAATCCACATGCAGCAACTGATTATTACCAGTGTATAAGAGCCCAGCCCCATTTATCCTCCTTAATGAACTTCCCACATGAAGATCACTGTTTCAGAGTCTTCTTGCAGGAACCCAACCTGCAACACTTAGAATTCCCCTTGATTTCATGTGAAAGAGGGCATGTCACCAAAGCTAAACCAAGTCGGCATTTATATTTCTCTGTATAAGCGATTGTCTCCATGCTGGACAAGGTTCCTTCTAGCAACCTGTGACATCGCTTTCATGTTCTAGGTGAGAAGACAAGTGGAGAGAGGAGAGCAAAAGACAAAAGAGCATGCCTTTTTAAACGTTTCAAGAAGTCCTATCTAGTGACATTATTTTTTAATGGCCAGATGGGTCACTTTGCCATTCTTAGCTGCAAGTAAGATGAAGCAGATATTTTCATTGGGGTACACTGTTGCTCTGAACTAAACGAGGGTTCTGTGAGTCAAGAATAAGGCAGAATTAAGTTACTGAACAAGCAACTATTGGTGTCATCCTTCCCTCATTGCATCTAAACTCCTGAGGGCAGGGACCTTACCTGTCTTCTTCACTTCCATATCTGCAGGGTCTAGAACAGTGCCTGACCTACGATAATAAACAGTCGATGAATAAATGATCAAATTGCTTGTACTTCAATTAGTTTGTATTTCTTATTACCAGGTCACGTTGAAAATGTAATGATCAGAAGAACATGTGACTTGACTAGGGAAGAGAAGAAGAATACCATAAACAGAAGTTAAATTATTTTCTTGTGGAAATGAACATACTAAGATTGTCATCTAATTAGTCCTTTGTTGTTCTTGAATGAAAAGCATTGCAAGATATCAAATCAGAAACAGACGAGTATATACAGCCTTTAAGCAATGTACAAGGAGCCAGGATTATTTGACCTTGTGTCCTTGGCAATGACATAAGAGGAATCTGAGGAACATTTGTTAAGCAAGTGTTGATAGAAGTGAGTGTTTAATGAATGAGACAGAAGTAGTCTGGGAAGTATTATGTTCTTATGTATGCTGATCTCTCAAATATTTAAGGAAATATATATATATATAGTTTAGTCTTATAAATTATAATATTAACATGGGTATAGTCCTAAAAATAAAGAGAAAAGAAGGCAAGCCAATTCATACAACTTTGTATCAATAGAAGATTTTTAAATTTTAATAGAAATAAATTTCACAAGGAAGTGTTAAATAAGATTTCTTCAAAATCTTTGCATCTTGCTCTGGTGTTATAAAAATGAGAGTTAACTTTACTAAAAGGAAAGATGAGGACATCTAGTTAGGAAACTAGAGACTCACTCTCCCTCTCCCTACCAACTCCCCCCTCTCTCTCTCCTTAATACATCAAAAACAATTGTGACAAGAAATTAAAACACTGGAAAAATAAGATTTGGTAATAATTCATCAAAAAGCAATTTATAACTCTTTTAAGTGGGTTTTTGCATAAGAAAAATGAGAAGAGGCACAAGAAAACTTGGAAAATATTTTGTACTAACCAACACATTTAGTTCAACTTTGAAAATTTCCTAACAAGTGCTTCTAATTTTCAAACCCCTGCATATTGCAGCGAGAATTAAATTTGCATTAAAATAATGGAAACATCATTCATCAAACGATAGTTTTTTAAGATTTAGTTCACACCTAAAAAGAAATCCATTTTATAAGCAATTGGCACTGAAAAACAGGGTATTTAGTCCAAATATTTTGGGAGCCTAAACCTAGAAGGCTTTTTTGGATCAAGTTTCAAATTTGAAACCACAAAATTAGCGTGTGTTAAAAACTTTGGAAAATGTCTGCTATTTCTGTTAATAACTTTCTAAAGTTTTATTTGAAAGCAGATGCCCAATATATTCAAACCAGCTACATAATTAGTTCGAGTCATGAATCTTGGACACATATGCAACTTAGATTCAAACTGGGAGCCTGAAAGATGTAGATTCAGAAGTCCTCACTCGCCCAGGCATGTGTGTGGAAAGAGCTGTTGGGTAGGACTTCCAGGAGGGTATCAGCAGGAAGACTCAAGGCACATGGGAAAAGGAAGGGAAAAGGACTCAGTGGGCCGAGACTTCTAAGACTCCTCAGCCCCTGGGAAACCAGGGACACCCTACCATCTCCTGCACAATATGTCAGGTGTGGAAGGGCTCATCCTGAAGAAAGGGGTTGGGGAAAATAGGGTTGCCAAGGAGGGCTTATTGAGTATGTTTCGATGTGACATCACTGGCAGTTCTATTGCCTTTAGACCAAGGCCAGAGTCCTGGTCAGACTGTGGTGTGGTGGCCCTAACGAAGAGCAAGTATATAAACCTGGTATTGCCAGGTGTGTGACATGGAAGGACACAAGCCACTAGTGCTTTCAGCCTTAACACAACCACACCACCAAGAAGAAAAAAGCATCTCTTTGAAGTGGGCCAGGAGCATCCATTTATGGCTATTGTGAAGGTAATGATCAAACATAGAACCAGGTTCTACCTGATATATTTGGAGCATGTGGCACTGCAGCTGTAGCCACCTTGGAAGTCATGAAGCCACGTGAGAACCTGGTGGAAAATAGTAGCTTGTGAGACACCGAGCTGAAGGAATTCAAAAGGACTAGGGTCTCAGTGTGGTCACTGATGGCCTGGGGAACAAATAATAAAGTGGAGGCAGGCCAGACCCCCAGACCATAAAGAACTCTCCACTGATGTCATCATGTGATCTAATCTATACTGTGTCTCAGTGGGGCTATGGACCACCTGTCACCAGAGATACCTGTTAAAGTTGCAGAGTCCCAAGGCCTAGTCTTTTTGTTCACTGTAATTTTAGTTTTCTTATTTATTTGTATATATTTTTTATTATTTATTATCTTCTACTTTTTTCCAAAAAATATTTAAATTTTCCTTTTGAACTCACTTTTTTCCTTCTTTTTTTATTGTGGTAAAATGTATATATCATAAAATTTATTATTCTAACTATTTTAAAGTGTTCAAGTCAGTGACATTAAGTATATTCACAATGTTGTAAAACCACCACACTATTCAATTCCGGAATTCTTTTATCATTCCAAACAAAACTCTACTACACCCATTAAACATCACCCCATTTTCCCCTCCCCTCACCACCTCATAACTTCTGTTCCACTTTCTGTCTCTATGAATGTGCTAAGGGCCACCCTTGATCCTACTGGGTCTGACTGTCAGAGTCAGGGTGCAGAACTGACTAGAGAATCTGCATTTTTAAAGCTTACTTCACAGGATATTCATGAATACAGGACCCTTAATAACCACCGTCTAAACAGTCACCTTACAAATTCATTACTTTAATTTTGATGATTTTTTTTTTCACTTAAGTTTTTACTTAAATGCCTTTGTGGTGAAAACACTGTTACTTTCAGATACTTTAGTACAATTGAACTCATCAGGTGATTTCCAACCAGGACTGTGAAATGAGACCCAAGTAGAAAGTCAAGTGTGGAGGGGGAAGCTCAGCTACATAAGCATTGACTCTGTACCCAACCAGCGGGTTACACTCGTAGAAAATGTCTACCTAGCCAATCTCTCAGGATAAAGAATAATAAAATGAAAAGGTTAAGAGCGGAGGGAAGCTGAATAACATAGACCAAAAACACTAAAGCAGGGTTGAATCACTAAAGCAGATTCAAGTTTTCTCCAATGTTTTGGGGGATTAAAATTCCCACAGCTGTGGCCTCAAAGACTTTCATTCTGAGCGATCCAGGAAGTCTTTTGATTGCACTCTTTCTCCAGTGCTTCTCCTCTCCAACTTCAGCTTTCCTGGAAAGCAAGGCTTCTTCTTTTTCCATTACAGTACACATGTAATATATGTGAGGTAGGAAGAAGGTCACAAAATTTAACTCAATAATGACCCATGAAAATACAAAATAATAAGATTTTTTAATGTGGTCTAGAGTTCATCATAAGCTCCCAAACACTGGCTAGCAATAATAAAAAAAAATTAACGAAATGCCCAATGTGGTTTAAAGCTTAGTCCAATTCAATGTTATATGTTGGTTATTTTATCAGATAGTTACACCTCTTAGATAGACATCCCCTCTCCTGCTCTCCCTAAGATAATGTCAGTGTATGAACAGAGAAGGGGGACTCAGAGTCCTTGAGTAAGGTGTCCTCTGGTCTCAGGGACAATGTCCTCTCTACTTGATCGCTGGGTATATTGCTGGGCTCTGAAGCTGAGATCTGCAGTTTTTGAACTTAGGATTTGTCCTCTGCTCCTAGCACCCCTCCCCGTGCTAACTCATCTTCACCTTGGCTCCTGCTGACTGCACATCCCCAACCTTTACCAGGTTCTCCAATAAGCCTTCTGGACTGGCTGTCCAGTCCTAATTGGATTATGGGGTCATCTTGCTCATGGTTGGTTCACAACCTATCAACTCAACATCGACACTTCTCATTTAAAACCAAAGTCTACCTATTTCTGACCATGCTGCAATATTTCACAGTTCTTTAAACTTACACATTCTATAATTTGCAGCTACCCACCAATTTTAACACTTATTTAAATATAGACTTTTAAAAGACAATATCTCATGTAAGTCATTAGGTTTATATTCCTCCCTCACCCCAAAACTCTAAGAATCTTAGCACGCCTTTCATTTGTTCATCTCTTGCCTTAAACCCTCCTCAGCAGTATTCCAGGTTCACTGGTTCATTCTGATTTGTGATATACCAGATCTGTCTAACCTTGATGCAGAAATAAATGCTTTAAAGGCATTTACTTCACTGTTTAATTCACTTTACTGGTACCTAAGGACACTTCCCTATATACTTGAGAAATTTTAGTAAAAGTAATGAGCAATATTCATGCAACAAATATTTACTGATGACTTGCCATGTGCTTCCCACTTTGCTAGATGATGGGGAATATAGTTCCTTACAAGATGAGTAAGGACTCTGATTTCAAAGAGATTATTTTGCTGTTTTCTCTCAACTGGCATTGGCCCACCACTGCCATCACGATATACACTTCTGGGACTGATAAAGAGTTCTTCAGGCAGACTTCTTTTAAGTTGTTGAGAGTAAGTAAACAATAGTGAGTTGGTTAAATTTAGATTTAGGCACTCTGAGAGTTAAGATGTTTTGGAATAGTTATAGACTATTCAATTAAAAATAGTTTAAAAAGTAGGGATATCATTATTCATATTTCAAGAAGTCAGATGATACACCAGTGTTCATTAATTCAGTGCTAGAGCAATATAGGGGAGCAGTCTTCCTGGTTTTCCCAGGTCGGAGGGGTTTCCTGGGACATAGGGCTTTGAGGGCTAAAATGGAGACAGGATGCTTGGTAACCCTACCAAGGGCTCAGTCCTTGGCTTTTGTCCTCTTGGAGCAGCTTTAAGCATCCTATCTTTATCAAACAACTATCAAAATTAGGACAGTGAGTGAATTCCTGTCTTATGTTTCTTACATGAGAAAGAAAATTCTAAAAACCACCTGGCGGACTTCTTCTTTTGTCTCATTGGCCAGGGTTGGCCCAGGCCTATAGTGGTAATTCAAGAAATATGAATTACTATAATCATATAAGATTAATTAATATTAATCTCTTGAAACTGAAAGGGGCATCTGAAACATGCATTTTTGCCGTATGTGAACACATGCTGATTCTATCACAAAGAAGCGGAGAGAAAGACTTCTCTTTGGACAACCCATGGAACCATTTGTAAAACATTAGGATAAACTTTTGTTGCTGTTATTCATCTTGTAGGTTTTACATTTGTTAGATCTCCACAACCTAACCATTTTCTGTATTGCTATTTACAAGTGTGTTTGTGTGATTTTCAATCACATAGTTATACTTGTAAATTCCTAAGTATGATAAGAAAGTCTGTGTAAAATTTCTTTCCCGTTCCTCTACAGAAACTAGTAGAAAACTGGACCTGTTCACTAAAAACAACCATCACAAGACACTCTGTAGAGAATGACCAAAGGCAGACAACAAATTGAGGCAAGCCTTCTCATGAAAATTGCTACTGCATCCGGCAAGAGCAACGAGACCATAGGGCTTGTTTCCCCCACAACAAACATCTGGGTACCCTGTAATTCTACTCAATGCTGGTACTATTTACTGGGAAATAGCATCACATTCCATAGGTTAAGGGCTCAATCCCACAACACTACCCTCCACTTCAGATGACAATCTTAAGTCCAGGTTGTTACCTGTGCTTCCAGCCAAGTGGCTATAAATCAGAGGTTCTCATGACATCCTCCTTGGGTTTGATTAACTTACTAGAGCAGTTCACAGGACTCAGGAAACCAGTTTACTCACTAGATTACTTGTTTATTACCAATAATATTTAAAAATGAATCAATAGCCAGATGAAGAGATGCTTACATAGACAAGGCATACACTCCGAGTGTGCCTTCTCCCCCAAATCTTGCGTTCATCGATGTGGAAGCTCTTCACCCTTGTCCTTTGGGGTTTCTTTGGAGGCTTCCTTATGCAGGCAGGAGTAATTACATCAGTGGCCATTGGCAATAGATTCACCCAGTTCTACCCCTCTAATCTCTTGGTTGGGTTCCTAAGCAACCAGCCTTCATTCTTAGGAATTTCAGAACTTTCCAAAAGTCACCTCATTTACATAACAAAAGACATCGTTCTTTTTCTCCTTATTTAGGAAATTTTGATAGTTTTAGGAGCTCTGTTCCAGAAACAGGGACAAAGACCAACTATATATATTTCCTATTATTAATCACGAAATCACAAATTTAAAATGATAAATTTGATATTATGTATATTTTACCCCAGTCAAAAAAATTAAGTATAAAACCTAAATGAACACAAGGCTACTACATGCAATGACATGCGTGAATCTCACAAACCTTCTATGAGTGAAAAGAACAAGAGAAGAGAGCACAGTATGGTTCCATTAGTATATCTACAAAAGCAAACCTTAGTGACAAAAAGTAGATCAGTGGTTACCTAGTGCTGGGGTGGGAGCAAGGGTTAGTAACATTTTGGTGATGATGGAATTGTCCTAAGATATGATCGTAAAAATGGATTGCAAGAACTGAGTTGCAAGGTATAAGTTTGCTAAACTTTACCAAAACGTGCAATTCAAATAGGTGAATTGTATGGTATGTAAATTATACCTCAATTAAAATGAAAACAATTCCTTGGCTTCCCAACCTATTCTGCTAGCACTGCAAAGGAACGATAATTAAGCCAGTTTCCAAACTCCCTGAGCTCCTCAAAATATTTTTGGTTTCTAAATAACATAATTGCAAAAGCATCCTATATGATGAGGAATTTTATAAGAACAACATATAATTACGCACTTTCTGAGGATAATTTTGGGTGAGACGGAATTGTTCATTTATATTTGGGTATATACCTCAGTTTCTACTATCTGATCTTTCTGCAGATGTTAATTGGGTAGTGGGGAGTTTTAAGTTTGCCTCCCCTCCCATACAAGAAGAAAGACCTTATTTGTACAATTATTTATCTTAATGAAGTTGCTTAAACTTTGAAAATGAAACACATTTTCCTCAAATTCCTAAGTTAATAAGTAATTTCACTTCTCAAGTGTTTTGTTTTTGTTTTGAGGAGGCAACAAAATTTTGTTCAGAGACCGATTCTGTCTTTGCCAGGCATTTATTGACCATAGATTTGCTGTTGGATTTAAATAATTTCATGGGGTAATAGCAAACAGGATAATATCTCTTAATATGCCAAATAAAGAAATAACACACTCCAAACAAATGGCAGATTGATCACACTATTGTTCCAGGCGAGGGGAAGTGAAGGAATAAAGCCCAAATTTAATGTGAGGTGTGTGTGCCTTTTGTAGGTGCACTGGGGAGAGTCCTTGATCCACCCAGAGCTGATTTCTAGCCCCCAGCACAAAAGTAAAAGTCCCCCGTTGCTAGAGCACATTTCTAGGGAACCCAGACTCTTCGAGAGGCTGTCCTGTGGTTTATCACCGCTGTCTAATGCCTACAAGACAGAAGCAAATGCCCCAAGGGTCTTTGGAAAGTTTTTAGGTTAGTGAAGAGCAGCTTCACTCAAACCGAAACTCTCAAATAGTCCCCCCAAACGCTCAGTTTTTGTAGCCTAAATGTCCTTCCTGTTGCTATAGCTGCTTCTCCACAACGTAGATAAACCAGTGGGGTGGGGGTGCAGCAGCTGGGCTCATGACTGCCTTTCAAAGACAGCAGGTGTAGAATGATGACATCCTGATATGACTCAACTTCACTCTTATATCAAAGCAGCTTTATTTTCTGTTGTAAACAAGTGGTTTAATGCAAACCTACTTAAGCCATGAACGAGTGGATGTGTGATGCACACACGTCTAAAGAAGCAAGTTTTGGAACGCTCTCATGAAGCCAAGTGGAGAGGGCATCCACTTCAAAACAGACAGTTTAGGCAGGAAGGCCCTGCTGAGAGGTTTAGTTAGAGCCTGGATGTTACCAGCAATGGCTGCTATATGCTACATGGGGCCTTTTGAGAAATCTAATACCCATGAGCTATTTTAATCCATTTGTTCAGCTGTGGCAGGATTGCATTGCAAAGTATTAGTATGTTTTTCTTTTCCTGTGTATTTCTTTTCTCATTTGTGTCCTCACTCAATTCCCTGCAGAGGGAACTCCAAGACCATAATGAAGCAGAAAGAAACAAAGCCTCAAAGAAATCTTTGGCTCAAGTGTGAGATCCAAAGGTTTGGATTTATATTTTCTTAGCCAATCCCAACCTGCCATCCTCTCTTCGTATCCACCACACACACCACACACACCACACACAACACATTATGAGTGCACACAGTACTGGGGCTGGAAGGGAAAGATAAGGGGCAGCTAGGATAGCAGAGGAAACTGTAAAGGGACTGGATTTCTCAGTTATTAAACAGAGAAATTTAAAAATTTTTCATCAGTACCTCTGATCTCTTGGCCTGAGCCAGAGCAGGTTTACCCATAAGGTAATGAAACCTGTTCAAGGCCTGTCCCCAACACAGCTTTTTGCAAGGCCTGAAAAAGAATCTAGCAAAGAATTCGCAAGGTCAGAGGTTTTTGTGGTCCACAAGTTTTCAGAATGAATGACTTTTGGGCCATTCTTACATGTCTTAAAATATAACAGGCAAAAGTGTTCAGATGAATACTGTTTAAAAATCAATAGGGGAAATGCCATCGCTTTAAGAGGAAAATAAGCAAAGGACACAAGCTGAGACACTTCAATAGAAGCAGTTAGATGTTTAAGTCCCAAAAGAGTGACATTCCTTTCACTCTGCCTTGCCTGCTCTCACACTTCCCTTTCAGTAAGACGGTGTTGGAGTGGCTGTGGGTATTTTTAGGACACAGCAAGGGGGAAGTTTTCTTAGGGAGTACATTCATACTGGGTTCAGCTGGAGGAGAGGGTTCACAATCACCTCTGAGTGTAGTCACGCAATCGGTAGCTGTGCTGGTGTAGTAGTGGCTTCAGGATTCTTCTTACTGCCTGCAGCACCATTTTCCTTTAGGTCATGACAAGGCGACAGTCACTACATGCATGACCTTGTGCCACAGGCCCATAACAGCAACCGGCAGATGGGTAAGAAAGCCTGCAGGGAAGCCTGTCAGGTAAAATTGTGCTTTTGATTCTCATGATGCCTGATCAAAACAGAAGTTCTCTCCTATCATGAATATTCTTGATAATGTAATGTTTAGAAGAATACACTGCAATTTTTTTCTTTTATGACAGGAATTATATGAACTAGAATGTATCAAAATTCCTATAGTAACAGAGCAGAAACCAATAGCTGTACTGCAAAGAGCAAGGGATTCCATGTGCAATGTCACATGATTTTCGTAGCCCAGGCAGCAGTAAACATTTTTCATTTGTCCATGCTAGAGAAAGAACTGCATTATCTTTCTGTTTTATGTATTGAAAAAGTATTACCAAATTGTCATCACAAGAATTGGTGATCAAAGTTTATGCAGCCAAAATATGTAAGGAAAATAGTATCATAATAGGGGTGTTTTCAGGCAGTGAATTTAAAAAAATATAGTGTAAATACTCTGGATTTTGTTATGTTTATGGTAAATATCAGTGTATAGCCGGGGTTATCCACAGAAATACAATAAATATCACACACACACACACACACACACACACACTAACATAAGAGGAGATTTATTTCGGGCATTGGCTCTCGTGGTGATGGAAGTCAAAATGACCCTAGGCCTGTGTCTAAAAGATGGAGAAACAGGAAGGCAGGTAGTGTGACTCAGTCTGCACCTTCAGGCCTGACAATTGGGAGGCTGATAATGTAGGTCCCAATCTGAGTCCCAAAACCAGAAGCCAGAGCACCAATGTCCAAGGGCAGGATGAGATAGCTTTTTCACCTTAAGTAGAGAGCAAATTTGCCTTCTTCCATCTTTTTGTTCTATTCAGGCCCTCCTCAGACTGGGTGATGCCCCCTCATGTTGAGGAGAGCCACCTGCTCTTCTCATTTCATAAGTTCAGATGCTAATCTCACCTGGAAACACCCTCAAACATACCCAGAAATTATGTTTAGCCACCTGGGCATTCCTCGGATGGTCAAGTTGACACAGAAATTAACCATCGTAGTAAGCGTTATGAAATTCATAACTTCTTATAATTATTTTTGTCTTTATAAATAAATATAACTCTCGTAGTTAGTTCTGTATTTATAATTTTATATTCTTGTCTTTAAGAGCCCCCCCCAAATTGTGTTAATTTGGGGACCATGAACATCTGCAGCATTGTTCCCTTCATTTGATCATTTTTCTTCTCATTCAGTTTGGATTCCAGGGTGCAACATCGTATCTCTCCTTCACAAAGACACTAACACTAATGTAGGGAGGAGGCACGAGAATTGAAATATTAAATCAAGCTACATTCAGAGACTGCAGTATGCTGATTGATCAGCCCTGCAGCCGGGCCAGGAGGACTCCTGCAAAACAAAGGAAATTTCTGCTGGGATAGCTGACAGCCCCTTCTCCACACCTGTGCAAAACAGCAAAACAGAGTGTTTAAGTGGCTGTCCTACTCCCCCCAAGTTGTTCATTCTCTATGCCTAACACCACAGGGAACTTATGGGTCAAAGGCCAGCAGGCCTGGCAGCTACATATTCTCACCTCTTCCTGCTACCTAGTCTTATCCTCCCTCACTGTATGTCCATATCAAAGAAATGCATAAACAAAGGCTTTCAACATAACTCGCAGGAACTAAAGAATGGTGTATAAACAATTTCCAGAACCCTCGAGTCCCTCTCAGTGCCTTTACTCTGCTCCTCTCAGTGTCTTTCTCTTGGTCCCTTTCAGTGTCTCTACTGTCTCTCTTACTGTCTTTCTCTTTATTGTCTTAGTCCCCCTGAGTCTCTCTTACTACTCCTTAGAGAGGAGACCACACTCTGACTGTGGAGTGTTACCCCTTCTCCGATAAACTTTCCTTTTGACTAACTTTGGCATGTGTGTTGAATTCTTTCTACACTCTCCACCTAAGAACCAACCGTCTTCTCTCAGTGCAGGGCTTGGTCTCCCCCAGCTCGGGGAAATTTGCCCCGTCCCACACCAACACCACTGCCTTCTCTCTGTTTCCCAAATCCAGCCAAGGGTAAGCACAACTAAACACTACTCGGCACCTGCACATGAGAAATGGAACTGGGCCCCAGCACAACGCAGCGGCAACGCCATCCAGACTCACTTTGGATTCTGAAACAGCCATCTCCAGCGAGCTCAGGGTTGTTCAGCAATCCTACTAAACTTTCTGTGTAGGCCTGTTTTTCACTCTCTGAAATAATCACACCACAGCACAGTCTCTTTATTCAAACCTCCTACCTCTCTTCTTGCCCACGTCTTTCCTCTCAGCTGCCTCTTATTTCATTGATAAAATAAATGCCACCACACACAAATTTCCTTATTTCCTCACCAGTAAATTTCATACTCATGGCTTCTTTTATTCAATGGACCAAGTATATTTGCTCCTCATAAAGATCAAACCCTCCACTTCATTCTGGATCCTGTCTTCTCCTGCAGACAAGCCTGTCTTTTCTGCACGATCAATTTGTCCATTTTGACTGGATCATCCCCATCACCACACTAACTCTAGTATCTTCTATCTCTAAAAGAGAAGGGTGGGGGAAAAGGAGACAGAAAGAATGAAAGATGGAGAAAGAGACTTCCTAAACTTCTATTATCTTTCCAATTATTTCCCCATTTTTCTGCTCCCCTCCAGAACAGAGCATCTTAAAAATGTTTCTATAGCCATTCTGCAGCCAATCCCAGAAAACACACAGGCACATACACTCCCCAGATCAGACCTTCTCACCACCTCCACTATTGTTTTTTGAACCAAAACCACCATCATCTTCAATCAACCCATTTTGCCCTTACCCCTACATTCTTCAAATACCAGCAAGATCAATATTTTAAAAATGCAAAATCTGACATAAAATTGAAATGCTTTGCCCTGGTCTACAAGGCTTTTCATGACCCAACATCTTTCTTTCTCTCCAGTTTCAGCTCCTTCTTTCTATCTCATTAATTGTGCCCCAAGAGTAATCTTTTGTTTTCCAACTTAAACATACACAGTACTATAAAAATGTATTTTATATCATCACTGAATGCTAGGTGATTCACTGCATCTTATGTATAATGACAACAAGGCTCAGAGCACACTTAGGTCACTTGCCCAAGATCATACTGTTCCCCAGATGATTTCTAGACCAAGACCCATGCTTCTTCCACCCTCCCAATTGTCTGCTCTTTAAAAAGAGTTTGACATTAGTTGACAGATGGTCACGGGGATGGGGAGCATGCATAGGAAATGCAGTTAGCACTCATGTATTGGCTAGGTGGAGAACCAGAAGAGAGAAAGAAAAATCAGGGGATCATTTTATAAAATATATAAAAGTCTAACCAATGTACTGTACACTTAAAATGAATAAAATGAAATTTGAAAATTTTTTCTAGATAGACAGATGATAGATAGATGATAGATAGATAGATAGATAGATAGATAGATAGATAGATAGATAGATAGATATAGATAGATAGATAGATAGATAGATATAGATAGATAGATAGATAGATAGATAGATAGATAGATAGATAGATAGATAGATGATAGATAAAAGAGTTTGCCTGTTATCATTCTGCAGTTCAATTCAATTTCCCCGGGTAGGATAATTTCTTAGATCACTTCACTACAGGTAACATCAAAAGAAAGGCAGCTAGCTGGTGATGTGCTTCTCTCCCCAGGTAAGTCTCATCGGGAATCAATCAAAAACCCTGTGAACCCATGAGTGCAGCCCTTCCTATCCATCGCTTTACAGAAGTGTAAACTGAGGTGCAAAGAAGTCAAGTAATTGACCTTCGGTCAGGAAGCTTGTAATTTGCAGAGCTGAAAGGTTACATGTCAAGCTCTAATATTTTCTTAAATAATCTATTAAAATGACCTTGGGAATCGTTATTCTACAAAGGTTTTTGACTGGAGAACTGACTCTAATCTTCATGGTTCAGTTTTTGGCTGTTCTTCAAAAAGGAGTTTTAAAGTGCTTTGCAAAGCTTAAGCAACATTTTTCTCTAAGAGGACAGGAAGGTATGTGACATGCCCATTGAACAAGAACTAATGACATTGTTATGAAAGGAGAAAAAAAAGGATATCATTTCTACATCAATTTCAGCTCTTAGGCATTAACACCAAACAATAACCTTTAAAATAAGGAAGTACCAGCTTAACATTGTGAATTGGAAATGAAGAATTAGGGTTGGCCAGAGGTTCGACTCTGTGGATAAATGGTTAGGTAAAAGGCAACAAAAATAACATGAAAACAACTAGTGGGGATTTGACTTAATTCCCCAACCCCACCCCCTTCATTCTATCTATATTTATTACAATTTGTAAAAAACATAGAGAAAATACTGAGAGAATTTCAATAGAGCTTTCAGGTGGCCAAAGACAGCACAGTGACCAGTGCATCGTTTGATTTAAAATACATTTGTGCTTAAGTATAAGTTAGAAGCTAAGTTTTCATAAGATGTGTCGTTGCATAGGAGTTTAGATATAAGCGATAGCTTTTTGGTCATTGAATGTTTGGTTTTTACTGTTCTTCCGTGCAAATGTAAGTCTAGGTCACACACTTGAGTCAGGTGGCTTTCAAAGAGACTGTTCAGGAAAGGACAAACAATACCAACTCTTGACTGTTTTCAGTTCATTTCTGCCCCATATACCAGAGCAACTTCCTAATTTCTTTTCTTTTCTTTCTCTCTTTCTTTCTTTCTTTCTTTCTTTCTTTCTTTCTTTCTTTCTTTCTTTCTTTCTTTCTTTCTTTCTCTCTCTCTCTCTCTCTCTTTCTTTCTTTTTTCCTTCCTTCCTTCCTTCCTTCCTTCCTTCCTTCCTTCCTTCCTTCCTCCCTCCCTCCCTCCCTCCCTCTCTTCTTCTCTTCTATTAATGCCTTAGCCTACTAACCAAATATCTCATCCACTTTATTCAACAGATGTGCCTTGGGATACTTTTGGCTATCTCTAAAAATTAAAAAAAAAATCAAAAAAGTTCAGTCTTCAAAAGACAAAAATCCATTCCCTTCAAGGAACTGTCAATAAAAAAGGAGATTTAGAAATAAAAGGCCCAAGCATAATGAAAATAATACTATATGAATTAGTTCCCTTGCCTTACAGTTTTTTCCCCTGTAGCTTTTTTTGTCGACATTGACAAAGAAAGCATTTCAGGTTTGCAAGGGTCTGATCAGGAGAACAGAGAAAGAGAGAGAAAAAAAAGGTAAGTCATGAAAAACAGTCCCCTTGTTTGTCCCACTACAGGTCCAAATACTATTTAGGAAAGTTTGGAAGCAGCCAGATAATTGGGGGCTGCAATGGCCTGAACGTTCACATGTGGAAACCCTACTCCCCACTGTGATGGTATTTGGTGGTAGAGTTTTTGAGAGGTGATTAGTAAATCTCATGAATGGGATTAGTGCCCTTATCAGAGGAGGAGACTAGACACACACACCGTCTATGCCACCTGCCTTTCTCTGCCATGTGAACCGGGAAGCAGGCTCTCATCAGCTACTGGATCTGCTGAGGCCTTGATCTTGTACTTCCCAGACTGAGAGAAGTAAACGTCTATGGTTTAAGCCATCCCGTCTATGGTGTTGTGTTATAGCAGCCTGCACTAAGGCAGGCATTCCCCGAGTGTTGGGACTGGCTTGTATTTCCTGAGAACCAATTTATAATATATTAATCTTCTGGAAAATCACTGGATTGACATAGTGCCAAGTAACCTGAGATTAGAAGTGGTTATGGAAGAATTTTAAGCAGTGAAAGACTGAGATAGCCCCTCAAGTATGCCTTGGGCACATGATACAGTGAGATCCAGAAATGTTCTTGGGGTTCCTCAAAGAAGTGGGGGCCACAGAAAGTGACTGGTTATTAGAGCTGGTGGTCACAGGGTAAGGAGAATTTGTAGCAGATGGTCCTATCTGACGGTGGGCAAAGGCATAAAGGGACCCCAGGAACGTTCCTGTTACTGCACTTTTTTATACATTGTAACTCAGGTACTAATAATTGATAAGACAAAGAAACAAAGAATGCAGTAGCACCAGGGGCCATACCTCCTGGTGGGCTTGTGATAGACAATTGCTTATAATCGATACTTATCACCAGTTTGATATATATCTTGGTTTTTATGCCATTCTGGCTGTTACCAACAAAAATATTTAAGATATTTTAGGGATCAGAGATAGATAATCATTAACTAGAAGGCTTTGATATGGTTGCTAAGGACAGTGAGATTGATGTCAGCATGAAACTTCAACATGAAATGAAATCCTGGAGATAGAGATAGAGTCGATTCTGTTCACATCTATGTCTACACAGCACCTAAACTAGGAGCCACAGCAGTGAGAAGCAGAGAACAAGCACAGAGGTCACTAGCAGTGCAGTGGCCATTGTCACCAGGACATCAGAGACTGTGTCTGTGAGCCCTAGCACCAGTGCCTGTCTCTGTGAAGCACTACACTTTCTTAGCATCTTGGCTTGGAAGCAGAGGGCCTTGGTGGGGCGTTAACATCTTGAATTTCACTGAATACCAACCCTCAACGTGACTAAGTGTAGTAAGTGTAACCTGAAAGAGGTTGTTTCCAACCAGAAGAGGCTGAGCTAGATCAAATCCTGCTGTCCCTAACCCCTGGCACTTGAGGGAACACAACTCTGGAATAAGATGTGATCAGTTATAGAAAATAAAGTTTTATTTTTAGATTTTAAGCAATGCATTGGGAGTTAAACAAATATCCACAATTTGAAGGTGACAATGCTCTTTTGGATAATTTCAAAACCCTTTTATCACTTTGTCTTCATGACTTTTAAGCAAGGCGGATAAGTCAATCAAATCACTGATCTAATGAATTAAAGGCAAAGTATGTATTTTGTGATAAATGAATATATTGGAATTCATATTTGTACTCGGCTGCATGAGAATCACCAGGCATATTTCCTAACAGGCCAATCATACTACATTACATGAAGTTCATCTGGAAAAGGATTATTCAACTAGTGGTTGGAAATAACATCTGTAGAGGCCTCATGTAACTTCCCATTTTCCCAGGCTGTTCTTGCCCCCTGCAGGCCCCTCTGACCCCCTCGCCTGACATCTGCCTCCCTCCCCACCAACGATGTGCAGCAGATCCAGTCAACATAGAAGTACCCAAAGAAACCAGAACCCTGACTTCAGAGTCACAGAAACAATCGCCAATTCGATCGTCTACTTTATTCATATTTGCGTATAAGTCACTCTCAAATCTAAAAATCACTTCCACACTCAAAGGACAAAGATTTGTAAGACAACTTTAAAAATTAAAAAAAAAAAAAGTATTCCTGTTGGAAATGATTTGAATATTGAATCTCTCTAAATATTTGAATGGCTTTATTATTTATAGTCTGTAACAAACAATTTGGCATGTAATTATATACTACCTTGCATTACTGTCTAATTTCTTCACTTATGGCATCCTGTTTTCCTGAGGAGATTGAAATTCTTTGAGGGCTAAACAGCTAGTCTTAACAATTTTCTGTTTCTCTGTAGGGCAATTAGCAGATGGTAGGCACACAATAGTGTTAAATGTTTATTTATTGCATTATTGAAGGGGCTATATTGATTTTAAAGTATATTAACATAGATTAAGAGTCTACTCAAGAATTCTTATACGAAAAAATAGAAGCAAACAATTAAATGGAGTTTACAACCTTTTATGAGCATGATGAGAAATAAATCAGACAGACAATTCATTCTGTTAGTATACGAATTTGTACTGGCAAGTATTAAAAAATATGGACCAAACAGCAATCTGCACTGTTAAAATGGTATAATTCTCATCTATTAAGGTAAAACATTCAATACTTGGGCAAATCAAGGAGGTTTTTCTTTAATTGTAAACAAAGTTAATTTTTTAGGCTTTTTATGTAGACGAAACAAAGATTTTTAAAGAAAATTCACTGTAGAGATAAAGATGTCTGTTGTGGGCCCTCCTTTTCTTGGAGTAGGAAGAGTCCGATCAGGTTGCCGCACTCATACTTGCTGCCTGTTATGTTAGGACTATGGCACAGTACCTGCACTTAACCATATCTTTGTGGGTAAGTGGTTTTCTGCAAAAATCTAAGCCATGCCTGTCTCTTGTGCACTCCTTATATTAATATTGCTTTCTCTGCAGCATCCATTTAATTAAAATAGAATCAATGATTTCAGCTGAATGCTTGCCTAAGAGCTAAAAGGTCTATGGGAACTGGCACCAGGGGAGTGAATCTCTAAAGAACCTTTGGACAAACTCCAGTTGGTTCCTGTGTTTGAAGGTTCCCCATTCTCTGCCTCCTTCCCCTGGCAGGCTCGTCATTGCCCCCTGGCACCTCTTTGTACTCTTTCTCAGTCAGTTCTCATTACTCAGAATGCCTTCTGGGGTACCATCCAGCTATAAATCCTACCCATCCTACAATCTAGCTCATGTACCACCTCCTCCGGGAAGCCTTCCAGTCAAGGTCTCATGTGCTTGATATCCATTTTTCTTATTGTCTGTTTTCTTATGTGTAAAATGGGGGAAAATAAAAGGGCCTCCAGAATGAGGTTGTTGTAAGGATTAAATGACTTTATTCATGTGAAGTGAGTAGAACATTCTAGGGACATAGTACTATTAACAGAGTTTAGCTATTATTATTAATTATAAAACAGTCAAGATTTTCAAGACCCTTTTGTTTAATGCTTACTTTATTGGCTTGCTTGCTTGTTTCTGTATGTCTTTTCTTCTCAAGAGAGGGAGCAGAGTAACAAGGGTGCATGGGTGGAGTGCGCCTCTTGTTCTTTACGTTTGGGTAGCTATGTGCAGAAAGGTTGCCACAAGTGGGGAGCGTGCAGGGACCCTAAGACCAAGTTCCCATAGACACAATGACCAGGGATCCACAAGACTGGAAGCAAGTGGTGTTGTAATCCTGGTCTTAAAACCTATTCTCTCATTTGACTTTCGATTCCAAGGCAGAGAAACAGATCAGGCTGGTTTGTGATTGCAATATGGGCATTCCAGCTCAAAAACTTTTGTGAAACAGCCCTATTTTTAGCCAAGCAGTAAAAGAAGAAGGTTCAAACACAACCTTGGTGGTCTTTCAAGGCCAGAGCTTAGAGAGTTTGGTTTTCCAAGAGAGTGAATGCCTTAGTCCCTGAAATAAGCTATGGAAGATAAGGGCACTTACAGCAAAGTAAATGGTAACACCAGGCAAAAACAATGGATTCATATTCTTTTTATGATTCCAGGAGGCATTCATAATCACAGGGAACAGTTGAATTGCTAGTTAGACTAGGGTTCGTGAATGTGGTGAGGGATTCATTTACTCTTTCTTTTTATAACAAATATATTTTTAATTTCAAACAATTCCTTTGATGATCATTTGAATGTTCTAGCAGGATGCAGGCCTGCTCTTCACTCCCCACCCAACAACCTCTCATCCCCAGTTGGCCAGTCACAAAGTAATGAGATTTGGCCCACTGAGTTTTAGACCCTTCATTGTAAAAACTAACCTTTTCATTCAACAAATATCTATTGAGTGACCACTGCCTGTCAGAATTTATCCTAAGAGTTGGGAAAAGAGCAGTATATGAATTACTTGTTATCTAGTAAGGAGAGATACACAAGAACTAAAAAATACTAACATTTCAGATAGGGTAAGTTTGATGGAGAAAATTAAAGAAGGCCAAGGCAACAGAGAATGCAGATATGCATGTGCACTGTGTATGGGGTACTCCTCTTACAAGATAGCATTGCAGAGAGACTGGAAGGAAGTCAAAGGCAAGCTACCTGGAGATCTGGGAGAAGAACTTCTAGGAAGAGGGAAGCACGAATACAAAGGCCCTGATGAAAGGGCAAGTTTTGTTTGTCTGATGAACAGCCATGGGGCAGGACAAGTAGGGAAAAGTGATGGGAGATGAGGTCAGGTTGCTGGCACAGGATTTTGTAGGTCACCAGCAGGACTGTGACTTTTAATCTAAGTGCGTTGAGAGCCATTGACATGTTTTGAGCAGAGGAGTTATGTTCAGGCTGCTTGGAGAGGAATGGAATACAGAGCAAAAGGCTGGGAGGAGGAAAAGGAACAGCAGGGACTGCTGATTGCCACTTGATCATCATCTGTCCTTTCTTACTTGAGTAATAGAACCCTGATTTTTTGGTGGCAGCAATGTTCCCAGCTGAAATCTCTATAGTCTGTCTATTCCTCACAACTGGACACAGGCTAGTGACTACATTCTGGCCAAAGAACTCAAAGAAGATAATTGGTAGCATTATGGGGGGCAGTGCTTAAAAAGAACCTACTCCTCTGGGACAAAGTTTTCTTTTCCTCTTTTGCTGCTTCTTCTTGTTGCCAGCCTGGAACAGATATATAGTGGCTGGAGCTTCTGTGGCCATCTTCATTCATGAGGTGACCTTTAAAATGGAAACCACACACAAAAAATAAATCAATTAAATGGAAGCACACCCTGAGACTGGGTAGAACAGGTAGCTACAATACGTCCCTGATGAGAGTATGGAAACACCTCACCAACTCTAAGACTGCCTACTTCTGGACTTGTTTTACATGAGAGAGAAATGCACCTATATTTTGGTTAAACCTTTTTATTATTATTATTATTTTTAATTATACACAGCTAAATGTAAACATAACTGATATGGGAGGCCATTGCAATAATCCAGGTGAGAGAGGTTAGTGGCCTGGACCAGAGCAGTAGCAAAGGAGGTCAGATTCTGGATATTTTTTGGAAAGTAGAGCCTATAGCGGTTTAGATACAGAGTGAAGGAACCCAGGAAATGAAGATTTTAATTTTGAGATTAGATGTGGCAAGAAATACTACAATTTTGTACAGATTACAGGCTGGAGAAGGTGTTACTGTTATTCTTACCATTGGATTTAATGTTGAGATGGTAACATACAAGAACCTGAAATTCCAGGTCTGGGATTTAGCGGGACAGCCAAGGATCAGGCCGTACTGGAGATGTTCTTATTGAACACAGGTGCAGTCATTTATGTAATAGACAGTTGTGGCTGAGACCGAACTGGCATTTCTAAATCAGAATTAATTGCCACGTTGGAGGAAGAAAAACCGAGAAAAGCCATTTATTTCTGTGGCGTTTGCAAATAAGGAGGACATGGAACAGGACATGGCTCCCTCAGAGATGGCACATGCACTTGGGTTAGTTGTCTTGAAGGACCCAAAATGGCAAATGCTCAAAACTTCAGCAACCAAAGGCACTGGCCTTGAGGAGACAATGAAATGGTTAATGGAAGGTTAAAGAGCAGACAGTGATTCAGTCTCTTCTGCTCCTCTGAAATGAAGACCACATGACATATCCTTTTGGAAATAGTCGTGTGCTTCACGTGACTGAATGATAGAACTGCATATGACTGTTAGCATATACAGAACTGACTGCAACATTTGTAGCAAATATAAAAAAATAAGTATTTGGTTGGAAGGGTAACTCATCATGGTTGAACCAACTGAATGTCTTGTCTTTGTAATGTTAAATATCCCTTGCTTTCTTGTGCTAAGGGGTATATTCCATATTCCATTTATGTGGAATTCTTATTCAAATATTGTCCTCTTAAAGAATGTACTCTTACTGAGGAAAAAACTCTCCTATTTTTGAATTGGTGCTTGCAGCTTGTTTGGATAAACACAAATAAATACTGAGATTTCCCCCCCCCCCCGCCCCTAAGATGAATTAAGTGTTTCCAAAAATTAGACTTCATAGAGCAGGCTGCATCTTCATTTGCTTAATGACCACTATATATAAACTGTTTGGGTTTTTTGTTTATTTCTTTGTGTTTTTTTTGACAGAGTCTGCCTCAGGTTTATTTGTACCAATAGTACGGGAGGACACCAGCCCAATACGGTCCTTCTATCCTCACATCAGCAGACAGAGAGACTTCTGCTCTGGAGCCTTTGTGGGGGCCTGGGCGCTTTTGGGAGCTGCATCCACAACCTGGGACTTGGTTTGAGTTGTGGTCTTGGCCTTAGACTTTGACCAGCAGAGCCTGAGACCCTTGGCAATAACTACATGAGCACATTTCCCAAGCTTGGGGTGAGCAAAGTAAGCAAGTCGACTGAGCTTGTAGCTGCTGCCCTTTGGGATCTTGGGCTTGACCTCTTTGAGTTTTGTAAGGGACTTGATAGCCTCAGCACATGCTCTCTTGGCCTTGGCATTGTTGGCTTGCATCTTTATCAGCCCCTTCTTGTTGTGCTTCTTGGCAAAGCGCAAGTTCATAGGAGCTTGGGATGCGTTCCCTTAAGAGATTCATATATTTGTGATTGGGATTTCTTGATGCCATTTCTGTGCCATTTTAGGGACTGGCTGTGCATGGTGTGGTTCTTGGACTTGGCCAAGATAGGTTGTAATGTCTTTCTTTTACGGATGTGTGGAATCTTGGGTTGACTACCCAACTGTTAGTGAGGTAGGAACAGGGCTCAAAATGATACTTCAGAAGCTTGTCCCATAAAGCACACCTGAAAATGCCAACACAGACTACCTAACAACTCTTTAAATAAAATTATGCTAATTAAAGTAGACACTGTATATTCAAAATAATGCCTATAAATTTATTTGTCCATACTAGTAGAGGTAGTATAAACAATGCTAAATGGTTGTATCTGATGAATTCATAGCACATTTTTAAAAAAAGTTTATACTGAAGGAAATAAAGAAAGATCTATATAAAAAAAGAGGCTAGCGCAGTGGCAGATTGGTCTTGCTAGACACGGTAAAATGGGAGAGAAGGCAGAGAGCATGGAGCATAGATTGGTGGGAAATGAGGGAGCTTCTGTCCTACTGCTTCTGTTTTCTCAAAAAATTCTGAGGCCAGGTCATCAGCCGAGACTGAAGGAATAAAAGTAGAGGGCAGAAATGAAGAGATGTGGAGAAAGAGAGACAAGTGTGAAGTTGTCATTTGAGAGAGTAAAATTGCTGGGCAGTAACGAGTGAGCATCCATTTGAAATCTGTGCAGTTAAGAAAGTGGTGTGCCCTTTGTAATCCGATCCAGTGGCACTGTTGGGTTTAAGTGGGTTTTGCCAGACAAGTGCTGAGAATGCAGGGATGTTTGCAAGACAGGGATCAGAACAATGGATCAGGAATCAATACTGAATACAGTAGGAAGTAAACACTTGAGGTGGGTGATGTGATTAAAAGTTTGACGGTTCGAAAAGATTGTAAAATTGCTAGAGTGTGGGCCCTTGAGAAGCTAAGCAGAAGAATGGAAGGTGATGGTGGCTCGAGGGTGTGATTGCTTAAATAAGTGATTCAAGTGAGAGAGGTGAAGAGTCACCAGAAAGAAAAAGGATGAAGAAGCAGAAGTTATTGGATGAAGGTCAAGGTATTAAATAAAATACATTAAATTATGAAATTAATAATAGAAATTGTTCCCAAATTTCTATAATTAATAGATTTATTAACTAGTTTGCAAAAAGATACCATTCATCAGCATAAAAGCACCTTAAATTAAAAGGTGTTTTCTGAAGGGACATTTACGTGACAAAGAACCAAGTGACCCAAACATGTAAGTTTTTGTTCGGTGAAAACTTAAAGCATTTTTTCCACCTAAAACTTTTTAAAATTTTGACATCTTTTTCTTTTTCCTTCTATGAGTCTTTTGTTTAAGACAACTAAGTCCATTCATGAAGTCTTTTAAAAAATGACCTGTTTTTCCCTCTAAAATTCTTCATGTCATAACTTGTTTCTTCTAAGCTGGACCTTGCCCTCTTGTACTTTCCTTGCAATTTTTCATTGTTTTTCTTTTTATAACTTTTATTCCCATACTTACTATTTTTCTTTTTCTTTCTTTTTTTTTTTTTGAGATGCCTATTTCCTTTCTTCCTGCTCCATCTCCCTGTTATAACCTCACTGTTGCTCAGATTGCTATTGTTGGGAGAAAGAATTGGTAGGTTTCCTAATACATTTTGTGAGAGAAATCTCTAGAGCTCCCCGCAGGCCTTGTAAGCACGAAGGATCTTGTACATTATGAGGCCAGCCTCAGGCACAGGTCTGATTTGTCAGAGGTGGTCTCTGAAATACTACAAAAATTGCTTTGCTCCTCTCATTTCCTAGTCCTTTTTCATTATTAAGTCAGAAATTATTCATTGGGAGCCCCTTCCAGCTACTTAGTGTGCTAGCTCACATTAACAGACAATGACTGATTGGCTCAATTCTCTCAGGGGCATGGAAATTCCTAAAATGTCCGTGTTAAGCTAACTAAATTTCTGATTTATGCAAAAACATGAAAGAAATGGTTAACACTCCAGGTTTTTCTGTGACAGAACTAAGTGGCTTCCTTTGGGGGAGGGGTGCCCAAAGTAGTGTTCCCATCCCTGAGAAAGTGGGCTTGGGCAACATAAAATTGGGAAGTAGAATTTGTGTACATGTGAGTCTGCATGTGTGTGTGGATGCATGTGACACCTCCTACCGCATCTACAACTCTCTCCGGCTCATGATCCATGTGTCTCTTCATTGCTTTCAAATCAGGAATCAGAGATACTCATGTATAAATTTTGGATCAACTATATTCTTCAATTCTAAACTCTTGATCTCAAGATTCTATTCCCTAATTTTCCATAGAAAAATTTTTTAGCTACCCAACTTTATAAAGGCTTTCAGGAACACAGTCATAAGATCACGGCAACCCCTGACTCTTGCTTCTGCCTTTAATTGGGTTGTCAGTTCCTGAGAGTGTACAGCAGAGACAGTAGGGAGCCAGAGACAACAGGTACCAGAAATTGAGGTTTCTGAGTCTCGGTGTGGCCTGGGCTAATTGTGTTATATCTCATCCTCCAGTCACCATGCAAGTAATAAGGAAAAAGGCCCTGGCTGGGTGATGACTGTGCAGAGGTTAGTATAGTAGCTTGGGGGTCAGATGGGTCCATGCGGCTCTCAACCTAGTAGCTCTGTGACCTTGCAGCAAGTGGTACAGCTTCTCTATATGGCAATAAATTATTCTTACTTGAAAGAGTGGCTGAGGAAAGCAGCCCTTCCAGCGCATCCCCCATCCCCATCAGCGGATCTGTATTTGTCATCACCTTTCAGGTCCAGGAGCTTCCCTTGGACGGAAGGGAGGCAGAGATGCGATGGGTGTGTAAAGGACTCTTTCCCCTTCGTATCTGCTAGCGGCATATCACCCCCCGGGGTCTGCTCTGTACCCCTTCCTCCCATCCCCATCCCGTCTCTCTGGTCACCACCGTCGATGTAGAGAGAAGGCGAGCGAGAAGAAAGCTGTGTTTCTCTTCCAGGAGTCGGGGCGACCAACCTGGGGCTATGGGGCGTGTGGAATTCGAATTGGCACCGCTCGCTCTGTCACCATCTCAGCAAAGCCTTGCATCTACATCCTAGGACCTTGTGCCGGCCTTTGGCCAACAGCTCGAGAGACAGAAGGCGAATCGAGTTACTGAAATGAAAAAAAAAATTATATATATATATATATATATATATATATATATATATATATATATTCAAAAAAGTCGTGCTTCTTCCTGCCCGGGACTGTTTACGAGAGGGAAGTCAGCGGGGGCCCCCAAGAGGTCGCTGGTGGCGCAAGAACGGAGGCCAGATTGTTGAGAAGTGGCGGGGGAGAAGGAGGGAAAAAAAGAAACACCCAGAAACTTTCTTCCTCGTTGCGATTCCTCGCCGCGCCCCTCGCCCCTCCCCGGCGGGGGCAGTAATGTGACACCCGAGAGCAAGCCCGAGACCCGACGGGAGGAGAGAGGGAGAGGGAGAGGGAGGGGAGAGGGAGGAGAAAAGGGCTGCGGAGAGAGAGAGAGCCGGAGGGAGAAGGGGAGGAGGAGGAGGAGGAGGAAAAACCCCTGTGGAGGAGGTGGAGCGAGGGGCTGGTGTCCGCCTCCCGTTCCTCCCTGCTGGTTTTTTTTTTTTTCTTAGAGGAGCCTCAACCGGGACAAAACACGCCGAGACCGACGGAAGACACAAAGCCGGGGGGTCCGCGCTGGCGCTGGGGGCGAACCCCGGCAGCGGCGAGCGAGCCCAAGGCGCGGCGGGGCGCGGGGTGCGGGGCCGCTAGCGGGCAGCGCACCCTCCCCCCACCCCCCCACATCCCCCCCTATACCCCCCCCCCCACACACACACACCGAGCCGGGGCCGGGCACCCCGGCCGCTCGGGCCGGGCTGGGGACCATGCCCAGCGAAGTCTCCTGAGCCCGGCAACTTCGGCCCCTCCCGCCCCCACCCATGCGCCGCCGGCCGGCCGGGCTCTCGCCGTCGCAGGCGGATGGGTGACCTCTTCCCGGCACGGGCAGGCTGCGCGAGGCGCGGGTGCGGGCGATGAAGCAGCAGCCGCCGCCGCCGCCGCAGCATCCCGGCGGCGCCGCGGACCCCCGGCCCCGCGGCGCGGGCGGCTGGAAGCGCCGGCTGTCCCTGCGGCCTCTCCTGCGCGTCTCGCTCCGGGACTACGGGGTCTGCATGGCCACGCTGCTGCTCTTCTGCCTGGGCTCCCTCTTCTACCAGCTCGGCGGGGGCCCCCCTCGCTTCCTGCTCGACCTGCGGCAGTATCTGGGTAAGGAGAGGTGGCCCACGGGCGCGAGGGTGCGCTGGGCGCGCGAAGTTGTTCTAGGGAGTGGGGGGGGAGAGGGGACGCGCTGGGGGACTTTGGGGGCCCCCTGAGGCTGCCCAGGTGGGACGCCCGCGAACAGCGGCAGGTACCCCGGGGCAGGCGGGCTCTGTGGACCTTCCGCGCCTCCGCCAGCCATCGGGGCGGAGAGTGGGCGTGCGTGTTTGTGGGCGTGGGGACGCGCGGGTGTCTCTTCAGGCCTGGCCGTGCGCGGATGGGCGAGGAGAAGGGACAGTCCCCCGTCTTCCCCCGCCGTGGCCCGTGAGTGAGCATCTTGTCCCGCGCGAGCGGGTTGCACTCCTCCTCACGGTGGCTTCTGCGAATCTGCCCCAGAAGTTCTCCCTCTTGTCGCCGGCGTGGGTGCCCCAGGGGCAGATCCCTGAGCTGGCTTGTCCCCCGGCAGCCCCTGCTCACTCCGTAGCCCGCAGCTGGGAGGACTGGGGTGCGGGCTGTTGGGGGGCGCGGGGCACCTCGCCGGCAGGTCGGCGACCCTCCTCTGCGCGACGCATGGCTCACGCCGGAACTTTTGCGAGGGGCTGTGCTTGGTGTGTGAGGAGCGAGGCCACCTAGGTTTAGCAGAGGTAGTAAGCAGAGGGTTGTGCAGAGATAAAAGCGCGGCGAGAGAGAGAGGGGGGGGAGGGGGGGCGTGACCCGCGGCTCCCCGTCCCCGCGTGCGGGGATGGAGCGGTGCCAGGGCCCGGCCGGCGCACGCCCCGGTCCCCTGCACCAGCCACTCTGCTCGCTCTCCCTGGTCCAGGCAAGATGCAAAGCTCCCTCAAGTCTGTGGCCAGAAGAGGTCTTTCAGGGAAGGAGGGAGAGGCTGGGAGGGCTGGCTCCAGCTTCTTGTAGACGTGCAAGGTGACAAACGGGAGCCACCCGCACACATGTGAGATGCTTGACTCGAGCCAGTGCGCACAGGGAAGGCGCCGAAGCGCTGGAACCAACGTGGGCCAAATGACTCCCGCAGGCTGGCGGCTGCCACACTCAGCCCCCAAAGCCTCTTGGTTGCAGAAGCCACAAGTCTGGATCGTGCGCAGGTTTCGAAGGAAAAAACACACTTCGGCAAAGTGACACATGTGTTAGAGCATTTTGAGGTGGAAACGCAGATAAAATCATGCTCTTTCCATGTCAGGAAGCTCAGGTTTTAAAAGTAACACCTCTGTGTTTGTAGAAACTTTGGGGGAACTATGGTTTTGTAAGATGATTTAAGGGAAATATAGTCCAAGTAGATTTCTGAAGTACAATCGTGAGCATCTGTTTTTTGTTTGTTTGTTTGTTTTTTGTTTTTGTTTTTTTTTTTTTTTAGAGGGCTGGGATAGTATGCATGCTTGTTAGGGAGTCCGATTTCTTTTTTTCCTGAGATCTGTAATTTGAAGTCTCATAGCTTCATAGCTTGCAGACACCTGCTAGTGTCACACAACAAAAAAATTTTTTTCTTTTTTTTGGTGGACATTTCTTCTAAGCAAAATATGAAGGCCAGTGGTGTAGAGAAAATGCAGTGCATGGGGAAGGAAGACATCTGTGGTTAGTGTTCTCAAGAGCACTTGGCTTTGGAGAATGGCACTCACACTTCATGGGCCTCAGTTTTCTTATGGGTAAAATGAGGGTCTGGGCTAGATTGTCTCAAGCATCCACTCAGTTCCTAGAATGTTGTGGTTTTTATACCCTTTTCAGGGATGGAAAAATCCGGGAGGAGGAGTGAGCAAAGGTACTACTGAGAGTAAAATCAAGGACTTTGATATCTATCTAGCACACTAACCTTTAGAAAATTCAGCCAGACACATGTGGTATCCAGAATTTTGTGCTTTCATTATATATTTCAAAAAATGAGGCCTGACGAATTGGGGGCTCAGTTGGTAGAAGGGTGAATTCACAGCCTTCACTCGGAAAATGAGTAACAACTAAAGGATTGAATGTTGCTGCTATTACTAAGTGATCCTTAAACTTCTGACTGACATGATGGGTTAAAAAAACGACATCACTGTGAACTGGAAATAGGATACCCTAGGCCAAATTTGATCCCTGTTGTTTTGTTACATAAATGTAATGATCTTTGGGAAAAGTGGGATTGTGGTCTTTAAGAGGGTCTAAAATATACCCTTAATAAGATAAGGCAAAGTATCTGCAGCGTTACTTTTTCTCTTGCTTCCTCCATTCTATTATTTCAGTGTCTGTCAAAACAAAATCTGTGGTTAGTGAACATATCCTCTCAATTTCTCTAGTTAGCCAATTGTAGAGGCAAGTGTTATTCTTAAATATAAGTTCATGTAAAGTCAAAATTTTCCAAATTGAAATAATATTTATAAAAAACACTTTTCTTAGGATATTATTTTAATACCCATATATAATATTATACATCTGACACATAGTAGCCACTCAAAAATTATTTGTTGAAGTAATAACAACCTATTGTGTCAAATAGGTAGAAGGATATTTAACAAATTGCACACTGAATATTCTCATAGGGAAGCCAAGAGAGATTCACAAGGAAAGCTAACATTGTTGTGTATGTGCCAGTTCAGGCAGGTGCAAGATGAAATTGCTTCAGCACAGTCATTTTAGGTAGTTCCCACTATTATTCTCATCTTTGATGTGGGGAATATGAGGACAAAGAGATTCACTGACTTGCCAAAGGACACACAGCAAGTAAGGCAAGGCCTGAAACCAAATATAATAATATATGATTACTGAAAGCACTCATTGTATAGCATTATGAGCTGTTTAAGAGATAAAATGGAAATACAGTCAAGATGCAGGTGGGAATCTAAAGAGCTGATGGGTTAAAAATGATTATATTTATTTCCAAAATTTTGCTTTCTTTTATTCTATACTTTTACTCTGCATCTCTTGAGGGGCCAGCAGAGAAGATAAATAATTCGAGCAACTGGTCTGCTCAAACTCTGCCTTTCTGTAGTAACTTCACAGAGCTGCCTTCATGTACTAGGGAAGTCGACACCACAGAGCTGCACAACTGGAGGCAATGTGAACTGGAATCTTAAATTCCCAATCTTTCCCTCTTTCTCTAGCAATTGTTCTTTATCTAGGCTTGTGGTTTTCAATGTATGGTCCTGGGCCTGCAGAATCAGTATCACCTAGGAACTTGTTACAGATGCATTCTCAGGTCTCATCCCAGACCCATTGCATGAAAGAGGGTGGACGTGGGACCCAGACTTGTTTTAGCAAGTCTGCCAGGTGATTCTGATGCTGGCTCAAGTTTGAGGACCATTGTTCTAGAGTAAAGTAGTGCTTTCAGGAAGCTTCCTGGGCATTCAAGAGAAAGATGGGAGATGAGAGAGAGAAAAGAAAGGTTCATAAAATATTTTAAAAGTAATGTACATGGTTTCATTTTTTTAAATTTCAACTTTTAAAAATGCACCTGCTTTGCTCCTTAAGCCCCATTGTTTCAAGGGAAAGACCAGCTAACAGCTGCGGCCCCAGCTAGCTTTAGATATTTAGAGAAGCAGAGGATGGGGTGAAGGTGGGGGCAACCAGAAAGTATAGTGTGAGGAAGGAAGGGAAAGGAGTCTATGATGATGCTTTCTCTTTCCACAGGAGCTGGAATTGAGCTGTTCCTTCTTTATAGTCAGCTTGGGGAAAGGCTGCAACAATTTGAAAAATAGAAAATAAGTTAGGAGAAGGAAAATTATGCAAGGATAACTTGTCGTGACTACCTCCTCAGAAAGGATGGAAGGAGGAGAACGCAGACATACCATGGGGTAAATAGATGAATATAGCAATGCCGTGCTTTAACTTGGAAACCATAGTCTTTTCAATTCAATAAAATTATATTTTTTGAAGCGGTATTCAGACTTTGATTTACTATGGAAAACAAATAAAAATCAAATAAAATTTTCCCCAGAAATTTAGTTATGGTGCATCTTCTGCCAGTAGCCTCATTACTTATGAGCTGTGGAAATATCAAAAACTTGGAATAACACTCGTTACATTGATGTAAACTGAATAAGCCAGATGGCTTACTGCTGATCTTATACAGCCAGTGAACTCTAATGATTTATCATCAAGCCTTGGATATGTTGATTTAGCTTTCATGGGAACTAAATTTGTTGTATTGATTTCAAGTTGATATGCTTTTTTCCCCCATTTTTAATTTATACTACTATAGTTTTCAGAATTGCCCATCTTGATCGACATTTAAAATGAGCATGACAATTTTGTGTCAAAAAAATGAGAGAAAAAGATGTAAATATCGAATTTAAAATTCTCTAAATTTATATGAATTTAAAGGAAAATGTGAAAGTAGACATCCAGAACTATTACAAAATAGTCTCTAAATCTTAAAAAGCCAAATTTAATTTTCTTCTGCACATCACGTATGGTTTAAGTGTAGTACTCTCTAGGCCCCAGACAGCACTCTAGGAAACGAATGCAAACAACATGATGTTATCAATATACATTGTTGACAGAAAAAGAAAATGACATTCTTGTTCATAGCTACAAATTTATCTTACAGAGTTGAGTGGGGACACAGTAGCCCTGTATTAGAGGAAGAACAGAAAATGGAATTCAACTGTGCAGTCTGTTCTATAAACACATAGAATGAATGGTGAAAAGCATTCTGCCTTGTAAACTATTTTTAATGTAACTAGTCTCAGTATGAATTGTTTAAAAATACATATAAATATGTATTATCTGGATGCTGTCTTTCTTCAAATTTCTTGTCACCAAGCCAGGTTTAAAACACTAGTTGGTTTGTATTTGAGAAACTGGAATAAAAGTGGTCAAGTTTTTTGAGTCCCATGAGAAATAATATCTTTTGCTTCCCCAAAGGGAAGCTGATGGAGCAGAAACAGTAGTGTGCCCTGCAGCTATACTCAAGGGTATAATGATGGACAATGACAAAGAATCTTATTTGATGGGTTTTAGACACTAGAATTATTAAGAGTTATAACTCACTTTTTTTTTTTTGGCGGGGGGTGGGGAAGAAGACTTGACTACAAATAACATTTTGTCTGACCTATATTTATTTTTATTATAGAAACTCAACTTTAATCCATAAACCCTTTTATTCATCACAAATGGGGACAGAAACACCAATATTTCACACAAAAATATTATTCACGAAAGTCAGAAGAATGTAGCAATTATTATACAAGAAAATGCTAAATGAAGTGCAGTTCAGTGTGTACTATTAATTTTTAAGCAGCTTTATTGATATAATTCACAGACTACACAATTCACCCATTTAAACTTTCAATAGCCTAATACTTTTCAATATTTCTTTTTAGTATATTCACAGATAAGTCACTGTAGTCGATTTTAGAACGTTTTCACAACCACAACGAGAAACCCAGTACCCTTGAGCTCTCACCTCCTTCTCCACTCCATTCTAATCAGTTATTAATTACTTTCTGTCTCTATAGATTTGCTTCTTCTGGACATTTCATGGAAATGGAATTGTTTTGCTTCTTTGTGATTAGCATATTGTTTTCAAGATTCATCCATGTAGTAGGTGTATCAACACTTTATTTTTATGGCTGAGTAATATTCCATTATATGAATTTTGTTGATCGATTCATCCATTGATAGATGTTTCTACCTTTTGGCTATTGTAAATAGTGCTACTATGAACATTTATGTACAAGCTTTCATTTGAACTCCTGTTCTCTGTTCTTTTGGGTATGTATCTAGGATGGAATGGCTGGGTCACATGGTAATTCTATGTTTAACTTATTGAGTAAATGCCCAACTCTTTTCCACAGTGGCTGTATCATTGTACACCCCACCAGCAGTGTACGATCATTCCTCATCCTTACCAACACTTGTTATTTTCCATTATTTTTATTTTACCCATCCTCATGGGTATGAAGTGGTATCATATTGTGGTTTTGTTTTTCATTTCCCTAATGATTAGTGATGCTGAGCATCTTTTCATATGCTTGTTGACCATATATATATCTTCTTTGGTAAAATGTCTATTCACATTCTTTGCCCATTTTTCACTTGGGTTATTGTTGTTTTTTTTTTTTTTTTCAATTAGGTTATTGTCTTTTTCCAGGAGTGTTCTTTAAACATATGGGATTCTAGACCCTTATTGGATATACAATTTTGCTTTTTATTTTGAATTTGTAAATGATGACACTGGTTGAAACACAAAACTGTTATGTATTGTTTTCTGTATCTTATGCATACACCTTCTCAAGGAGCAAGAAATTCATTTTATACTTTAGTCATTTTCAGAGGGCTAAGTACAGTGTCTGGGTATACAATAAAGCCTAATTAAATATTTAACGATTGTAAATAAGGACTTTTTCAAAAGAATCTCAGGGATCTTTTTGACACTTATGGATTACTTCACATGTTAAACACTTTGGTTGTCTGCATTAGCTCTAACACATGATAATTCATGGATAGCTAGTACTTATCTATTTTACCTATATCACAAAGATGACTGTGACTTGGATGTGGAATATGCGTGTAGCCAATTTTGAACAGTAGATTATGGTGCAGTGGATGGCAGTGTTTTGTCATTGTGTTTGATCACTAGAATTGAGCTGATGAGCTCAGCAGGGGAAAACATTTGGGAACATTATGTTTCTTATACAATGTATGACAAGGCTACCAAGGAAATCTTGAATGTTCTCATAAAACTGGACTTCGTGGACAGTTCATTTTTTATCCATGTTATTGTATAATATACAAGACAAATATATAGGAACCATATTTCCTATGTATGTTTTTTTTTTTAGTAAAATAACATGAATTTTAGGAAGAAATATCATTTTCCAAAGTGATAAGGTATATATTATCAAAATAGGAAGCTTTCAAATAAGTAGAGTCAGTTTCATGCCGCCTGGTAGAGGTTCAATTTGAATAATTTGTAACATTCTCATAATCAAAATTACCAGGGAGCCAGATAGCTATTTAGTGTTGAGAGTAGGCTATACCTCTTGGTCTGTCTCTGGTTTTGTATTAGTTATCTGTAATTTCCCAAAGATAGCTACTGGCTCATTTCTCTTGTCTCAGTGCCTGCCTTTGCTTCTGCTGTTGCCTCTGTGCTGATGGTTTAGGAAGCTGACCTTCCAGTGATGATCTTTAAACTCCTGCAGCATTTTTTATTTCATGATCACTTCTGAAGTTTTGACATTATACCTGGTATTGTGATAATTTGTGGGCAAGCTTGTGAGAGGAAGAAGCTTATTCTGTACTTTCTATCTGTACTCTACAGAGGAAGAAGCTTATTCTGTACTTTCTATCTGTACTCTACAGAGCACCTCTCCTGGGTGCTCTGTACAGGCCTGCAGGAAGTATCTGTTGATTCAATATAGTACTTGCTAAGCAGACTGTTCTCCACTAGGGTTCCTTGGCCTGCTTTGTTTGGTGATGTTTTTAAGCAGAGAATGTGAGGAGGGATGCCAGGAAAGACTCAAGCTTAGTTGATGTCTACACCCCATCTTTTCTAGGCTGTTTGTAGCATATGCTTCAAGCAAAGGCATTAAAACCACCAAGGCATATAGTTTCATAAACATTGTCTTCTGTGCACGGGAATCATCACGCACCTCTTACATGAAGGGATTTCAAAGCAGATTTGTAGGGCTCTCACTGTAATTAAGAATACCCAAAGTCAATCTAGAGATTTGGCTGCAAACAACTAGAATGCAGACTTCTTGTTTCTTGTCATTTTCTTGAACCTAGTTGTTTGGGGTGTTTGCAGAATAGCATTTTATTTCTCGCTCTAGGTCAGTGTCTTCCTTAGGTAGCAATTCGTGTTAAATTGGCTAGGACATTTCAAGCATGACTTTGAGTCTTTAAGGAGATGAGACCATAAGATGATGTAGTTTTTGAAATAGTGACTGAATGGATTTTAACCTAGAACCTCAAAATGATAGATTATAAAAGTAGGGTTCAATGCATGAACCCATGCATCCTTGTTTGATGAAAGATGTTGTAATAGCCCGAAGTCACAACTTTAAGTAACTCTTACTTCATTCATTCATAGACAATTTAAAAAACTATTTACGTTTAACCATACTACATTTCTGGAAACACCACTGATTTTTTTTCAAGTTCAGTGACTGTGACTTTCATAGTCTCAATGAAAATAAAAATGAAAGTATTCTGAAACATTTAAATTTCCTTGTTCAGTCATTCAGTGAACATTCATTGAAGGCCTATGGTGGGCCTGAAGCATCAGACGTTAGACTGTGTTTTACGGCAGAGATCTGGGTGTGAATCACCACGTTATCACCTATTAGCTGGGAGAACTTGGGCAAGTGTCTTGACTTCTCTGAACCTCAGGTGTTTTTGATCTGTACGATGAGATTAATAATTGCTGTTTCTAGGGTATTTTTCTAACCCAAGGCCTGGCATTTGAACTGAACAAATGTCAATTTTCTCACCTGATTTGTTGCTTCTCTCAGACTCCCCCTTCCTCTGGCGCCCATAAACATGTCCACGCATGTGCACACACACTCATACTAGTGGAGCGTCCCAGTTCACTCATGGCTTGGCTTCCGTTGAAAGAGCCATTCCAAGCAAGAAATATGAAATTACTAAACTAGAATTTTTGTGGCTTATCTTGTCATCCTCTCCCTCAGATTGGCAGCAGCTCTTCGACAGCTGACAAGCTCTAGTCTTTTGCCCTTTTAATCACACACACACACAAACCTTCCTTCTTATCCTCTCTTCTGCTTCCTGGAATCAGTCTTTCAAGAACACATCCTTTGCACAGCCTGCTTTCCTCCTTTTGAATGTACACACCCTTTTTTTCCCCTCTATATTCACAAAATAAAAATAGCCATGCAGAGGGAGAGCGTGGTGTGGCTCACTGTCTGGGATCACCAGCTGTTCTAGGGTTGGGCTAATGATCCAAAAGTCATGCCCTTTCAATCATAATGCCGGGCATTATTACCTCTACAAGAATTTCTCCCACTCATGATGGAATTACCATGCCTCGTAGTGTGGCTACTTTCTTCTCTCTGCTTCCATTGGAAGTCAGGGTGACGTCAGTGAACAACATACTGGATCCTGTCTTTGCCAAAAGGCTGTGAACTTGCTTCTGTTTTCCATTCTCTGCTTCTTTATGTTGCCTTGACCTGCCCAGCCTCTGATAGGTGTTGGGGTGAGACCCACAAGGCCATCACCATCCATTGTAGCTGTTAACCTGATTCCTGGAGAACTTGAAAGCAAGTGTGATTTTACGTTATTTAATAGAAAATTAAATTTTGTCCAGGAGAACTGCGGCCTTTGCAATTCTAGTGCAGAACTTCCTGCTTTGATGCGAAGGCTATTTGACATGAATACCTTCCCATTGGATAAGCAGAACTGTCAGGCAGAGCTGTGTGGGTTGGTGGTAGGGCCACTGGACCTAAGTCTGGAAAGAGTCCCTAAATAGTTCAGTGGTCAGTGCTGCTAAGTCACATGAGCCTGTTAGGTTTAAGTTCCTTTACCTCTAAAATGAAGAAGTTTCATCCCTGACTCTCCATTGGTTTTCTTTCCTAGGACCCCTATCAGCAGCTGTGTTTCCGTAAGGTCTCTCTGAGAATGTGCCCCAGTGGCCAGGAGAGGGAGGATGGAGTAGTTTTGGGGTTCTTCAGAGAAGTTCTCTAAGTGATTTTTTTAATGAAGCCTCAAGGAGTGGTGCCTCTTTTTTCTTTCGAATCACCAAATTATGTGCTTTCTCAGGTCCCATCTACTTTTAAAATCATATATTGAAAGAGATAAGAAGCCACTTAATTGTAGCAATGGGAAATATAAGGCCGTTTCTTTTGAAGCCAAATGCTTATTTAAAAGATTCTAGGAGTGAGGTGACTAAGGCAAGTAATATACACAAAAGCATTTTAAGCCATCATTTTCAAAGTCTTAATCATAGTTGTTCTTTTGTCGTTGTTGTTTTGTTTTGTTTTCCCAACATCACCAGCTCGTCTCAGCCTATCTTGTACAGTAAGGGGAGAACCTTGTTCCCGAGATCATGGGAAGCAGAATATCCTTAGGAAGGCAGAGAGAGGAGGCAGAGTAAGACATGGCTTTCTAACAGTGTGGTAGGAAGAAAGAAGGAAAACAAGTAGGGATAAGAAACTCTTGTGGTTCAGAGGGTTCTCAGAACCTCAGCCCCGCTGCTTGCTACCGGTCTTCCCATTTCATGGTGGACAGTCCCAGTGGCTGAAGGAGTTCTCTGCCATGTGGCAGGCAACCTCCTTGGAGCTTCCAGCTGCTTTTGCTAATTCTTCTTCTGGGAGCTGCATAGAATACTCTATTGGATTTCCTTGTCTTTGAAAGAATTGATGATGTGAAGATAACTGTCATGGCCTCCCCTATCCCAACCCCTCCCCCACACACACACACAAATTTTGTCTGGACAAATAGGTCTGTCTTCCAGTAGTGGCTCATCTGAAGTCACTTTCCAACACAGAAAGCACAAACAATGAAGAAAAAAAGAAACGGCATTAAAGTAAAATCTTCTTTAAGATTTTAAAGAATGGAGACAGATGTTTCTCTAGGAAATGAGATTAATATGCAGATAGTTCAATAAGCCAATAAGAAAAAGAGAATTCATGAAATAGATGCACAAAGAATGTGAACAGACAATTCACAGAAGAGGAAACACAAGTGACCAATAAGCATATGAAAAGATGAAATGATTTTCATTCCCTTGTGCATCTTCTTCTCCCTTTCCTGTCTGTATGGCCCTTCACTGGCAGGTAGAACTGAAGAATTTGCCAGTTCCCTGCATTTGTGAACCTATTTTATGGAGACAAGTCACTATCAGAAGTGACTGTCTTCCAAACAGTCTTCTTTTTAGAACGACTGTGCCATACACTCCAGTGTTCTGTAGTTATGACAGGTGAGTGGGCCCTGTTTCGAGTCCTAAATACGAAATCTTGCTAAGTTCTTGGGCCCACACTGTGTTGGGTGGTCTGCCCTCTGAGATGCCCTTCTTTCCACTCAGAACCACAGCCCTGATTAACAGGAAAGAGCCCCCGCCTTCTGCTCTGCTTCCCTCGGTCTCTGAGCCTTTGCTGAGTCTGTTAGAGGCTCAGGACAGAAGGAACTGACGTGGTGCTTTAGACGACAGCATCACATCATGCCTGGAAGTCGTTTTCTCAGTATCTGAGAAAATATGGAACTGACTCATCTGGTTGGAGTTTTTACGGAAACGTGATTGCAGATTTCTTGTGATTTCATTCTGCTTCAGTGTCAGAATTCATCCGACGATGTGCCAAAAAACGTGTGCGAAATCACATGCAGATTCAGACTCTGCGAGAGGAAGTTATTTTTACCACAGTGGGAAAGAAAACAAAGTGACGATTGGCAGGGAGGCCAGGGCAGGGCTGAACAAGGAGGCGAGTTGTCTCAGCAGCTGGGGCTGACGCATGCTTGCGTCTCTGGTTGTGCCAGACTGGCACGGGGATTGTGGTGTGGTCCCCTCTTAGCAGGTGAGTGAAGAGTTCCCGTGTGGGAGACCTGCCTGGAGGAGAAGAGTGTTGACATGGCCCCTGAGTGTGATGCCGGTTTCAGCAGTGTGGGGTTCACATCAGTTACTCCTGAAAATGGGTCGTGTGTGCTCTCCAGGGCAGTCTCACAGAAGCCACTCTGAGAGCTGTGCAGGACAAGGAGGTGAAAATGGAGAAAAGGATTCTGGAAAGCTACATCAATCTAAAAACCAAATGGCGCAGTGTCTTCCTTTTGCCCTGGCAGATGACAGGATTGAGGCCATGTTATTTTCTTTGCTCGTGCTTTTCCCAACTCAGAAGGCTGCTCTTGTTTGCTTGCCCAGCGGAGATCTAAGGCCTCACAGATTCTGCAGTGTTTGTGGTTATGTCCTAGCCCTGCTGCGAGATGAAGCAGTTCCCAGAAATTAAAGGCAGTGAGAAAGGAGTATTTGTTAGAATCCGTAACCTTTATCTTTGTATTGCCCTTTTCACCTGGGCAAGGCTCTCGAGAGCTATCACTTAGTGATAATATTTTGAGGCTCATTGTTTTGTAGCTTGATGGTGAACTTTTCCAGTGCATTCGGACAATACTTTCCCCCATTTTCCTTGTCTCTTGCTCTCCTGTCTATAGATCTATGTCTGGCAATGTACGTAGTTGACAACGGTGTCAGCCTTTTCCTGCCCTGCACTCTGGCCTAGAGAGTGTGCGTGTAGGCGTGTTGCTTTGTGTGCTCCCTAGCTTGGTAGGGAAAAACTACTAGAGCATTCTCTGATTTCTGGAAAAATTTCTGTCTTTGGGTTTCCTTTCTTTATGGCATAATGCATTGCTGCTTCAAAATATAGCCCCCTAACCCCAGATTTTTTTCTGGCCACCTTGTCAGAAAGAGAGATGGCTTTTTGTTAATTTCAGAATTAAGTCTTGCCACAAGGCTTACACTTCATTGAAGTTTCACATGAGTGAGACTTAAAGGGTCAGAGAGCATATGTTTTCCCATTGCTTTTATATGCCCACCCTCTTCCCATGTGGTTTGGTGGTCGTCCTGTCTTTCTATCATCTCTTCCATCTATTCAGATTCATTCCTTCAACAAATGTTCATCAAGTCCAGTTACATGCTGGATGCTAGAGATAGTGTGACTTAATCTCTAATCTGTTATTTGGCTGTGACTGATAGTACTTGAGCTTTCAGTTTCCCTATAGCAGCTCACCTTAAACTGTACTGTGCATTCACGTCACCTGGGGGTTTGTTAAACTGTACATGCTGGGGCAGTTGGCCTGAGACCTGAGATTTTGCATTTCCAGCAAGCTCCCAGGTGTTACCAGTGTCCCAGTCAGAGGACCACACTTTGAGTAGCAAAGCTGTACACGGTAGACTTTCTGGGGAGTAAGTAACACTTGTAAACAGAGAAGTCAGGATGCAGCCGAGCTCACTGAAGAGCTGTGCTATTAAACTTTTTATAAGTTTATTTTTTAATTGAATTTTCATTCACCAATTTGATTGTTTGAATCTAAGAAACCTTGATTTTTCTTACGTGATAATCACAGTTGCCTGATTTGAGTTTAAAAATGCCCGTTTGTATTCATTTCTGCAGGCTTTTTAGAGATTTGATAGCATAGAGATTTTGCTCTAAGGTCAAGTTCCTTAGTAAGCATAGGAAGTCAAACAACTGGTTTTGGGTGTGAAGTTTCTTCAAAGAGTTATTGCAGATCTTCCACTCTTTTGAATTCTGATGTAAAGGCATAGCATCAGAATTCATTGCCACATGTCCCTATTATCCAAATACTCCAGATAAAAGTGTTTCTGTTTGTTTGTTTTTGTTTGTTTATGATTAGAGCAAATAATTAGATACATGTACAACAAATAATTAGAATGTCTCAGTGCAATGCTTCAAAACACGACTTAAAGAAATGGTGAAAACCACTAGTACATGCTCATTGTAGAAAGCTTGGGAAACAGAGAAAAGCACTAAGTAAAAAGCATGAGTCCCTTACAGCTGCTTTTGTTTGGTTTTAGGCTTCCTTCCCCCACTCTGCAGTCTCACAAATGTCACCCCATGTCTTTATGTATTTTTCTGCATTGGTTTTCTTGGTAGCGTAGTATCTTGTGAAAATACAATAATCCCTTTAGCAAGGCGTTTTTGATATTTAGTTCATTGCCAGTTTTTCATGATTTTACATAGTTCTTGCATAGTTCTCTACTTCCCTGGGATAATTTCCTAGACTTGGAATTGCTGGGTTAAAGTGTGGACCCGTTTTAAAATTGCTTTCATTACAAATTGCCATATTTTTGGTGTATTTTACAGCACTCTATAACCTATTTTGCTTATACCCTTTTAAGCACTGGATCTAATCTTATAAAACTCCTCACCCGTTAGATTGGTGAAAAATGAATATTATCGAAATTGAACAATTTCACTATATGTATAAGACTTCCTTTTTAAAAATGTAACAGCTTTGCTCTTTTCTTTTTTTTCTTTGTAGATGTGTTCTATCTTTTATCAATTATAAGAGTTCTTTAGAGATGCAGAGTATTAGCCCTTTACCATATGTGCAAATAATAATCTTCTGGGTTTTTTTTATTGCCCTTTAGTTTTTTAAAATCAATTTTCCAGAGCACTAATTAACATTTTTTCATTTATTTTTTTTACTTTGCTTTTATGCTTAGACAGGCTTTGGATCCTGACATCAGTACATAGTTTCTGTATTTTCTTCTAGTTCCTTTGTCAAGTCACTTTTTAATTTACTTTTAAAATCCATTTAGCATTTATGGTGTAAATTAATTCAGTGACTTTGCAAGTCTAGCTGGAGACAAAGTCGTCACACTTGAATGATATTGAACACTAAATTCATTTTTCATCACAATGAACCAATTCGAACTTAACTCTTTTTAGAGGATATGAAACTTTTGCGGGTGGGAGGGCTTCTGAGGCTCTCTGATACTTCTCTGTAGTACAGTTGTCACTCAGTATCGGTGGGGGATTGGCTCCAAGACCCCTGATACCAAAATCCTCAGATGCTCAAGTCCCTTAGCCAGCCCTCTGTATCTGTGGGTTCCACGTCCATGGATATGAACGGCTGACGGTACACGTACGGGAAGCTGAGCTTGGACTCTTCTGCTTTTGCTCTCTCTTCCACCTGTGCCTGTCAGTGCAGGTCCCCCAGAACCCAGCTTGCTGCCATTGTTTCTGGAGGAAATATTTTGTATGTTTGTGCATTGCGTAGTCACTCACACTCTGGCCAGGCAGGAATGACTGCTCTTCTTGCTCCCCCTGCCTGAGTTACCCAAGTGCAGGACTGGGCAAAACAGGCCTCAGCCTCCTGGATTGCGACTGGATCTCAAGCAAAAAATGAGGCTCTCCACACACCACCTCCCCACTCCTCTCTTTCCCAATAGTCACACGTGTCCTTTTCAGTTTGTCTAGAAACCTTCGCTAGGAATGATGGGTGAGCTCCTTAGGGACCATATGGCTCTACCAGCCCTTGGCCCTTTGCAGCATCTCAGTATTGGGGACAACACTCATTTTAACACTATTTTTGTAAACATCTAGATGGTAATATGGTGTTTAGTTCCTGTGGGTTGCAATTCTTTTAATATTTATAAAATTCGAGGGACCACAATTTGAAAACACGGACATTTAAAGGCTAGCCATATGGTCCAGTAGAACTATATTTTCTTTATAGGAAATCACATTTCTTCTGTGATTGCCTTTAAGAGGATGTATTTAATATTATAAGAGACAGGGTAGTGTAACAGAACGCTGGACTTCATATCAGAAGTCCTCTGTTTGAGTGCTGGCATTGCCCCCGTGCAGCTGTGTGGCCTTGGGTAATTCACTTAACCTCTCTGAGTCTCCGTTGCTGCTTTAGAGGGACTCTTTCATTTCTAGAACAACCACCACCACATTATAAAGAGAATGCTATTTGGTACTCTGCTGCCTGGAATACTGTGAAAATTTGCATTTATAGTATCTGCTAATACACATCTTTATTTTAATTATCTAGGCAGAAGCCTAACCAGAGCAGGTGGCACTCAAGAGCGTAGGAGCCAGAGAGATGCTGCTTCTTGTGGGTGTATGTGCTATGTCAACACACACACAAACAAATCCATCAGAACTGTCTCTAGGTAGTCATGAAAAGTGATTGTTTTTGTGTATATTCCTGCCACTTCTATCACTTACAGCTTTTTGTAGAAAGTACCTCTTAAGATAATGTAAATTATATTTCAATCTACTGATATTTTTATTATAACCATATTCTTCTGAGCGACTAAAGATTTTGTGTGTGTCCTAAGACCTCTGGCTATTTCACTTTAAGTTTTCATTTAAAACTGGTTTAAGGATTGGAAGTTCAAAGGTCTAAAACATTTACCCTGTGATCATTGGATAAAATATTAATTTTTAAATTTTTTTTTTCAAAATTGAGTATGCCGAACACATAAAGTTTCTACAAGAGTTGCTAGTCTAGTCTCAGATACAGATGTCTACATTCATTATTTTCACGCATATTCGTGGCCAAAAAGATTCATCCACATGCTTTGGGGAGCATAGGCTTAGGGAAAAATTAGAACAAGAAGGCTTCTTGGAAGAGGTGACACTTGAACTAGGTTTCTAAGCATAAGAGAAGTTTGCTGAGCAGAGATGTGGGAAAAAGTCATTACAACAGAAATATCAGCCCTGGAAAAGGCAAGCCAGTGGGAAAAATGGTGGCACCTCTGGGCCCACTAAGTAGTACAGGGTGGCTGGTGAGTGATTGTGAAAAGAGGAAGAGAAGCAGATAGGGGAAGCTGCTGCAAGGGGAAGAGGCTCTAAGGTAAAGGGTAGATATTTAGGAACTTGTATGCAGTGAGAAAACCACTGAACATTTCCAGACTGCAGAGTGATAGTAAATTTGTTATTCATGAAGATAATTCTGGAAACAGAAAGCCATGGAAGAGCGTAGCAGGTGTCTGAAACGGTCCTCAGGTTTGAATAGCACATTAAAGCTCATAACGTATTTTTAAAATATTTTTTATTTTTCAGTTATAGTTGGCATATTATGTTAGTTTCAGGTGTACAACATCGCGATTGTTTAACTTATGAAGTGATCACTCCCATAAATCTGGTACTCATCTGTCACCGTACGTGGTCGTCACACTATTATTGACTAAATTCCTTACGCTGGGCTTTATACCCCCGAGACTATTTTGTGACTTCCAGTTTGTGCTCCTAAATCCCCTCCTGTCTTTCACCCACCCTCCCAACACCCCTTCCATCCGGCAACCCTCAAAATGTTCTCTGTCTCTATGCGTTTGTTTCTGTTTTGTTTATTTTGTTCTTTATATTTCACATGTAAGTGATATCACCTGGCATTTGTCTTTCTCTGTCTTACTCCACTCAGCACAATACCCTCTAGGTACACCATGTTGTGCAGATGGCACAATTTCATTCTTTTTATTTACTTTTATGTCTGAATAATATTCCATTGTATATATGTACCACCTGCTCTTTATCCATTCATCTATCAGTGGACATTCATCTTACCTCCACATCCCAGCTATTGTAAATAATGCTGCAATGAACATAAGGATGCATGTTTCCCTTCAAAGTAGTATTTTGGATTTCTTTGGATAAATACCCAGAAGTGAGATTGCTAGGTCCTTCTTCATCTCTTATTATAGCCTTTGTTTTAAAGTCTGTTTTGTCTTGTATAAGTATTGTTACCCCCAGATTGTTTGTTTGTTTGTTTCCATTTGCATGAAGCATCTTTTCCCATCCTTTTACTTTCAGTCTATGTGTGTCTTTTGATGTGAAGTGCATCTCTTGTAGGCAGCATATGTAAGGATCTTGTTATCTTATTCATTCAGCCTCCCTATCTTTTGATTGGAGCATATACCCCATTTACATGTAAATTGTTGCTAGATATGTAGTTATTGCCATTTTGTTATTCATATTTTTGATATATATTTTTTCTTCTTAAGTCCCTCCAACATTTCCTGTAATGCTGGCTTGGTGATGATGAACTCCTTTAGCTTTTTCTTGTCTGGGAAGATCTTTATCTGACCTTTGAGTCTAAATGATAGCTTTGCTGGGCAGAACAATCTTGGTTGTATCATTCTGAATATTTTCTTCTAATCCCTTCTGGCCAGCAAAGTTTCTTTTGAGAAATCACCTGACAGTCTTATGAGAACTCCTTTGTAGGTAATTAACTACTTTTCTCTTGCTGCTTTTAAGATTCTCTCTTTGTATTTAAACTTTGGCATTTTTAATTATGGTGTGTCTTGCTGTGGACCTTTTTGGGTTCATCTTGTTTGGGACTCTATGAGCTTCCCGGATTTATATCTCTATTTCCTTTACCAGGTAAGGGAAGTTTTCTGTCATTATTTCTTTAAGTAGGTTTTAGTTTCTTGTTCTTTCTCTTCTCCTTTTGGTATCCCTATGATGCAAATTTTGGCATGCTTGATATTGTCCCAGAGGCCCCTTAAACTATCCTAAATTTTTTGGATTCTTTTTTCTTTTTCCTGTTCTGATTGTGTGTTTTCTGATGCTTTGACCCTCAACTTCATCTAATTTACTGTTGATTCCTTCTAAGGTATTCTTCTTTTCAGTTATTGTATTCTCCTATTCTGACTGGTTCTCCTTTATGTTTTCTATCTCCATTTTTATGCTTTTTATTTTTTTGTTAAAGTTCTCACTGAATCCATCTACTCTTCCCCTTCGTTCATTGAGCATCCCTATCGCCAGTGTTTGAACTCTGCATCTGGTAGATTGCCTGTCTCCATTTTGTTCAGTTTTTTTTTTCCTGAAGCTTTGTTCTTTTCTTTCATTTGGGACATGTTTCTTGGTCTCTCCATTTTGGCTGCCTCCCTATGTTTGTTTCTGTGTATTAAGTAGGGCTCCTAAGTCTCTTGGTCTTAGTAGAGAGGATTTATTAGTTGTTTTGTAGGGCCCAGTGGTGTAATCTTCCTTGGTTGTCTGAACTGGGTGCTCCAGGTGTGTTTCTTGCATGGGTTGTGTGTGTCCTATTGTAGTTGAGCCTTGGTTGATGTTTGTACAACAATGGGAGGGATTGACTTTTGTGTGATTGGATATGAGAATTGGCCGGTGAGGGGCTCACCTTATGGAGCAGGATTTACTTTAGCAGGGCTCTGGTGCCCATTCACTCTGCCCTTTGAGTATGTCCTTCTCAGATACAGTCCTGGCTGGTGCTCTGGCTACAGTCAAAGCTGGTCACCAGGCAGCCCAGCCCAACTTTAGGCCATGTTCAGCCACAGCCTATGCACTGCTTGGGACCACTTGGCATGACTCACCAAGCGATCTGCAGATGACTGACATTCATGCTGGGCTTAGAGGTACTTCAAAAGGCCAAGCTGGGAACTAAGACCAGCTGCCTCTAGTTGCGGGCTTGAGGCTGCTCAACAAGAGGTATGGGGCACACCGAGGCCAGATGCTACTTTTTTGGATTTTGTGAACCTTTGAGCAATTTTAGGAAAGTCTAAAGCATGAGTCAAGACAAGCCATTTATAAGGAAAATCCACTACAAGTAGCTTGGGTGGGCCTGCAATTTGGGAGAGGTGGGGTCTCAGGGAATCAACAGGGCAGGGCAACCAGTGTTAGTCAAGTTGATGGAGCTCAGATGTGGCGGCCGCCTGCATCTGCATGCCGGGAGTTGGGAGGGTTCAACAAAGGAACAATGGACTCTGCCAGCACTTCTATTTGGGAGCAAGCTGCCCCCCAGCCCTTGACTTGAACCCAGGCAACTCAGTTTCTCTCCGTATGTCCCTGATGCTTCTTCAACACCTGATCCAGAGCTGGAGCTTAGAACAAGTGAGTCCATCAACAAGTAAATCTGTGCCCCAGCCCCTCATGAGGAACATCTGTGACCCCCATTTCCCTCTACCTCACTCATCCACAATCTCTGTTGGTTTTCGTAGCCAGAGGTTGTAGGGACTTTCACTGGAACCCTGGGCTGGGGGGCCTCACTCCTCCAGGGGAACCTCTATAGCCAACATATCCCTCCTGGTTCTCGACTGCCACACGTAGTTGTGGAAACAGCCCGTTTCATATCTTTGGACCTCCTATCAGTCTCTAGGTGGCCTCTTTATGCATGTCTCCAGTTGTAGGACTTTTGTTCAGCCAGATCTCAGGTGATTCTCAATCATGGTTGTTCTGTAGTTTAGTTGTAATTTTGACATTGTTGGGAGAGGAGGCAAGCACAGCATCTACCTACTATGCCATCTTAACCAAAAGTTCATAAAGTATTTGCACACATGTTATCACACTTGCTTCTTTCCTTCCCTTTATGGTTGGTGTTAAGCTCACTTTGTAGATGAGAAACCTAAGTCCAGAGATGTTTGAAGGCCTGTGAGTTGCTCAGTTTGCAGAGTGGAGAGATGAGGGCGCTGCATTCAGTCCAGGCCTTCTCAGTCCCAAGTGATGCCACATGGAAACATATTTCTACAAAAATACTAAAGTATTTTTCTAACTCTTTTAGTGAGAACTCTTCAAGTAGTTTTCATCTTGATAAAGTTTGACAGGAAAATTAACTTAACTCTTATCCTGCAGATATTTATTTAGTATAATATAGTCATGTTGATTTGCCTCCTTGCTGAGATTTTCCTGTAATGATAGCATTCTACAAGCTGATGGTTTATTTTCTCTGATTAGCTAAAATGGGAGGGGAAATCCCCACCATGTTCTTAATAGGAAAGGATATAACATATTTTGAACTTATTATTTATTTATTTCAGTAACTTGATCATACCATTTGCCATAAATTACATTGGAATTTAGGCTACAATTTCTTGCTGTTTTAAAAATGACTGTTTGCCGAGTATCACAGGTTTATGTTCTCTGTAGCTTTATGGAAGATTCTTTAGAAGTGCTTCCATTTGTGTCTTCCCTAAGTCCCGTATGCTGGGGCTGTTGATTTTGTATTCTGAGTGTAGCTTTTTCTAAAGCTGTTCAGCACTCCCAAACCCTGCTGGAAGACATCCGGCCCCACCTGTGCTGCCACCTGCTCTGGAAGATTTAAAGCAAAATTGTTGAAGCATTTTGTTTTGGTTTAGTTTTGTTTTTAACCAGAAACGGGTATCTAAGTCTCTAATTTTGTTAAAGCTCAGTTGGAGGAGAGGGGTCTAGGTCACAAAAAAATTGAACTAAGATTGTAGTGGATGGGTAGGTTGTCTTTGAAATGACTATTTGAGCACTTGAAATTTAGGATGTCTTTTTTAGAGAAGTGGTGAAAGGGAAAAAAGCCCAGATGGATGCTCTACTCTGAGTGAGTCTGTCTGAACTTGCCCAGGGTCTGGTATTTATTGGATGATATACAGTTTATGAAAGTAATTATAACATATACCCAGAGTGAGAGCATTTTTGTAGCTGTATATTAAATGTATGTCAAAAATATTTGGAGGCCAAGGCAAAAGGGAATAAAAAGTGTCATGTTATAATCTAATATAAGAAGTGTACCTGTTCTTTGGGAAAAGATGGCCTGTCTTTTCCTACCTCTAAGTTGTAGGAGAAATTTATTTGATATTAGAATGTTTGATTTAGAGTGTTATAAGGGGCAATGTATATTCTTCACTGTTTCTCTCTCTCTCTCCCCGCTCTGCCCCCTGCAGAGAATAGCATCTTTTCATGAGGCTGTGCCTTACATTTTTTTTTTATAAAAGTGAAAAGCATAATATCAAGTCACAGCTAAGCAATGGCATTTCCCAGGGAGCTGAGCTGTTACAGTTTGGGTGTCTTGCTTTTCAGTGGGTTTATGTGTTCACAAAGTGGGTATTTGAACATGGCCCTGATTGCTTCTCTCAAGTATCAAATTCTTCTGCTTTATTTTTGGCAGGAACAGGAAAGTGGTGGGTTGAATGATGTTAAGTGCTGAGGTGTAGAAATTCAGTGTGGCTGAGTTGGTTTGCATGTTGCAGTGGTGGATGACCAAACAGTGAGAGCAATGTTCTGATTCATTCACCTTCCCTGGTTGGTCAGGCTGCTTGGGATCTGCTGGGTCTGGTGGAGGCCTAACCTTGGATGAGATCCTCCTGGATTCTCAGCATTTTTCCTCATCAGCAAGACATGGGCTCTGGCAGCTGAGATTGGGCCAGAATCTTTCTCAAAGGGAGAAGTTCTGAATAAACATATTTTAATGCCTTAATAACTGACCTCGTAGAGTGCTTAAAAAAAAATCTAACATGCTTTCAATTGTCAGTGAGAGAATGGAATTCATTTTACTGGCTTTTTTTTTTTTTTAACAACCTTCTTGCTATTGACCTCATTTTCCAATTCAGCAAACTTTTGTTAGCCTTGCCATTTTTCAGGCATTCTTGGGTACATGATCTCACAAAAATGTATGAGGAACTTTGAAAAAAATCATAGAAAATAAAGGATATTATGAAATCAGTTATGAAGTGGGTTATAACTTGGAGCTTAGATTTCTTTCCATATCTTTTATTTTGCCTAAATTTGCAAGAATTAGAAAATGGTCAATTTTTTAATGTTTGGAATAGATGATGTATATTAAGAGTCTAATTTATTTTTCAAGTGTAAATGAGGTAAATGGAAACACCAGAATACTATTTCTCACACACACACACACACACACACACACACACACACAAGCACATGCATACACACATGCACAGTTTTAGTACACTGGAAATGGTAAATAGTCAACCCATTTCCATTGGGTGACATTTTGTTTAAATATTTTTACAGTCATCCAGATCTTTTCTGTTGTTACGTTTTGAAAGGGACAATGTAAGGGATAGATGTAAGATGTAAATTTGTGAAATTGCACCAAATGCCAGGTTTTGGATTGTGTGGCATCTCAGAATCAGGTTTTGTATACCTTTAGGCACTGTGCGCACAAAAATTTTCCAGTGGGAATTGAGCAGGGATTGTTTAAAATAAAATTCTCAGTCATCACCTGCTCAATTATTCCTTCCTAAAATGGACTGGCCTGAAAACTTGTCCTGCTGGCTCCCCTTCCCCACCTGTTCTCCCTGACTGCCCTTCCCACTCTTTGTAAAGAGTTTTACCTGAGTCCTATTCTGCTGGGGTCAGACACCTCCAGGTGTAAAGGAGAAATTCAAATGGCTGGTGTTGAGAAAGTACATGTCTATTGACGGGAAGAAACCTCTTTGCAAGTCAGGTGGTTTCATTTCTTTCCTTTCAACCAAAGTGAAGGAGTTCAAGTGATCAAAGAATCAAGTTATTCAAGGAAGCAAGTTATCTCCAGGTAAGTGATCAACAGACCACTATAGGATTTAGAAAAATGTTAAAGAAGTGAGTGACATCGCAGTAGTATAACTACTCTGGTTCTCATCTCCTAATTTATGTGAACAAGGTTTTTCAGTGTTTATGTTTATTAAAATGAAAATTGGAATAAAGTTGAAATAAGTGAAAATCAGTTATAGATATGTTAAGTGGTTAAACAACAAAACCCTCTTTCATTTATGGATGCATTTTCGATCAAATTTTACTTTTGCTTTTATAATTTTTATTTTGTAATTACATTTGACATTCAATATTCATACTAGTTTCAGTTGTACAGCATAGTGGTTAGACATTTATACAATTTGCAAAGAGATCCCTGATTAATCTAGTATCCACCTGGCACTACACAGTTATTACAGTATTATGGACCATATTCCCTATGCTGTACTTTACATCCCAGTGACTACTTTGTAACTACCAGTTTGTCCTTCTTACTCCCTTCTCCTTTTTCACTCAGCCTCCCAACCATCCTTGCATCTGGCAACCATCAGTTTGTTCTCTCTCTATAAGTCTGTTTCTGTTTTGTTTGTTTGTTTTTTTAGATTCCACATGTAAGTGAAATCATGTGGTATTTGTCTTTCTCTGACTTATTTCACTTAGCTTAATACCCTCTAGTTTCATCTGTATTGTTGCAAATGGTAAGATTTCATTCTTTTTTATGGCCGAGCAATATTCCATTGTAGATAAGTACCATATCTTCTTTATCCAATCATTTGTTGATGAACACTTAGGTTGCTTTCATGTCTTGACTAATGTTAATAGCGATGCGGTGAATATAGAAGTACATACTTTTTGCTTTTTAATAATTATTTGTGAAATGTGTAAAATCTTTGTTGTTTGATCAATTATGAACTAATGGTAATCTGAATAATAACTCAGTTCAAAATATATTTTTAAACACTTGGAGCATTATGTATAGTCACAGGAAATTTTTAAAAATGAATTTTAATTTACATACATATTTATGTTGTACAGAATAGAAGAGTGATCATAGATATTCTCAAACATAAAAAATATACTCTGCTAGAACATGTGGGCGAAATGGAATGAAAATACAAGTTACTGAAGATAAATGAATGAATGAAAGAAAAGCCTGTTAATTCCTCCCTCCTCCCCTTCCTTCCTTCACAATGGACTCTCACCTGTAACAAGATTTTCCCATCCTGAGGCTTTCTTAAATACACCTGTGTTACTCTCTTCCACCCTCTCGTAGCTTCCCCATTCTGAGTTAACTAATGTTTTTGATCTTGTATTTACTGTTCACTGCCAGGTTTTGAATATTCTGTGAAATTGGAAATGTTCTTTAGGAAAAAGAATAAACAATTATGGGTTTAAAATGCATCCACACAAGAGGGTATAGGTGGAAGGGGAAGTCAGAGAGGAAAAAGACAGTGGTCTTAACTAATTGCAGTTAAATAACTTACCTTTGCAGATTTTACAAAAACAGGTGACCAAGTGCATTTATTGCTAGTAAGTTTATTTATACAAGTAAGGGCTCCTGAGGTTTAAACTTCAGTAATTGCACTGCAAATCTACCTCAGTGAGTGTGTATATGTATCAACATTTTAAAGCAAACAATTATATCAGTTTAATACATATATCCAACAGAATACACACCCCCTTACACATACGTCCCAACTCTAGCTGATTTTACTTGATATGAAACGAATTTTTACATTCCCAGTGGCATGTATCTTATCATGTGTGTGTATATTATGCTGTTGGATATAACTGTTTTATTTTAAAATGTTGATATATATCTTGCTAGAAATTACATCCCTCGCAGCTTTTTAAACATGTAATGAAAACTTCTGGATGTTAAAATGTGCCAGGACATACACGTTTCTCAAAATTCTTACGGGGTTATGTGAGCACAAAGGTGTGACGACTATCACAGTGCAAATGAATCTTTGCTGTTCTAACACTTGAAATTCTATTGAGAGAGCACACGGAGGACCATCATGGGTGAAAATGAATCGTATGGTGTACTCAGAGGTTTCTGAGTGGAGGAAACTGTCCTGGTCACCAGAGACCATTACCGAGTCTTTGTGCCTGAGAGCATGGCTGCACGTTGAGAAATGTCCTTGCCAGGAAGGCATGGGAAACCAGCTTCCTCCATGCTTCTCCCCTCCTCTTACTGTTTCTGCACGTGCCACCACTTCCACAACTTGTCACTGCTCTGAGTTACACCCTTGATTAAGACCAAAAAAATTAAATGACGCAAGTTTCTATCTGCAAGGCTGTTTGATCTCAACTGGAGCATTTGAACACTAAGCCCTTTCGAATGTGACATTCCCACACCCATCTCTTCATTTAGCAAATGGAAAGCCATTTGGTTGCCAGTTTCTTAGAGGCGGCAGGGATTATAAATAGCATGTCATTTCTTTGTTCATTGTTACAGTGAAAACCGTGTTCCATTTTGGTGGTGGTGGTGGTGGTGGTGGTAGGCAGAATTTAATTGATCCCACTGATATTTATTGGATGTTATTTCACTGTGCCATGCACCTTATTTCAATTATGTTTGTAAAAAGTCTTTGATGACAGGCAGGGACTATGCTCCACACATCTTCTTTGATTTGTCATGGCATCTGATGCCATATTTAGTTCTTAGCAAGGAACATGCAAACAGAATTAAATAGGAATGCGGTTGAATGGAAAATGAAATTGTATTGACGTAGTCACTTCGTCAAAAAATATTTATTGAACACCTGCTATGTGCCAGGGGGCCTCAAGGGGCTTATAGTCTAGTAAAAACAATTCTAATGTTAATTGCCTATTGAGCTCAGTCGATATGTCATTGATTTTATTTGATGGTCACAAAATCTTAAGTTATTAGCAGTCCAATTTACTGAGGGACAAGCTGAGGCTTAGAAATGTTAACTAATTTGCTGGGCAAGGGAGGATGCAGGATTTGAACCCAGGTAGTATTACCCCAGACTATGCACTGCTCCATTGTCAGTCCTTGGCAGTGAAAGAGTTGTGCACAGTTTTAACTTTATTGAGAAAGAATCCCAAATATGGGAGCTATTTTTATGATGTCACAATTAATTATCTAAACTTGATAAAATAGGAATTTTTACACATGGGACACTCAGAGAGCAAGACACGTATCTTTAATTGTCTTTTTATTTTTTTTTTTCCAACCTGGAGGAACTCTGAGATGAAAAGTTTGTTATTTGTACTTTATTTTGTGCATTTTTTAAAGGATATGTGAATTTCAGAGAATGTTTCTTGTTTCTTTTGGCTGAATTACAGGGCAAATTTATTTCATCTCAGAGAAACAAACAAAAAATGACAGATCTTATCTTTAAATCCCAGCTTGATGCTATTCTGGGCTCTCGAGCAGTCATGACATTTAGGTACTTTCTGGTTCTCATTCAGGCAGTTAGTAGTGAAGCTTCTTCCAATTTTGTAAAAAATATGACCATTTGCTTTCATTTTTAAACGTGTTCAATGCTTTTCTCATCAGAAGTGATTGTGGCAGATTTTTGAGGGTGAGGTGTGGTCAGTGAGATAACTGAGAATTTCAGAGACTTGGAAATAGAGCTCTTTTATGGTGACTACCAGTTTTGTGCAGAGTCATCTAATTCTTCTCTATACACAGTTAGTCTTAAAGTGAAACTTAAAGTTTAATGAGCTACAGCAGTTGGAATTGAGTATTTTGAAAAGAAGTAAAGGGAAATACTTGTAATGAAAAGTCATGCAGTCTTACTTGTCTGCAACCCCAGTTACTTGGAATACCAGCTCCAGGAAACAAAGTTTCACCATTATTCTTCCTTCCCCTTTTCTTTAGCTATTTTGTTGGAAATTTCTCTAAACCATATTACACATTCTTTTCTTCTCAGATGGAACTGCTAGTCATATATATATATATATATATATATTTTTTTTTTTTTTTGAATGGCTCACAGTCCTCGCTAAGGCATCTCGTGGGGAACGATGGCTGTGATTCAGCTGTGTTCTCTAGGTCTGTCAGGTGGGTGGGGCTTGCCATCCTCACCATGCCTCCCCTTGGGCTGCTTTCCCTTGTGAATTTGTGGCTGGCAGAAGTCACTCTTTCCCCACTGTTAACTTGCTGCTTCTAAGCAAATTTAGACAACCAATAACTCGTTGGTGCCTTTTGTTAAAACAAGGGAGACTAGCTCTCAGTGGTGCTCTACACACATACTTGATGTTTTCCTCCCTGAAGACACGAACCATGTCTGCTTTTGCTGTCATTTTATCCTCCACACACAAAGCCCAACTTACTCACGAGCACTTTATAACCACTGTATTTAGTGAACAGATGAACAGCAGTCATGGTCTTTATCTCTTAGACTTCAGGCCATTAGTTCATCAGAAGGCTTATTGGTTCATTTGTTTAGCTCCTGTTTTCAGCTGTGTTTTTGATGGGTGAGCCTGCTGGATAATTCCAAACAAACAAACAAACAAACAAACGGATGAATAAAAATAAGATTTGTTTGAATTATTCAATTTTGATAGGTTTTTCTCAGATTATACCAAATCAAACATAAAGCCAAGCGGATGTAAACAATTCTCTTCTTTTCTAAAATGGGACACATTTCCAATATTTTAAATCAATTTCGTCATATTTATGTAGCAACAAAATTAAAATGTCGAAAATAAACATAAAGTAGCAAAATTCAGCTTTTATTTTCAGTTTAGAAAGACAGCAGGATGCAGCTCTCTGGAGCAAAGGGCTGGTCCCTTCTCCTGTAAGGTGTTCCTGGAATCCATAGTTCCTGTCCCAAGGTCTTTTTTTATTTTTTTTCAGGTCACTCATACAGGGTTCTTAGTTTCTTTATTTGCTCTCTTAAACAATAATTTCAGAAGCACAGTAAAAAGATACTTTTTGAGCCTATTAGAAATATCTTTTGTCTTATTTTCTTACATCAAGTGATTCGACTCAATGATTAAAGGCTTGAGGATCCCTGGCCTCCTGTTAGACATTCTGTATCTTTGTGGAAAATGGAAAAAAGTCCCTCACCCTCAACCCCTTGGGACTAATGAATTATATAAGGGTGACGTCCTCAGAGAAAATGCAAATACCATGGCTTGGCAAAAGCGGAAAACCATTTTTTCAGCCCTCCCCTCTCCTCCCAAGCCACCTCAATGGTGTGGGCAGTAGTCCTCTGAGGATCCCAGGTCAGGGTGTGGCCTGGCAGGAGGATCATCCTTAGGATGACAGGTCTGAGTTCTGAGCTTTCAGCGTCCATCTGGCACACCTGTGGTCTACAGGCACATGAGACATTGTCACTGACATTGTGTTGACTTAGGGACCAAAATCCAGGGCCTTTGGGCAACTCGCTGAGAATTATAAAACCAGAATGTGGTGGCGTGGGGCCTTGAGCCAGAGCTCTGGTCTTCTCTGGCATTTCTAAGGCTTGTCCTTCTTGTCCAGAAAGCATATCTCCCACTCTTTTCTGTCTGTACTCTGTCCCCTGGGTGTACATAACAGCCCAGCTCCTCTGCCCTGTTCTGTAAGGCCCTGCCTCAGCCCCCTGGGCGGTGGCCCACAGCTTATGGCTGTGCTTACCAACTATGGTGCTCATGGGGGACTTCTCTCTTTTTTTTCTGACTGACTAAGCTTTTCCTTTACCAAAGGATGTTCTTTGTGGAGCAATTTTTTCAACCAGAAAGTGCTACTTAAAACCTCCTGGAAAATTCCTCATTACTTCAGAAACGTCACTGTACTTCAATTGACTCAGCATCTTTTGTCTAATTTTCAAGTGTGGATTTCAGACGCTCTGCATTTATTTCATTGAGGAAATGAAATGAAGACATGAGAGGAAGCATTATACAATACTAAAATATCACAACCCTCTCAAAGAAGACTTTTAGAGATTTAGAGTGTTTTTAAGGAAATCTTCTTCACATTATTGTCTCCTCCAATTTCCTCACTGGATGTTTTCAAGGAAATGTTGAACTTTGTAGAGGAGATATGATCGAAGGCCAGGAGAATTTAGTTAATGGACACCAGCTAGAATGCTAACTTTTGGAGGAACAAGCAGGGGTTGAGGGGTTATGATTTTGGTCCTCTCTCTGTTTCTTCCACCATCACAGGGCAATAATCATTTTCAGACAGTGCACTCTGTGAGGTGTGCTGATGGAATGAGATGAAACAACATATATGAAAGCACTTAGGAAATTCGAAAGTTAAAGGAGCTCTAGAAATGTAGGTATCATCATTTCTGGAAATATAAATATGGCTTTGAAATCAAGAAGACCACCAGTCAAATAAGTTTAGGAAACAGTAAATTATTCTCTCCTTGGAGAGTCACAATATATTATAGCATATTAAAGGATCCCCGAAGTCCTATAGGGACGATATCCTATGTAATTTTGTTTAATTTAGTGTTTCTCAAAAAATTGCTTTTCTTTTGTAGGAGAGAAAAAATCTTTTCTTCTATCCTGTTAGATTATGTCACTGGGGCCTGTGAATTAAACTTAACAGGAGAAAAGACATACAAATTTTAACATTTTTACATGCACAAGGGCTTCACGGAACAGATGTGAAAACATAAAGTAATGGTTAGGCCTGGGGACTCCTATACCATTTTAACAAAGGGTGTTAATTGTGCAGAAGTGAATACACTAAGAAAAAGGAAATTCTGGCTCCTAGGGGTTAGGTTGTGGGAGGGTAAGTAGGAACTAGATGGTAAGTGGGAAATAGATACTTTAGTAAAATTTCTTATGCAGACTCAAGTTGTCTCTGGTGACAAGAGCTCAAGTTTTAGTCAGTATTGCAGAGAGTATTTTTCTGTTGGTGTTTGACATAGGTACAACTTTTCCCTAAATACTGTTGCTATTTTTTAATAATTATTCGTATTTAAAGAACTTATGCTCATGTTTTAGTCTCACAGCTACAAAATAGTCCTGATACGTTAGCTCTAACATTTATATGTCAAATCAGAACTTCTTAGAGTTTTAGAGCTGGAAGAGGCCTTAGCGATTGTCTTATCTGGTGACTCTCAATTCCCATCATGTTCTTAACATGATGAAGAGAATACACTTGGGATTGGAAGGGTGGAGAACTTTTAAAAATTATACATTTTTTTCGGAACTTCTAGTTACTCCCCACTTCACCATCATTGTAGTAGTGAGGTCACTCTGCTTGATGGGAGTGTGTCACAGACATGTCTAGGGGATGAGGACAGAAATATGTTGCATTAAAAATTCAGCCTAACCCATATCTTACATATGAAGACAGTGAGGCTGCCAGGTTCAGTAACTTCTTCAAAGTCACACAACTTGGCCTACAGCCAGGCTGCCAATGATCAATCCACTGCTTTTCCTTTCCACAAGTTTTATCCAAATGTCAGCGATTTCTGTATTCCTTCTGTAATTTATGCCACATCATGTACTCCTGTCTACCATCAAAGACATCATAATTTTAAATGTAGACTGATTTTTATATGTAAATAATTTATAAAAGAAACTTTATATTACTATTCTATGTAGCAATGTAAGAACCAGTTTCACTGCTATGAAAAGAAGGTAATGCTAAAAATGAATACAATGAAAAAATACATTGAATTTTAATTAGATAAAGTTACTTGTTCAAGGTTCTAAGCCTAAAGCTTTCTCTCTGCTAAAAAGAGATTATCTCGTTATAGACGGCTGAAGATATTCTAGCCCCAAACTGTGCCTTTCTTTTTTTATGTAATCAGAAAGATTGAAAGAGAATAGTGAAGGAAATAACATTCTCCCTATGTAGGTCCAGTTAACATTTGCTGAGCCACACACACATCATCTAAAATCCTTTCTAGTTCCTCCAGTGAGTGATCTGTGCCCCCAGACGTTAGGTTCCATTCCCCAAAATGGAGGGCCATACCAATCAAATCAAAGCTTAGTTTGTATCCAAGCACATCACAAAATCAGAGACTTAGTTGCAATCAGAGTATTCCACTAGAAAGAAGAGCGAGTGAGAAGTTTATATTTTGGCTCTTTATATTGTATATATCCACCGATATCACTGGAAAAACTCAAAGCACAGTGCTTGCTACATAGCAGAAGCCCAGTATTTGTTGAATAAATAAATGGAAGTTGATAGAGCTATACCAAGTCAGGTACCATCAACAGAATGTAGTAACAGCAAGTTGCTGAGTTTTGTCTGAAGTCACCTTGAAATATCTTAGCATGGGACATGAAGTATAGAAGACCCAGTAACAGAATGTGGCCATAAGTAGTTAACTTATTATGAAGAATACATATGCATTTATGCATTAAGAAGACTTAGCCCATTCGTTTTACAGTCTGTGCCGCACTTCCCTTTATGTTATCTCAGAGAGGCAGTGATGCATTGTGAGAACAGCAGTGAAACCCAGATTTGAATCCTGATTTTACTATCCAATAGCTAGATGAGTTGGGGAGAACCATATAATCTCTTTATGGGCCTCCTCAAATCTAAAAATGAGGATTATTATAATGACTACCTCAGGGATTGTTGTGAGGATTAAATGAGGCAATGTGTATGGAAATCACTTTCGAAATACTAAAGTACTCATTTGTTTTTATTCAAATTACATACTATTAAAATGACCAGTAAACTGCCACTTACACAGAATGGAAGGAAAATATGGCATTCTGATTATTTGAATATTCTGGATAATAGAAGTATAATAAATGTCAATTGAATTAAAAAAAGATTACAATAAAATATCCTTACTGTCAAAGCTATGTTGAACACAATAATTTGGATGAGAATTCAAGATATTTTTGTATACTTCATGTTCAGCACTTGAACACTGGAATCATTAAAGACAGAAAACTATAGAAAAAGAACAGACTCTAATTAGATGCCCCAAACCATACACTTAAAGTAGTCCATAAACACACATATTTATTTATTATCGATCCCTTGGTTATAAAAAAATATGTGAATTGAGGAACCTACATGGGATATAGTGAAGCAGAATTATAGTATAGAGAGAATTATATAGTGTAGAGTGTAGTATATAGAGAATTATCATATTTGCTTTTCATGGGGTGGAATTTAATAGGAATGATTATATTTTGCTCTGTTCAAACAAAAAATATTATGCCAGCTTTTTTTCTCATAATACAACTAGAACTCAATCTTATAACTTTTTTGCTTAATATAAATTCTGCCATCACAAATCTTAATAATTCAAGGAATGACAGTGCTATTTTTAAAAAATCATAATCAAAGCCACTAATATTACATGGCAAATCTTTATAATTTTTTCCTGTTAGGTAATTTTTAATAATTCATTTTCCTGAATTTTAATTAAGTTTTAAAAATAGACTGTCCCAATAAACATATATATGGGTGTATACACACACACACACACACACACACACACACACACACACACCCATGCATATAAACTTGGTGATAGTCACTTTATTAATTAATCAGGATAAGCTTTATTAGGCATTTAAACACTATATATGAGTCACTTTGAGGAAGTGTTATTATATGAAAAGATCACTAAAATACATTATAAGTTTCTTTTAAAAATACTGTTATTATGCTATTATTCATTTCGTTAAGTTCTGATCATAGCCATAAAATTGAGTCATTCCCACCGATCACTCATCATCCTGTATAATAATTACCTGACATATCCAATCTGGACGACTATGATAAAAAATGTGATCCAAGATGCTGATTTATAATGTCTTATGAGCTCTTTAGAACATGATAAAATTCTTGAATGATGCTTGGCGTCTAGAATTAAACTGTTAAAAGAGACTCGACTGCTTTTGGCTCTAATAATCTTTGATTTTAAGATCAACTCTTACTCCTTTATTAAAACTGTTCAGTCCCTATTGCATCAACATCATGTCTGTATTTAAAAAGAAATTAATTTTATTTTTACTTAAGGGCTCAGCTCTGACACTTGAAGGGAATGGTTGTGAATGTTAGCTAAGTTCAGGAAAATGCTGTGGTTAAGGGCTGGCCCGTTTTCACAGGGAGTAATGTTATTCAGGTCTTGTTTTGTGGTATTTATATTGTAAATAATATACCAAAGTCCATGTAACTACCCGTGTCTACCAGCAAATGGTACATACCTAATGTCATCTTAGATCCAGACACATAAGGTTTAAATGTTGAAGGAATTTTGCTTTGTTGAAAGTTTTAATGAGGGTTCACTTTGCTGCTAAGACTCCAGAGTTTAACTACTACAGTCTCGGTGCAATATTGTTTCCGCGTTTCTTTTTCTTTCTAGGATGCTCAATTATTTCTTCATCAGAACTTTAACAATCATTTGAACTGAATGATCTAGAAACTTGCTCCTCAACATGTGGTCTGCCGATCAACAGCATCAGAATCGCCTGTGAACTTACTAGTAACAGGCTCTCAGGCCCACCCCAAACCCATTGAATTAGAATTTGCATTTAATAGAATCTTCTCTATGAGGACTTCACTATTCAAACCATACTTTTTTTTTTACAGCACAATATTACCTTTATATAATATACAGTACTACCATGTTTTTCCCCCCAATGTTGATAACGTGTAGAAAAAGTTTTTTGGCTTAGTTTGAATATGGATTTTTTTCCCTTTAGAATCAGCAGCTTGGAAGTTTTAACAATTTCCACGCTGACTATCAATGAAGTATCCCTGAATCCAACAGCTGTGTGTGTGTGTATGTGTGTGTGTGTGTGTGTGTGTGTGCGAGCGTGTGTGTGTGTTTCCAAAAGTAATGTTTCCTAGGAGCAGAAACACTGCAGATGTGCACTATCTTTGTTGCTCCTTTATTAGTATCAGCACCCAAAATAGCTGATTGTTATCTGAATAATAAAGAGACTTTATGTTTTCTTTATTAAGAGGAGGTGCTTAGCATTAGAGACTCAAAAGTGGATACTTTTGGTTGTGTTGGGGTTTGGACTGAGGCCTCACAGCAGACATGTCGGGTGATGTATTCACACACGTTAGAAAGGAACCACGTTGACATATCTATGCAGAACTTCAAAAGAGTGATGCCATCCTATCTCTGACCATCCTTTAAGTAGCATGGATCTAGAACTCTCTTATAAATTACACACACAGGAAGCGTTTTCCAAAACTATTTTAATTTTATTTATTTTACAACTGTCTTGATCATTGAACTGAAAAAAAAATGCAACACTGACAATATTCCGACATTGAAGACTCATGAATAAATAGGGTAGTCCCTATCTATCATCCTTGGTTTCAGTTACCCAGCGGTCAACCAGGGTCCAAATTTAAACAATTCATAAGTTTGAAATTATGTGTTGTTCTGAGTAGTGTGAGGAAATCTTATACCATCCTGCTCCATCCTACCTGCGATATGAATCATCCCTTTGTCCAGCATATTCATGTCGTATACACTACACCCTTAGTCACTAACCAACTTCCTTGGTTGTCAGTATTGCAGCGCTTGTGCTCAAGTAACCCTTATTTTACTTAATTTACTTAACAAAGCCATTCACATAACTTTTATTATAGTATATTGTTATAATTGTTCTTTTTTTACTCGTTACTGTTGTTAATCTCTTTTTGCACCTAATTTATAAATTAAGTTTATCATAGGCATGTTTGTAGAGGGAAAAAATCATAGTACATGTCGGGTTCGGTACAGTCTGCAGCTTTAGGCATCCAGTGAGGGTCTTGGAACATGACCTCTGCAGATAAGGGGGGACTACCATATCACACGTGTCAGGGAAAAGCCACACATTTTTCTCCGATTGTTTTTTTCTGGGAAAGCTGATACTTTTAGCACTTTTAGCTATTTTCTTTCTCTAGGAATAGCTGCTTACAGTGATTTGTTTACTGATGGTATTCGCTGTTTCTTCCTCAGGCTGCGGCCTACCTGGGTGGACTTAGCAGTTCTCTTAGGTCACTAATCCTATCCTTACCCTCTATACCTTTGTGCTAGGATGAATGCTCCTGGTAAGTAGACTCCGTTTTGTTCCTTGCTCTATCTCCAGCACTAAACAATGCCTGATACAGAGTGATTGTTATTATATATATTTTTGCTGATTAACTGGAGTAGTAGGGAGCATAAGCGTCTGAAAAAGAGACCAGTTATTCGGATAGAGATAGTTCAACATGCCCAAGGGTAGCTGGGATTCCTTCCTAGCTAATCTGATCTGAAGTTCCTGCTCCTACTCCCCTCCATCCACCTTCTCGTGCCTGGTAAATTATCCAGATGCTGTAGTGGATGCTGTGGTGTGCCACCATCAGAGAGGCACTTGGCTCTCGGTTCTGCAGCTTCTGAGTGCTGGCTGCTGATGGCTCACAGCTGGGTCCCTCCATCAACCTTTCCCTGTGCTGAAGGGAACCTCCTGGCAACAAGGTTATGCCTCTTCCCTGGGGGTAGCCCACGTCCAGTGCCTGGTTGACATGGGGGTAAAAAACCTGATCCCTTTGCCTCGATTTGGGACATAGACATCTCTAATGGTCCATTCCAGTTCTGGAGCTCCCCGTGGGCCCAGGTGAGGTCTCTGCTGCAGTCACACTGAAGTTTGCTTTTTCTCTCTGCCCATTCCTGCTTCCCTCATTTCTTTATAGGTCGTACCTGAGGGCACACACATCTCTGCCTCAGAGTCTAAGCATCAGCTAAAGCAGATGCTTTAACTAAACCTCAAAGAACCTCAACGACCAGGTTACACAGTTAGCTACCTGCTGAATCTAGACTAGAACCTGTCTCAGTCGAATGCTTTTTCACGCTCACCATTCCATCTCCCTCCAATGCAACGTTTCTCAGCAGGGGTGATTGTATTCCCCAGCAGACATTTGGCAGTTCTGGAGCTTAGGGGGCTGTTCCTGGCATCTAGTGGGTCGAGGCCAGGGATGCTGCTAAACATCCTACAATGCACAGGGCAGCCCCCCCAACCAAGAATTATCCAGCCCCAAATGTCAGTAGCGCTAAGGTTGAGAAACCCTGTTGAATGGATGAATGAGACAGGTGAAGTAAGAATTATGTATTGCACTTCCATCACATTTTCATAGGGTGTGGATTCAATATTGTAAACAATCTTTCATATTGAAACTATTATATGTATTTTTTTGTTACATATGTCTGCATAGTTCACATTTACCAAAAGCCCATGCATGCAAAGTGTGTAGGGTCGTAAAACGCCGCCATAAGTCAACATTCCCACACATTTGCTCCGTGGGGAGAAAAATGTGTTCAACTCTATAGCCCTGCTCAGACAGCGGTTCTGATCACTAAGCACCCTGGATAAACATTTAAATTCAGTACTCCTGTCGTCCTGGGTCTTGTGGCTACTTGTCCTATATTTTGTTTTTCTTGGGAGGGAAGTAATAAATCCTTCTTCTTCCCTTCTGTCTGTCTAAAGTAACAATAAAGGGGAAATGTGAATCCAGGAATGGTGTATCAGGATCCTGGGCTTTAGTTTTCCTGTTTGTTTGTTTTTTTCCTGATGGTCTCATGTGTTAAATGGGAACTTATATCCATTAGAACGAAGCCCAAGACAAGATTGTTGAAGGAACGAATAAGTCAGAACCAAAGCTTCAACCACAGGACATTTGATGCTATATCTCAGCTTGTGGGTCGACTTTAGGACGTTCAAATGGAGACACCATTCTCAAATAGTTTGTCTAATTACCTTTGCTGCTGGAAAGCAGCATCCAAGAGGAAACAGATTGCACACTCCTCCGAGGAAGTGTGGGGTAAAGGACGCTGGGCAAAAATGTTAAGGACCAGAGGAGTCAGCAGGTTGCTCAAAGAAGATGGATGGTCTCTGCAGTTCCTTTCAGACCTTATCAAACTTCAGGATATTGGGGTTAATTGTTGATGTTGACCTAGAGGATAACCTGTTTCCCCTTAACGGGATTTTAAAAATACTTCCTACACTTGAATAAATTATCCTCGGCACTGTGAGGTTCAAAATACATTCAAGTGTATGAGTTTTTAAATGGGAAAAGCAAGTGGCTGCCACTTTGTCCAGAGCTGACCTCGTGCTAGCAGCTTGGGCTTCCCGACCTTCCCTTCCTAGAAGCCCTAGGTCCCAGGCTCCTGTGTTCAGCAAAACACAGGAGCCCTCTTGGATTGAAGGATCAAGACAGCTTTGCAAAATCCTCCGAAAGGGAATGTGTGAGGGCCTTCTGGATGTCGACTGCCTCCCACATGTCCCTTTTTTTTGAGGTTGGCTTGTGACTCTGGGATACTGTCCAAAACTGCCTGAGCTCACGCCTCAGGTTGAGACTTGTTTAGGTCTCATGTAGCTGGTGTTTTGTTCTATGATTTCAGTTCTTTATACGTTCTCTGGTATCTATTTTTTAAATCCTGCATGTAAGGGGGGAAATCTTATATTTTGAGGTGGCATTCCTTTAACTATCCTTTGCTGTACTGTTCAAACACTAATGTCATCTGAGTAGGAAGACTTAAATAGCTGTTGGGGATGTAAATTAGCAAAACTCTTTCCGGGGGGTAATTAATGTTTGACATATCCTTTGATCAAGACATTCTCTGGGGAATTTATCTTAGGAAAATGATCATAGATGTGGTTAAAGATTGAACTATAGATGTTTATGACAGTATTGATTATAATAACAATTAAACAACCTCAACATCTAGCAAAGCTCATGTTAGTTTATCGCACCTGTATGGCACAGGTTGTGATATGGCACTTGAAAAGATGTAGGAGAAGACTAGTGACATGAAATGATTTATTATTTTAAGTGAAACAAGATTACACTGATAAGGAATGCTCCCTGTGTAGTTATTCTGAAAATGTAGCTAGCGCTTATCCCTGGATGATGAGATGACAGGTCATTTCTCCTCTACTCCACCCCCATCGGTATTTTCTATCTATTCTACATTGAATAAGTGTTACTATTGTAATAAGTAAAAAAAAATAAAAGTTACTCAAAATGAAAGTTGCTTCTGTAAAAAGAAAAGAACGCTAATCGTTAAGTGTTTACCTTTTTGAGTTTCCACAAAATAAATACACCCACATAGTCAGAACCCAGCTCCAAGAGGATATACCAGGGCCCCAAAGCACACTTGGGCCACCTTCCAGCTGCTGGTGTCTGTCTCCCCAACACCACCAGGGGTAAGCACTGTCCAGACTTCTAACTACAGAGGTTAATGCCTGTTTCTGAACTTCATCATTAAAATCAGACAGTGCATGTCCTGTTAGGTTCACGGCTTCTTCTGCTCAACGTTGTATTTGTGAGTCATTCATATTGTTGAATGTGACTGCGGTTTGATGGCTCCAGAGTGCCCCATTGTGTGAATATACCACTTTGAATTTATCTGATGCTCTGGATGGACATCTGGCCCGTTTCTGGTTTGGAGCTATGATGCATGGATCTACCATGAGCATTGTTTTGGTTAACGTTCCCCCACTTAGAAATGGAAAGACTTGATAAATTCCTAGCAGACCAGCAAGACCCACTGGCGAAGATTCAATTCATATAATGTTCATTTTGGACTCAGAGCCAAAATTTTACCCTGCTCTGGCCAGGCCCTGATAGAACTGGCTGCTGGTGTTGTCTGCAGAACATCTGATGAACTAACAAAAGCTTTATGTGGAAGGTCTTTCATCTCAGGCCTCTAAATGCATGGAATAAAGTGTGGAGGTAAGGGGCGATTGTTCCATCTGTATTTTTTTAAACCACATTCTCTGCACTGGTGTGGGCATCCTGCATCTTTTAAAAGTTTCTTTCTGTCTCTGAGCGTTAAGGTCTTACGGCGGTCTTTGAAGGCTGCGTGGTCTTTTCCACATCCTAAGGAAAGGCAGTCAGTCATCCTAAATACTGACTCATGTGGCTTTTAAATATTAAAGGGCACTGGTTGTTGATGCAAAGTCTAACTAATCTGGAGTTTCCTGGCTTCTGTTTCCGGTCAAATTGCAGCAAATCATTCCTCTAATTTTCTGTAACGTGATTTATAATGCCTTTTTTTTATATAATGGAAAAATAAATTGCGAACCTTTACAAAAGTATAATAAGAAATATTTGAGAGTGTTGGGTTGCAAAGGAGGTGTGAGCAGAGTCTGGGAGCACTAATGACGAGAGGATGCTGCTGGCCCGTGGTGTTACTACACAGTGGGAACTAGCAGCTGACTTCTTTGGTCTTGGGGCAGTCCCGGGGATTTCTCAGGCCAGGCAGTGAGAGACCCTTTCTCACAGGCCAACTCTGAAGGTTGCCTTGCTCATGAGTGCACGCATGTCACGCGGATGTGCTTCTGATTTGTGACACAAAGTGCCTCCTTGTTTGACTTTTTAGACTTGCAGTGAACATGTTTTCTTAAAGGTTAGGTTTAGGGCTCAAAACTCTGAACTAGCGTTTAAGAAGTTTATTTTCTCTACCGTACATGAAAAGAAATCCTCTTGACACCTGTTGTGTTTTACTCAGGGATTAAAAAGCAAACAAACAAACAAAAACTCTACCCTTTAGTAGAAGAACATCTTCAGGTGGGGTTATGGAATATGGGTGGGATCTCTGCAGATTTGTAGTGTATGGTCATTACCTCTCTAGAATATTCTATCTTTGCTCAGATTATATACTTTCACATTCTAATGAAGCTACAAAACCAAGCTCGATTACAATGTCTCTTAATATCATTACATTAATACTTATCACATATGACATAGTAGTTGTCCTTGATTTGTAAAACTTGATTTGTATGACTGTTATGTCATATGTGATAAATATTAATGTAATGATATGGACTCAGTTATTCTGCCCAATCATGTGGGCTGGGTAAGGTGATACACAGCCATTAATTTTGTTTTACTTCCAGAGGCAGTTTACTATAAGCAAAATAAAAGGTTGGCTCTTTACACCTGCATGTACTATCATCAAGAAAATATTTATAGTTCAGCTAATCTTGTTTAGGACTAAAACAACCATGGTTTAAACACTTGACAAACAAGATAGGACAACATGGTAGATAATTACACAAATGTTCCCACTGAGGTGTATGGGTCGATGCTCTCGGGTAACTTTCACAGCCCAAGAAAGTGAAAGGTGGTTTGAATCCTTATCCAGGATGAGAATAAGATGAGAATGCACTTAGGACTTTGCTCCTTTCTTCAGCACATGCACCCACACACCTGGAAGGCAGGAAGAGTTTTGCTTTACAAACACATAAGTATTTCTTGATAATTGGATAGAAGTTGAAGTAAATCAGATCATAGTTTAAAAGCTGAAAGGGAGAGAGTGATGTATCCCGAGGTTAAATAATGTGCTCCTAGGCCTCTGAAGTGAAACCCAGGGATGCTTGTCCCCAAAGTAAAGGCTATGTCAGCACATAGCATTGCTACTTAAAAGCTAAGAGTCTGTTATTATTTAGTTAAAGACGTGTTATCATATATATTATTTATTTATTTTAATCCTTACACTTGAATCCAAAGTTTAATCCTTTGAAAAAGCAAAGAATCGTGTTTTAAAAATTCCTAATAGTTTCTTCATTTATCCAACAAACTTTTGTTGAACACCAACTATGTGCCGAGATTTATGGTATGCATTAGGAGTACAAAATCTAAAAAGATTCAACTCCTGCCCTGAAGAGAAGATAATGAAATAAATGAGAGCTCAGAGTACAGGGTGATGATGTGTAAGATGGGAGATATGTTCACAGGACATTGTGGAAGCACAGAGGGGTGGTGGGGTTTTGTAGGAGGAGTAAGCAGGGAGGGCTTCCTATAGGAGTGATACTTGCATTGAGTTTCGAAAGATGAGAAAGGGTTTCCCATATGAAGGAGAGAAGGAAGTGAGACAGAAGGAATACGCAGCAGCAGGTCAATGTGATAATCTTTGAGAATTGCCCGTCTTTCAAAATGTCCAGGGCCTAGTGGATGAGGAGATGGATATTAAGGATGAACGGTGGAAAGTGATAGCTAAGCAGTGGCCAGCTCATAAGGAGCATGCCAGTATACGCCATGAGGAGTGAGTGGTTTGGTCAGCATCTTAAAGGATAGCAAACCCCTTTCAGTGGTTTGAAAGAGGCTGATATGGAGACTGGGAGCAGGTATGTGTGACCCAGAATGGAGAAGTTAAGAGCTTGAAGCATGCTGGTGAGGCCTGAACGGGGTAGTCTGAGCGTGGATTAGGGGTCTGTCTACACCACACAACTTAGAGTTGAGCTGCCTCAAAGACCAGGTGAGAGAGCAGTAGCTATTTTTAGGAAGAAGGGATTTTGTTGGTTTGTTTCCCCACTTGCTAAGATAGGAAATACACGAAAAGTAGCAGGTTGGGTGATGGGGAATGGGAGGGAGGCTAATGGGTCATATTGGAGGAATATTAAATTTTAGGTGTAAGTATCTCATCTCAGAGGAAATGATACTTAGCAATTGGGTATAGGCCAGGAGCATAGGAGCATGCTCGGGCCTAGAGATATCCACTGGGAAGATGTCACTTGGTACTTCTGTATGAATTAGAGGACAGGGATGCAGTAGTCTAGGAAATGAGAATAGTGAGAAGATCTAGGACCAAAGTAGGTCCTTGGAGACCACCCACGTTTAATTGACAAGCAGGGCAGAGGAGACTCAAAAGGGCATAAATCCAGGAATGCAACCAGAAGAGTGATGTTATGGATGCCAGAGAAGGGGAAAGTTTCAAAAAGAGTTCTTTCCAGGGCCAGACACTGCAGAAGGTGCTTAACATCGTTTTAGTACAGAATCAATGCTCACAAAAGTTTGTCGCTTTGACTCTTTGGAGCACAGACAACAGGGAAATGACTGAGTGGTCAGGAAGAATGATGAAGCCCTGAGGAGGTAGGACAGAAGTAAAGACTTTAAAATATACATAGAATTTGGGTGATGGAGGGAAGGCAGGATGACATCCCATGCCAGATTAACTTAAAGTCCCCTCTATTTCTTAAATTTACTTCGACTTTCTTCCTCTCCCATTCTTGTCCTTTATCTGAACAAACCATTGAAAATCAGTCAAATAATCTTCTTATTCAAGAAATGAACTACCTTTCTCCTTATTTCCTTAAGAACGTGATTTTGAGTTTGAGCTGGAAAGTGTCCTGGGTCCGTGGTAGCCGCAGACTTGGACTGCTGTCTGTAGTCTGCATTAACAGTTATGAGGAGATTACAGTATACATTTGTTTACAACAGGCCACTTTGGATTTCTCCAAGGGATATTTGTATCATCTGTGATTCACAATGAGAGAGATTGCCAAATACAAATGAGCTGGGTTTTTCTAGTCTAGTTACTGTTTGGATTGGCAAACAGCTCAGCCTCCTCACCCACCCTCCTTTTTTTATTACAGCCAATGATTGCATAACAGTTTCAGATTAAATATTTTTTTGGAAAGCGGATTTAGACACGTGGCTCTAGAGGAATCCTCCTAGAATCTTAAGACTCTAAGGGGATTCAAAAAGAAAACTATTCTGCCTGCTCGCCTCCAGCTGGGTCTACATTTAAATAAATTATCTAAGAAAGATATTGGTTAAGTCGTTCTGTTTTTAAGAATCAGAAGGCCATGTCTCCTTTTCCCTTAAAACCAAATTTAAAGAGAAAGTTCTTTGAATAATTCAATAGATCCTTTAAATCAATGACATCGAGCATGGCTCGCATTTCCATGAATAATGTGGTTCAGGAGTGAAGCCCCTAATCACCTTAGTGTCTTGGATTTTGAAAACATGAGGATCTAGTTTTGCTGTTTATTGTGTCTGTTGATGCAATCACAGGGGTTTTTCCTCCTTTGGGTATTTTGTGGTTTCGATTTGTGGGCTCAGATTTATTAGACGTTCTCCGTGGGATTCCTTTGGGATCTGCTTAAGAGTATTTCCCTGAAGAGAGATTTTACATTGACCTCTGACTGGTGCTTAGGGATACCTCTGACCTGAGATCACTTATGTTAGTCTCTTGCCCTGAGGATCTTAGACTCATCGGTGATGTAGATATGATTTCTAAACCCAAATGAAGGTCAGCCACTAATTATGAATTCTCAGGAAGAGTTTTGCATTTTTCTTCTCCCCCCCCCCCCCACCCAGTGCTCACACGGAGATGAGCATCCTTACTGTCTCATTGTGCTGGTGGGGAGAATGTTGTTTCTAGTTCATTCTTCAGTGCAGTCCTGGCAAGTTCTTGGCTTGGCATGGGGTTCTCAGTTCTCATTCCGCCCTACTTTACTTCTGAGTCCAAGATAAAACCCTCAACCCTCTTTGGCTATTAAGATCCAGACTCCTGGGTCTCCTCCTCTCCTCCCTGTGAGCTGCCCGAGCACCAGCAGATGCCTACCACTTTCTTTGTGGCCTCTGGACATATCCTGTTCTCTCTCTGAGCTCGACCAAGATTGTAAAATGATGTTTATTGTATTTTATCCAACATTTCTTGGTGTTTTAGACTGGGAAAGTTTTCAGGTTGTCAGGTTAAATAAATGCAAGTTGAAGTTTAAAGATTTGGATTAAAGTACCAGCTCTGCTAATTGATTCTCTGGCTTTGTCTAAGTGATTTCACCTCTCTGAGTTTCATTGTTCTCCTCTGTAAAAGGAAAGGGGCATAGTAACCTCACAGGCACTCCACATACCGAGAAATTTCATAACAAAGCGAGTTCACATAGTAAAAATAGCCTGTGATGTGTGCTGTTGGTGCCCAGCCCAGGTTCCTCTGGGGGAGCGGGGGATGCTCCCATTCCCCAGCTTCTGAGAGTGTAGACTGCTAAGGCTACACTAAGATAGCACTCCCTTCTCTGGGGAACTGCTTCCGAATTCCTATGTCAGACTCTGTTTCTAAGGAACTTAACTGAAGACATTATTACTACAGTGCTTTTTTTGAATAAGGCATCATAGTTCTTTAAAGTTCAGACAGAGTTTAATAAACAAGTAAATTATAAATGAGCCACTGTCACATTTTTTGAAATTATCTCAATTTAATTTTTGCTATCTTAATTTTTCTTTTATTGCTTATGAGCACACATAAGTTTATTTATGAGCTTGCATGAGTTTATTTGAGGTTTAACAGAACTAGGCTTTGGTGGGTCTGGGCATAAAACTATGGGAAGGAAATAGTGCGTGGACCAATTTAATTTGAAATTAAGGACTAGGGGTTTTAGAGACCACATGAAGACATACATTAATTCTCTGTCTCCCTCTAACATAGGAAAATTATGGAGAATTTTATATATACTCTCTTGGCTCTAAACTGTAGTCAGATTGGCATGCACCAGAATATTTAGAGAGACCAAGGTATACTCAGGAGTGAACATGTTCCTTTATCCAAATAAGGAAAAACTGAAATTGGGAAAGGGAACTCAGAGATCTGAGAAGAATGGTGGACACGGAAGGAGGCTGTTTTAAACCTTTGCCAGTTCAGATTTGACTCTCCATCTTTGAGCTTCATTTGCCTAATTTATTATATGGTAATGGTTTTGTAAGGATGAAACCCTCCTGTTTCATTACCTGCTACACGGCTCTCAATAAATGGTAATTCTTTTTTTTTATTATTATTGATGATCATGAGGCTATGAAAAATTCCATTCTCATCATCATTCTCATCATTAGAGGCTGTGTCTTCAGAATAAGTTGTAATCCAAGGCCTGGAGCACTCCGGTTTTCAGAGTCTGTAGGATAAGATGCTGTTGTTGCACTTGTTGACTTTCCTGAAAATAGGATTTTATACTGCAGAAGCCTAGTACTAGTTTCATAGACAAGAATAATTATCTCTCCCACTCTTTTCTCTATTCATTTCTGCGTACCCTTTCGGAAAGGGAAGAAAGAAACTTTAGGTATGGTATCAAACTGAATGCAGTGTCCTGGTTCCTAATTCTTTGTCATTACTGTGATGTTCTGAGGGACTGTGATGGTTCTCCTTCTCATATATTGTCCAGAGGCCATGTTCATGTTTGGAAGTCATCCCTACCAAAATGTATACATAGCCTGTCATTAGTCCTGCGGTTGTTACTTCTTAAATACCTCTTGAGTGTTATTACTTCTGTCCAATTCCATTTTAACACCATAATATAAACCACATTATTCTCTCCCCTAGGCTACTATATAGTCTTCTAACTAGTTTATCTGCATCCACTCAGATTCCATGATGAATATTCTTCACTTTGTAAGCCTGAGTGAATTTTGTAAATCAGATAAAACTTCTCATCCCCTATGCTTTCTCTAGCCTGCCCAAATCCTTGTGCCTTCCCATGTCCCTTAGACAGAGGTCCTTCAACATCATGGAAGAGGCCCTGCTTCTACATCACACCCCCATTTGGTGTCCTGACTCTGGCCACACTGGCCTTCTTAATTTAGTCCTGCTCCATCCTGCCACAGCGCCTTCGCGCATGTGGTACCCTTGCAAGAAGGTCTCATTACATTACTTAACTTCTACTTGTCCTTCAGATGTTAGGAGAGCCTCCCCTGAATTCTTGACTAGGTCAAACTACCCAATTATGTGCTTTCTCAGGTCCTCTTCATTTCCATTGAATTATGCTCCACGAGGCCAGAGAAGATATCGGGTTTTTATCTCTACTGTCTTGTCAGGGCCCACAATGGCGCGACAGATAGAACTCAGTCAATATGTGTTGATGAATAAATTAAAGGAAAAGAAGGAAATGCAGGAACTGTCCAACAGGGCAACCGACCCACTTGTGGGCATTCGTCCTGCACCTCAAGAGATGATTTCTGTGAATCTCGGAGTCACTCCCACATCAGGAGAGGTCACATGAGGTAGCTGATAGAGAATTGATCATGTTGCAGTCTCAGAGATGGGGAGATGGATACTCTCCTCTTCACATTTAGGAGACTCAGTTTGATTGTGCTTATAAATTCTCCCTGCAAGATGATCCCTTCTAAGTGGTCTCCCCTTTTACCACAGGGTAATGTGTCCTCTTGCACGGGTGATGAGGGGTCATAGGCTTTTATCTCTTACCCTGGAGTACAGCCCCTCTCATTCACCCACTGTGGGGCCACCTCGAGTACACACTCAAGGGTGAAATGGCCTGGTACTCCTCTGCTTGTTTACAAGGCTTAATGAACGAATACTGCATATAAACGAACAAGCGAGATGTTTGTGCCATAATCACATTTAGTCACCAAATGGGGAGGCTTTTTGGAAATGTGTTTTATAGGGGGAAATCATAGCTGGAACTTTAGAATTTGTTTTCTGATGAATGTTAAGACATTTGTCTTTAAGATGTATGTGAGTGTTTAATACACTTGAAATGTAGATGATTTCATATTATTTTGAAACCTGAGGTTCATAAAACAAATATTTAACAGGAAATATATGAAATTATAATTACTATGTGTTTTTTCACTGCACTTGATGTTTATATATTCGTGATGTTTATATATACTTGATGTTTATATATTCGTGATGTTTATATATACATGACCCATAAAATAAAATATTTTTGAATATTTATAAAATAAAAATAGACATACAAATTTATGAAATTTTAGTTTTCAAATATAGTAATTTTTCAGTGCTCTGTCATGTAAGTGTGTGTGTATGTGTGTGTGTGTGTGTGTGTGTATTCATTTTTGGATTTCCATGTGACCAAAATTCTCTAGCAGAGGGTTGGTATAAATATGTGCATAAATAGACCATTTTATGGAGCTAAGGGCTTCAAAATGTTCTCTCAGATAATTTTGTTTATTTCCTATTTCACTTTTGAAGGATATTCTTCAGTATCCCAAAGTCATTATGCAATTTGGTTGTTTATGTAAATGGCTTCAAGGGATTCTGCAGAAGAATTATTTCAGTGTTTGTTATGTTCTCTACAAATGTTCATAAATCATGTTAATTAGAAAAAGAATAGGAAATGAATAATCTGCCTGCAGATTTGATTCCATGATCAGCCATCCAAAGTCAACTGGAAAAAGACCAAGATATTAAGTGGAAAATGAGTGGAGGTTTCTGGTTTATTTTGTTTTGTTTTTCTTCTAAAAGGTGAATAGAAAAGATGTGAGAAAGGGGTGGGGGATGGTCCTGTTTTAAAAACTCAGTGTTCTAAGAGTCATTTGGTTGTAAGTGAAAATAACAATACATTGGTGACGATTTCTGGAATGAGTTCCCCAGAAAAGGGAATGCATCTCTTTTTAAGACTATTCATATTTGGAGAGGAAATTGAAAGTTGAGGTAATTTTCTGACACTAATGAGCATTTAGCCTTTAAAGTTTGATTTTCTTAAACTTTTTATATTCCTTAAAATCATTTGGCAGTTTGGAAATTTTAACGTTACTCTGTTGTATCTTGAAACGTAGTGCATATCTAGAAAACTCAGATTATGAAGGAGGTTAGAACACATCTTTCACAACTTCAAAACATTTTTTACGATCTTATCTCTACAAGAAAACTTTATGGAGCCAGTGAATGGAGATTTAACTGCAGGAGTCAGTCTCCTCAGGTGCCCTAAGTAACTCTTGTTCTTGTTTTTATTATCTTTATAGAAGTACTAGACTTATTAAAAGAAACAACAAAAGAAGGGGACTCAAGTTCCCAGGACCTGGGAACGTTTTTCTTTCCAGTCTTAATATACACTTTGAGAAATCAAAGGGACAAATATTCCTCTTGCCAATGTTTACAGTGTAATTGCTGCTTCATCTGAAAGTAATGATGCTTTACTGTTTATAGTCTGAACCAGGTTTATTCAAATTGAATTTTGAGGAGAATCTTGAATTTGGTTAATATTTTGTTCCTGTAGGCTCATCTTAATCAGACTTAATCATCTTAATCTTTTTAAAAATTGAAATATAATTGGCATGTAACGTTATATCAGTTTCAGGCATACAACATAATGATTCAGTATTCGTGTACATTGTGAAATGATTACCACAATGAGGCAGGTTGGTTTTCTATCACCACATAGTTATCAACTTTTTTCTTGTGATATTTTTTCTCCTGAGTAGGCTAATCTTTAGGCATTTACCCCGTGATTATATTATTATTTTAAAACATTGCTATCCAAGCTTACTCTTGAAATTAAAAAGGGAAAGTATTTACCTTCTCAATATCCCTAATTTTCTTCCTCCATATATTGAAATTACCTCAGTGATGGAGTTTTGAGAATGTAAAGGAGCAGAGCAATTGGAAGGTCTCCAAAATAAGGGAGAGTTGCTTTGTCAAAGCCTGGAAAACACCTCTCTTGTGGTTCTGGTCCTGGCCTCCATCAGCTGCCCAGAGTGGGGGGAAAGCATTAACTGCTTGGCAGGTAAATTGAGGCGAGGGATTTGGGCAGGTGGCTGGAAGAAACATCTGATGAAGCCTCTGCTTCATTGCTTAATTGAGATGGAGAGATGCCATATTTTTCTCATTGCCCTTACCTCTTTAGGCCTTCAAGTGAGACACGAAGGAATGGAGGAAAAGTTAAGAGTGTTAGGGGTTTCAGTCTCAGCTCTCTATTTCCCACCTTTGTGACCACTCACAAGTTAATCCATGCCTTTGTTTCTTTGGGGCAAAATGGGAAGATAATGAAGTTACAAGAATTGAATGTATGCAAAAGCACCTGTTGCCCAATACAAGTACAATATACTGGCTTTCTTCTGTGTTCTAGAGGTTAGTAGGCTAGGAGTGGGGATACAGGAGGCTGGGATAGCAAGATGGATTGTACCAAAAGGACCAATCAGAGTAAGATATTACATGGGATGTTTATAGAAGAAGCTGTAGATTTAACCAAGGTGTTTGTGTAAGAAATAGGAGGGAGAGGCCATATTTCCCTCATATTGTGATGGGTGGCCTGTAAACACAATGCAACATGTATCATGTATCTGAAAGAGATTATAGGGTCCCATTGGATGATTGCCATATAAGGAGAAGATGTCAGGGATGAATATCAATGCTGTAGTTTTAAAGACACCATACAGGAATGTGAATAGGCCCACTGAACTCAATTTCTGGCCGAGAGTGAAACCAACCAGCAAGGAGGAATAAGACGCCCCTGGGATTCATAGCACCATGCCACGGGCCCCTCTGGATGAATACTTACTTGTGAGCAGTGAATAGCAGGAGCTGGTGGGGAATCCTGGACCAGGGCTGAGCTGGCTTGGGGTCAGAGCCATAAGTCCCAGGGCTAAGATTTCCAAAGAGCAAGCATCCTTGTCCTGAAGGGGGCTGGAGTTTCTGTGGGTGTTGTAAGGGAGAGAGACATAAGGAGCATTACTGCATGAATCCGCAGGTGTCAACACAGAGGAGTGTTCCAGGCAAGCCTTGAGGGAACCTAGTGTCTGTGAGTGAGCAGGGTCTCCTTGAGGGTGTCAAATCTTTGTACCTGGTTTTGGGAACAGCAAGAGCCACCGACACCCTCATTTTCCACCCTCACAGACCAACATTTTTCTACCTTTATTTTTTTTGCTGTTTTGTACCAGTGCGGGATTCCCAGCTTGCGTTTGGTACTGGAGAAGAGTGGGAACACAAACAGGTTTAATGTCTGTTGTGAACTGAATATTTGTGCCCCCACCCCCAATTCATATATTGAAGCCTTAACCCCAATATGATGGTATTAGTGGGTTTTATGAGGTCATGGGGGTGGCACTGCCATGAAGGGAATAGTGTCCTTATAAGAAAAGATGGGGATACGAAAATGCTTTCTCTCTCCATCCAATGAGAAGAGGGCCAGGAAGCAGACCCTCACCCAGAACTGAATATGTTGGCACTTTGATCTTGAACTTACCCTCCAACACTGTGAGAAATAGATGTCTGCTGTTTAAACCACTCAGTCTGTGGTATTGTTGATGCAGCCCAGGCTGACTAAGACACTGTCCCTCATTTGCACTTGTTCACCTGTTCTCACGCCAGGCCTGAAGTGCTCATGGCTTCTCCAGGAAACCCCACTCTCTTCTCTCATGACTCAGCAAGATCTGCACACTGAAGGGCCCTCTCAGGTCTTGGCTCTGTCCCCACAGTTCCTTAGAAGCATTTAGTGGAGGCCCGTGGAAAGAGTTGGCAAGTTGGGGCAGACTCCCCTCGTAGGGACCCACATTAACCCATACCGAATTTGCTGAAATCCTGGTTGTTTGCTTGTCACCTGCTTTTCTGGCTGCCACCTTTCTCTCCCCAGCTTTATCAAAGGTGAAGCAATTTGTGTCCTTTCTCCCTGCAGAGACACTTGTCAGTCACCCTTCTGAATTCAGTTTACTTAGTTGCCTTTTGACAACATCCTAATGGACTCCAAAAATTATGGTTTTGTGGATAATCTGTTTTCCTTTTACTTGTGATTAGGGTGGGAGTGGTGTTCCCTTGCAGCTGTCTATATCTTAAGCAAAAACAGAAATGGGACATGGTATTTGGAAAATGAAGGCTAAGAGCTTTGATGATTGCACTGCGGTATCATTGTTACTAGCGGGCCTGGCTTTTCTTGAACTTCTCAGCCTGATATGAGCTCTCTCGCTTCCCAACTCCCTAATCATTCGTGTGGACATTGATCAGTAAGTCTTAGGATTGAAAGTGCCCATAATATCAATCCTACATTCTATTCTCAAATTCACACGTACCACCATGTATAAACAGCTGTTTTGACCTTTTCTTTACATCTTATATTGTTCAGCTCAGTGTGTATCTATGTGCATCCTCACATGAGCTCTGTTGCTGTATGTCAGTTGGTGTCTACGACAGTATCATGTACAAAAAAAAAATTGGATATTAATTTGATCAGGGGAAAAATGTTTCCTGCTGGAAGACAGCGGGGAGACAGGGCTATCTTACCGATTTTGACCACATTTTTTAATGTATTGCCAGTGTCAATTTTAGGGTGCAGTTGGGTTCAATCGGTAGCTAAAAGAGAACACCAATTGCCAGAAGTAACTGGAACATTAAAACTTTTGAGCTCTAACCATAATATTGAACATTATGGCTGACCATCTTGGGGTTACAAGGTTAGAAAGAGGCAGACGGAATGACAATGTATTTTTAATTTGCTTAGAATTATAGTTGCTTTGGAAATTTTTGGTAAGCTGCCATGGATCAGGATTAAAATAAATGCCACAAATATGGTTCCAAAAATGTCCTTTTGACATGTCATTATATGGTTTGCCTTTGGCTTTCATGGTACTGCATTATCTGAACTGATGTAAATAGTATTTATGTTTATCTTGTCCTATGAGTAATAGGTATTGTATGCAGAGATTTCCGTTTCTATTACTTAAATAGATCCCCACAGTAGTTTGGTACATCGTTGCCATGCACATAATTACTGCATGGCTATTATGAGAAAAAAATGTGTGGGTAAAATCAACCCTGCTATTTGGCTTTGTCTGAACCTGATTGCCCATCTGCTAAGCAGTATGGGGTCAACATAAGTACCAGGGTAGTTCTGACACTGACCTCTTTTGGGAGTGGTTTCGATTCTTCTCTCTACAATCCCAAAACTAAAACAGGAGGTGTCCTGGAGAGGAAAAGCAATTTAAAAAAAAATCCACGTCCACCAAATTGTTACTCCTAGCACTGTGCTTTGCCTGAGAACCTTACTCTGGGGTAAACTACTTTTTTTAAACCAGCATTCCTTCGTGGATATCATTATGAGTTACAGATCATCTGTTAAGCTACAAAATGATTCCTGAAACAAAGTTGGGAGTGTTGTGTGCTAATTAGTCTAATTAAGTCATAAAAGAAATTTTGACATATTTAATGTAACATTATCAAGCTTTTTCAAGCTGGTGTTTTCAAGTCGTAAAAGGGTACATCAGTTTATCCCAAAACACTGCTTTGTGTTACTGTTATACCAGCTATCTATTGCCACAATAATGCTGTGTAACAAACAATCACAAAAACTCACCAACGTGCAAAAAGATACATTTATTGGTGGTATTGATCAGCCAGGCAGTTCTTCTGGTCTTGAGTAGAGGGCTCACTCATATGTTTGTGGTCAGCTGGTGGGCCTGCTGGGAGCTAATTGATCTGGAAGCATCTGGGACAACTTGGTTCACCTTTATAAGGTCTTTCATCTTCCAGAAGACTAACCGAGCATTGTTCCTTTAGCAGTACAAGATATTGCCAGTGTGGTAAAGCAGAAGGCCACTTGAGACCTAAGTGTGGGACACACACAATATTATCTCTGCCACATTCTGTTGGCTGAAGCAAGCCACAAGTAAAGCCCAGGTTGGACGGGGAGGGAAGAGACACTATTTCTTGATGTTCTATATCAAAGAGTATACATATAGGGATTGGTGAGAATTGGCACCAAATTTACAATCAACTCGTTCTGGTTACTGCTGTTGCTTAACCCATTTCCTAAAGTGATCTAGAACATCTTTTTTTGCTCATGATTTTGTGGTTCAGGCATTTGGGGAGGGCTTAGCTTGGCAGTTCTTATTTGGGAGGCACTTGGGCTGGGTCCACAGTCATCTGAGGGTTCAGTGGGGCATCTGGGATGGCTTCCTCGCATCCCCATAGTTGATGCCTTGCTTAACTGTTGCAGCATGTACGTACATAGTCCAACTTCTTGCACGGTGGTGACTTTCTTCAGAGTGAGTGTCCCAAGTGGAGACACTGATGTAGCCTGGGGGAAGCTACATAACTTATCTTCTAGTGCCTTTTGTTGGTAACGACAGGCTACTAATGCCAGCCCGAATTCAAGGAGAGGTGAACCAGACCCCCCACCCCACCCACATCTGGGTGTGAGAAGTGTTGGCGATTTTGCAGACGTATTTTAAAATCTCTGCAAATCCACCACAATTATTCGCAAAGAGAAATCAGTTCCCTCATTCCGTGATGTTAAGTCACAGTGCTATTATCTTTACATCTTTACAAAATACTGCACTTAGAATTTACATACTCAGAATTTTTCCCCTTATTTTATATAGTTCTGTGCATTATAAAGTAGCTCAGGAAATGATTCATGGTAGCTGCTTATTTTATTCCCAATTGCCCACAATCTTTGAGAAAAATGCATACATAATACTTTCTACATACTTTTAATTAGGTATATATTTGTGCTTTAGCTTTTTTCAAGCTATTTTATATATGTATAAAATGCTTGTAATTTTTATTTTAATGATCTAGGAGTTCATCAAGTTAATAATATCATAACTGGCTTAGCAGTTTCCCAGTTGATTATTTATAATTACATTAACTCGATGGCACCATGTATTGGATATTTATTGCAATATAACAAATTATCCCCAAACTTAGCAGCTTAAAACAATAACTGTTTATTATCACATGCAGTTTCTGTGATTCCTGGAATCCAGGAGTGGCTCAGCTCCTCATTAGGTCTCTCGTGGGGTTGTAGTCAAGCTGTTGCCTGGGGCTGGCGTCTCGTCCAAGGGCTGCCTGGGACTGGAGGATCCAATTCCACCTTCACTCACATGGCAGCTTCAATAGGCTTCTGTCCACATGGATCTCTTCATAGAGCTGCCCATGACATGGCAGCTAACTTCTCTTCTCCTCCCCTTCTCTCCTCCCCCTCCTTCTTCAGACAGACACAGACAGACAGACAGACAGACAGATAACCCAAATGGAAGCCATGGTTTTTTTCTTAACCTAATTTTGAAGTTGATATATCTTCACTTCTGTCATATTCTGTTGATCACACAGACCAACCTTGGTAGTGTGTGGAGGAGAACTACACATGGGTGCCAATGCCAGGAGTTGAGATGGGGGTCATTGGTGGGGGTTATCTTGGAGCCTGAATACTATAAATTGCTATAAACACCTTCCCACAAATTGATTTTTATTGAATAGGAAGGAGAAATGTACTCTGGGCATATCGCCTTAAAGTGGAATTGCTAGATTGTAGGTACCAATGGCACCCTTTTTAAAAATTGCAAGGTATTATTATATATTTTTTTACATTATAAGATATTCTTATATTTTTAATATAATTTTCTTATATTTTTCACGTGTACCTAAAATGCATCCCAACATTTTACAAAGTATGTAGTTGGTGGTATACTTCTAGAAAGTAGCCTTGGTAGGGTATGGGTTGGGAGAAGGAGAAATAAGAGGGGAACTGCTGAGTCCCATCATCTCCCAGAACCTTTTTATTATTTTTTTAAATTTAGTGCCTGGTTTCCATCAATTAGGCCACACAGCCCCTAACCTAATATAAGCCACTGCCATTAATAGCTCCCCTAACAGAAGAAATTTTAATTGGCAAGCAACTTGACCATTACAAAATGTCCTTCACCATTTTTTAGCAGAACTAAGTTACAGTTCTGCTATCTTTACCACTTTTGAGGGAGCATATGGAAATGTGCTCCCCACCAGTGTACTGAAAGGGCTGTTCTATGTCAGGTGATTTTTAAAGCCTTTATTACAATCTGTGAACTAATTTAATATGTTATAAATGAACACTCATACATTTTGTTAGTTCACACCCCCTTTGGCTATTTCTGCAAGATAAAATATAACAGAATTATTTTCATGTCTGTAAAAATCTTTTCAGCCTTTCCAGAAATACATCTGGATTCATTTACATGATGCACTTTCAATCATTTCAAAATTTAATAAATTTTATAGCACCTTCCGTGTTGTGGGTGTTCAATAAATTGCCATTACCAAGTTAAATGATGGGGTAATAAGGACAGAACTCTGGTCGTTTATACTAATGACAAGGTTTGCATTTATAATGAAGTCTCGGCCACCAAGGACAGGCCGAGCACCTGTGAGAGGAGTGTGTGAGGAAGGGCTGCCTTTTAAAGCTTGCCATAAGGATTGTGCTGCGCAAATAAACCAAACTGTGTGCGGGTGGTCCTCCCTCTGCCCCCTTCTGCTTTTAAAAACTTAGTAGAACTGCCAAAGTACCTATAGAAGGTGTTTGATTTAAAAGGTTTAAAAGGAAACACTCCAGTTTGCTTCTTGTAGGGGCATGTGAGGGAGCAGAGTTTGCAGCTGCATGGAGGGATAAAGAAAAACTCTTGAGCATTTTCACAGCATTTTGAAAAAACAAATAGCATGCCAAGAGGGGCTTTGACCAAGAAATTCTTATAGATTTATTATACCTGGTACCTGAACTCCATCTGTGACACCCGGGTTACAGTCCTGTGAGCTCTTCACCCTGCAACTGATCTCATCAGTTTCTGGCTGCGTTAATGGCCTGATGTAGCTTGCTGCAGTTGTTTATAGACCTGAGAAAAACAAGATGATTATTTGAAGATTTCCAGAAACTCTACTGGATTCTTCACTTTCAAGAAAGGGCACACTGGACAAAAGGATCTGAATGGCAGTGCGTTTTCTTTGACACATCTCTTGTAGGATCATGGGATCTTCACCAGTATTGGTGGCGGGGACAGGGTCAGCCCGTGTTGTTTCTACTTGCGGGTTGAAAACCGCCTGCATGTGCCAAGAATAAAGTAAGCCACTCCATTAAACATGGTTTTCTATATTTGTGCATGTGTGTGTTTGTAAACGTGTGTGTGATAAAACATACGTTAATAGTTTGTAATAATAAAAGATTGAAAGCATCATTACTCTCCATCAAAGGCACTAGTTAAATTATGGTATTTCCATACAGTGAAATACTACACAGCTAAAAACAAGAGGTACTAATATGAGACGAACTCTAAGACTGGCCAAGTGTAAAAAGCAAGGTGCAAAACAGTATATAAGTGATGTATTTATCGTATTTAAGGAAAAGAAAAGAAGGAATATATACTTGTTTGCTTAAACAGTATAACATTTTCTAGAAGGCTATGTAAGACACTAGTAATTTTGGTTGCCTCTAGGGAGGGAACTGAGTCGCCAAAAGAAAGAAGTGAGAGGGATACTTTTAAATGTATGGACTTCTGTGCCTTCTGAATTTTAAATGAAGTAAATAAAATAAAATTATATATATATATATATATATATATAAAATTATATATATAATTTCATTTTATATATATAATTTCATTTTATATATATATAATTATATATATATATAATATATATATAATTGGCATCAGAACATGGCTGGACATAAGTGAAACTTGGGTTGAAAATGAACCCCAAAAGGACAGAGCACCACCTCCTCTTTTTATTGCATAGTGCCATTTTATAGTGTCTAGCACATGGTAGATTTTCAATGAATGCTAACTAATTTTTTTTTTCATGCCACATGGAAAATCGCCTTCATTTTTATTTTAAAGTATATACTACATACTTAAAAATCAGTGCTGTTCAATATGAAAATTGTCTTGATCAGAAAGAAAACAAATAAAAAAAGGAATTCAGAATGAAAAGTTGCCTTGGTCATAAGGAAACCAGTTTGGGTTTGGAAACACATTTTAATCAGTGTTTCTCAGCAGTTTTTCTATTCTGGTAAGGCCTTGTCTTCAGATTTAAATAGCGGATTATGAGAACTGAAATTACAGAATGAGAGAATTTCATTGCTAATTGGGTGCTCATAGACTTTGTAGTTAACAATAGGCTGAGTCCTGAGACCACTTCTTTTCCATTATACTCAGATTCTCACCTTTCTCCTTATCTCTCCATCTGGGACATTTCATTACTTATGATCAGCAGATCTGATAGGCCTCCCACCAAAGAGTAAACTCCTTAAGGGAGCCTGACTGTGATCTATGAGAGAGCTCTGCTATGACCTAGTAGGTGCCATGATTCTGTGATGCAGGAGACTGTTGTGTGTCTTGGGATGGGCTAGCTGGGATGTTAAGTTGAGTGGTTGAATATGCCTATTGTGTTGTTTTGTGTTGTTAAGATTTGCAAGCTTAAGTTAAAATTTTCAGGAGTTGCCAAGAAAAGTAAACCAATAGCTTGTAATGCACTTTAGTCCCTTGACTGATCCCAAACAGTGACTTTCAGCCAGTTACCATGTGAGGAGAATGAATGATGGTTGATATCAGCATGATATAAGTGAAATATGATGATGACACCCAAGCAGACAAGTGGATTGTACAAAGTCTAACATATATAGGGGCTTAATAGAGTTTTTTGCAGCTGTCTCTGCATGTTATGTAGCTGATTTTAGCTGAAATAAATGTTTTCCGAGATATGAAAACCAAAAGAGAACAAGAGTGATGCCATCTCCCTGTTTATATGGGCAAACAACTTTCAACAAAGGAGCCAAAAAAAAAAACCCTCTTTAATAAATGATGCTGAAAACCCACCTGCAAAAGAAGGAAGCTAGACTGTTGTCTATCACTACACACCAAAATTAATTCAAAATGGATTTAAGAACCTGAATATAAGACCCGAAACAATAAATTGCATCGAAGAAAACATAGCAACTAAACTTATGGACCTCGGACTTAAAGAAGATTTTGTGAATTTGACCTCAAAGGTAAGGGAAGTAAAAACAAAAATAAATGAATAGACTACTTCAAACTAAAAAACTTCTGCACAGCAAAAGAAACCATCAACAAAGTAAAGAGACAACCATCTGAATGGGAAAATATATTTGCAAGCAACACCTCTGACAATGACCTAATAACCAAAATATGCAAAGAACTCAGATAGCTCAATAACAACAAAAAAACCCAAACAATCCAATTAAAAAATAGGCAGAGGACCTGAACAGACACTTCTCCCAAGAAGACATACAAATGGCCAACAAACATATAAAAGAATGCTCATCATTAGGATTTAGAGAAATGCAAATCAGAACCACAGTGAGATACCCTCTCACACCTGTTAGAATGGCTATTATCAACAAGTTATAACAAGTTTTAGGGAGGTTGGGATAGAAAAGAAATCCTCATACACTGCTGGTGGGACTGCAAATTGGTACAGCCACTGTGGAAACAGTATAGAGGTTCCTCAAAAAACTACGAATTGATCTACTATATGACCCAGCAATTCCTCTCCTGGGTATTTACCCCCAAAGACTTGAAAACATTTATCCAAACAGATATTTGCACACCAAAGTTCATAGCAGCATTATTCACAGTGGCCAGGACATGGAAGCAACTGAAGTGTCCTACGATAAATGATTGGATAAAGAAACTGTGGTACATATATACAGTGGAATATTACTCAGTTATAAGAAGAGATGAAATACTGACATTTGCAACAACCTGGATGGACCTTGAAATAATCGTGCTAAGTGAAATAAGCCAGACAGAAAAAGATGAAAATCACATGATATCACTTATATGTGAGATATAAATGTAAAAGCAACAAACATGACAAAAAACATAAACTCATGAACATGGCCAGTGGACTAGTCATTACTATAGGGGAGGGTGTAGCAGGGAGGTAGATGGGGTGAAAGGGGTCAAATAGGTAGTGACAGAAAGAAATCTAACTGTGGGCATGAACACAAAATGCAATATATATATGACCTACTATTGAATTGTACGCTTGAAATTTATTGGATTTTGTTGACCAATGTCTTCATAATAAGTTTTTAAAAAATGAGAAAAAAGCAATCCTGTTAAGTACATAAACAAGGATATATGAAGAATGGATTATGAAGTATTACACAATTAAAGTTTACATCCAGTTATTTACATGTAAGAAAACCAAAGCTTAGATTAAATGACTGTTATGTAGGAGAAACAGATAATAGGATATGGAACATTGATTTCCTTTTTGCTGTATTTTAAACATTTTTAAACAAACAGTTTAATGTGTACCTGAGATGACAGTGAGTCTCTCTTTTGGGCTTAAAGCTGGAAATAGTCTTCTCCAAACCATTACTGCCAATAGGTGCAGAATTTTTCACTCTGTCTTACATTGGAGTCATGGCTGTTAAGATCTTAAATTTGAAGCCATTGGAGCTACCTGCTTGTAAACATGTGGATTTCGAGGCCCCACTGCTAGGGATCTTGGTTCAGATAATTGGGATTGGAGCCCAGGAATATGAATGGTATACAAATACACCAGGAGACCCGGGTTGCAGGTGGTATATAGTCTGCTGTTTCAGAAACTCTGTCCCTGAATTTCTGGGTATTTTTTTTTTTTTACTATATAAAGTCAACTTTTACTAGACATCAATGCCAAGAAATATTAAAGTTCAGGTCAGTAAGCTACTGTCCATGGGCCAAATCCAGGCCTCACTATTTTTGCAAATAATAGTCTCATTGGCACACAGCCATGCCCATTTGTTTACATGTTGTCTATGGCTGCTTTCCTGCTACAACAGCAGAGATGAGTGGTTAGGACAGAAACCACATGGTCTGCTAAACTTAAAATATTACTCTCTGACCCTTTACAGAAAAAGTTTGCCAGTTGCATGTTAAAGGATGAATATGTGTCTGATACACTGCATTTATTTTCCTGAGAATGAATAAAGTCCTTCACCAGAAGACTCTGATCTTTAGCTAGTTAGCATCTGTTTTCATTAGCCATGAAAACTAAAAAGACCCAGAATGGGACAAACCAAAATGGAAGATTAAAGTAAAGTGGCATAGGTCTTGAAGATATGCCTCAGGCCGCCGAAATGAATGATTTATTTACCAAAGTGTGACTTGCGGTGAGGGACACACCTGGCCCCGTGCTGGGTGTGTACACAAGACTTGTTCTAATGTCACTTTTCACTGGAAATGGACAGGTGCGTTAACTAATCTAGAGAAAGGGGCAACACACAGGCTTCATTTTTCCATTGGGAGAGAACGCCATCCCTTATTCAGTTGGTGGGAGATGAATTTCTTGGCTTTGATAATTAAGCTGGCAAAGCAAATTTGGTTCCAACATTTTAATGAGAGAGTGTGGGTGGCCAACAAATTGCAGGTTCAGACATAAATGTTTCAAACGTGGGTGGCTGGCTTTTAACCCCAGGGCAAATTCTGTGATTGTAAGGAGGTTTTAGGCTGGTAGCCAAGTTCAAAGAGTATTTGCCAAATATTAAGAAAAATGTGAACTACTCTAAGCAATATATTCTTTGAGGATTGGATTATGTTATTCAATGAGTGTGATTGGGGTGACAAATTAACATTATTTGAGTCCATTCATATTATATATTGTGAACGTTGATGTGTGTATATTGATGCTTATACTTCCTACACAGAATTATCTCAAAGGAGAGAGAGAAATAGGATAAGGGAAATAATTGGATCTTTTCCTCTTTTCCTATCCTCTAGTGTTAAGGTATTCGAACCCATACAGTACTTTATGTCCAACCCTGGATTTCTATCTGGTGGGGGGCGGGAGGAAGGGGACGGGCAGGGATAATCAAAATCTGGGCTCTTATATAAGACCATTGTTTGGAGGAAAAATTAGTTTAGTCCAAAAAATGAAGGGTTCATTGAATTTTAACTTCTATAGGAAGGCTACATTTGAAGCAGAATCTTACTGGTTTCTTTGAGTGAACCTCACATCAGATAGATAAGGCTGATTTTCAAAAGAAAGTAATAGATTTCAATTTAGGTTGCTTTTCAGCCTGAAAAATAGTCTGAATTCAATTGCTGATTCTGTTAGCAGAGATAATAATGAAATGCAAAGCAAGAATGGTCTAAATGTTTAAAAAAAAAGAAAAAAGACTGTAAAAATACCACTGTGGGTTCTGGATTTACTCTTTATCCCATTACTCAGTAAAACAAAATATGATTTGACATAACACTCATTGTATAGTTACCCTGGGATCAGAAAACTAAGCCCTGTTACTACATACTTCTTACATTTGCAAAAGAAATCAAGACTGTCCCTTGAATTGAACTGAGAAATCTATTGACTTAGAGACAGAAAGATATTAGGAATCTCTTACTTTACTTTCTCTTTTTTACCTACAGGCTTTGTACATTTTCTAATCAAAAGGTATTCAGGTGGATAATAATGCATTTTATGCCATTAAAAAAGTTAAAAATTGGAGTTGTATCTTCTGCATATTATTTTTAAAAGTCAATATGTTGTGAGTATTAAAGAGCACTAATTTGTATTTATGTTAGAAATGACTTATGTTTGTGAATAATGAGCATGATGGTCAAGATCAGCAACAGTTTCTTTTTCCATTGCACTAAATGTAATTTTGCCTGCCTGGGCTCATTCTAGGAATGAAAAAGGAAAACTGACATCTTCTCCTGAATGTTCTGATTAAGAGCAGCTTTATCATCCACTTCTTCTTCCACGGAATCTGCTTCTTATCCCCAGCTATTCTGGGTTTTATGACTCTTCAGCTTTGTTTTGTTTTGTTGTGTTGTGTTTTGTTTTACACGTACTACCTTTTTTTTTCTATAATGCCCTTGACCACCCATTTATGCCTGCTGGTGGCTTCTACTTCTGGGTACCTGCTTAGTCTCAGATGTTTTACATCATACCGGACGTGTCCACTTGTCCCTCTAGATAGTGAGCCTCAAACTCAGGTTCCTTTGTGTATTCCCAGTATGTGGCAGACCTTGGCCCAAAGTAGGTTATCAGCAAGTACCATCTGAAGGCATCGATATATTAAAATCTCTCATCTTTTTTCTTTTAAAAAATGATTATTTAGAAATAATTTCAAACTTATAGAAAAGTTACAAGAATAAAACAAAAAATTCCCATATGCCTTTTATTCAGATTCCACCCAAATTAAGTTAACCACACTTTCTCCTCTCTCTCACTCTTTCTATTGTATATGTGCATATACATATACATATATTCTCTCTATATATGTTATTTTATTTTCTGAGCTACTTCAGAGTTGGTTGAAGACAGTGTCCCATTATCCTTTAAAACTTTATATATATTTTCTAAAAACTAAAGAATTCTCTTTTATATAACCACAGAATAACCATCAATATCAGGATAGTAACATAGATAAAATTCTACTAGTTAATGTTCTTACCCCATTGAAATTGTGTCAGTTGTCCCAATAAGTTCTTTTGTAGGTCTAAGATCTGGTGTAGAATCATGTACTGCATTTAGCTGTCATGTCTCCTTAGACATTTTCTGGAATAATTTTTTAAAAAGTCCGAGTTAACAACTTTGTAGAATGTCCTGGTTAGATTCAGGTTATGTTTTTGAGGGGGCTAGGCAGTAAGAATAAATACCAGAGGTGATGCTGAGTGCTTGGTGCATCATCAGGGGGTACATATTGCTGACTTATCATTGGTGATGTTAACTTTTATCACTTTAATAAAATGACATTCGCCAAATTTCTACATATAAATTTAAATAACAAGTATTATGTACTTATTCACTAATAAGTAGTTGATAAATGTTTCATGAGGAGACATTGAAAACTATGTATATATTCTGTTATTCGTCAGACTCTCATCCACTTATTTTAGCATCCATTGCCAATTCTTGACAGAAATAACTATTATCAAATTTATCCAGTTATTATCAGGTTATTGCCAAATAGTGATTTTTTACCTTCTCATTCTTTCTACTTTATTGGTTGGCACTCTATGTAAAATAGAAAATTTTTCCCCAAAAAATTAATTGATTGATTAATTAATTAATTAATTTAAATATAGATTCATGGAATGTTGTTTGATTCAGCTGATCCCAATCTATTACTATCATGGTTTATTTTGTTGCTCAAAGTTTCTTACATTTGACCAATGGGGGCTTCATCAAGTTTGTTCCTATGTCCTTTTAACAATTTTATCCTATTATTACAGGCAAACCTTGGAGATATTGTAGGTTTGGTTCCAGACCACCACAATAAAGTGAATCTCACAAACTTTTTTGTTTCCCAGAACATATAAAATTTATATTTTCACTATGCTATAGTCTATTAAGTGTGCAATAGCATCATGTATAAAAAACAATGTACATACCTTAATTAAATAATACTTTCTTGCTAAAAAAAATGCTAACCATCATTTGAGCCTTCAGTGAGTTATCGTTCTGCTGGTGGAGGGTCTTACCTTCAATTTGTAAAAACCGCAGTAAATGAAGCACGATAAAGCGAGGTGTGCCCATATTTGAGCACTTCCTTATTTTATGGTCTAAAAAGATGTTCCAGACTCATCTTCTTATACTTTCCCTGCCCTGGAATAAACCTTTTCTCTGATGATATCTGGTTCTTTTTAGTAGACGATAGTAAATAAAAACCAAGATCTGGGTGCTAGGTATATACATTGCTACCTGAGGGTCATTGCTTCCAGGCTCTCTCAGTGACCAAAGATAGAAAATGCATGACTTTACACACACACATGCACACACATCTCTATACTGATTTCTATATCTGTCTATCTATTAAAATCTTGTGTTTATATTGACTCCAATTCCAATATAACACCATGGGTTTATTCTAGTTGAAAGGGTAATACCCTTTCCATATTTATAACTCCCTCTCTGACTGAGAAGAAATCCCAGTTATCTTCAATATATTTCCTTAGTTGCTCAAGCTCTGTGAGTGACCAGTCATGCCTGTGGGCTGACTCCTTGCCACTGGCCCCACTGGCCTTGACCTCACATGAGAAAAAAAAATGTAATAGTCTTTAATTCTCAAAATTCACAAAAGAGTGAAAGAGAACAAGAATATAGTAATTTTCACAGCCTGTAAAACCAAGTCTGATGTACAGCCTCAAGGCAGATTTTTTGACATAGAACCTAAGTAACCATGGATCATGAAACACTTCTGTAAGAGAATTTGAATAATTTTACTTGTTTTTATTAACCGTTTCTTAAATGATACAAAAAAACTGATTTCCCTTCCTTTGGAGAAGGTTTGTAATCTCAAAGGTTACAAATAAATAAATAAGCTTAAAACATTACCCCCACATTGAAAGTAAAAATCATACTGGAAGAACTTGAAAAAGCGGACTATATATATTATAGGTAGTGGAAAAACAATTTTTGTAAAGAGCAAATAAGATTTTACTTGTTTTTATTAACAAGCTCTTTAAATAAGCTTGCCATTACAAAGAGCTGTTGCAATATATTCATGGCTTTTACGTGGGTCGGTATTTGTTTTTCTGGGGGGTGGTCGTGGGTGTACCTACATGTGTATGCACATGCTGAGAGAAGGGTGAGTATCCCACCCATCTTTCTATATCACCATGGAGATATAGATAATTTCTTTTAGTTTTGGAAGAGGGAATTGTGAAAGACCATTCTTTTAGTTGGAAGATGTGAAAATATCACATGGAATTTTGATTTTTGGAATGTTTTTCTTGCACATCAAAATGCTTGTTCAGACTGTGTGAAATTTTATGACAAAATCTAAAAAGAATGATTTAAAAACTTTATTTTTTAATCTAAATGAAGTAAAATATAAAAAAAGAAATTTACTATGGTCAGTATAAAATTACCCTTGGAAAAAAGTCACCTCTAAGAAAGCTTTTTATATCTTCTGCTAACATCAGGTATTCTTGAAATCAGTAGTAATCTGATTGCCTACAGAGAATAGTTGCCCTCATGTGGTTAAGGCTAAAGAAAAACTGTGCACTTTTCTGATAAACATAATTTAGATGAAGATTATATGTTCCTTCCTAACGTATTAGCTATTGGTGCGGCCTTATCCTGTTACTCATATTTCCTTTTCATCATTCGACTGATAGCAGAGAGAAAGAAATGTGTTATTAAGATTGGTAGCAGCATACCTTAATTTGGAGGGTGGGAAATAAAAGTTTTCTTAAAGCTTTTTCCTTACGTAGACAGATTAACCGGTGTGTTTAGAGTTGCAGTTAACAGTGCTCTCTGATGGATTCTATCCTGTGTACTGTAGACTGGGAAGAGAGTCTACAGTTTACAGAATTTTAGATTCAGAATTTTAGATCCACCAAGATAGTGGATTAGGAGACCTCAACCTCCATCTTCCCATAAAAATCAATAATTAGATAGCTATACACAAATGAAAACTCTCTGGGAGAGCGCTCTAGTTTACTTAAGAAACTTCAGCAACACAGTGCAGCAAAGCCTCGAGAATAACTACACAAAAGAAAAAGAAAAACAGCTCTCTTTTGCCTGCATCATCCCGTCTCTTAAGCTAGTATTACTCAGCTCCAAAAGAGAAGCCCCAGTTAGAGTTCCTCTCACCAGGAAAGAGAGAAGTGGGTAAGAGACCAGCTTCTCTAGCCATTTGGGCACCACATGAAGGATCTGCTTCAGTTTCACCCCATCAGCTGTTGTAGCCTCGATGGAATACCCACAGTGTTCACCAAGGACCACACAGTTGTAGCTGCTATGGAGACCAATGGCCTGAGATGACAAGTCATCACATCCCCCTGGACCTGGAACTACCACATGCCCCACACTTGGCATCCTGCACCAGTAGACCCAGTGTTACAGCACACTCCAGCATACTGGCACCTACAGGTGAAGGTCTTTTCTTACCAAAGTCAGTCTATAAAGTCTATACGAGGCAACTTCTTCTTTTAAATGCACAAATACCTGTACAAGGCTACAGGGGTCATGAAGAATTAGGGAACCATGACGCTATGAAAGGAACACAGTAAACCTTCAGTAACTGACCCAAAGAAACAGAGATGAAAGAATTGCATGACAAAGAATTCAGAGTAATTGTTCTAAAGATGCTCAGAGAGCTATAAGATTTAATGGAACAAGAAAAATAATACAAGAATAAAATGATAACTTTAACAAAAAAGTAGAAAATATTAAAAAGGACCAAACAGAAATTTTGGAGCTGAAGAATAAAAAAATAAAAACTGAATTGAAGAATTCAATAGAGAGCTTCAACATCAGATTGGACCAAGAAGAAGAATCAATGAACTCAAATATAGATTATATGAATTTATCCAATCAGAGGAACAAAAAGATAAAAGAATGAAGAAAGCCTATGGGACTTAGGGGACACTATTAATAGAAGCAATCTGCACATCCTTCTTAGAATCCCAGAAGAAGGAAAGAGGGGGAAAGGAGTAGAAAACGTATTTAAAGAAATATTGACTGAGAACTTCCCAAACCTAAGGAGAGATTTAGACATCCAAGTTCATGAAGCTAAGAGGTCATATCAGAATTTTAATTCCAAACATCTTCTCCAACATACATTATAATAAAACTGTCTAAAATCAAGGACAGAAAGAACATTTTAAAAGCAGCAGAGAATATTTAAATTCTCTCATACAAAGGAACCCACATGCAGCTATCAGCAGTTCTCAGCAGAAACCTTTCAGTTTAGAAGAATTGGATGGCATATTCAAAGTGCTGAAAGAAAGAAACCCTGCCAACTGAAATGCTTAATCCAGCAAAGTTGTTTTTCATAAATGAAAGTGAAAAAAAGACTTCCCCTAACAAACAAAGGCCGAGGGACTTCATCACCACTAGCTGTGACTCATAAGAAATGCTGAAAGAAATTCTTCAAGGTGAAACAAAAGAATGCTAAATTATAAACACACTGGTAAAGGTAAATATATAGTCAGATTCAGAACACTCTAAGACTTAATATGGTGGTGTGTTAACCACTTATCTGCAGTATAAAGATTAAAGAAAGTTTTAAAAATAGCTGTAGCTACGACAATATGTTAATGGACATACACTGTAAAAAGATGTAAATTGTGACATCAAAGGCATGAAATATGAAGAGGTGGGTAAAAAGGTGGAGTTTTTGTGTGTGATAGAAATGTATAGTAGACATGCACAAGGCAAAGAGAAGAGAATCAAAATATACCACTGTGAAAAGTCATCATTTCTAAAAGGAAGACAGCAAGAGAAGAAGAGAGGAACTACAAGAGTCAGCAAACAATGAACAGGATGGTAATAGTTAGTCTTTATCTATCAATACTTAGATGTAAACAGATTAAATTCTCCAATTGAAAGTCATAGAGAGACTGAACAGACTCAAAAAGCAAGACCCAACTGTCTTGTTTAGCGTTAAAATGATATTCCAAGAAATGAAAAAGATTCCAAGAAATTGGAAACCAAGTAGGAACAGGGATAACTAGCTATATTTGTAAAAGACAAAATAGATTAAGAAGGAATGAAAGAAGAAAAAGCTGACAAACACACCTTTAGGTGATGATACAGCATATGTTTGATATTTTCACTCCTCTAGGTAGATTTATAGTCTTTCACTATTTGCCTGAAAGCAATTTTCCTTTTACTTACAAATGATCAAGAAAGGAATTCCTGTTAGGTTTAAAGAGAGGATTTGCAAGTCCGAGGATGGTTTTGTCTGATACAAGGAGATAACAGAAGCAGAAAGGAGAATGAAGGACCAACAGTACCAGGGAAATCTGGAGGCGTACTTGGTGTTCTGAGAATTTTTCTGCTGCAGCTCGATTTTTAGGTTTGTTGGGAGCATCTGAACTCATTTAGCTTCATGAATTTCAGATTGCATTTCTGGAGCTTTAAGTTCAAGTTCTGTTGATGAAGTATACTAGGAGGTTTGGAGGAGTTAGGTTTCAGAGGATGAATCACAAAAATGTGTTGGACAAACCTAGCTGCTGCCCAGCTCTGAAAAGATGAATTGGGCCAAGATCTGTGGCTCACCTACCGGATGATTGTGGAGTCATAGACGTAGTGACAAGCAATTCCTTGGCCTCCTGCTCAACAGATTCAGGACCAATATACTCTAGTTGATCAGCACAAGTCTTCCTCGAAGGTTTGTTTATATTGTGTGATGTGAGCAACTGGCTACTTAATGGAGAACATCAGAGACCAACTTCTGCACGTTCTACTGGATGGATGGGGCAGGTATCATCTTGAAACATCGACTCTCCATTATTAGTAGGTAACACTGACACACTGATATATTGGCGACTGGGAGATGGTTTTTGCTAGAAGGTATACTGCTCATTTATTTTCACTATCTGGATCAAACGTAATTGGAATAGATAGTTTTTTTAGCATTAGAATCTGGTCAGTAGAGTTGCCTGGGTCACTTGAGTCATTCATTGCATTGTCTCGGGGGTGCAGCATCTATTTTCTAGACAACTAGGAGACTGGGAGACTGAAAGTGGAAGAGATATGGGTTGGCAGGTTGGTCCAACTAATGTGTGTGTGTGTGTGTGTGTGTGTGTGTGTGTGTGTGTGTGTGTGTGTGTGTGTATATGTATATATATATATATATATATATATATATATATATATATATATATATATATGTAATGCAGCCAGTTCATTCTGCTACCTTAGTTGGAGCCTGAAGTTATTTTTGGGTATGTGGGGGCAGGCTGCTTTGAAATTGCTTATTTGGTTTCAATCATGGCAAATATGGGGCCACATGTCTGATGTGAATCCCCTTTGTATGAGCATGTTAATTAAGCAATGGGTGTCTTCTTATCCTCAATCAAGTTGAAATTTGACACAAAACGTTTTTTCCTAACCTAGGACTTGAGTCATTTAGGCACTAAAAGCAGAAGATTATACCTTAGCAAGGCTACAGATACTTTTGTTATTCACTGTCTTCTTTTTCCTAAGTCTCAAGCGCCCACCAAGACTCATAAACCATCTTAAATTGTCCCAGGAAAGGTGTATTATGGAACCAACTATGTTTTCACTGACCTGCTAGTATCCAAATGTAAGGGGCACTCAAGCAGGAGAGGCATTGGCATACTATTCCCCTGAGCTCAGCAGGAGCTGCTCAGACAGTTTTTATGCCCAAGGGAGACATTCTCAGCTTGTGAGATGCAGAGGAGGGTGATCAACTCCTCCATGTTTCTCCTTGAAAAGAAGTTTCTATAGAATCAAGTAGCATCTGAAGAGAGAGAGAAAAAGCAGAGAATGGCAAGCTCAGTGTGAACATTTAAAAGGGGAACCATCTCTTTGAGTCTTCAGAATTCGAGTTATAGATAGGATGACGTGGGGATAGGGTTAGTAAAGGGGGACAGAGAGAGCTCTTAAGAGGAGTCACCGAGAGACACTGAGAACTGCCAGGATGTCTTGAGAGAGATCATTTATGGGGTGAGTTGATATTGCGACGTGAGAATAGAGATAAGATCATAGAGTTGACTGTGGGTAGATAAATGAGTCCTGCCAAAGAGCCTCTGTTGTTATTCATCATGCTTTTTTAATGGATTACCTACATAGATTGGAAAAGCATTTGCTTCACTGTGGATGTCAAAAAGGATGTATGCTTTTTATATTGGATGTTTCTACAGCTTTACTCTCCTTTGAGCAAAATGCCTCCTAGATTTCCAAACTTCATGAGCCATTTCAGTTCTCTATGAAATCATTGGCTGTGGACCCAATTTTCAACTCCATGTACCTATAGTAGTTTTCTATGCTGCCATAACAAATTACCGCTCTCTTAGTTACTTAAAACAACACTAATTTGTTATCTCATAATTCTAGAGGCCAGAAGTCCAATCAGGGTCTCACTGGGCCAAAATTAAGAGATCAGCAGGCCCGTGTCCCTGTCTGAAAGCTCTAGGGGAGGATCCATTTCCTTGCTTTTTCCAGCTTCCCCAGACCACCTGCATTCCTGGGCTCGTGCCCCTCCTTCTCCCCTTTCCTGTACCTTCAACGCCAGCAATGTCAGCTTGTGTCCCTCTCACACTGCATTCCTCTGACCTTGTTTGGTCATTACATCTCCTTCTCTGACTTTCTCTTCTTTCTCTCTCTCTGTGATTACATTTTAGACCCATTTAGATTATCTCTCCACATCAAGGTCCTCAATTTGATGTCATCTGCAAAGTTTTTTTTTGCTGTGTAAGGTAACATAGTCACAGGTTCTGTGGATTAGGACATGGACATCAGATGAAGGTCATTATTCTCCTACCAGTAAATACCAGTAAATAAGGGCATCATTGATAAGGACTAAAATGCAGATGATCTTTCTTGTTCTCATATGTATATACATATATATGGCCTAAGCAATACATATATATTGGCACGTTTTGGGTTTTGCCAGAGAATAGACTCTTGGACATCCTAATTATCAACAAAATAGATTCACTAATTTAATATTACTTGTAGAGAAGAACAAGATTTTGAATAAAAAGAATTATATAACACTTGTTCTTTTATTCTAGGAGAGGAGTCTGTGGCTTCCTATTGAAAAACAAATTTCTAAACTGAAAATGAGATGATCTCAAAAATATTTGTCATGATTGTAATCACTTCAGAAAGAGCTCAGAAAGAGCAAAATTATAAGCTAACAATACCATTATGTTACTGTGGGGAAAATGAAGCTTGTGGAGCTAGTATGCAAATATAATATTTTGAGAATACAATTAAAGGATTGTATGCTCTTTAGATTTTTTTTTTAATTCCATTTCTTAGGAGGAGAGGATAATGTGATATTAAGAACACAGACCCTGGAACCAGATTGCTTGGGTCAAAATCCTTTGCTTCGTCACTTACTAGGTTTGTGTCTTTGGGCAGCTCATTATACCCCACTTGGTTTCATTTTCCTTACCTGTAAAATGGAGGAGAAAACCAAACAAATTTTATATGCATAAAACACTTGGAGAACTGCCTGTCCATAATAAGTAAATAAAAGTGTTTGCTATGATGGTTATTGTTATTTTTATTATTAAGCTTTAGGGCAAAAGTGTTCATTAAGTAATCATTATTAAGCATCTACTAAGTACCAGCCACTTTTTAAGACTTAACAAATCATTAAATTAACCAAATTGGCAGTATAAACAATTTAATGTTACAATAACATTTCATAACCAGTAGTACATTGTGGTTAACTTTTTATTAGTACTCCATTTGAATAAGTCAACTAAAAACAGATTTGCCTCTTTCTTAAAAATTAAAAAGCAGATGCTATTTATTTGGGAGGGAATAAGCGAGAATAACTCAAAATATACATCATCTACCAGAAGCATGGTGCCACCAATTCCTTGAAGTAAGAAATGGAAAATCCATTTAAAATCTGCATCCCTGATTAAGTTACAGTTCCCAGGGACATGACGGATATTTTAAGTGATGCCCTGGGATTTTTTTTTAAGTTAAATTTAAATCTGTTTAACAGTGGTGGAGGAAGGAGATCCCAACTTAAGCTTGTATATGATTATGCATGCCCTGCTCCCAGATCTCCTTTCCCCATGAATACGTGTTGCCTAGCTCTGCCTCTCTAACCCAGCCATGTAAAGAAGACATCTGTGCTCTCATGACTGTCTCTGTGCCCCAGTTCCCAATCTGGAAAAAAGCAGGTGTTGTCAGCCCTGTCCAGGGATCCCAGTGAAGCCTGGAGGGCACGGGGGATATCAGCATTCTGTATCAAAGTCCAGGTGCAAGTACTCTGGGTGACCCATTCCATTCCGTTTCGTTCCGTCTGCATCCAAACCCAGCCCTAATCTCTTCTGTTCTCGCCATCCCCAACTACCCTCTTTTAGTTCATCCTTTCTTTGCTGGGCCCTGTACCGCCCTGTCTTCCCCTCATGGCCACTGTTCTCCTTATCTTCACTAGTTACATATCCCACCCTCACCCCCAACCCACCCCTGACTTTTTAAAATTCTTTGGGGCTGACTTTTAAGAATTCAAAAACAAAGACTTTCACTTGTTCTTTGTTTTCCTCTTCTTTCGAATAGTGCCTCGTAGCCTCAGTTCCAAAAACGAAACAATTTTACCATTTTACCACACCCATCATTATGTATTTCTCTACTTATCTTTGGTATGGCCACGGAATATTATTTTGGAAGTTTTATTTTGGAAGTTGTTATTTTTAGTAATTTCATAGTTTGTGACCTAAAGGGTGGAATATACTGGAGTTACTCTCATGAGTAAAAATTTACATAATACATCCAAAACACTTAAAAAGAACTGGGCTCTGTACTAAAATGTGTATGATTAGCTGCTTCACAAAGGGCTGCAAATCTTGAAGCATCTTGCCTGTGAGGCTGGGTAGTTATTTAAAGACTTGAGATCTTTGACTTTTAAGATAATTTCAGGAACCAAGGCCTTTCTAAAAATGTTCCTTTAATGAAGTGACTTACTGAATTATTCAGGGGCAGACATGAGGAGGTGCTTTGTAGAATTCGGTGGAAGCTGGACTAAACCATCGATCTCCTTTTGCCAGTTTGTTTTAAAATAGTATTTTCCATCATCCTTTCATTTTTATAATTATAGTGTAACTAGTTTAGAGCATAAAAGAGATATGGCAATTAATATGGGAAGTGTTTACCCAACACAAGTTCAGTCCACTTCTACCCCTGCAAAGATGGCTGAGCTGCATTATTTCAAGTTTATTGAGCACCCACCACAATGTCATGGGTGCCGCAATGTACTGAAATGTGACAGTTGACCTTGATTTTAGAACTGTAAAACAGTAGTGTTAGATGAGAAATTAAAGATTTTCTAGTCCAGTGGTTTCCAGGCTTTCAGAGGAAGAACTAGTTAAGAACATTACTTGGGGACTGTCATTTAAGAATGTTTTTAAAAATTTGACTTTTAAGATATTATGCTAAGTGAAACAAGCCAGACACAAAAGGACAAATATTGTATCATTCCACTTATATGAGGTACCGAGAATAGTCAAAGTCACAGGAACAGAAAATAGAATGGTGGTTGCCAGGGGCTGGGGAGGGAAGAGAATGGGTTTGTTGTTGTTGTTGTTGTTGTTGTTGTTGTTGTTGTTGTTGTTGTTTAGTGGGGACCAAGTTTCAGTTTGCAGTGATGATAAAGTCCTGGAGGTGGATGATGATGGTTCCACAATAGTGTGAATGTACTTAATGCCACTGAACTGTACATTTTAAAATGGTAAATTTTGTGTTATATTTTACCACAATTGAAAATATCATCGGCTTCCATCACTGTTGCATAAAGTAAGAGGAAAATTTCACATCAAAAAGAAAGGAAGAGAAAGGGAGAAGAATAAAAAGAAAGAGAATCCAAGGAAGGAAGGGGGAGAATAATGATCTCAGATTAAAGAATATTCCTTTAAAGTCATTAAATGTAACTTTATGAAAAAAAATCAATTAATTGTCTCTTGTTATCCCTTTTTCTCATGGGAGGATCAGCACTGACTGGTTCACAACCAAAAACCTGTATTTGGAAACTATTCTAGTACCGTTTTCTCATTTTGCAGATAAAAAATTCAGGTGCAGAAGGAGGAAGTGTTTTATGCAAATATCACAGGGCGCATTTGTGACCAGAACTGTCATTCCATGATTCACAGAACAATATTCTTCCTACTGCCTTACCTGCTATTATTTAAAATTTGCTTTACAAAGCTACATTGCTACTGGTTTCAGATTTAGCTCATTTATCAGATCCCTTTTGTATACCAGGCATTGTGAATATTTTCTAGTTTCATTTAGTAGACAATTATATAGTACTTATTAGGATCAGGCCTTACAAATAATAACTCATGTAGTCCTTACAATAATGATAAAAGGTAGGTACAATTATTATCTACATTTTAAAAATAAGAAAACTGAGGCCCACATTGCATAAGTACTATCTCAGTCATAGAGCTAGTATTTGGCAGATTGAAATTCAGTGTTGACTTATTACAGTTAAATTCAATTTACTTGGCTTGGTTATAAGAAGTGGGTCTAATGTTTATAAAGGCTTTTGATAGAATGTTAATTAAGTTTATACCAGACATCAAAAAATGCATCTGTCTAAGGGTATTATTAGATCTTTATTGAAATCAGCCAAAATTGGATGCCAAGTTTTAGGTGTGTCTTAGCTCAGCATCCTATAACAAAATCCCGTAAGCTGGGTGGCTTAAACAACAGACATTAATTTCTCACGGTGCTGGGGCTAGGAAGTGTAAAACCAAGGTGCCTGCAGATTCAGTTCCTAGTGAGGCCCAGCTCCCTGGCTTGTGGACAGTGGCCTCTTGCTGTGCCCTCACATGGCCTTTCTTCAGTATGTGAGCCTGGCGAGAGCAAGATCTGTCTTCCTCTCTGGTAAGGGCACTAATCCCATCATGAGGGTTCCACCATGACCTAATCTAATCCTCATTACTTCCCAAAGGCCCCACTTCCTCGTATCTTCACACTGGGGGTTGGAGCTTCATCATATGAATTATTTTGAGGGGAAGTGCAGAACACAAACATTCAGTCCCCAACCACTGTGTGTGTCTTAATTTTCTTTAGCTCTTAAAAAATCCAGAAATGGAGCACGTTGCTTATGGTCATAATTTACACCTTAGTTTGAAGGCTTTAGGATCCTAGTGCAGTGCAAGTTTAGTTTAAAAGTATAGCTGAGGGAGACCTAAAAATGAATCAGCATCCTGCAGAGTGAAAGGACAAAGTCCAGCATGCCCCCAGGTCTGCTGTGCCCAGCTGCATTAACACGGTGGTAGAGGTGGTGGAGGTATGAATGTGAGAGTATCAAGACCATTGCCTGTTGAGTTGGCAATAACCTTGATGGTGATTTAGTGGTTTTAAGGAGCATTGTCTGGAGGGAAGAGTCAAAGTGATCTTGTACAAGAAAGCAAATCAGAAAATGCAAATTGAATTGCATCTCCAGAACCCTCTATCTTGTTTGAGTTGGGATACCGAGTGAAGTGTCGATTTATATGTGGACCCTTATCAGATGAGTTTTATTTGATATTTAGGCAAAGATTCAAAACTTCTGAACCGTTCGTATTCCTTGATTTTTTTTTAAACTTGCTTTTTATAAGTCTTAAGCAGTTCCAAGTCAGTATAGAAGTTCTGTCTTTTCTTTGTCATAACTGTCAAAACAGTCAGTAGGAAAGAATGAAAAAAGGTTTGTCTTGGAAACTATAGTAAGAAGTTACAGGTGCTCCCTTATTCACTACCATTTAATGGAATCATCCTTGACCTTTTGCTCCCCAGAAAAAGCACCAGACAGTTGGGGACCTCCTCATACTGGTTCATGTAGCTCTGTGAAGACAGTATTGATAGAATATAACAAAAATTTACGATAGGAAAACATCACAAACATGTTTTTAAACATTGTGGACCCTAGAGAAAATAAAAAGAAGACAACTTTGGTTTTATGAAATGAGAACCAGAAAGTTCCCAGCAGAAAAAGTGTGTCCAAGATTCAAAGGATACCTTGTGGTCAAGGAAGTTTAGATGAAGGACAAATAGGCTATACATGCTCTAACCTTGCTAGAAATATTGTCACCTTTCCAGCTGACCGCCCACCTGTACACTTCACAGAGTTGTCCACTGTGCAGATCTCCAGCTCGGAGAAGTGGAGTGATTGAAATTCAACATGTACAAATCCGAATATTACTTTAAAAAAACATACCTTTAACACCAGCCGTTTCATTAAAAAGGCTACAGGAAAAAACATTTTCCCAGATCTAAGCACAGTCTTAAGGACCTGCCTAGATCCTGGCTTAAGAGTAAAGTCTTTTTCTTATCAACATGAGCACTCTGTGAAATGGCTGAGTTGGAGAGAAACAGTTGCTGTGCCAGCCTTTTCCCCATCTTGTTTTTCGTTCAGAAATCGATGCTCTTATTAAAACTATGTGGGTAAGAGTCTGTCTCAAACATGTAATTTTTTCCACCTATTGTCTCCATGGTTTTCCATTGTTTAACAGCTTTTAAAAAGATCTCAAAAAATAGCAGTGATACACGCAGGAGAAAAAATCACCTACAGTTATAAGATTCATTTCATTTCAACCTCAAATGTGTTTAAACAAAAAGAAAATGTATCCAATGTCAAAATAATCTTACTTCTTTGACCACCTTAAAAAAAGAAAACACAGTTTATTATCGTTGAGTCACTTCTTGAAAGAAATCTATTAGTAAGTAATCTTTAGATTTCCTGGGTGAAAGTAAACCATTTTGGGAAAGCGTTCTCTTCTCTGAAGCATCATTATTTCCAATAAACAAGCAACTCATTCACTTAGTTCTTTGAGTTTATTTTTCTTTGTTTGTTAAGCATTTGCTAAGGGCATACTGTGCACATAGCAGCTATGCTGTGTGTGAGGATACTAAAAAACATGGATCCTGATGTCATAGAATTCATACTCTTTAAAGGTAAATTTCATCTGAAGTTTGCTAATAGAAAACGACCATTTAATACGGCCTATCAAAATGTCATCCCCAAAGTATACAAATGAAATGTTAATCTTTAAGGTGTATGTTGCTACCAATTTGAAATTTGACTCAAAGACTTTTCATTAATCGTTTTATGATCCCTGTGCAATACATCGAAGGAGGTCAATGGCCTTTTCCTGTGGGAGAAAGGTGATGGCCTAGTAAGATTTCTCAGAGAGAGTGAGTCTCAATCAAGCATGTCTCTGGTCCCCAGTCAGCTCTCATCATGGCTTGTTAAGATTTAACCGATTTATTAGCAAGGCGGTCTTGTCATGAAGGGCTCAATTGCCATAATTTTCTAAGTCTCCAGTCTGTCATTTGCCATGTTGCAAAAATAGGCACCTTGTGTGCACTGAGCGAGACGCCTCACTGGCACCCATAGAGTGTTGGCCAACCTGCATGCTTAGTTGGGGGCCTTTAGCATTTTCCAAGACAACGCCTGGTTGATTCATTTCTGAATCTTAAGTATTGACATTTGTGTAAAAACATGGGAGTGTGTAAGGCAGGAAGTTCAGAGCAATCAGCTTTCCTCGGAAAATATTTTTCTTTTTCAATTTCACAGCTATTTTTTAAAAGACATGTTAGAAACTTTAGTTAGTTCAAAGATGAGTATGTATTTTCCTTTCATGATGCCACACAATCATTTTCGGTAAAGACTAGGAGAAACCACCTTTTTTTGTTGTCTAGCCAATAACTTACTAAAGTGAGCAGGGCTGATTTACAGGTCTGGCTTGTGGTGACTGAAAGCCTAAGTTTTGGGAGTTTCACTTTTTATGGAAAAGAAGCAGTTCCCAAGCACACACCAGGGAGCATCTGCTTGACAGAGTTCTCAATTAATCCCTGCAGCTACATGTGCTCAAATGCATTCTTACCGTAAGCCAATGCTAATTTAATGTGTATGGAAATTATGTATTCTGAGTCACAAGTTAACTTTTCTTGTTATTGGTACTGTAATGATTTGGTAGCATTTCATAATTTTTTTCTTACATCTGGCTCATGTTAATGTGTGTTAACTCCATCTCACAAAAACCCGAACAAACATAAATTTCATAGGACCTACTTGGCATCTGGCAGTGTTTCACCCAACTACCTAATTTACTTATTAAAATTTATAGTAAAGATGGCTCATCTTGAATTGATACAGGGTTCAGGCCCTGCCTCACTCTAGCTTAGTCATTTTGGGCAAATCACATGACTTCTCTGAGCACTGGATTCTTGATACAAGGTTTAAGTTAGAAAATTTCTAAGTGCCATTTGGCTCTGAAGGAATTTAGAGGCTTGATGAGCATATTCTCATTGTTCCTAGGACATATCTGCAGCTCTTTGAGACTTGTTACTATTTTCAAATGCCATCGGAAACAACAAAAGATCCTGCAGAAAGATGGACATTGGGTCCATTAGCTATCCAGGATGGGAGAGTAGGCAGTCTGAGGGGACACAGGTGATTCCCTGGGGAAGCCAGAAGTCTTCCCCAAGTAGGAGAGAAAGCAGGACCCTGCCCAGGTAAACCAGCTGCTCAACAGAGCTAAGATTTCCAAAGACACTTAGCTCTCGGAGACTGAATTACCACGAAGAAGAGATGAGCAATTCTCTTCAGAGGTAATGGGGAATCACTTGAATTAAGATCAGTTTCTTCAGCTGATAATTCACAAGGGCATAAATTAGAGGCAAAAACACAGTTCTAGACAGTTCCATGAATACTTGAGGAAGATAGATAGTTCTCCAACATGCTCATTTATGTTGATAGGTATTACCAGTATACCTGCTATGAGTTGTGATGTGTGCTAGAATTTTAAACGGCTTAATAAATAATACTGCTTTAGCCTTCTTCTGAATTTTTGGACCATTTGAACCGTTGGAGGCAAGAACCATTCAAGATTAAAATGGCTTTAGATTTGCATCCTGATGGATTTTCTAACTCTCCTCCAAATTGAAATTCTTCTCTGAACTCATGGTGCCCCATCACCACCACCTCTTACCAGGACAAAGCCTACCATCCCACTAAGAGAACCCAGTGGCAGAGAGTGTGAGGATCCAGGAGACAGACTGGTTCCAAAAGCCAGAAATGTTCAGTTGCTTTCTCCAAAATTCATTTTTATCAAACAAGTCGCTAAAAGGAGGTGGGAGAGATGTTAGGCCAGGAATGTTCTCTCCTGAAGTTCCTTCACTTGGAATTTCCAGGTGTGGGAAAAGGAGATTCTGTCTGACAATTAGCATCAAACTCACCACACTGGGAACTGTGGGGGAAAAAAAAATATGGCAGTAGTATATATTCAACAAGTATTTATTAAATGCCTACCAAACATTTTTCTAGGCTCTGAGTAGAGCCGAGAACAAGACATACAACACAATGTCCTTTTTTTGTGGAGCTTACATTTTGGGGGCAGAAAAGGGTGGTAAGAAATAAGTAAACATATGAATAAGATAATTTCAAATATTCATTAATGCCTTAAGGAAATGAAAACAGGATAATATGATAGAGAACAACTGAGGATAGGAAGAGGGAAGCGGGGGGCTCATGAAATAGGCTGAACAGGCCAGGCTACCTTTAGGAGGTGACAAAGGAACTGAGGAACTAGCCACATAAAAGTCTGGGGGACAAGGGTTGGAGGGAGCAGCTACTTCCAAGACCCTGAGTGAAGGATGGGCTTGGTGAGCTTGAGGAGCAGAAGGAAGACCAGTGTGTGTGGAGCACAGTGAGCATGGGTGACAGTACTACTAGGGTGCCAGGTTGGAAAAGAAGGCAGGGGCCAAATCATCTGGGAGTTTGATACATCCTCCTCATGTAGTAGAGAGCCACCAGAGTATTTAAGCAAATACATCTGAATCATCCAGGGACCTTGTTAACCTGAAGACTCTGGTTTAGCTGGTCTGGGTCGGGGCCTGACATTCTGCATTCCTGACAGCTTCCAAGTGATGCTGTTGCTGCTGATGCATGGACCCAACTTTGAGTATCAGGATTCTCATTCACGTTTAAAAAGATCAACTTGACTGCCCTGTAGAAAATGAAGAATGAATTGCAGAGAAATAAGAGCAGAAACAGGGAAACCTGGCAGAAGCTGTTGAAGTAAATGTGATGACATGGACTCTCAGGCTCATGTGACTGAGGCCTGATTTTCCAAAATAGAGGTTCCAGTTGGTTCCAATCAAGGGTACTGCACAGGTGCGTGCCCCAATACAAAGCAACCCAATATTCAATTTCAATAAGTATTTAACAGGCTAATATTCATATCTTATTATTGTTCTCTGAGTATTTTGTTCGAGATCAATGTTCCTCAAGTTGTCATGTGCATAGGGATCACCTGGGGGTCTTGTAAAATGTGGATTCTGATTTAATTGAGCTGACGCAGGGCCTGGAAGTCTGCTTTCTAACATCGATGCCATTGGTCTGCAGAGCACACACCGAGCTCTGCCCTAGCAGTCTTCAAATCATGCTGTGAGGACGAATCACTTGGTGGTTCAAGTGTGAACCACCAAGGTTTGGATCGCACTTGAGATGAACTGTCATACTCTCTAGTGGGCAAGTCCAGATGGGGATTTTCAAAAGAAGTTCCCCAAGTGATCCTCACATGTAGTTAGGCTAAGAACCTCAGAGCCAGAGGCTTTCACCCCGATGCCCTGGGACATGGCTCGTGCTATTGCTCCTATGGCACAGAGGAGGTAAGTAGGGCCAGCTTACTTGCCTGAGGTGCCACAGCCAGTGAAGTGTCAGAGTGGAGATTTCAACTTAGTTCTTCTAACTTCAAATTTAGTGCTTCTTTCATAGCCCCGTACTGATTTCCTACTTCCTTATTTTGGGGAAAACTTACTGTGCTCAGTATTGAGGGGAGCATTATATGAGGCAGGGCCCAATGGAGAGACAAATGCAGGTCATTCAAATAGGGCATCTAATATAGGAGATTGGATGCAATGGTGTCGAGAGGGCTGGAGGAACAAAAGAAAGGGATGGAAAGGAAAGACAGTTGTTGCAGAAGGGACGAAAGGAAGAAACAGATGCAGAAGAGACAATCAAAAAGGGAGATTTACAGAGATCAGGAAACCGCGATGGCCCTGGGCTGGCAACCATGAACTTGCATCTGGTACTGCACTCACTGCCAGAGATGCTGCTTCTGGTGGTCACACTGCAACCGCTGGACCCGCACTTCCCCCACCCCAAATTCCAACCCCACTTGAATCCAGGCCCTGTTTGGAAAGGATTGTCAATGGGAAAATGGGACTTATGCATTTGGTTTGAAAACCATCTTTCTAGAATGTACCTCTTCTGCATGTGAAAGAATGCAATAGATGCTCTTTACACTGAAACCTTTAGCTACTGGTCATGCCCTGGTGGGCATCAGCAAGAGGCAGTGGATATCGTTTTCAGCTTTTGGAGCCCAACCCTTTGCCACTCTGGGCCTTTGCCCTGAGAGGCATTTCCACCTGCTGAGCCCTAGCGACTGGTCACCCAGCTCCCTTGTCGTGTCTTCGGCGCACATTCATAGTCTCACTCCTTTGGTCATTCTCTGTCATGCGTGCATGTCCTTACCATGCTGTCCATTACTGAAAACTGACCTTTGTACTTGACTATGCCTGTCTTCTGAAACTTGATTCAAAAAAGTGAAAATTATGATGGCTCTTCTTGAAATTTTGATAGATTTTTTAAAAAGGTTAGTAAGGTTTAAAATAGAATAAAATGTCTTCCTCATAACTTGTGGAGAAATATTTTTTTAAAGTAGAAATATATTACTTTTATTAAATGAGACACTAAAAGATAAATTTAGAAAATTTCTTACAGCATCAGTAATTCATCTGTATCCATAAAAAAATCCATACCTGCATTTATTTATATAATTTTATTCTCTTATGATTAATTTAATACATAGGAAAAGAAGAAATCATTGAAATAAGATATGCTTGGTCAGAATTTCATTCTGGCTCAATTTCTACCTTTGAGAAGAAATTCTATTCCTTAGAAATAGGGAGAGGGAAAAATCCCAATATATTGATAGATGTCTTTTATTGTTATTTCATGTTCCATTTTGACTGAATTCCTCCTTGACAATTACTATCTAAAATTTTAAAAGACTTTTCACTTTCTCTTCTAACAATGCTTTATAATTTGCCCAAGGATACCTGGTTTTGCTTATCAGATCTGTGAAAAGACAGCAAATTGTTGCTAGCTTTTCCTGTGCAGAGGCAAAAAGAGCTCAGCCATATTTCTAGAAGCATCTGTGCAGTTTTTCCTGAATTATTTTATTTGGTCCACCTAGAACAAATAGTCTGTGAAGAAGAAGAATGATGGCTTAACATTTAACTACCACTATAATTCTATAAGAGCAGTAATTTACTTTGCTAGTCAACTCAAAATCCAAAGGGCTTCACAGATTATTACTTGGTGCTTTTGTAATCATCCTTAAAATATTTAAAATCTGTCACTGGGGCATAGAAAGTATCAAGAAAATCGTGAAGATTTGTTTTAATTGCTTTTCAGGAAAAACCAAGATAAACCTCAGTTAATTTGTTGTGTAGGCAAGAAGGAGCCTTCCGACCATCCTTTCTCACCTGTCTTTGAAAGCAAAAGTCAATCATGCTCATGCACCTATGTAACTGTCTCATGCCAATAATGATTTTATTTGCAAGATACAGCTGTTTGAGTGATACTGCTGCAAAATCTATGGTTTTAATTTCTCGTGCTTCAAATGAGAAGAGCAAGAAGGAGACACAGGTCCTGATCACTAGGAACTGTGGAGGCAGGTCGCTGACTCAGTTAAGGAGGTGAAGTGTAGCCTTTTGGAAGAGACCTGAGGTGTCATTCCTCTAAAGTGTAAATAGCTGGAGGAATGCTAGGGGAGTTTTTTCCCATCCGCACATCCCTTCATCTGTGGTTATCCTAATGAAGTGAGATTATTATTGAAGCCATGTACTTCATTTTGCCGTAGTATTTGATATGTTGAAAAAGTGAAAGGACCATTTCCTTGGTAGGCATATGCTTGCACTTAGCCTTAATTCATACCCTTAGAGGCAGCAAATACAGTGTGGCCCTATTCTGTGTATTTTAAGAGGTTTCTTATAACAGGGCTGGTCTGTGGCGATACTGGGAGTAGCACTTAGAGGGTTTACAAACCACTCTGTCGTGGTGATGACATAGTCAGTGTGGTTCAGGAAGCTAAATAAAACACAGGAAAGAGATATTAAATAAAATAAAGAACACACCTATGTAATTATTGCCAGAAATGAAATTTTGAAACCCTAAATTTGAGTGTGGCCTGGGCACCTGAAGATTCCTGTAGATAAACAAACATCGTTTCCCATATTAACATTTCAGGAAAGAAACATCTATACCCAGTGTCTTATTTAGACCAAATATTTTGAAAATGTTTCAAGTGATCACAGGAGAGGCAGGGAGCAGATGTTGAGTGAGACAGGTGTCCACAGAAAAAACATTTCCTTCTCAGTGACTCTGTTTACCATTATGGAAGACTGCAAAAGCAGTCCATCCATGCCAACATTACTTATTTTCAACTGGGAGACTCTTGGCCAATTTCAGTCAAAAGATACCGTTACGGTGGAATTGTTTGGTGGAATTTTAAAGGTCTCTTTAAAAATCTAAAACTAAGTTTTTAAAAAAAAAAGATTAATTTTATAATGACAGTGATATAATCAATACTATTACCATGTGAGGTTAAGGGACACCTTCCTCTCACGGTTATATCTAACCCAAGTCTTTGGGTTTTGTAGCCATTTCTCTGGGAAGTAAGCTAACGTCTTTCAGGCCCCTACTATACTAAATACTCTACTGTAATAGATGCTTGCACTCTGGTTATCTCATTTCATCTCCAACATAACTTTCTTAGGCATTTTCTAGGTAGGAAAACTGAAGCTTTTAGAGGTGAAGTGATTTGCAAAAGGCCACATGGCAAGTAGGGAGCTAATTCCAGATTCAGCTTCATCTGCCTGGAGCCATATCATCTCCCTAAACACCTCAGTGGCCATGATTCAATGTGACGTGGGACCAGCAGGTTCAAATATATTTATAATTTGATTAGGTTTCCCACTTTACTTGAAATGAACCACACTTCTTGTATAATCCAGGTCTTCGTGGTTATTTTTCTGTTTTATTATTTCTGCCATTTGCAGTACCTAGCAGGATGTGTATAGCACATAATTAATGAATACTTGCTGAATTAATCCATTTCATATATCTTGAGCCCCCTGAAACTTGCTTAACTGATAGAGGTCAAAGTAGCTTTGGTTTAAAAAGGTTCAGAGATGTATTATCTCCATGTTTTTGTCCACTTTGAAAAATCTTATCCCAATGACTAGTTTATACCATTATCTCATTTATATAGGTTTCTCTTTTCCTTTTGCCATTGAGGCAGAATTTCTTCTTCTTTATATTCCTTAGCACTTTATACATAATTTCAGGTAGCTTTTTTTTTTAAGTAAGAATGGTAATGATAACTCATTTATTGTGCACCGTGTGTCAGGCATTAAGCTAAATACTCTATCAACGTTATCTCTTTTTAATGCTCTAAACAACCTTGAGAGACAACACACCTTAGGTATCATCATCCTATGTTACAGGTGAGGACAGTGAAGCTCATACGGATTAAATAACTTGCCCTGGTCACAGTGGGTGAACTTCAGAGATTCAGTAAGACCCTAGATCTAACCGATTCTTAAAGCCTGGTGCTTTCAATTTATTCTTTTATTTTTAATCGAGGCAAAATTTACACACAGAGAAGTGCACACATCTTATGTGTACAGTTTGATGAGTTTGTTAAGTGCACACATCTGTGTAACTGTCTACCTAATCAAGGTATAGAATATTTTTCCTGCCTAGAAAGTTCTTTCATGCCCCATCTCTGTCAATTTTAGCCACTCAAGATTAAGGCTATCTATTCTTAAACTCCATAGAAATCGAACAAGAGAGAGTCTATATATTTTTCTCTATCATTTTTTTTCCTCAATGTCATCCATATTACATAATATCTACCATATCAATGTTCATTAATTTTTATTGCTGAATATTCCCTTTTATGAATATATCACCGTTTGTTTATCCATTCACCTATTGATGGACATTTGGAGTCTTTCCAGTTTGAGCTATTGTGAATAAGGCTACTGTGGACATTCTTGTACACATGTCTTTTTTGAGGACATGTGTTTTCATTTCTCTCTGGTAATTACCTAGTGTGGAATTGCTGGGTCATAGAGTAGAAACATGTTTAACTTAATAAGGAGCTGCCTGTTTTCCAAAGTGGCTATACTATTTTACACTCTTGTCAGCAATGTATGAGAGTTCTAGTTTTCCATATCTTCTCCATCATTCGATACTGTCAATCTTTTAAAGTTTTATGCTACCTTTTAAAATACCTTCTTTCCTACTTGCCTGTGAGCCTCTCAAGGTCGAGAAATAGGTTTCATTCATCTCTGTACCCACAGTGCTTAACTCAGTGTCTGGTGCAACTGTGCATGGAAACTAATTTTGAAGATTGCAACAATAGTTGTCAAGGTTCCTTCTAGTAATAAAAATATATAATTCTAACCTCATGCCATGTGGCATGCAGAGAGTTTTTTACTGAAAGGGCTTTGGATGATCATCTTCAGAGCATAGCAGCCTTTCAAAGGGAAATGTCCAATCAGGGATCTCTGTCGAGATAGTAAATGACCAGCCAGGCGTTGGCTGTCTTGAGCAAGGTGGCCCGGTGAGTTCCACTATTTGCTGGGAAGCTGTGCTTCAGCAACAGGCCCATGTGACATGGTGAGTCCACTTGGAGGTCACTGAAAGCGCAAGTGTCAGCCTCTGACCTACTGTCTTTTAAGATGATGTTTTAGTTATCTATTGCTGCATAACAATATGATGATAAACTTAGCAGCTTAAAACAACACGTATTTATATTCACACAGTTTCTGTGGATCAGGAGTCTGGGCATGGCGCAACTGGGCCTTCTGCTTCACAAGGCTGCAATCAAGGTGTCAGCTGGGGCTTCCTTTCCAAGCTCATGTGGTTGTTGGCAGGATTCAGGCTCATGTGGGTTGTTGAACTGAGGGCCTCAGTTTCCTGCTAGATGTGACCACACGCTGTCCATAATTCTTTGTTTTGTAAACATCCCTGACATGGCCATTTGCTTCATCAAAGCCAGCAAAGAAGCATCTTCTAGCAAGATGATTTTATAAAACACAATCATGAAAGTGACATCATGTCTCCTTGCAATATCCTATTGGTAAGAATCAAGTCACAGATCCCCCTCCCCCCACATTCAGGGAGAGAAGATTACACAAGGACATGAATACTAAGAGATGGAGATAACTGGAGGCCATTTTAGTGCTTGTCAGCTGCAGAGAGTCAATTAAAATTTCTTTTAAAAGATAGAAAATACAGATATTATGAGGAAATTTGTTGTTTTGACCCAAAGAGGGTATTAAATTTTTTACTGTTCTAATGAATAGTTTCAGAGGCTCCAACTTCACCCCAACACAGAGATGCTATTCTGGATAAATTCTCTGCAGTTAATATCCACTGGCACAGAAGATTGATAGGAAAGCATGAAGTGACTTATCAGTGAGTTCATTCAGTACAGATGAATTGAGTCTTTTCTATGATCTGCTACTGGACAGAGCTTTTGCTCTGAAATTTACCATGGATTAAAAAGGTAGAGAGATTGGCAGAGCGATCCCTGTTATGCAAGTGTGGGAAGCCAAATGTTTTGGCAATGAGTTTACTTATCTGGAATAGAATAATTGTTCCAGACCAAACACAGAAAAACCTAAGGGTCATATGAAAGTAAATTGTTCCTACTTTTGGAGAAAGTATTTTTAATTTAAAAGTAAGTCACAATATTTTACTGGTTAGAAAATTCCTGGAAGACGTTCAGGCTTTAACCCTTAGCTTTGCAGTGTTTAGACAGTCAGGGAAGACAGCAGAGCCTCGTCTGACCTTGGCCATGCATGAGGTGTTCATTCTGCTAATTCATGACCATTAAGGATTTTGAGTGCTTTAAATATTTTTCAAATTTAAGGTAAGCATAGGGTTCATTTCCAGACTTTGGGGAAGCATTATTATAATCCTTTAATATTTTAAAAGTTTTGAGAAACTAAAGGCCACATAGCCGGACTTTTAAAAAAAATTTTGTTTCAAAATTTATCTTCTTGATAGGCCACATAACCTCCTTCATCAAGTACAAGAATTAAGCATTTCAAAGAAATGGAAAATAGCATATTTATCTCCAAGTTAAAGAAGAACAATGATAGACATTTGAAAACTTTTTTTGCCACATTTCTAATTGATTCTAGGTAATTTACATTGAAAACAAACAAAAAAAGAGCCTTTTTGATGGATGTGGACTGAAAGAGCCCTATTATTTTAGTTACAAAAATAACAAATTAAATAATGTTGATTATGTGCCAGGTATTTTCTACCCAGCAGAGTATATATAGGATATATAAATATATATTATTATAGTTGTATAAGCAAATATATACACATTATTACACATACAGATATATATGTAATATATATTTACTAATTTAATCTTCATAACCATGTGTTTAAAAAATAAATCCAAAAACTTGAGCTAGCATTCGAACGTCAGCAGCCTGGACCATGGTCTCTGCCCTTAACTGTGACACTGTCCCCAGTCTTGAAGAATTCGTTTTCTTTTCACATGTAGCCCATAGCTACCCTTATCAACACAAAGGAAGCAGAATCAATAATAGAGTCCAAGACAAATCAGTCATTCTAGCTTAAGGAAAACAAATAAACCAAAACAGCACACTCACTCTAGTCTGGACCAAGCTTCTGAGTCAGGACAATGAATTTAAGAAAGCCCATACTTTATTATTTCAAGGAAAAGAAATATCTGATGATAATATCTAATTATAATTCTGAAGAACATCATAAAATGCTTCCCAAATGGATTAAAAACTAGCCCCAAAAGTCGCAGGCAAAGTTTGAGCTCTAAGAAGCGACTTATTGGGCATCTTGAAATATAGTGTCCATGTTACATCTGGGGTTACAGAGGCGCCAACAAAGGGAAAACAGTGAGAGGAGATGCTCGCTCCTGGTGAGTAAGTGGCCTCGCAGTGTTGTGGGCTCCACACTAATACGGCCCCCACCACAATTCCTGTCGTCCCACTCTGAAGAGGCCTTCAGCAGAGCCATGTTCAGAAGCTGAAAGACTTCCCACTGGATCCATCCGTGGATGCTCTGTGAGCGACTTGCATGGCATTGGGTCATTCCTGGGCTGGAGGTAAAGCAGAGCCTCAGGACCCCTAAACTGCCTTTGAAGCCCACTGTCTCAAAGTGGCCTTGCAATGGCATTGTACCATGCTGGAACTTATCCCTGAGAAGCAGACAGCTGAGGACCTCCAGCCCTTCTTTGCAGAACTTACTGAGGGGTGAGAGTGGAGAAAGCCTCAGCCTGTCTGTGTGGGCCCTGCCGAAGGTGGGCTAACTCCTTCTCCTGGGCATCTTCAGCAACGAACAGTTATTGTCTTGGATGTTTAGCACCATTTGTCCCTGAGATGCAGCCTGGGGATGGATGGTCTTCCCAGCTGACCTTTCCGAGCACCTCGTTTATTTTATATATATATAAAAAAACTATAAATAAATAAATGTTATACATATACATAAAAAATATGTACATATATACATACATATTTATTTATAACTTTTATAAATGTATCTATACATGAAAACTATAGTTTTATAGATATATATGTACATATTTATTTATAGTTTCTATTGACAATAAAATAAAACATCCCCATTATAAAAACAATTCAGATACTGCAGAAATTTATTTTTTAAAAATCTCCTAAAATCCAATCATTCATAAATACTGCGTCAATTTACTAAAGTATGAACATTAACATTTTAAACACCCTTTCATGCAAATCTCTATGCATCTATACCTATACAATACACATATGTAATTGTTTGAGAATTTAACCATACTAAAAAAGGCTGTTGGTAGATTTTTCACCCAGCAAGCAAGGTGTATGGAGTTGTTTCAAGGTCATCGCTGCAGTCGATAGAAATAGAGAGATTGCTGTGACTAGGCTTTCTTGGGGTGAGGAGACAGCTGGAAATAGAATTATCAGAACATCTGGTCCTGTGCAGACTTTCCTAAATCTTTGAAAACTTCACGTGTGCACAGGGATGAGGAAGGGTGAGGAAGGGCTTGAACGAAGCCAGCACGAACCCTCCAGCTCACTGGGTGGTTGCTTAGGGGCCAGTAAGTGACGAGACAAAAGGGTTGATGTTCAGTTCAGTGTTCCCCATGGTGTTGACCCCAGAGCCAGCCCTGATAAGGCCTTGTGAGTGAGGCACACACCACATGGGGCTGGGAAAACTTCCAGATGATGACTTTACTCTTGTTCGTACAAGGTGTGAGGAATCCTGGGATGGCGGCTGGTACTGATTTAATTATCAGCAAAAAGAATCAAGCAAACCAGCCTCTAGATTCTTTCATCTCTCTCCAGAGAGGACGTTTTTAACTGCACTCGTGCATCTGTGCTAAGCGCCAGTGTCGAGCAAAGCAGAGTCAGGACCACTGTGTTTAAAATGTTCAGAAAGAAACGTGGACGAGACCACTGATTCTTCCTTTGGGAACAAGTGGCAGTGCATGTAAATAGATAAATTATAGTGACTCTATTAAAAACACATGTTATATTTGGCTAAATGCTCATCTCTTGTTTACCCTCCTGCTGCCAAGGCCTGTGCTTTCTGTCCTGGATCTGAATGTATGTTTGAATTATTATGGTACAGGAAAAGAGCCTCGTCTTGTTTATGCTATGTTGAAGCTCCTAGTCTCAAACTCAGTGATTTTCAACCCCAGGGGCTCTTCTGAGATAGATATTGCTGCGGATCACTATGTAAACCAAATGCACATTTTTCTTCATACATTTGTATGAGGAAATATTATAATATTCCGAGCTTTGGAAACATAAGAAACTGCTTCTAGAGCATGAGAGCTGCCTGGTGAACTCTGCTCCCTTTACCTAGAATGTGCTTCTTTCTCACCAGCCCCTTTTTATCTGTTAATTCCTATTTATCTTTTCTCTCCTGGAAAATAGTTATTTTTTAACACAGTTGATGTATAATATTATATTAATTTCAGGTGTACAGCCTAGTCGTTAGACATTTATATAACTTACAAAGTGATTAATTACCCTGGGAAGTCTCATACCTGTGTGATACCACGCATAGTTACCATAGTGAGATAGCACCTCACACCTGTCAGAATGGCTGTCGTCAACAAATCAGCAAACAGCAAGTGTTGGCAAGGATGTGGAGGAAAGGGAACCTTGGTGCACTGTTGGTGGGATTGCCAGTTGGTGCAGACACTTTAGAAAACTTTATCGAATTTCTTCAAAAAAAAATTAAAAATAGAGCTACCATGTGACCCAAATGTTCCACCTCTGGGTATTTTTCCAAAGAAATCCGAAATGCTAATTCAAATAGCAGCATTATTCATGTTGGCCAGGACATGGAAACAACCCAATTTTCCTACAATAGGTGATTGGCTAAAGAAGCTGTGATACATATATACAATGGAATATTACTCAGCCATAAGAAGAGATGAAATACTGCCATTTGTGACAACATGAATGAACTCGAGATAATCATGCTAAGCTAAATCAGCCAGACAGAAAAAGTTGAAAACCACATGATATCACTTATATGTGGGATATAAACCTAAAAGCAACAAACAAATGAACAGTACAAACAAACAGAGACTCATGGACATGGACTATAGGCTAATGGTTACCAGAGGATTTGGGGGAGGGGAGAAAGGGTCAAATATGTGGTGACAGAAAGAAATCTAACTATGGGCAGTGAACACACAATTAATATATATATATATATATGCCTTACTTTTGAATTGTACACCTGAAACTTACTGGCTTTCATCAGCCAATGTCACCATAAAAAAAAAAAAATTGGAGTCTGCCCCTATGTTCATTGCCGCATTATTTACAATAGCCAAGATATGGAGGCCACCTATTTTTCTTTCTCATTGGAGCACAGGTAGGTAGCACTTTCCCAAGAAGCTTTCATTGACACCTCCAAAATTGAGTTGGTTGTTCCTTGTCTGTACTTCTCCATCCTAAGACTTTTCTCACCCGGTTACGACTTCGTACTACCTGTCTCCATCATTTACCAGGCAGATGGTGAGAGGATCAGAAGCACATCACCTAGTGCCTGCCACAGGAGTTCAGTAAACATTTGTTTAATAAATGAGGCACATATCTTTTTCAAAGGTATTTGTCCTTTAGCAGGGACAGCTGCATGCCACTCACACTTACCATGCCCAGAGCCACCTCCTCTTCCTGTGCACACCCAAAACCTTGATGTGACATTGGAGAAGACTTCCACTCTGCTAGACATAAAGGACAAAAAATGTGCAATTTTTGTATTATGTAACAGACTTCTTTCTTTAATCCCTAACAGATACCATACATAATTAAATCTGATAACTCTGGCAGATAATTGATCAAAAAACCAAAAAAAAAAAAAAATGAAAGACAAAAGCAGAACTGTGGTCTTCGAGATAAGACCGCCTGGACTGAATTATAGAAATGTGACTTGGCAACTTTGCAGTGAGCATTGTAAGTCTCATCCCTCGGCCACCTTCTGGTCTGGAGCCTGGTGTCACCTCTGTACCACTGGGCCCATTCTGCGGGATCTCGGAGTTGGGGGATAGCCTTGGCATGGTAAGCACATGGAGGGCAGCCGTGATTGTGAAGTGTGGCTGAGGAGGAACTCACCCAGTCTATTTCAAGATGATAAATTATACATTTACAGAAAGACGATTCTATTTCCTACAAAAGATCCTGACAACTCTTTCCCTTTCCCTTTTGCAGAAATGAGAATTAAACTTTGTCTAAAAGTGCTTTTCTTCATCACTACTTAGGCTCTTAACACTGTGGTTATGTTGTCTAACGTGTTAGTTATAACATTGGTTTGTCCTCATGTTTCACTTCAGGAAGAGGTTCTTCATTGTAGACCAGATCTTCATTTTAATATCACTGTGCTTTGGGAGAAGTCAGTGTACTGAAATTTTAGACAAATATTGCGTTTGAGTGGAAATATTAGGGAGGACTGGGAGTAAGGGAGGTGGGAGATAAGAGGTCCTGGCTCCTGATTAATAATGTAAACATGTGGGTGACCTGTGTAGCTCACTTAGGTGGAGAGGATAGAAATTAAAGGTAGAAAAATCCTTTAGTAGCCGCTGTTGTTGAAAGATTTGGGCATTGTGGTTGACATCAATTACTCCAATGATGATTCTCCATTAGTGGCCTTCCCATTTTTTTTGCACAATGAGCTTCCAGTCACTCCATTCAGTGAAGAGGAGTCTGAGGCAAGTGGGGACTTGTGTCTGGAAGCAATCTTGGCACAGGCCAATTTCATCTTGGTGCACACACACAGATAGGAATCTGTATCGTTATTTTTTCACCTAAGTTTGATCATATTACTTCAAGAGAAAAGTGGACTCGTAAAGACAATGAGATTAGTTAGAGAGCTGAGCAGGGCGTTTGTGCCCCTGGGTTGAGCCCATGGGTTCCATCGCAGACACTGGGCAACACAAGTTGTGTTGTGTGAATACTGTCTGCTTAAACTGGCAGTACTAGGGCAATACTTTGACAAAAAAAAAAAAAATGATTCGACACGTGAAACTATTTTTCCTTTGTATTTAAGTAAAAACTTCCAACTTCCTGCAATGTAAGCCAGATTATTTACAACATTGAAACAAATTTTTTGATTAATATTATATAAGGCAAATGTCATAAACATTCATAGAAATGATATATGCTAAACAGTAAACAAAACCAGAACCAAATCATTAGCATAACATTGTGCAATCAAGGTATGTATAAACTAAGTTCTATTCCTAGGAAGCAGCTACAGCTGAGGTGTACACGCAAGGGAGCTAGTTATGTAAGTGTCAGTAGTGGAAGCTTTTCCTTTTGTCACATAAATGCCAGTGACTGAGGCTTAGCTACCTCCTTAAGAGATGGGACTAGAGTTGGGGCCAGGCCCCCCAACTCTTGTGTAATATCAGGCATTATCTAGGTAAATCAAGTGTCTATGTATAAGCTATTTGACGTGGTCAGGAATACTGCCTTTGAACAGATTAAAACTGAAGACAGATGAGTATAAACTTGCCCTAAGTTACACTTCAGGTTGGTCTTCATACCAGAGCTGATTGAGAATTGGGATCTAAACTGCATTGCTAGAGAAACACTGACAATTAGAATTTGTGCTATATATATATAATGCCAATATAATATAATATAATATAATATAATATATATATATATATGCATTTTTATATTTGAAGGAGGGAACATCTATGTAGGAGAGTATGTCATGTTAGGTTTTGGGGTTTTTAAAAATTATTTTTATATGGAGCTTGAAGAACATCTTGAAATTGGCAAACACATTCAGTGAACAGAACTTGACTATAAGTGTAAATGTTCACCCACAACCTCCATGACAGATTGTAAAAATGCTCAAAGAAGAGCTGAAGATACTATTATGTTCATCTTTCCTTTACACTTTTCTGTCCCTCTGTGTGCTCATTGCTCCCCCAGCACACATACGTGGGCCAAGCTGATGCTGCCTGTCGTTCTGATCGTTTATGCTGTTCCCCTATTGAAAATGCCCTTCCCTTTGTCTCACCTGAGTTGAATCATGTGTGGCTCGATGTATTAGCCATGGCTCAAGTATTACTTCCACTATCAGTTCTGCCAAGATAGACCATGAGTCTTTCCTCTGAATTTACAGTCAATTAACACAGCTCGATGAATATAATTAGAGGACTGTGGACAGACGCAGAAGTACAGAGCTCCTAGCAGTGTTTATATCATGACTTCAGGTTATATTCTTCGTACTCTCAATTTTGCACAAGAGGAAGGTGAGACTCAGTGATGCTAAGTGACCTGACTGATGTAACCCAACTTTTTAACGATGAAGCTGGATCCAGAGTCCAGGTGTCCTTGAAGGGCTTTTACCTCTTATGAAAAGTTCCAGATGTTTTAAGAGGAAGAAACATAGCAAGTCTTCTCCACCTTTGTTTATTTTTTCTGTCTGAACCAGGCCTGGGAGACCAGTGCTTGAAAACCACAGGATGATGGTTGTGCTGTGGGTAGACAAGGATACTCACCAGATGAGAGTCCAACATCGACGTAAAAAAGGAAAAATCTGAGTGTATATTGATTGCAAAGAGGGTGTTTCCTCGCAGTCATGATGGAATGATATTGTGTAGAGCAAACTCACACACTGACTTCTCAGACCATGAAAACACTGCAAGAATCTGGCGGGGCTGTTACATATTGCTGTAATAATTTGTATGGATCCTCGCCTGCTTCTCAAGACATCATGATCAGTAGTCATAGCAAAGGGAAGAACTGTCACTTGACAGACTAAGATATTCCAGAGACCAGCTTACTGGGCAGTGAAACGGGTCAGGGATCTTTCCTCTGGTTCCTCTTGTTTTCCCCTCAGCACACAGCACTTCTATATGCAAAGCATGTTCTGAAAGGCAGATGTGTATTTTCTCTGTAAGTGCTAATAAAAATATTTATAAATTCAGTTTGAATTATGTATATTGTGGTTTTATTCATAAAACATTTAAAATCTAGGTAAGCAAAATCAAAAATGCTGTTTTGTACTTTGAAATATTTAGGTCTAAAAGTGGTCATGATTGAACATTATGTTGGCTTCAAAGCTTTAAAAATTAATTTGGCCTCTACTGTAAGCATCATTTGGGTGTCTTGGTACAGTGTAGGTGGTACATACGGTACTTGGATGACTCTGTTTGGTGTGGGACATTTAAAGATGATAGCCGTTAGAGGAGTTTGGCTCAAAATACAGCCGATCTTCTGGAATTTAGGATGATTTTGTGACATTTGTGGTTGGAATAGATGCTCACAATGATCCCCAGAATGGAGTATCAAAAGGACCCACTTTTGAAATGGTCTTTCAAGTGACCTTTGGGCAGAGGTTCATGAAGCTTTCAAAGGACTGCCCATAAATAAGAATCGATCATTAAATTTTCAGTTTGGTGTTTAATTCTGTGATCAGTACAGCAAAGTCTATCCTTTTCTTAAATTCCTTGGCTCTTGGAGGAAAGTTGTTTGCTTTTAATTTTTAGTATAGAAAGAGGGAACACTTGGTTTTTTAGACAAGCTCGGTCCATGCCCAAGTGACATGGACCACATAGCAGTCAAATTTGCTTACTAACCAGGACTAGTAAAGCCCCTTCTGTCCTTGTTGGGAAAAAATTTTTAAGTATATATACATATTTATAAAAATAAATATATAAAATATACATGTATATGCTTCATCTCTCTTTGATAGTGGAAATTCAGAGAAGAGACAAATGATGGTAGCTGAGTTTTGAAAAATAGACTTAATGAAAGAAGTGAGATAGGGTTTGAATGCCTAAAATTTGAATGAGTAAAAAGTGGTAGTAAAACACTTTAGGTGATGAAACAATAAAAATTGTCCCTTGTAAACTTGCCTTAAACATCTTGTGAGCTTAAATGTGTTTGGGAACATGCATGGAACTCGCTTAAAAATAAAGTGAATCTTTTCAATTGAGACAAATATTTTCCCTAGACAGATATCTCCTACATATACATACAGCTTTATTTATAGAACTTTAGAATATACGCATGGTATATATAAAGAGAATTTTAAAATTCTTTTCTATTTCATCCCATGACAACATTGGTTATTTTTATGTTAATTCAAAAATAAAACAACATACTTTAAAAATCGTATGACAGGCCCCCAAACCTTACATCTGATTGGAAGGCCCTTCCAAAATCCTTGATTTTATTCAATGACTGGTGTTATGAAGGTAGGAAAACCAGAAGTGTGTGGTGGGGCTGGGTGCTCCAGAAATGACCTGTTCCATGTCTGTCCTAGCTCCCCTATGGTGACTTGTACCTTAGAAAAATTTTTTGACCTTTCTGAGGGATTTTTTTCCTCATGTACAAGATGAGAAAACAGTATCTACCTGAAGATTGAGGAGAGAGCTATGCGTAATGATTTGCTTAATGCACAGTTCACAACTGGCACATAATAAATATTCATTTCCTTCCCTATTTTTCTGTATTGCAGGAAAGGATTAAGGGTTCCCTGCTGAAAAATCCATTTTCCACTGCTTCATATTTCTATTAGGTAGTATAACCTAATTCTTTATTTCTAGCTTTCATCATCACAATTTCATTAGCATATTCAATTTCTCATATTATTTATAAGCCTATATTATTGTTTTTGTAATCCTTATAAGTTATTTTTGCTCCAGTACCTCTTTGCTCTATCATGAAATACATTTTCTCCATTGCTGAGTGGTTTCTTCAATTATTCTGGGTTACATATAAAAGCAGTCACATAACCTCCTATAATTTATCTTTTTTATGACGCTCACAGAGCATGATTTTTTTTTTTAAGTTTGTAATGACTTTGCTTGAATCTGAAGTGTTCACAGTCTCTAGACCAACCAGAGTCATGGTCTTCTTGTTGCCTGGTCTCTGGCTTCTCTTGTAAAACCTTAGCTACAAAGTCTTTAATAAGAATTCTTCTATCTTCCTATACTTTTTAACTTCAGTTTCGTGCCTTGAGATCAGATGGTCTCATCTTATGCAGCCCCAGTTCCTACCACTTCAGTGGGCATAAATCAAGACATGTTTGCCTAGCACTCACAATAGAGAAAAATCTATGGCACTCATGTCGTTTTCCTGGCATAAATTTGTTCTGACAGAAAAGCACATTTGCATCAACCAGCTTTCTCTTCCCTACTCCTACCTTTCTTTAAGACAGGGCTGAAAATAGATAAATATATATAAATTCCATTCAGTATGTCAAATGCTGTGCTAAGAGTATTTCCATATTAAAATGTCTTCTTGATATTGTCATTATCCTATTTTTGATACTGTTCACACTTATTTGTATGATTGATATCTACATGATACATAAAGCGATTTTTGAAAGATGAACAATTTCATTTGTTTGTTGCTGTAAGGAATCTTCAAGGAATCTGAGAATTAGAATTAAGGTCAGGAGGTCACCGCAGGCCTCCTTCCATCTGGCCAAGGGGTCTTCTCTGTGATGCAGGCGGGGGCTTACCTTCATGGTTTCATCACTGCCTCTAGGAGAAGGCCTGCTCCACTTCAGATAACTCCTTAGAAAGTTCTGTCTTTTGATGAGTTGATGCCCTCTTTGCACCATGACCATTAGGTATTTGGGATAGGCATAGATTCATTTGATTGCTGTTGGAGAAAACTTTTTTATTAAGAAGCATTTTCCAACAAGTAAGTTCATATTAAGTCAGCTTGATTAACGTCGAAGTTCCCTAGTGTGAAAACCAAGAAACCAGCTGTTTGCTTTCATGCCAAGCTAAACTCTGATCTTCTTCCAGCAGAGCTCATGTTGGTCTGTACTCTGAAGACCTATCCTGCCTCTGCCCTCAGACTCGGTCCTACAGTGGGTCAGAAAAGTGACTCACTGCAACTCTGAAAGACTATTAACAGTTCCAGATCTGTGATGAATTCAGGGCGGCCAGGCTTTTAGGAAGGGTTCCTCTTGCTGGGTGTAAGAAAGTACACTCCACCAACTCATTTGGTTGGGAGGCAGAATTAAGGCTTTTCTAGAAAAGAAACTGATCTACTATGTGCTAAAGAGTATTTATGACCTCCAGTGTGCTTCACCTTTCAGAATAATACTACAAGCATAGGAATCCCCAAATCCTGCCAGAGCTTTAAAAATTGCATTTTATTCATGCCCAGGTATAGCCTTTCCTCATAAATCCCGAGAAGTGTGTAAGAAGGCAGTGACAGGCCGCCATTCTACTGCATAATGAGAGATGCATATTTCAGTGCCCCGGCTGATGTTTATGCAAGTCATTAGTTGGAAGAGGTTTTATTGAATGCACCATGTCTTTAAATTAGCTCTATTTTAAATATAATAATAACCACTACACTTTCTTGCATGCATGCCAGGCAGTTTATAAATGGTCATTTGAATCTCCTCAGCCTTATGAGGTAAGTTTTATTCTTCCTGCTTCTCCTATGGAGAAACTAAAACCCAGGAATTTTAAGACCTTGCCCAAGGTCACATCAAAGTTAAGTGGATTGCCACCCTGCACTCTTTTGCTGCAAAGCCTACATTCTTTCTCCTGCATTTTTCCCCCTGTACCTCAGCTCATCTTTGGCAATGATTTTATGATTTTTTTAGGTATTTACTTGTTGCGATTTTGTGTGTGTGTGTGTGTGCAGGTGGTGTGTTTATCTGTGCCTACAGAATAATATGCAGAGGTATAAGGTTCCTCTTTTACCTTCCAAAATTGTAGTTCTATGAACCACAGAATCTCACCTAAATCCTGTTCAATCTGATACAAAATAGGACTAGAGAGATATAGAAAAATGAGAGGCTAAAGCTTTTGAAGCTTACTCTATTTTTAAAATAGATACCACCAGGCTCATACGTTAGATTGCTAGTTAATTTTGTGAGAATTACTGCCCCAAATGATTTCAGTGATTTTTGCTGTTCCATTAAAAATCCTCTTTTACATGTGAAGAACTAATAAAGAAGACACTATGATCATGTCCTCGTGTGACTTGAGAGTTTATATGAAAGTAGAATCCCAGATGGGATAGTTCTGTCTACACCACGACATCTGTTCGAGACCAACTTTGCCATCAAAGCCACTTCATCCACGCACTTTCTCAATCAACATCAGCATTTATGAGCAACTCTTCAAATTTCTTGTTCACGTGCATATCATTAGTGCAGTTTATTTGAAATGCCCTGTAGAATGTTCATTCATACACGTTTCCCTAAAGCATGAAAAGAATTGGCAAATGACAAGTAATTTCTGTGTCACACATACATACCGCTGTTTCGCTTAGAATATAGAAGACACAAAGGCGCATTTTCCAGTGGCCTCGGGCCATGGCCCACAAACCCATCAAGCAGGAGAGAGCTGGAAAAATGAAATCTTTTTTCATCCTTTAAAAGATAAATATGCTTCGACATAAATCTCCAAGCAAGTAGTGATCTGTAACCCTGCAAGAGTTAGAATATCACCAGAGCCTTCTGATGACCTTTCCATGGGGTTTTCCCACTTAATTCTCACAGACTTCACCATCAGATTCTGGGTTCAATCTCCTTCCAAGCTCACAGTAGCGATGTTTCAGCAAATATGGGGTCACAGGAAACCCACCAATCTGTCCACTGTCCCACCATGCCCCGAGGTGGCGTGGATGGGCTTACCACAAGCTTGAATCCAAGTCCAAGTACAGCTCTGATACCTCCAGCCATGTGAACTTGGTTGGGATCAGTTTCCTTCCCTGTACAAGGGAACCTCTCTAGCTGCCCTTCTGATCTCCAGGGTCAGTGGGGAGGCTGGCAAGATGGCACGGGGCAGCATCAGAACTCCATTCACATGTAAGCTCATTTCAGATGTGCCTCGAGGACTTTGACATCCTTGCACCAACTTCCCTTGGCCTCTTAAATGAGACCTCATCTTCTGATATTGATATCAAGATCATGGGCAAATCATTAAACTTAGACTTGCCATTCTGCAGAGATATCCAGATGTCCCACCCCCCTCCAAGTATTGCACCCCAGGCACCAGCTACCCTGGCCAGGGGCACCTGCCCCTCGTTTCTTCAAAAAACAGCTGGGACACTTCTACATGTCACTGTGCCTGACTCCATTAGAAGGGCACATGTCATATTTCTCCACAGGACCCAGGCTCGTATGTGTTTGATTCATTTACAGAAGTTACTATTCACAAGTCTATCTTTTCAACAAAACATGCTAAAACTTGAACATCTAAATGATAGTATTAGCCTTGAGAGGCTATGAGCTCCCTGCAGCCATGTGCAGGGCCTTTAAAGTATCTTCTTTGGGAATTCTCTTCAATGTTGGAAGCATGTTTTCTTTTTAAATTCTCTCCATGATGGTGTATTTTTATCCTTAGACAAAGAATTTGATTATATAAGAAAAGACCAAAGTTGTTCCAATTTAAGGTTGGGGAGTAAAATATGTGATCAAGCTTGAAAATATCATGTAGGGCAAAGAAAAAAATGGCATGTCGTAAGAGAGTTATGTTGTGGAAGGAGCTACAGGGGCTGGGTCTGTTCTTAACCTTTGCTATTAGCCAGCCACATGTCTTGCCCTAATTGTTTGACCTCTTTTTGATTCTGTCATTTCTTCCATAAGTTGAGGGGTTGGGCTACCTAATAGTCATGATTATTTTCCTGCTCTGGAATCATAGGGTGTGTGTGTGTGTGTGTGTGTGTGTGTGTGTGTGTGAGAGAGAGAGAGAGAGAGAGAGAGAGAGAGAGAGAGATTTGATGTGACCCATACTGGCTCTAATAACAAAGCCATTCCAGATTTAGAGCAATGGCAGTTTGGTTGGACAGAAGCCCTTCTCCAAAGATAACCTTCCATTCGACTGCCGCCTTATGTGTTTGTTAAGTGGAGCAGTGTGTTGAAACCTTTCCAGTCATGGAATACTTAGCAGATGATATTTTTATGGCACACAAGTGGTGTGGTGATCACGGTAGCTCCTACCTCAGAGGTTGTCATGGGAACTCAATGGGGTGAGGTCTATGGGGTGCTTAGCGCTAGAGCTTAGATCAGCACGATGCTAACCGTGATGATGATAAGGCAGATGCTGATTTTTTGGCCTTGCTTTGCTTCTCCCAGGGTAGTTTCTTAATCATCTTCATCCTGCCTGTCTCTCATAACACTTATTAGGGATGCTTTGTGCAGTGTGCATGTGATTAAAAGTATCGGTTCTCGTGGTGGCTGCGTGGTGACTAGATCCTGACAGAAGAAGAGGACTTACCTCTTCTGGCTGCTGGTTAGAGCCTTGCAGTGTGCAGGGCTGGGGCTGCTCTGTTAATGGAGGTATTGTAGTTACACACGTGGGATCAGTCGACTATAGTAATTACTTTGGGATGAAAATCCACTGGAGTGAAACAGATACTGAAGTGATTCCATCTCTCTTTGATACTTCATTCCTATCTGCATAAGATCATATAATATGATTACAATGAATTCCTGAGCTAATTTGACAATAATTCATATTTATATTTTGGTTTTATTATAGCAATAGTGCAATGATCATTTGATTCCAAAAGTCATTTCCTTCTACAAATGTACCTTTCACATCCTAAAATGTATATTCACATTTAATGAAAAAAAAGATGTTTTATAAAACAAGACAGGATTTCTGAGCCAGAAATACAAAGAGCAGAGGAGAATTAATTTCCTCTTAAAATTTATTAGAAATGGAAGCCACTTTCAAAATAATTGATAACAGTTTAATTTGTTAATCTTTTTGACAACAGTTTAATTTTTTTTCAGTGTCTACTATGATCATTTTTATCACCTAAGACCCAGAAAGTATTTTTAGGATATTTTTACCTTCACTAACTGGTTGGGTGAACATTCAAGATTTTTTAAAAGATATTTTTTTAAATACATTTAAGTATTGATAGTTAATAAAACGATTCGTTTGAATTCAGTGGGAAATTATTGTATTAAAGCTTAAATAAAGCTGTGCAAGCAAATCTTCCTCTATTATGGTGCCTTTGGGGCTGCGTTAATTATAAGAACTGGAGCCATTGGAGATGTTAACTAGGCACACACACTCTTCGTTGTTAACCGTGGCTGGTGGATGCTGACAGCTGCCTCTCACAGACATGGAAACCATGGTTGATGGTACAACGGGTGGCATTAGCATAATTTTTTGGCAAAGACCAAGCTGGGGTTTCTGTGTTGCCTTCATTAACTGTCTTATCGGAGGCCCAGACTCCAGTGGGGAGATGCAGCCATACAGTCATGTGGTCAGTAACCAGAATCCCGTGTGAAATGCCTGCTTCTGAATAAAAAAGAAAAGGATTTCGATTGCTTAGGATTATGATTTTTAAAACAGCCCATGGAAGAAAGACTTTGAAAAGAATTACTGATGTTTAATCAAAGCTGACACAGTGTAGAGGTGGCTTTTTTTTGACATCGACACTAATGCATATTATGGTTTCTATAAGAGGACTTAGAATTAAAACATTTTGATTCTTTGGGGATCAATTTAGACAAAAATAGATCTGCTAATGCAAGACTTACAAGTCAAGAACAAATTATATCCCCCGAAGATTCTGTAAGTTTGTTTGCACATTGCTGAAGGTATTGCAAACAATTGGATTTTTTTGTGTGTATATTTTTGAAGACATATCAACCCAATATCAGAAAGTAATAAAAAATATCAAGTAATTATTTTATATTAATATTCATCCTCAATATGATAAACTACTCCCGTGGCTTCAGAATTCTCTTTGATTTCCTCAATAATAAATAAAATTATAAAATTAGATATAAATGATAAATTTGGTAATATAAAATAAGAAAGTAGCTACTATTCATCGAACACTTACTATGTGCCAGCACTTTATATTTGTCGTGTTTCAGTGTCATAACCATCTTATCACTTCGGTGCTATTACTAATGTCCTTGTGTTGCAAGTGGGGACATTAACCCTTAGGGAATTAAGCGGTATTTCCAAGGTCACTCAACTAGTGAGGGGTCGGACGGAAATTTGAATGCAGGTCTTCAGCCTGCAGTATTCCCTCTATCAGCCCTGGGCACTGACAGTCACTCCTGTTAGTGGAAGCTTTCTGAATCCATGAAATGACCCACCCTGGGGCTTCTATCTACTCTGCCTCTTGCAGAAGAGACACTCTTGCTATTTCACATGTATGGCACCTTGATGCCTCTCTCCAGTAGCCCTGCTTCACGTCAGTGTGTCTAGCAGTTTCTTTATCCAGCTGGTTGGTTTCTACTGGATGCACGTGGGCATGGCAGCAGGCTCCTGTGCACTGACCAGGCTCCCCTCATTCTCTCTACTCCAGGCCTACAGCCAGGAAAGAGGGGTGGGGTACCTCACTGATCCATGACCTGGAAGTGTCTTCGCTTCAAAGTTTCTAGAGACGTCTTCCTTTGAGATCCTTGTGGTCCCTTAAAGTGTGTGTAGGGATCAAATATGAGTGTCTCCAGGACTGACAGACTATCCTTTGGGAGTTTAGGTTGAGTGGGGTCTGAGGAAAATTCAAGTAGATGAAGGATTATGCTTTTTACTTTCCCTTTGACCTTGAAACAAGACCTTGAATACAAATGCATTCTGAAACTATAACCTCTGGAAATTATTTTTTGAGAAGATTTGTGGAGTTCCAAAAGGTTTGGGCAGTCCAGGTGGTGTGAAGGGTGAACTCTCTGCCCAGAGGAGCCTGTGCCAGCCCGCTCTCAGGCAGCCTATGAGCCAGCTTGGCCCTTGTTCATTTTGGTAGATCCCCTGGAGCAGGTGCTAACCAGAACAGCCTGGCCAGCCTCCTCTGTGGTTAGAAGTCCTGTGATCATCAGCACTCCTTCATCCTTCTCCTATGATGTGAGACTTGTGCAGTCTCTCAGCCAAAACAATGAAGGTGACCCATGATTAGGATCAGCTTGAATGAGATCTGCTCCTATTTACTTCAAGAAAATGAGATTTGGCCTGTATTATGAAGTACCTTAATTTGTGTTTCGTGCTTTAGTGATTCTCAACCCTGGCTAGACGTTAGAATTACCTGAAGAACTTTTAGAAAATACCAAACTCCACATGACTTGTCCCAGAATAAATAAATTAGGATAGCTAAGGTGAAGCTCTGAATCCTGCATCAGCCTTTCTCAAAATTGTTGCAGGCAGTGGGATGTGCGGTTGTGTGTAGGGCAAGGAAGGAGACACCGCTCCTGATACTATCACAGTACAAGTAGTAAGCACTGCTCTTGAACTTACTAGGTGCTCCTTATGTGCAGGTATGGTTCTGAGGACTTTGCGTGGAATGAAATTATCCTCTTGTACGCCTTACGATAACCTGTGAGTTTATTTCATTTTTACAGATGGGTATATGGGACACTTTGAGGAGGTAAAGCAGTTTTTTCAGAGCGATTGATACTTCGTGGGGATATTCTGTATTATAAAAGGTATACAGTACATCTGGCTTCTTAGTGCTCTTGTCACAGAAGACTTTTTGTGTGTGGTTAGCATGCCTTGGTTCTGCCACCTGAGACACCGGTATAATGTAGTAATCAGTCAGGAATGTTCAGATTCTGGGGCACAAATCCTGGCCTCCTCATCCCTAGCATCAGATTTCACGTGAGTTTCCTGAACTGCATCTTTGCTGCACATAGTTTATAGGATGGCTTAAGTAGATGGACATTGATAACGTATTGTTTGGCAAAAGCTCTGATAATACATATCACACATACCCTCTAGGAAGTGCACCAACTGCCTCCCGTGTGCTGGGACTCAACACCTGTGCAAATTCACACATGATCTCTCACGTGCTACGCACAGCCTCCCTAAGAGGTCTCCATCACGAAGGGCTGGGTGGATAGAGTGAGGCTTAGAATGGACTGTACTTTAGCGGGTTGCAAAGTCTGAGATCATTTGCCTTCCAGTCAGGGCATCTTCAAAACCATTAAAGTGCTGGTGTTTTGTGGTTGGTATGTTTGGCGTATAGCTCCATATATTTTAACTTATGTATGGAGCCGTGTAACCACCACCACCATCAGGATAGGGACCAGCCATATGCAGTTAGAAGGGCTGGGGTGTTGCATAAAATCAGTGGCCACCCGTCTCCTCTGCCTATCTGAGCAGCCTGGACAAGCTCGACTTCCATGAGAGGTTTGGCTCGATGCCAGCCCGAGCTGACCATTCAACAGTTTGGAGATGGGCCCTCCTGAAAGTTTGACTGATAAAGGGAAAAACATGTGGAGGTACGTTCCCCTTTTTCCTGGCTTGACAAGATACTGTAATTTTCTCAAGGGAAGGACTTTAGACAAGAAAAGGAGGTGGAAGTCAGTTCTAAAGGTGTAGGTCACTTTCTGGAAAGAAATGAAATGATGCACATCTCTGGGCCTCCCAAAATGAGGGATGCGGCCTCATAGGGCACTGGGACCTGGGATCCAAGTCTCAGGTATCAGAAGTGGATGTTCATAAGACAGTGGGGGTGGGTGGCAGGTGAGCACTTGACTTCTGTCCTGGCCCCGGACCCCTCCTCAGTCCTCCACCACCTTTCCTTCTCAGATTTACATCTTCAGCTCCAAGCTCAAATGCAAGGAGGGCTTGGGTCTTATCTTTCTTCCCCCAAACTCGGCACCCTCAGGAGAATGCTCTACAAGACAGAGCAGCAGGAAGCTTCTTTGATGTTCAGGAAAGCCCTTGTGATAACAGCTTTCATCCTTTTGATCTCCACAGCCAAAAAGTGATCAACCTCAGGTTTGAAAATTCTGACAGTTTTGTTTACTCTGCACTAGGAAAGCATACGATCTTAGGATGCAAAGCTCTATCTGAATACCAGGTAATGGTATAATTATACCCTAGGAGAATAAAAACTTTTCTCCGACTAGAGAAATTCAGGTAGCTTTTCTTTTCTCATTCTGTGCCTCTGTTCTAAACACAAGGCCTTTAGAGCTTCTCTGTTCTAAGGAACTGCAGGCACATAACTGTGGATGGGAGCTTGAGAGTTTGCTGGTGAGGATAACAATGGGGTCTGGGGTACAAGTGCCAACACCGGGCAGCCCCGTCCCGTTCTTTGTGCAGAGAGAAGCGAAGTCTTCTATAGAGAGGGAGGGCGAGAAAAAGGAAGGACATTCGAGTTGAGCCTGAGTGAAGTGGGTGGGGAAGAGCTTTTTCTGGAAGCAAAAGAACTAGTTCAAAAGGTCCCTGGCCGACAAGAGGTTGGTGTGTTCCAGAGCAGAGAGAAGCTGTTGTGGCGGGTGTGGCAGGAGGCGAGGCCTGGCTTGTGTAAGGTTATAGGTCATGGTCAAGAGTTGAGTACTTCGTTCTTTAGTAAAGAAATAGATTTTATGCAAATGGCTGAGGCATGGTTAGACTGATGAGGTTGAAAGATCCCCGTGATGGCTGTATGGGTTGAGTAGAAAATTAGTGATCAACAAAGAGAGACAGACGGGTGCTTCTGGATGACCCAGAGGGGCAGCTGAGAAGCAATCGGATTTGAGCAATATCGTGAAGGCTTGTGAGTGGGTTGGTGAGGCGGGGAATCAAGGATGACTCGGGCTTTGCTGCCTAAGGGGAAGGGATGTATTGTGTAACCTAACAGTACCACAGGGAAGGTGGCATTTGGGGGAAAGGACTCAGAGCAAAAAGGGGTTCTGTTTGGCCTGGCCAAATGTGAGATGCAGGTAGACAGCCAAGATGAGGGGCTAAGGAGTCAGTGGGTACCCGCGTCTGGAGTTGGAAGTAGCAGTCAGACATTTCCATCCTTTTCAGGAGTTTTTAGAAACTTTGGTTCTTACGGAAACTTTTAGTAGTATAGAAACATTTGGTTTTTGAGCACTCTGGTCCGTGAGATTGACTGACACCTGGAAAACATGCCAAAGTGTGCTGGAATTTCTCACATCCCTCCTCAGGGAGACACACTCACACGATGGGCAGACGGGAACCCTCTGTAGCTTGACTCACTGCATTAAGGAGGAATAGTTCTCAATATTTCTTAGACCATTTTTCTGAATGCTTTTACGCACCTCCTCTTTGTTAAGCCCAGTATGGATCTCACTTCCTATTTATGTCCATCCCCAGTGGGGTGCAGCAGTACCATTAAGATGTAACAAACTGGTATTCCTATTCACATTCCAAAGGTTCCCGAAAACAGCGCCATCACGAGCACGCCGGGCATTTGAGTTTGAGTGTCTCAGACATGAAAATCAGACCCTGTTGTCTGTTTCCCACGTACAACCAGCCGGTGCGAGTACAGTCCTTTTTGACGTCGAGTGATAAATCAGAAGCCTACCAAGAAAAAGGGATGACTGATGTCTCAGTACGGAAAACAGCCTAGAAGCCAAACCCACTTATTTGTTATGTTTGGATGAGGTTCCCCAGTTCAACTGTCCCTGGCTTGAGCTATGCTTCCTCTTTTTATTCCAATTTCTTAAGTCACTTTTGCTCTTTCCTGAAAAATCACCATTCGTCTACTCCGATGTGGACATTACCTTATTCCCTAAGCTACTGTTTGAAGTATCCTTGCATTTCCCGTATTTTCCATCATTTGTTCTGTTAGAAAATCTGTTCATCTCCATGTTTCATGAAGATGATTTCTCCCAGACTGACACGTGTCACCCCCTTGGAGAAGAGCCTCCAATGACACTAAGCACATCATTGCTCCCCCACGAGATTAAACACGTTGCCGGGTACACATTGGCGGTGCCTAGGTTGCTGGAGATGGCAACACCCTCGGAGGCTTTTCAGATGAGTCGATGCCTGAGCACCCTCTGGAAAAAAACAGTCTCTCTCCTCTCCACAGTTCAACAGCTGTTTGACCATGAGCAAATCGCCGGCTTTCTCCAGCCCTGTGTTCTCTCCTCCATACGAGCAGAGAGAAAATTATAACCCACTCCTGATATTTGAATGAAATGAAGGCATACCTGTCAAGCACTTAGCAGAGTACCTGCTACATAAAAGGAACTCAATAACCTTTAGTTCCTTCCCGAACCCCTCTGAGTCTTTATTCATCAGGAAATAATAACGATTCACTCTGAAAACACACAAGCCAGAAAGTGTATATTGTAGGACAGACAAATCGAGCTTCGGAAGCAAGCTAGACTGAAAGGGTGAAGGGAAGTGAACAATTAAGACAAAGTGGAGAAACGACGCAGAGGTTCTCACAATGTGTGGCTCCAGGACCTGCCACATCAGCGTCCCTTGGGAGCTTGTTAGAAATGGAGATTCTCAGAGCTACTAAATTAAGAGCTCTGGGAGCAGGCCGGGCGGTCTGTGCTTTAACAAGCCCTGCGGGTAATTCTGGTGCACACTAGAGTCTGAGAACCGCTGGTCTAAGGTACACTCAGCAGATGTTGGGTGAGGAATAACGGTGCGTGTTGTGTGTGTATACATCTGTGTGCATACACACCTGTGTGAGCAGAATGTTTGCAACTGCTGAAACTATTAATCAAGCATGATAATATCCACAAATCCTTCCAAAGTGATGTTGCATTATCCATTTTTCTTTGGTACAATTGTGTGAATAAAAATACATCCAGAATGCTTATTTTTAATGACTTTGTACTAAATTCATTTGGGTTTAAAATGACTGATTCATCAATTCTTTCCTTCTTTTTTTTTTTTTTTTGCCCCCTAGGAAATTCCACTTACTTGGATGACCATGGGCCACCTCCCAGTAAGGTAAGGCCTTCTCTTGTGTATAAATCCCCTTTTATTTTTCTCAGTACCTACAGCTTTCAATGACCCTAGCTAGATCCCTCTTGGCCCTAAATTATTCACAAGAAAATAGTAGGTGGCAGATGTCACATTAATCTTTGACTTCTAGTGAGGAGGAAAAGGCAGCATATAAAGATAGCCACAAGGCTGAGGGAGGAGAGTCATTATTTCATCAGTAGCGGTAGCTGTCACAGGCACTGGAGCCTTCACCTGACTTTAGGTCTTTGGTGCTTCTCTATCTGCTGCCTCATTTGCCGCAGCACCCCTGCTGGCCCCTGATGTGATACCCACGGCCTGGCCTCCCAGGCCTTGGAGCCTTGGGGCTAGAATCACCTCCACCCTTTTCTCCTTGTCCTGTCTTCATTGGGACACTCTACCCAAGGTTCAGCCCCTTTGAAACAGCCTTCTCTCCCAGCCCTGTCCAGGATGCCCAGGCCTGGCCTGAGCACCCACTTTTGTTCTTTCTGTAAGTGGATTTGGCCTGATTTTTAAGGGTCAGAACAGTCCAGTGAAGTATTAGTATAGTTCGCCTACTACTATAGACTTTCTTGAGCTCAATGAAAACCAAATGTCAATCTACCAAATAATGAGAAAAAGTTGGTCTTTAACCACTTAAGGTGATGCCTATTAAGTACCATTCTAAATACCTATTGAGAAGGTAATCAACCACTAACCTTAGAGGCTGGGAATTTACTCTAAAGTCGGCTTTTGAGTTTGAGATTTAAAGAATCTATCCCATTGAAGATCACGAGCTTTGGAATCAGGTATTTCTGGGTCCATCTCTGGCTCTGCCACTTTCAATGTATGGCATTGGGAAAATTCCTTAATATTTCAAGCTTTGGTGTTTTAATGTGCAAAATGGGATTAAAAATACTTCCCAGATTACAATACATCTATAAGGACTGAATGAGCTGATATATGACAAACACTCAGCATCTGCTTGAAATAAATGCTAGCAATGTGAAACAGACTGGATTAACATTGAGATCATTGGTGAGTGGTACAGTAGCACTTATTACATCGTGGATGGCCCTGCCACTTGGTACACTGTATATCGAGAGCCTGTGATCCTGCCGGCACTAGGAATACAAATAAGAAATGAAACAAGAACAACAACAAAGTAGCCCCTACCCTGAAGGGAAAAGAATGCAGAGAGGGTTTGACACCATCTAAAGATTAGAACCACCTCTAGCTTATCTCAGTATCCTCACGTCCTTGCAATTGCACACGACTATTCTTTCAGTTCCACTGAGTTGGACTGTGCAGTCCTGAGCTGGAATCTGAATTAGGCCTCCTAGCTCCCACCCCAGGTTCTTTCCACTAGGCCAGTTTCTCAAACTTTAGCTCACACCATCGTTTCCTGGAGGCCTGTGTTAACATAGATTGCCAGGCTGAGACTCCTGAGTTTCTGATTCTGTAGGTCTGGGGTGGGACCTGAGAATTGGCATTTCTAACAAGCCCCTAAGTGATGGTGGTGCTGCTGGTTTGGGAGCCACATTTGAGAACCACAGCTCTAAAGGCCACTAATATAGAGAAAACCATTTCCCTGGACATCTGGACATTTTCTGTGTTTATATATATATATATATATATATATATATATATATATATATATATATATATAATATCCTAGAGAGAGTAATATGACTTATTATATAAAGATAATTTATTAATGTATCTCTCATTCTAACTGTTTTTTAGTGAAAAAATATTTCTTTTGGTTGATGACCTGCCTAGGAGGGAATGTGAGTGTGGGTGGGGAAGAAGAATGGTGCAGATGGCCCGCTGGGCCCTTCACTGCCACTAACTAGACTTCTCTCCCAAGTGACAGAAGTTTATATAGTACAGATTTTTTCACTATAACTGTATTTTCATTATCTGGGAGTGGAGTAGCAAAAACACACTTGACTTTCTAAGCAGTAGCCAAAATAATAAGAATATAAAAATGGGTAGAAGTAATATTGGTATAAAATCTTATTATCCATGCTTGTTACTTCTGTCAGGGTGGAAAAGAATCCCAGAAATGATGAGGTCAGGCTTCCAGATAAAGGTCCCTTGAGTATCTCTGAGGTGGGACCTTGGTTCTTTAGGTCTAGAAACCACTGGCATATCCAGGAATATTGTGGCATGCAGAGGATAAGGGCTGATACACGTGTGGCCTCTGGAGTGAACCTCCCGCCTGGCAGGAGAGAGCAAGACTGAGTCCAGACTCATGGTTTTCTTCTTTGTTGAGCACTCAGAAATAACCTTTTTGATGCCAAGACCAAAAGAGCTGTAATCTAGATAAAGAGTTTTAAACCCTGAAAATATACTGAGGTTTACAGGCAAGTTCTTGTTTTATTAAAAGTTCAATTCCACAAGTTTCACATTCCACAAGTAATAGCCACTGGGGGAATGGGGTGTGTGCCACACAGTACAGTCAGGGCCCAGGTCTTCATTCTCTCCAGTATTTTCATTAAAAAGAACCAAATGCCTCTGATTTTCACTTGTTTTTGAAATCCCCTTTAACCTCATGGTTCACCGCAGTTTTTGAGCTAAGTTGTTATTTAAAAACAGATGTCAATATTTTCTTTCATCACCACTTTTGAGCATTTTGTGTGTACACAGAGTACAGTGTTGAAGAATAGAGCCCTATTGGGAGTGGACATGTGGATCTCTACTGAATGAAATAGGGAGATATCCTTGAGTACAAAAACAGGCACGAACAGCAAGCATAGTGTGAGTGCACTTATAAAATTGTGTGTGTTGTGTATGAAGAAAACCTGGAAAAATAATTGTGTTTTTTTTTCCAGATGATGAGATTTCAGATTTTTACCCTATTTCTTATGCTTTTCTGTATGACTTGAGTTCAATAAAGTATGCCTGCTCAATCTAAAAATTAGAATAAAAGGAAAACAAGCCTTGGTGTGAGAGAAGATTGAAGTTGGCCTGAAAAGCCTTATTTATTTATTTATCTTTTTATTTATTTATTTGTTTGTTTGTTTGTTTGTTTGTTTATTCTGTTTCCCCTCCCACACATCCATACTTTATTTTTCCTACCTTTGTATTGGAGCAGGCTGAACTTTATTAACTCATTATATGTTAAGTTGAATAAGCTTTTATCCAGGAAAATTAATTACCTAGGACTAAGGTGGGGAATACTTCTACATTATCATCTGCAGTTCCATGGACCTCCCAGAGCAGCCTCACTTCTCAAGTTTGATGTCTTCTCTTTCTGGGTTTTCTTGACCTAAAACCTGAGGAGCAAATATCAACTATGATCAATTCTGGTGGTAACCAATAGGATATAGTTATCATTTCTCATGTGTTGAGTTCCCAGATCTGAGAAATAAGGGAAGTTCGTCTAAGCAACTCAAGGGAAATAAAATCACTCTCCATAACTGATATCTATTGTTTCCTATGTGCAGAGCATTCTGCCAAGAATTTTATGTGCAAGTTTATTCTCTAGAAAACTCTCTAAAAGAGGAAGTAATTTTTTAATAGTTATTTTACAGATGAGGGAACTGGATCTTAGAGATGCTGAATAACTTGTCAAAGGTCATATACGAAGTATTGGCCTTGAGGATCAAGCCCAGGGCTGTGTAGCTCCAGGTTCTGTGATTTTAACCATCTCAAAATTACAAATTTAAGTCAAAATACAATAATTTTTATCTTATTTCTAGATTTCACCCTTTAATATAAGTTATCTGGGACCTTGACTGGTATAATAAACAAGTTTTAACCCCCAATATACTAGAAAAAAAATAGTCATCACCATTTATTTTTTGGGTCCAATGGACTCTTAATTTTTTTTGACTATATAGTGATATTTTAAAAATTTCTACCTCATCTTTTTCCTTCCAGTCACCTTTTTATACATATATACATTCAGTGTTTGTCCATTAACCAACTTTATATAAAGCAAATATTGGTATATAAACATCATGAAAGGTGAAAATACTGTCCTACATTCATTTAGCAAAACGGGATGGTCCAGGGTCTTGTTGTAAAATATTGTCTGATTAAGTGCTTCTTCTTGATAACTGCTTAAAAATACTGTATTTTCTTTCTGTCCTTAGAAATATGTTGCTCTCTTATCAACTTTTGAGTTTGAGAGAATTAAACTAGGATATTATCATATGAAGACTCATTCCCTGAGGTTTCACTATTATGATCAATTTTGTCCTCATTATTAGAGTCTTGAGTGCTTCTGTCCAACTCTTAGCATTCATCTCTGATTCCTCTAATGAATGGGAAACCTCTTCCTCTGTCAGTTTTCTTGTCTTTGTCATTAGAGGCAGAAATGAAAACTTTTGAATTCTCCATTCTATTCAATGAAAGTTAAAAGACAAACTACCAAAATGGTGACTCCAGTCTTTTATATCTTTTGGAAAGAAGATGCAATACTTTGGGTGATGCAATAAGAAATATAAAGAGTGATGCAGCAGTAACAATTGATTTCCCTTTAAATAATTCATCTAGGCCTACACTGTTGAATACAGTAGTAATTAGGTTCATGGAGCTATTTAAATTTAAATTAATTAAAATTAAAAAAATTAAAATTTAGTTTCTCAGTTGTACTAGCCACATATCAAACTCTATAAAAATTTAGTTTCTCAGTTGTACTAGCCACATATCAAACTCTCTGTAGCCATATGTGGATACTGTATTGCATGACACAGAATAGAACATTTTAGTCATTGCTGAACAGAAGTGTAGTTATAAGTTATTCTATAATTCTTCCATTTTTCTGTTACTTTAGTCTTTTTTAAAGTGTATTTGGGATAATTGATGCATAATTGGTAGGTAATTATTCTAGGATGATGAAATAACAAAGTGTTTCAAGATATAGGAAAAAGAAAAGTATTAAGATCTCATAATGGATCTTACATTTTTTAAAGAGTCAAGTAGACCCTCTTACATACTAATTATACTATATATAATTGTAATTATATGGACCTATTATACAGTAATTGCAAGATAAAATGAGCTTTATTTTTTATTTCAAAAAGTATATTTGGAACATCTCTAAGAAAGAATAAAGTCAAGAAATATTAATCAATTCAAATAGGTAGAACTGCTCAAAAAATTCAAAAAACCAAAATGCATCCAAAGAATCCTAATGGTATATAGACAGTTAAGATATTTTACTGATGTCTGCATTTGTAAAAGTATTTTGATACATGATACTTATATATTATTTTTATATGCAAAGTAATGTGCTGGCTAGTATTTGTATTCAAACTGCTGTTTAAAAATGAGTTCATTATAAGATGCTTTATAGTTTATTAAGCTGAGCAAGCGATCTCCAAATGAATAATCGGTAATGTTTATTGAAATAATGTGTATAGCACCTGGCAGTGTCCAGCAGTGAACAATTGCTCAATAAAGGTTGGTCCTTCTTACATACCCACCGGCAGAAGCTAATTTCTCTTAAGAATAAGTTAATTATTAAGAGCCTTCCCACTTTGCACAAGGGATCAGGGAGACATAAAAAAAAGTTGGAGATAATCTCTTCCACCTAATACTTTATTAACTAGTTGCATCTCAAAGTTTCAAACAATCAAAGACTATAAAAGCACATGGTTCTTTGGTTGATATATTCTTCAGACCAAATGCCCCTATACAGACAACTATTCATTCAGGAGTTTACTAAGCACCAAATTTATGTTGGGCTCTGCACTAGGTTCTTGGGCTCAGAGCCTGCAGAAGGGAGAATCCCTGCTCTCAAGAAGCTCAGAGTCTAGTGGGGAGGACAGGCTAGCAAACAGATCTGATCTAATACATTGTCGGCAGTCCCCAACCTTTTTGGCACCAGGGACCTCTTCTCCTATGAGAATCTAATGCCTGATGATCTGAGGTGGAGCTGAGACTGTGATGCTAGCGCTGGGGAGTGGATGCAAATACAGATGAAACTTTGCTCTCTCACCTGCTGCTCACCTCCTGCCCTGTGGCCCGGTTCCTAACAGGCTACAGACCAGTGCTGGTCCATGGCCCAGGGGTTGGGCACCCCTGCATTAAGCAGTTGCTGGGTGCTATGATAAGAATGAGCACAAGAGGCTTCATTTGAGCGCCTTGCCAGGTGAGTCTTGAAGGTTGGGTAGGAAGAACAAACTAGGTCAAAGAGTCTGGGATGGAGGGGATAAGGAGGGATGGGTTTCACTATTGGCGATTGAGAAGTGATGGGTAGGAAAAGGAGCTATCTACTTCCTTGAGGAGTTTGGCTCTAATAGGGAAGAGAAAAAATGGTAGCCTAGGAGATGGAGACCATGTCAGCATAAGTGAATAGTTGGAAAAGAACAGCAAGTCACAAATTCAGTCTGAAAGGTATTATGGATTGAATCTTGTCCCCCAAAAAAGATACATGGAAGTCCTAGCCACCAGAATTAGTAAATGCAGTCTTATTTGGAACTAGGCTCTTTGCAGATGTAATAAAATTAAGATGAGATAATACTGGAGTAAGATGGACCCTTTATCCAATATGACTGATTTCTTTATAAGAGTTTGGGCATAGAGACAGTTAGACAGGGAGATTGGCATGTGATGATTGGGATCGAGACTTACTTTAAATTTTCTCAGTTTGAGTTTCCAGGATCTATAAAAGGCTTTATAAGGAAATACCTATCGTACTTAGTCCCCGCTGCTGAGTACCTACATGTGCCTGGCGTCATGCTAAACGCTTTCCGTTTATTGCATTTAAGCCTCACAACTCTAAGAGGGGGATATTACTAGCCTCCTTTAGAAACATAAAATTGAAGTTCAAAGAGGCAGAGATTAGAGTTATACTGCCCATAAGCCAAGGCACACCGAGCAGTGCTGGTAACCACGAGAATCTACGAGAGACACGCAGAGCAGATTCTCCCTTTGAGCCCCCAAGAAGAAATTAGCCCTTCTGACACCTTGATTTCAGACTTCTGACTTCCTGACCTCTGAGAGAATAATTGTCTATTGTTTTAAGTTACCCAGTTTATGATACTTGGTCATGGCAGCCCTACAAAGTCATTCAAATGGGTCGAATTTAGTATCTTTGATTACCAAGGTCGCATTGAGTGTTATGCCCTGTTAGACATTATCTGGTTTGATCTAATAACGTTGAAAAACTCTCCTTTGAAGTCTATCATTAGGATAATTTCAGTGCATTTTCATACTTTTTCAACATTGAATGCTATGTTTTCCCCCAATATTCCTTCTTTACTTTTCTTCATAATTCTTTTTTCCTTCATAATTTTGTCTTTAGCTATTTTATCATCCCCAATATTCTCTCCAATTCTCTCTATTTTAAATTTATTTCTAATATTCAAATTGTGTTTTTAATATATGAAAATCATATTCTGTCATATTTTTCTCTGAACAGGACCTTAGTGACAATTTGTTTAAGAGAAAGTTAGTTAAAGGTAACTTCCTATTTTCACAGGACCAGGGGCTGTGAAAGCAACAAAGAAAAACTGTAAAGAAATCTGTTGCCTTTTAAAAAAAAATGTTCCTATTTCTATAGACTTCTAAGCATGCCATTTAACACCACTACCCTAAGTCTCTAAGAAAGACTGCATTTTTGTTTCTGTTTCCCCCTCCCCCACTTTCAATAGCTCCTTTCAACTCAGAGATACATTAGCTGGGTTTGGGTGGGGAAGATGTTTTAATCTTTTTTAGTAAAGAAACCATGGTTTACATTCCTTTTTTGGAGCCTAAAGAGGGAAACCCACATATCTAGGAATCATAGTAGGTAAGTGACTAATGGAAGCTACTAGGGGTACTGTTGCTCTTAGGTGTCTTGGCCAAGCATCAGTCAACTTGGAGAGAGTTTCTGGATCCAAACTTTCCCGTTTTCCTCAAGGCAAGATTGCTGGGGTTTTATGTGCACATAGTGTCTCCTTCGGTCAGAATCATTTACTTGGAAGAATAAGGTTGAGATTAAAGAGGAAAATTAATTTCTTGTTTCTATGCCCCCAAACCTTAAAACATATTTTTCAGGATATATATATATGTATATGGTCATCTACCTTGTTTTCCTCTTGTCTCTGAGGACCTGCAAGAAGCAAATAAACCTCTGGCACAGAATGGAGTTGTGTGCCTGCCTTGTCTAACAGTTTCCATTCTGACAAGTCCTGAAGCCATTGCTGTTGATAAGAGGACCTCCTTGGTTTTACAGCTCCCTTTCATCCTGCTGTAAATAACGTTGTGTGTGTCTTTAGACCCACCCAAACTGTATTATTTATTTATTTATTTAGTTAGTTAGTTAGTTAGTTAGTTAGTTATTTTGGGGGGGTGGAATCAGCATACTCAAGAAGTTTATATCTTCTTATTTTTATCTAAGGCAGAAAAAATGAAGTTTCTTTATAGTTATTTTTAACTATGAAATATTCCAAACACACAAAAAAACTAATGAGGTAAATAAAATGTACACCCATATTCCCAATTTACCCACGCCTTGGATTTAGAAAATGTTATTATTTTAACTTGCCAGATTTTTCATTTTGACTTTTGTATTTGTCCTTGGTGTCTAGGAGGCAACGGACCTTGAAATCAGAACTCAGTTCACGTCTTAGTTATTTGACCAGTTATCTCAGACTAAGTACTTCATCTCTTTGAGCTTCAATTTTCTATGTCTAAGAGAGGTTAGTAATGTCCACCTCTTGGAGTTGTGAGGCTTAAACGCAATAAATGGAAAGTACTTAACATGATGCCAGACACTCATAAGCACCCAGCAGTGAGTCTTTAGAACTATAGGTACTTCCTTTATACAGCCTATGACAGATTCTGGTAACTTAATTTGAGAAAACTTAGAGTAAGCCTTCCTCCCAATCCCCCAACCTCATTTTTCTTTTAAATGCAACTAATTGCATATCAGGTGGCCTACCAGATACCATCTCCAACTTTATAAGAACTTTCAGCTCCCATGGTGATTTCTCCTTTCGTTCCCTTGGCTTGTTCAGCACACTAAGTAAGGCCTTTCATGAGCCCTTGCTTTAGTTCTTCTTAAGCATATACTCTTCTTTGTGTCCAAACCTGACTTTACCCAAAGTACTTAAAAAAAAAAAACCTACAAAAGTGAAGTTGCTTTTCATTTCATGGAAGAATCAATTGCACTGGGTAATAGGTTTGTGTTTAATGATTCATGATAAATATATTAGGATTAAAGAAAGAGAGAACTAGCAGAACAGAAAGACAGGGAGTTAGCAATCAGTTACACTCTGATGAACATGACCTTGAAGGAATCTCTTCCACCCTCTCACTTTCTCGATCATTGCAAATGATAGGAAAAGTAATGACTTGAATATTTTATTTTTAAATAACTACAGGCATCTGAGCTCAGCGTGTACGCTATAGAACTGTATGTTTGGTATTTTGTTTGATATGGGTAATTAATAGCTTAGAAGGTAAAATAATCTATCCAAAAGGTGAACACATTAGCCTTACATAATAGGGTTGTTGTTTCTTATCCTGAAGTCACCTGTATTCTTGCTTCACTCTTCTTTTGCACTCATCACAGCTCTTAACCATTAATGCGGCAGTGCTTGGCCCAGCTAGTGGCCTCCTGAGATTTCAACTTTCCATAGAAATCTGTGTCCAAGTTCAGAAACAGGACATCTAAATTTATCAATTTTATGAGCCTGTAATGTATCCACCCTTTCCCAAGAACATAATGAATTCATCTTCCTCAGCAAATGCTTAGTGCCATTAAGTATGTCTTCCACTTCTCTTTTTTTTCAATTAAAAAAAATTCTGTGAAGCCACAAGTCTAAAAATATGCCTTTTATGTAATTGTTCTTTTAGCATCTTCCTCATTTCACTCCCCAAGGCCCAAGGGCCGGTTATCATTAATACAATGTTCTCCAAACCTTATTCAAACCAGCAACATTACAATTTGAATTTAGCAGGTTGTCGGGTTTGGGCTGTCTTTAACAAAAAGAGAGAGCTTTAAATGAAGCGTGAAATTTTAAAATCACACATTGTTGTTGGAAAGCATGTTTACTCAAGAAATTGCTCTAGTCAATTAGGAAAACCCATGTCACCATTCTTTGGCAGGGTAATAGTCGCCTCGGGAGTTTCAAAGGTCTTACTTGGTATTTAATCATCTTAGCAGCTCCCAATATAGTTACCTAATTCTTTCTGTTTGTTTTATGTCTTCCTTGACCACACGATCAATTTTTTAAAAAATATTATACATGCTCCTTTTTTTGTTTTGATTTCAAAAGTACAGAAAATTATAGGGTAGCAGGAAAAAATCATCACCCATGCTTGCCACCACTAGTAATGTGATGTCCGTGGTGGGGGAGTGTGTATTATCACTTTGTCACACACATTTAGAACATGTACCTGACACATAGCATGTATAAATGTTTGTCGAAGGAATGAATGGTCATAGACAACATCTTTGTTTTGTTTGAAGTTTGAATGATAATGCTATGAGTGTTTTATCAATAAGCTTAATTTTGACATTGAGTTTAAGACACTTATCACATTAATAAACTACTCTTAATTTTCTGAAAGTATATAATTATTTGAGGGAATTATGTTTCTTTTGTGACTTGTGATCTTATACTTAGAAACAGGTATTGAATTGAACTAAATTCACTTTTTAAAAATCAAATGGGAGACAATTAAGTTGATAAGTATAAATAGGGACTTTTATCAATGTTTGATTTGTCTTCTCGGGAAAAAGGTTAGCACTAAACCACAGGACTACCTACTAAGCTTAGTGTCTTCATCAGCTATTCACTTTGGGGCTTCCAACCAGAATGATACTGCAGCCCAAAGAGACTCTCAAAACACTGAATATCCCCCAGAAGGGGGCATAGCTGTGCCCTGTGCCATCTATGACTTTTCTATACCTAAAAGATTGCATGCAGTTTTAGTCAACAAAGATCAAAAGAGGCATAACTGAGTTGGACGACATCCAATATGATGTCAGAAGGTGGAAGTAAAGACTAAATTGATTAGCATTCTTGTCAGGAAAGACATTGACTGGGGAGTATGATCAAAGTCTATAAAACCAGAAGGAGTGTGATTGAGGTGAACACAAAACTGTTTACCAAGGCCTTGAACACATATCTGATCTGAAATAAATAGATGCATTGTCCCTCATATCTTAATAAGGTATATCAAAGACAAATTGAAGGATATTCTGCTTTTTACGGTGGATAGTAAACAACTGGACTTCATTTGCCCAAATGACAGTGCAGGCCAAAACTATAAATCAGTCCTCATAAAAGTTTACATGTATTCACAGATGACAAATCCACAATGGATTAGGCAGAAAACAAGGTGGTTTGGACGAACAGCCTGCCATTTCAGAGCTGACGTTCTTGAATCCAAGATCATTCATATTTTACATATAAAAGAAAACAACATTCTAATTTTCCTAATAAGAATATTAATTGGTAATCATTGACTCTTATCTACAACTTAGTAATTACCATGCTTATCCACAAATCATTCACTGGACTACTGCTGTTCACATGACCCATCTTGTAGGGCTCCACTCAAGCCCTGTACCTTTGCTGGCTGCCTTATGGAGCCTGTCCTGTGTGAAGGCTTTAGGACTCGGTGTCTAAAGAGCCAGGTATAGCCCTCTTTCCAGCTCATACTATTTCTTAGACCTGGCAAAAGCTAACTACTCTTTCTGAGTTTTATTTTTTCTTGTTTTTAAAACAAGGTAATAATCATTTCCCTGTACTCTTTACATCTGCATTTTTGCGAAGGAAAGCAAATAATGTTTGTAAAATGCTTTGGGAGCTGTAGGGTTCCATTTGTGTCACTGATGGGCAAAGACGGGGATGGCTTGTTTCCCAAAGCTCCGTGTCCTGAGGGAGTTGCCTCCCTCTGCCCAGGTTTCTGAGGGACACCTCACAGATGAACCCAGTGGGGCCTGCTGCTGTGGTGAGCTGGCTTAGCTTTGTGGAATTAACAGAGTTCCTTTGAAAAAATGAGAGAGGCATGAGAATCAAAGTCAGGGAAAGAAGTGAGTCAGGCGAAGACCACCCCTTCCCAGGCCGCCTCTGGTTGTCCATGTTCTCCAACAAGAGGCAGAACTGCAAGGCACCACAGAGTCATGCTGGGTACAGCCTACATGACAGACAAGCCGGTTCTGGGTACTTCTGACTGCCATATTCTCTAGGTACCTACAATTAGTACACATTCGTTAAGACAAAGAAGATGTATAAAACACATGTTCTGTGCTCTTGAAGAATTACAACACAATTGAGGAGATAAAAATATATACATACAGGTGACAGTAGAGTGTGTAATGATACGTCAACTATTGTTATAGGATAGAATTATAAGACCTTCAGTAACATTTGTAGTGCTTTATAGTTTTGCACACTGTGATCTCTCACGGGAGCTCAAGGCTACTTTCTTCGCCTTGGAGGGGGAGGATTCTTTAAGGTCCTTTGCCTCTGAAACCTAAAGCCTAGTGAAGGGCAAGCTAAATAACATCCTGACTGCTCTCTTGCAGGCTCAATCTCTCATCTTGATCTTGAGCTTTCATCACCCCTGACGGTGAGAAGATGCAGACAAGGAATGATAGCTATTTCCCCAAGATCCAGAGCAGAGCTGAACCAGATGGACCCTCCCAATAACCTTTCCCAGCTGCCATACCCAGAATCCTTCTTGGCTTTCCCTTCTCCCCACCCCCCCACCCCTGCCAATAAGGGAAAATTTGAAGCCATTTGCTTATTGAACTAGCTGTATGGAACATAAGAGAAAAGAGCAATGTGAAACAGGCCAACAATAGGAAGAGGCCAAATGAGGGAGCCAAATGGAAAACAACTTTAAAAACGTTTAAGTACTGCCCCCAGAGAGCACCATTCCTTGCCATCAGGGCTTAATTTTGTCCTTGAGGAATAGATGGCCTTAAAGACTCTTCCCCCATAAGAGAACAAGGTAGCCTTGAGCTCTCATGAGAGATCTCAGTGTGCAAAGCTATAAAGCACTACAAATGTTACTGGTGATCCTATAATAATAGTAGACACGTCATTATACACTGTACTGTCACCTGTATGTGTATATTTTTATTTCCCTGATTATGTTGTAATTCATCAAGGGCACAGAACATGTTTTATACATCTTCATTGTCCCAGTGAGTGTGTACTAATTATAGGTACTTAGAGGAATCCTTTCATCTGGCAGTCAGGGGTACCCAGAACCGGCTTGTCAGTCATGTAGGCCGTACCCAGCATGACTCCGTGATGCCCTGCAGTTCTGCCTCTTGTTGGAGAACATCGAAAGTCAGAGGCGGCCAGGGAAGGGGTGGTTTTCGCCTGACTCACTTCTTTCCCTGACTTTGATTCTCATGCCTTTCTCATTTTTTCCTTCCTCTTCAAAACCAGATGCCCCCCTCACCTTGGGCATAAAGAATATTTCACTGAGGAAAGATATCTTTAGCATGATTGCTATTGTAGTGTAATAGATGAGAGCTCGGTTTCTAAGGCTCAGTGAACCTATGTTCAGATTAAGTCTCTGCCTCTTACTACGAGATATGGGATGGATTTCTGAAAGTCTGTTATCCTCAATTTCCTCATCTGTATAATAGAGACGGCAGTCTCTGATAGTGTTGAGAGGATGGATTGGGAAAAAACAAATGCTTAGTGCAGGCGAAGTACAAATGGCTCTACCTAAGTCATATTCCCTTATGGCACTAACTGATGAATTGCATCTTACGGAGTCCTGATCTGAATTGCTAATATTCGTAGATACCATTTTAACAAGTGTCCATTTATGCTATCTGCCGAGGCCTTTCAGGGTCAATGTGTTAAATCGGTTTGGTTGTATATGTTTTATAGTATCTGGTTTAAGCCAATCAATATGTTTTAGCCAGTGGTTTTTTTTTTTTTTTCCTAGCAAAAGTTACTGATTATTTTAAATAGCTATACATAATATATCTTTAATTAGTGATATATTGAGGTACTTTGTAGATTAATGTTTCATTCAATTAGGAACATAAAGGACTACTTGGTTACTATTGTATACCCAGAGCCAATTAGTCCATTATTGAAGTGTCCCAGAGAATCATTTCATTTTAATATCCTGGACTTTGAAGGGTATATTTTTTATCTTGGTGTCTGAGAAAGTCAATCATTGCTACCCAAAATAAGAAAAGTTACTATTTTACTTGTCACACTTAATTGTTTTACTTATGCCTAAATGTTTTATATTTTGAGTGTGTGTAAAACAAATTCACAGATTTATAATTTTATATTTTAATTTTAAATATTCATTTTTTAACTCTATGTGAACATGAGTAGTTTGAATCATTGTTAGACATTTATATTTAATGATTCAAAAAGTACAAATGAAAGATCTCTCATTTTAATCACCAACTGGTTTTGTAATGTAATGTTTGAAAAGAAGAGAAAAATTTTTACAGCATCACAAAAAGGCTGCTGGGGAAAAGCTGAATCATCCTTTTGGGGTATCTAAGAATTAAGATTATTTCATAATTCACATTGGCCTCATTCTTCAACCTTATCAAAAATATTTTCAATAGTGCACTCCTAATCTTCTAATTCTTTAGAGTTGATATTATGGTTGTATGATCCTTGAATGTTTGAGTTACAGCTCAAAGCTATAATTCATTTAAAATAAGGATTATAAAGATATGCTTTCATACATTCTCTTTTGTGTACTCTATATTTCACAATTTTAAAAGCTTTCAATTATCTTTTTATAAAAATGTCTTTAATTGTTATATGAATATATTGTTTCCAATATTATTTTATTGAAAACTATATGTATCTTATAATGGTCTGTGAGAATAAGTGTACTTTAGTGAAATTTCTTCTCAGTTTATTTTGTTAGAAATTAAATTTAATGCAAAGTAATTCAGCTGTTTTAAGTTTAAGAAGTTATGATTGTAATGGATCTTAAAATATGTAAATGGATAATACCATCTGCTTTTGGCCTTGAATGGTCTCAACCACGGAGTTCCAAAAGTTCCATCATCAGCATAGAGAGAAATGCACTTCCTGTTTCTCAGAAGTCACCAGATAAGGCACAGAAGACTAAATAATTCCCTAATAATTGTGCTAATGGCACTAAAAATAGATGATGGATTTTTTTTTAGTGTATGATTTCATATTCTTCCATATATATGTAAATATGACATTTTCCATCTCAGTCTGAAAAGGCTCTACTCGTATTCTAACTTCAGGTGACCAAACAAGCTCTGCACACACAGTTTCGGGGGTTTGGTTTGGTTTTGGCTGTGGAGCCTGCAGGTCCCTAGCAAACTAGAAGCTCTCAGAATCTACATCTTCCTGCAATATTGTTTAGCTGTACTTGGAGCTGCATGTTAGCACAGAGGAGTGTGCTGGCAGATCACCTCTATTTTCACTTAGAAAATTGCCAGCCTGTGCTCCTGCCTTCTAAGTGGTTACTTCACTATGGTCAAAGTACCTGCAAGAAGATAAATCTTTTGCCAAATAGAAATTTCTCAAGTATTTTCCCAATCAAAAATGATGGTAGATGTGATGGGTTTTGATTACTAAAAAGGCAAGTTCTATTTTCACATGATAAATAGTGCATAATATTTTAAGAACTATTGTCTTATATGCAATTATAGGAAGAACAAGAGAAGCTTACTAGGGAATAGAAATAGGCCACTTTTCTGCTTTATTTGGGAAGAAGGAGTGTTACCTGCTGTTTATTTAATGATTTATAAGCTTGTTTCCTATAAATGGAGCCTAGAATCAGTTTGATAACATTGAGAAAACACAGATAAGTTTCATAATCAAAATAGATTGAGTCTCATAAGGTAAATGTGAAAGCTTTTTTGACACTCCCTCTTACCTAGTCTCCCTTTCCTTCCTCTAGAACTCTGTTCCACTGTGAAGAGCAATTTAAGCCATCTCCTTGATCTGTCACTCTGCAGCCCAACTATTCTTTAAGACACAGCCCCAGGTTTACAACCTTAAAGAAAGTTAAATGAATTAACTCAGAACTTAGTTAGATGGGCCCTTCTCTCCCATTCCCATCATTAATCTCATTTCCATTTTCTAGTAAATTTAAATGTGTGTGTAAATGGATGAATAGATAGATGATAGATAGATAGATAGATAGATGATAGATAGATAGATAGATAGATAGATAGATAGATAGATAGATAGATAGACAGATAGATGCTAGATAGAGTAGAGCCTTTAAATCCATGGGTTTTGCATCTATGGGTTCAACCAACCAGGTATTGAAAATGTTCTTCAAAAAAAAAAGTTGCCTTGTCACTGACGTGTACTACATAATTAGGCCTGAGATGGTTGCACCTGTTCTGAACATGTACAGATTTTCTTTTCTTGTCATTATTCCCTAAACAACGCAGTGTAACTATTTACATAGCGTTTAGCTTGTATTAGATATTATAAGTAATGTAGAGATGACTTAATATACATAGGAGGATGTGCACAGGCTAGATGCAAATACTGCGACATTTTATGTGTGGGACTTGAACATCCATGGGTTTGATATTCGTGGGGGGTCTTGGAACCAATTCCCCATGGATACTGAGGGGTGTGTGTGTGTGTGTGTGTGTGTGTGATGTAAACAGTATGAGATTAGATGTGCAAAAATGTAATATTACAAATTTTTTTCTAATACAAATCAATCTAGCACAGGAATCCACCGATGGTAGAAAGGTATCTCAGTTTCTTCCAGTTTAAATCAACTTCTAACAGGTCTCCCTTTTCATTTGCTTTCATCCCTTCTCCTTGAGGCTGATCAAGTTCCCTGGGGGTTTTGTGTGGCCTCAGGGAATTTGATCATTGCCACTTTGTGCAGATGCTATCCTCTGTCTGGGATTGTCCCAGGTCACTAGGCCCAGTCTTGGGTTTTATTCTGTTGTTTCTCTGAGTTACTGACCCTGGCTACACCTGGGCCACTGGTCAACAAGCCTGCATGTTGCCCTGACCTCAGGGCCCCAGGTCCTGTCCCTTAGCTTCAGAATAATCCCAGAAGACCTCTCCTAGTGACTGCCTCAGGATCAGTGTCCACCTCAGCCATCGACACCCTGAGGCTCAAGCTCGGGTCAGAGCCTCAGAGAACACATCCTGGGATACCCACCCCTTATGTCCTAGGATTCCCAGGATTTTTATTAACCTGCAGCCTCCCGAAACCTGGTATCCTGAGGGTGTGGAGAGCTAAACCATTTTCTAGGGACCCAAGTAGTTTCTAGGTTCTGGTCTCGGCCCTTTTCATTCTCATCTCATCAGCCACTGAACCTTTCTCTCCATTTGAGAAGGAACTAGCTCTTCCTTTATTTTTTAACAATCCAATTTTGTTGACAAACTTGATGTCTTCTTCCTTCAGGCTTTGCTTTTTAGAATTCCAAATCACTCTTCTCTCAATCACTTGGTCTTGGAAACATTTGGCTTTCAAAACAAATAACCTTCCTAGGAAGTCACAATTGAAATTTTAGAAGCTTAAAGAGAAACATAAAAATAAATCCGAAAAAATAATCAGGTACAAAACTGAAAATATCTTCTTTTTTTCTGTTGTCTCCTTTCCTATTTTACTTACCTATTTTGTTTTGTTCTTGTTTTAGTTGTTGTATTGATTTTTTTTTTTCAGTGCTTTTATTTAATTGATTCTTTTTGTTTGTTTGTTTTATTAAGTGTTGCTTTTCAGGTGAGGGGTATAGATTAGACTGGCAAACTGCCTCAAATCCTTTTTGGTAGCAAAGAGATTATAATTAAAAATAGATTCAAATGACTCATCAATGTGTCCTTTCTGTGGCCCCTTGTATGCATTTCCTAAGTTCACATAATTCACTGAAAAATATTTTAATGAAAATTTCAATTCATACATTGTTTCTTTTCATCTCAAGACTGCTTATTAGAGGACATATAACAATATATAATCCTGACAGAAGAGAAGGACAAAGGGAGGGTGAGCTGATATCACACATCGGTCCTGAACTATGGTTCATTAAATTGGGGGATTTCAGGCCTTCTTGTTTTTAATCAATAACTCGAACCCTATAGGATATAATTTAAGAGAACACAAGGATCAAGGAGAAGCAATTCTTATCTACATTGCCTTTGCTTGTAATGGCTTCCATAATTTATCCACAGGGAGAAACAAGCAATTGGAAAAATTTCTCTCTGGCCGGCCAGAGCCTGTTCATAGATTGTTTGGCAAGAAATGAAGATAAACAGTTATCAGGTGTGGTAGATTATTTCTGAACATTTGAGTTTTATTTTTATCTTGCAATGAATCACCCTCTGATAAACACAGAAGATAGCACTAAAAAAAAAAAAAAAGAAACCTCTTTGGAGAAAGTATTTAATTCTGTTACAGAATGCCAGCTTAGTAATTATTTCACATTGAACTGTTCACTACGCATTATTATAGAGCATGGGTTATGCATACTAATCGATGAAAATCTTGTTAAGAGGCAGTAGGTCTGGTGTAGGGCCCAAGATTCTGCATTTCTGACATGTTTCCAGGTTACATAACTGCTATTGGTGCATGGCTCTCACTTGATACAGCAAAGGTTTGGAGAACCATAGAAGTGTCAAATAGCTCTGTGTAGAAATTTCTTATTGAATTAGTAAGGCCATTAAGGACTTGTAATGCCAGTGTCTTTTATGGGCCCCTTAGCTTGCCAATCATTAAAGGAATTGCCCACCTGGAAACTGATGATTTAAGAGGATAATCCGTAAATTCTCTGTTATAGCCAGAGCAGCACTTCTGCAAATGTCCATTCTGAACTAGTTCTGACATTTTGATCTTGGAAGAGTTGGAAGAGCTTGAAGAACGCCTTTATTCAAGATTCGCTACACCTACAGGCTGTAAGACGACCTTCCACAACTCTATAAAACGTTGCATTTACATGAGCAAGCAATTTCTGCTATTGCACCATCTTATAACGACCTAAAATTTTCAGTGAAGATAGAGATGACCCCAAAAACCAACTAGAGGATGAGATAAATTATGTTAACTTATCAAAAGATAATTTCATTGCCAACGATGATGAATGTCTCAAAGTTTTAGACATGTAATAACAAGAAATTATATGAGAAAGCTGTTACAGTTAGTAGTTTATATGTTTCTTGGGATTTTGATTTTTTAACAAGAGATCTTGATTCTAATGCTTTGGCTTTCCCTTGCCAGTTCAAATAAGCTTCTGGTTCTATTAATTATTAATTCTATACAGAAATATATGTATATTAAAATAAAATTGTTCTATCTCACAAAGAAAAGTTATTGAGTCTACTAAATAAAATAGTTTTGTTGAATATTATCTTTAAATATTTTTAAATTATGAAAAATTTTAAACATATGTAAAAGAAGTTATATTTTGGTAAATTAGCATAAATATATTGAATCTTTCCAGTTGGTTTCTTAGGTCACCCCTATCTTCTCAGAAGATTGTAGGTTGTTATAACATTGTGCAACTACAGAAATTGCTTGCTCACATAGATGCAATGTTTTATACAGTTGTGGAAGGTCATGCTATAGCCTGAAATTGGCATTCTTCAAGGACCCCTTCCAACAGGCAGGTCAGAACAGCTGCCCCAGTTACTAACACATGGAGCAATAGATTGAATATTTGTGTTGCCTCAACATTTACAAGTTGAAGCCCTGATCCCCAGTGTCATGGTACTGGACGTGGGGCCTTTGGAAAATAATGAGATCATGAGGTTGGGGCCCTCACAAATGGGGTTAGTGCCTTGATATGAAGAGATACAAGAGAGAATTTCTCTCTCCACCATGTGAGGATATAGCAAGAAGGCCCCAAGAGAGCTTTCACCAGGAACTCAATCAGCCAGCACCTTAATCTTGGACTTTACAGCCTCTAGGACTGGGAGAAATAAGTTTCTGTTGTTTAAGCCACCCAGTCTACAATATTTGTGTTACAGCGGCCCAAACTTACTAATACAGAGGGTCTGTTTTATCTCATTTATATTCTTAAATCTCGCTGCTCCATCCTTGGGTTATATTGAATCAAATCTCAGATAATCCTGTCATTTCATCTATAAATATTATATCACCATGTATTCATAAACATGGACATAAGAACTGTAAAAAGAGACTTGCCTTACCATTATTATAACTTTAAAAATTGACAGTAATATCTTAATATCATCAGAAATTTGTATAGTGTTTGTGTATCCCTGATTGCCTCAAAATATTTTCAGTATCCAAAGCAGTTTAGACACATTGCATTTGTTGATGTTTCCCAAATCTCTTTGGATCTGTAAATTCTTTTTCCTCCTCCGCCCATCCCTCTCCTATCCCTTGCAATTTATGTTTGAAGAAACTGGACCATTTATCCTGTTAGAGTTCACCACATTCTGGATTTTGATGACTGCATCCCTGAGATATTACAGAACATGTTACTCTACTTTCTGTATTTCCTATAAATTCATAGTTAGATGAAGAGGCTTATTCAGATTCTGAATCAGTGTTTTGATAAAATATGTCATAGCTGGTGCTGAATGCTTCCCACTGCATCACATTAAGAGATACATAATGTCTGCCTTTCTATTTTTTTTTTTAGTTTTGTTAAATATGATTTTATCTTTTGTATGAGAGCTCAGAAATCTGAATCAAAACTTGATTCCACCTTTGATAAGTGAAATATAATATAAAGGGTTAAATATATAACATATAATTTTACATATAAATAAATAATACATATGATTAAATTGAGCTACATATAATAAAAAAGACAGAATAAAAGTGGACTATATAAGATAGAAATATATTTTTCTTTTCTAAAAAATAAGTCCAAAGATAGCCAGTTCTACACCATCATACCAACCTCACAATAGTTATCAAGGAGCCACTGTTTTGGTGGATGGCTTCCACACTTAAGATTATCTCATGTTTAAAATGGCCATGGAAGCTCCAGCCATCACATCTGCTTCCCCGGCTGGTCACATGGATGGGTTGAGGAGGTAGAAAAAGAAACCACCTCTCAGCTGAGTCAATCTACTTTAAGAACCCCAACCAAGGAATTCTGAGTGTTTTTACATGGCCACCCATAGCTTCAAGGGAAGCAAGAAAAGTTGAAAAGGCAAGATTCACAGTATGGGAAGCTGCCAAAAGATTGATAGGGCATTCAAAAGATTTAGGGCAGTCACAAATGATAAATGTCTATTACACATAGTGCAGAATTGTATCCTGGTGCAGCCATTGTTGGGTGAACATAATTATCAAAATCTGAAAAATAAAAATTGACCCAGATTAGAAAAATAGAGACACGCATAAAAATTAAAAGAAATTCTTAGCTGACATACTGCCAGCATTTGATAAGTTTTTGTTGTTGATGGACTAATTTAAATCATTGTATCCAAGAAAGCCAATCTGAAATGGAAACTGAAGTTGGGTTTGTCCATGAAAAGGAAGGACATTTCTGACTTAAAGGGAGGAGCCCTGCAACAGGAAAATCGGCTACTGAGGTGACTCTCCTGCACGCATGTGTGTCTTTTCACAATGCCAGGTTTATGAAGCGGATCCTTCTCAGATAAACCAGTCAGGTACCCACACAGGTTAACACACAACACACAAGGGAGGGGAGCAAAGGATTGAAAGTCCCTAGCATCTCCAAAGTAAGCTTTGACTGGTGGCGCAGAGTACTGCAAGTTGGTCCCCAGCCAGTGGCTACAATGGGTCAAAAGTCTTCAGCCCAAGGGCACCCATCTACAAACGTCATCGTCTGTCTGAGGTGTTCAGCTTATATGGACCTTGCAAGGTGGGATCCTCAGGCTGATCAGCTCTTACAGCTGGGGGCTGGTGTCTGTGGTTTGGTACAGTCCATACCCTAAGGGTGCTCCCCTTACCTGTATGTTGACATTACTGTCATGGCTCCCGTGAAATTCATTTTGTAAAGTCCAAGAAGTCCTCATCTCTCTAGGCTCTAAATGGAGGAGTGAAAGATGGTTTTCAGGGACGGGTGCTTTAGAATCACTGTGGGCACATATTAAACATTCAGGAAGGTAGGTGTGGGGGGGAAAGGGGCTTAAACCAGGTGTTGGGATGTAGGTATTGCACAGACCCACTGATGTAACAGAACACACAGCTTCCCTAGGAACTGCATCCAACAGACTGTCACTTCTCTAACCAGATGTGCCTTTTGTTCCACTGAAACAAACTTTGGTGCCCTCATATTTTCAAAGTAAATGATCTGTTCAGCTGTTTAGTTTTTTGTTTTGGCAGAAATTTTAGAAAGAGAAAGAATGACAACTAAATTGTATTGGATGCTCACTGTGTGCCCCACACTCTTTGGCATAGTTTATATTTAAACCTCACAGCCCATGAAACTGCTACTGTTTTACAGATGGAGCAACTGAGGCACAGAGAGGTTAAGTCACTTGCCTAAAGCTACAGCTAAGGAGTAGAGCTGGGATGTGAACCCTGGAACCATGCTGTATTGTAATAGATCAATCATAACACATATTCTCCTTGCGTATTTTCTGTGAATTGTTAGAGGAAGCAAGAGCAGGGAGATGAGGTGTTATTACCATTTGATTTTATCATAAATAGTTGAAACAGGAAGGAGAGATTATCTGGGTTTCACAGTTAGTTGAGTGCAGACTTAGTTCTGGGTCCTGGATGCCCCCATCATCCATACTAGGAGAGGGACACTCACTCTGGCAGCTCTTAGCCCAGGAAATTTTACAGGAGATTATAGATCCTAGAACTTGTCTCTCCTAACTTACCCTTTCCCCCACTTCTTTATTTCCTCCATGTCTGAGAGTGGTCTTGACAATCATATACCTGCCAGGAGACACAGTGGCCCTCCCCAGGCCTGACCCCACCTACGTACACCAGGCCCCTTGCACTTGAGAGCACCATTTTCTAGATTTTGCAGCTCTCAAATTTTGTGTACAATGTTATGGTTTGTATTTGGCCTATGATTTACACTGAGATCCAGTGATCAGTAATTCTACTTTAGCTACTCAGCAGGACACAACCTTGGCATAAAATATGAACTAGAGCAGAGGAAATTTCTGCCTGCCTTGCTCATCGAGTTGCACAGTCCCTCCTCCTCCCCGCTTCCAGTCTTCGTGATGTCCTCAGTGCCTGTGCTCCTCTGATCTGATCACGTGGTCCAGCCTCAGGTGCAGTGTGCAAAGAGTCAAGGAGATTGGAGAGAGGTAGGAGGAGGAGAATTTTAAAGAATAAAATTCACTATTTATTATCATAGACACAAACTCAATAAAGTGGAACTCACACACTGAAGCGCTGACTACTCTAAACAGCCAGGCCTTGCCCCATGGTAACCCACAGCAGGGATGCTCGGGCTTCATGGACCTAATGAGTGATAACCGCTGCCCACGCTGCACATAGATAACTGTGGCTCCCTGGTGACCGCAAGCCACATGGCCCACCCACCAGAGGGTGCACCCTTGGGACTGAGGCCTCGTGTCTGGGAGAATGGAACCTGAATCCTCACGCAGTTAAAATCCCAAAAGGGCTTTAGTGTTTGCAAAATAATCTGTAAGAAGGAAGGAAACAAAAACCATTGCTTTATGAATTGGATACTAACCTGGAACTTCTCTCGAATTAATTGCTCTTTGGTGTTCCATTCAGAATCGTCATTAAATGCCCTTAAGTGAGTTTTAAGATGCTGTTTCCGCATAAAAAGCTTATAAAGAGTTGTATTCTTTGAGAGTGTGCTTGGAAAGGAACACTTTTTATCCTGCCCTGCATATGTTATCAAAACGAATAGGATTTTCCCAACCTTTCTCTGCTACCTTTAGCTATTAAATAGCCATTTGGTTTAATATAGCACCTAACGATTCCTCCATTCTCCGGTAGTTTTGAATCAGCCGGCACCTGAATTTGTCTGCTGCTTAAAAATTGACCTGCACAGTGCTTTTGATATAAATTTTATAGGGCTATCTTCTTCAGATTTTTTTTTGTCACACAAAAGTCTCTCTTTTAAATTATTCTTACTTGCTTTCATATGGTGATTAAAATATCACAGGAAATGTGTGTGATCGAGCTCGCATTTCCTAACTATATTTTATCATTAGACTTAGACAGATGGCTTCTGCTGTATCTAATAGAACAGCAGAAATACATCAATAATCTCTTTATGGGGTGCACTTTCGCTCTAACTCCTAGCACCATGTGAGATCCCAAGCCTTGTGCTTTTCTCCTTAATTTGTTTTTCTTATTAATTTAAAAATAATTAGTCCTAAAATTAATTAAAAATTGTGCTTTCTTGCTCTATGGAAGATATCTTTATGTTATCCTTTCCTTATATCCTTTCTGAAATAATTTAGCATATGTATAAATAAATGCCATTATAAACATGAATAAAGGAAAGACATTTATTTATACTAACTTTTGGTTCCTTTGGGGTCACAGCATTGTTTTTGCATGGACATTGCAGTAAGCCTGTGATCCCTGCAAACCACTCTAATCTCTTCCAGAAAAATGAAATTGATCCTTCTTAATACCCAGTCTCCAAATTACATAACAGATGTCTCCCCCTTACCCAGGCGAGATGTTTCTTGTCCCAGCATCCCCCACCACCAGGGGGTTCCCCCACCTCCTCTTCAACAAGGCCCTCCTGGGCCCCATCACCTCTTCACTGCAGTTGGCATCTTCCAACATGGCTGTTGCCAAACGTTTCATCCCCAAACCCCTGAACTAGTTCCTGCTGCCCTAGACCTGCCCTAGACAGGCAGCAAAAGGAAATGTCAGAGTCACCTCCGCAGCTGGGAGAGCCCCTATCCCTCTTCAGACCATGCTTTCTGCAGGAGTGTGTGTGTTAAGGCCATTTCTGGTGGCTGGAGCTGCAGATGGGTGACAGTGAAGCCTGCTTCTGTTTCCATGGCGAGTTCCCAGTTTAGTCGGGAAGAGGTTGGCCTAAGGTTTTTCTATACAGCGTGAAAGTAGGGCTCAAAATGTTGTCCCCAAAGTGCCATGGTTATGATCGAATGCAGAACCCATCTGTTTTCAAAATACTTTGCCTTCTGAAGACGGTTATTCAGTGCCAATTATTTCCTTGGTCTTTTTCTTCTAAACATTTCATCATCGTTGACGAAGCAAGTAATCTCTGCTCATCATTTTTGAAATGTATCTCAGTCTTTATGGCTCTGGTGCCCAGTTAAGCCTTTTAGATGTTCTAGGGGGTTCCCAATACTGTGATCTATTAAATGGCTTAGGCTGAGTTTAAGGCCTGCAGTCAGGCAGCCATAATTTTAAAGAGCAGCTCTGCATTAACCAGTAGCGTGTGTTTGGCGAGTTATTAACCTCTCCAAGGTTTCTTCACTCAGAAATTGAGGGTGGCAGTAGCCCCCACCTCGTGGAGCTGGTGTGAGGAGTGAGGTTGGGCCTGTAGGTGCACAGCACAGTCCTGCCACCTGCCACTCACTCAGTGAATGGCAATCCAGGCCTTGCACCTCCCCCACACTCATCACCCTTCCACCCCCTCACCCCCCACCCCCAGAAAAGACCCTCGGAGGCTCCTCCAACAGCCCCTAACCTCCACACACATCCTCTTGGAATCTCTTGGGGAGCTTTATCTCATGCATTTAAGAGAGACCAATCTTGAGTGCTTAAGTATGTAATTGTCTGTTTCATTTTTAGGATTTGATGCGATACATCGATCTCTAGAGGACACATTAGTACTGTGATCCTTTTGTTCCCAATTGCCGTTACATTCTGAGAGAGATCTTACAGATCTCCTGGGCTCCCGCTCTCTGCCCTGCAATCTGTCCTCCACACCTGGTTTCTCGAGCCCAGGCGTGCTCCAGACACCTCCTGCTTCAACTTCTTCTGACTCCCCTCAGGATGAAGCCTGAGGAGCACCAAGGATCTGGGCTGCCTCCCACCCCCAGCTCCCACTCTTCACCCTGGGGAGGTTTACCATCTTCTTGATTTTATTTTATAATAGTACGCTGGGATTTCTCGCCTGCTCTTAGAAACAGAACAGAACAAAACAAAACAAAAAATAAGACTAGGATTCTTTAAGAGGCAATGGTTGGAGACCTTCTTTTTCTCAAATCTCCATTTGTTCCTTGGCCGTAATCCTCTTGGGTGAGTCAAATGGACAAACAGCCTCCTTGTGATTCCACACAGGGCAGGTGTTCCATACCACTCTCTAGGCTTTTCTCATTAGGTGCCACTGGCACCTAAAATAGATGTTGTGAGAGTTAATTAGATGCAATTCCTTGCAGTAGTCTCAGAGGCATGTTCTTGATCGTACACAAGATGAGTCTATTAATTATTTCTATGAAAGGTTTAAATAACATCAGTTAATGATCAATTGCTCATGGCAGCCAGCAGGCAGAATGAGGGCCCCTGGGCTGGGCATCATTCCCTCCCTGTAGGGAAAAAGATCTGTGAAGACAAGGATACTGCCCCTGGGAGCCAGATGATTAAATAAATGTAGATTAAGGGGTTGAAATAAGTCAGTGCCCAGCTCTGTACCGGTGATTGTGGCGCTAGTGCATAGATAAATAGGAAACTCTCCAAGAGCTGGAGAAGATGTGAGCATTGTGTGCAGGACCAGTCACAACTTGCTTTTCCTAGTGCTTTTATAGTCATAGGACAGTGTTTTGTGGGTGTGTTGTGAAAAAAGTATTCAACCTTTATGGTGTGTCTAGGTGAAACCAATAAAATTTCTCCTTCTCCTGGGGTCCTCAGTGCCTGGCACTTTCCTATGGACAGGGTACTATTAGAGTTAAGCATTGTTCTCTCTCTGGTCCTCTTTAGAAACACACGCACACACACACACACACACACACACACACACACACACACACACACACCTGGGAGGAGGGACCCCACAAGCTTTCAGCCCTCCTGCATGGGCTCCTGGATGAGAAGCTGCCTGAGCAGGAGGGGCCTGAAGCAGCATCGTGGAAGTACAGAAGGGGACGAAGGATGTCCAGCATCCAGCTCAGTCATGGAGTGCCACCCCCGTGGTCTGGAACCTGTCCCCTGTGCCCCCACTCAAGCCCCACTTTACTCTCTGCTGCAGCCATGTGGGATTAATGATGTTTCTTAGCACTGGCGGCCACCTCACCCCAGGCATGGCCCAGCACCATGTCCCCTCCTTCTGTACCCAGCATTAGCAGAGCTGGAGCCAGTAACTTGGTCCCCTGAACACAGAAAACAACCTCAGTTTAGCAAAGGTATGAGGCGGGAGTGGGTAAGAGAGAGCTGGAACACCTCTTGTTGGGGGAGAGAAATAAATGGAGACAATTTTTTAAAGTTGAGATGTAATTCATATACCATGCAGCTCTCCCTTTCAAAGTATAGAGTTCAGTCATTTTTAGTGTAGTCACGAAATTATACAATCGTCACCACGATACAGTTTCAGAACATTTCATCACCCCCAAAAGAAGCTATATTTATTGACAGTCACTCCCCACGTCCCCTCTCTCCCCAGCCTCCAGCGGCCACTAGTCTATTTTCTGTTCCTATGGTTTTCCTATTCTGAACATGTCATTTAAATAGAATCATGTAATATGTGGCCATTTGTATCTTTTATTCTTCTTTTACTTAGCATACGATGTAGCATGTTATAAGTATTTAATTCCTTTCCACAGCAGAATACTATTCAACTGCATTATGTGGATATACCACATGTTGCTTGTCAAATCATCACGTAATGAGTGCTGGGGTTGTTTCCACATGTTTGCCTGTCAGGAATAACGCTGCTATGAACAACCATGCATGCGATGTGGTGTGGTGGGGCATAGCGTGAGTACATACTTAGAAGAGGAATTTCAGGGTCATACAGCAACTCTATATTTAACTTTCTGAGAAATGATCAAACTGTTTTTCCAGAGTGGCTGCACCATTTTCTATTCCACCAACCACATATGAGGGTTTCACTTAATTCACGTCCTTGTCAGCACTCATTATAGTCCATCTTATTAATTATAGCCATTTTAGGGGGTATGAAATGGCATCTTGTTGCTTTTCAGACCATGATTTAAAGAGTTGGCATGCTCTGTTTTTCAGGGATCTAGGCAAAAACCTAGCATCCCTTCCTAGCTATTCCTAGTTTTAGTTCTAAGGATGATAGTCTTTGAATGAGTTAGAAGCAGACACCCTCCCAACCCCTCGCCAACTCGGCCTCAGCAACGCAGCTTGGTGAGTAGGTGGTCCCTCTGTGCAAAGAAACATGTGCCCTCTTCCCCTCCCTTGGGCTGGATGCAGCTCCTTACCCAGGCTTGTGGCTTGGCCTCAGGCTAGATTTCAGCCCCTCACACCTCTTCTTTGGGTGCCTTTGTCCAGGGTACAACCCAGACAACTCTACTTGGCCTATACTTGGCTATTTTCAAGTTGGATAGGCCCTGGGTTCCAGTCTTAGCTGAACTCCAGGGCTGTGACTTTGGACAAGTGGTTTAATGTCGCTGTTTTCTTGCTGGTGGACAATAGTGATAATAACAGAGCCCTCTAATGGTATCGTGATGGTGAAATGAAATGAGCTTTATAAAGCGACTGTTACAGGACCTGGCATATCAGTGCTTATTGAACCATAGTTAATTTCATGTCTTGGCTGTAAGAACTCAGCACAGGCATTATTTCCTCCAAATGATGGGTCAACACACTGGCCCAAGGGCCAAATCAGCCTTTCCTACAGGCTGAGAATGGGTTTTACATCTTTAAAGTACTATGATATGAAGAACATGACAAATAAAATATGCCCTCTAGGGCCTAAAATATTTCCCCTAGTATTTTCATTTTGGCCTTTTATAGGATAAGTTTACTGCCCTCCTGCTATAAACCCTTCTCTGCCAGCCTCTCCCCCATGCCATGCACCCCACAACAAGGCTAGATGTTCCCATTTATGTCCCCTCTCACCTTGGAGCGGTCTCTATCATGGCCCTTTCCACACCTTTCTACGAGGCTGTCAGCACCTTCATCCCTGAACCCCTTGGCACATAGTAGGAAGGTAGAAAATGTTAATTCAGGGACAGAAAGGTACATACAGGGCCAGACACTGAAGAACAGTTTTGCCAGCTTCACGATTCCTGATATAAAAAGAAACCAGCCCCTCCATTTGGCCGTCCTCCTATGCACTGCATTTTAGCTAAGCAACACAACACCTTTGGCTCCAATTTAATCCCCAACGCAAGGGAAACCATCCAGTATCTTAGTGTGTGAAGACATTCTGAATTTCCCCTTGGCCAGCACGCTGGGGGCAGACTTCCAGGGAACACATTTATTTCTCCGTAACTCACAGCTCCCCTCTGGAAGGGGAGATTGGCCTATGGGCCATGGGCCCAAATCCAACAGCACTTTTTCCACTCCCAGAAAGAAGCGTGCGTGAACTGGGGATTTGCACACTCATGCACAGGGCTGGGCTGAAAGGAGTGACAAGTGTTTTTGAGAGTCTAAATAAGAGAAGCAGGCATGGCTTTGGGGCAGGCTTTATTACATTGGGGCATTCTTTAAAATTTTCTCAAATCTCGATTTTCCTTATATTCAGGCTAACGTCGGATTTCTCCTACAGAAACAGATGCTTTGCATTTACTCAAAGCTTTTACTGCAGTTTTTTGGAATTAGCCATGCAAACTACGTTGATACGTTATGCCTTCATTTCTTGGTTTCTTACGTACTAAATGTAATTTTTAAAATGTATTTCTGAGAACTTGAGCTCTGTGTGTAGGAGAGAGAAAGAGAGGTTGATTTGTGTCCTGCTAACTTGGCCCCTGAAGAAAGGCCAGAGCGTCTGGGATGAAAAGACGTGTGTGGTGAGCAGGAAGGACAGCGCATGTCTGAGGGCGCAGATGTTCAAGGCGCCGTTTTACGACTCATGGGGAAAAAGCGGGCCCAGACTTTTTCAGCAGATGAGGACACTTTCTTAAATTTTTATTTATTTATTTATTTATTTATTTATTTATTTATTTGTTTATTTATTTATTTATTTTTATGGTGACATTGGTTAACAAAATCCAATAAGTTTCATCTGTACACTTTAACAGTAAGGCATATATATATTTACACTGTGTTCACCTCCCATAATTAGATTTCTTTCTGTCACCCATATTTGACCCCTTTTACCTTCTCTACTTCCTCCGTCCTTCCCTATCCCCTCCCCTCTGTTAACCACTGGTCCATAGTCCATATCCATGAATCTCTGTTTGTTTGTCCTGTACATTTGTTGCTTTTAGGTTTCTATCCCACATATAAGTGATAACATGTGATTTTCAACTTTTTCTGTCTGGCTTATTTCGCTTAGCATGATTATCTCAAGATCTGTCCGTGTTGTCACAAATGGCAGTATTTCTTCTCTTCTTATGGCTGAGTAGTATCCCATTGTATGTATTTATCACAGCTCCTTCAGCCAGTCATCTGTCGCAGGACACTTCAATTGCTTCCATGTCCTGGCCACTGTGAACAATGCTGCTATGAACATCAATGTGCAAAGATCTTTATGGATATGGGTTTTCAAGTCTTTAGGGTAAATACCCAGTAGAGGGATCGCTGGATCATATGGTAGATCAATTGTCAGTATTTTGAGGAACCTCCATACTGTTTTCCATAGTGGCTGTACCAATTTGCAGTCCCACCAACAGTGAATGAGGGTTCCTATTTCTCTGCATCCTCTCCAACATTTATTATTACTTGTCCTGTTGATTATAGCTATTCTAACAGGTGTGAGAAAGGACATTTTTTAAAAAAGAAAATGACAAATGCAAATAAAGGATTCTCAGCTCACAATGATTTGTTAACTTTCTACCAGAGGGGAGAGGAGAGGATGGGAGGAGAAAGGAGAGGAGCATTGCAGTTTATAGAGGGTTTTCTCCAAAGATTTCCAAGGTGCCAGTTGTTTGCAAACTTATTAACCGGTGGAGGGAGAAGGGAATCATTTCTAGGTCCCAGGTCTAAATGATTTACGTCAAAGCTTAACACATAGTATTCCTCTGAACCTTCACAGGAATTGTTTGTAAATTCCTAAAAAAATAAAATTACATTTTCAGTCTTCAATGTTGTGATCCTCTGAACAAGCTCACTTCCCATGATAGGTTGGAGAACAGAGTTTGGCCTGGAGAACAACACACAGAACTAGGTTAAAAGTTGTTTATTGACCACATAATCTTCCGAGTGCAAAGTATACAGACGTATACTAACTGCGCCTACAGCAAAGTTGGGAGAGGGCACATGTGGGCTGAAAGAGTCTTTAGATGTATTTCTGAGCAAATTAGTGCTGTCTGTGTGTATCTGCATGTGTTTTTAAAAGTAAACCTTGCATAACTTCAGGAGGGAGTCTCTGCCGTAGCAGATTGAAAACATTGCAGTGGGATACACTTGATGGATGTTCATAACAAACAGATCTCCTCAGCCAGTTCCCTTTGACTTCCAACCATACATGTTTCATAAACTACCCAGAAAAGAAGAAAGCATCTGCTAAATGAAGTTTCTTTTTAAGTTAAAGCACTTGAAGAAAGGAAGCATTCATACTTTATGAGAACCTTCCTGGTGACATATTTTGATCATAGACATAGAATTTTTCTTTTCTTTTCTTTTTTAAGCAAATGTGTTGCTACTGCAGTGTTATGTCCTGCAGAACCAAAAGGAATAGTGTGAGACCTGAATCTCTGTTTATCATGGCTGCTCTTGATTTTCTCGGAGGATAATAATACCTGGGACCATTTTTAAAAATTAATAAAATCATCAAAAAATTAAAAAGGGAAAGGCCTGTATCAGTGGGAAATGCATTTGGCCGAGAGCAACAGAAAACATAAATGCAGCAGCCTAAAAAAAGGAAGAGGCTTATTTATTTTATGTAATAAGAGGTTCAGGTCTGACATAATGGCACAGAGATGCAGTTGGACATCTATCCCTTTCTTCATTTGCCATCCTCATCAGCTTGTAGATTAGTTTGTGTGGTGATTGTCATGCTTGTTTCTTCATGGTTACAAGATGATTGCTGCACCTCCTGGCATCTCTGTTCCAGGAAGGAGGAAGGAATTGAACATCAAAGCAAAGAATTGAAAAAGTATGCCAAATAAGTCTGTCCATTATTCAGATATTTCTCAAAAGGCCCATTCAGCAATATCTATTTATATCTCATTCATTCATTGAATGAATGGCCAGAATTTGGTCACTTGGTCACCTTCAAATGAATCTAAGAAGGTGAATATTTTTAGCCGGGTGTATTGTTACCTAGAATGAGACCACAATTCTATTAGGGTGACAGGAAAAATAGCTATTAGGTAGCAATAAGCAGACTCTTCTCAGAGATGGTCATCACTTCTAAATATTTTATGTTTTTGGTAATAGGTTAAAAAAAGCAGGGTTTTTTTTCATATTAAGGATGAGATTGTGGGGACTAAAAAAAGCAACCATCAATACAAAAATAATGTATATTTACCTTCCAAATAAAGTGGTGGTCACTGAAGATATTAACACTGGAACACAATAATAAGTCATCAGTCAATCAATAGTTATTGCATCTTTGTTATGTATTGGGCTAGATATGGGGTTGGGGGAAGGGGAGAGCAGGAGAAAGGGAAAGAGGTCATTTATAGAAGATATAAAGTAAAATGATAAAATATAAATGAAAATATATCAGGATCATGCAAAATATAAATTAAAATAGAAACTGCAACATAGACCACAAGTTCAAATATATTGCTGTGGCTGAATGACCTTTACTCTGAATTTTCTGGCAGTCAACAGAAAAAGGGGTCAGTAAGTGATTACCCAGTTCTCATTTTCCATGAAGCAGAAATATGCTAGTTTTTTCAGATAGTGTAGTAGATTAGAGAGCATGAGTTTTGGGTTGAATACCAGCTCTGCAATTGACCTTGGATGAATCATTTAATCCCTTAATTCTCATAGTTTTCATTTTTTATATGAGGCTACTTGTACTCCTGGTATTGGGTTGTTTTACAAAATTAAGTGTGATAATTACATATCAAGTTCCAAGAAATAAGAGCCCAGAGATGAGGGAAAAAATGAGAAATTTAGGAGACAGTGTGGTCAATTACATTCCTATCACAAACACAGAACTAGATTGGGGGATGCCCTATCTCATAGTGTCTCTTGATAACCACCAAGGACATGGTGACAATATGTCACTTGGTCAAATCAGTTCTTGATGGTGCCAAGAAATTATATCTGAATGAATAGTTTTGTGATGGCCCAACTTGATCCAAGACTAAAAATTCAGAGTGCACAGAGAAATTATGGATTCTGTGTCCTTCAAACAAATTCTTTTATGTATCACATCCTTCGGCCAACCTTTGGATAGACTTGAGCAGCTCTATGTTCAGAGATACAGTCTCTTGTAGGGGCCCGCCGTGGAGGTATGGTGGGTGATGAGCTCCTGTACTTCAGTGGTCCAGATTGGACCTCAGGCCTAACTGAGACTTGCCTTGGAGGTTGGTGTTCATATTGACAAGGAATGGATTTCACTCCACCTCTCCAGAACATCCCCAAGCCCAGAATCAGCTGCAGACTCCTAAAACCCATGGCTCTTCCTCTTGTCTCCAACTTCACTTTCTGTTATTTTACCATGTTTATCTGCCTCAACATAAACTCTGCTAACAAGGATTTTCTCATTGCCTATTCAGGTCCAACTCCTGGACAATTATGAGGAAAATCAGAAATTGAATATCTCATAGAGGTGTTCTCCAGCTATAAAGACAATTAATTATCGTACTCTTTTTCTCTTTCTATTAGTAAAATTAGATGTCAAATATTCACATCAGTTTTTAAATATTGGGAGGGATAATTTGGGGGTTTCTGCTGTTCAGTGTTTGATAGCCTGCGTGTAATAATGGTACTCTGCAGAAAACAGGATGCTTCAAATATCTTAGTGGAAATTTCTGAAAAATCTGTTTATCCAGTTCCAAGTAACAAATGAAAACAAATGAAAACCAGCCTAAAATACTGTGGAACGGACTCTCCATAATCAGATTAGTGCTGATCTGGGTAGATTTGGGCTTTATTATATGCCACACTCGTTCAAAATTAATTCATTTATGAAAAAGTTGTACTTGTGAAAAGCCTCCAACACGTAGGCAGTATAACATATCTTCATCTGAGAGCAATTTAAATCTCTTATTACCATCTCTAGCTAAAAATACCGTATGAATTCCAGATTCTTGTGTGGAATTAATCTTCCAGCTCAAGTTCACCTTGTTGCTAATTCTCCATTTCATTTCAGTGCATGGGAGTGGGGTGATGTTGTTTCATGTAGAAAGGGAATGTATTTCATCTCTCCCTTCCTTTAGCTATCAGCAAATCTGTGCCTGGGGGGAAAGCTGTGAGGCTATATTTGGGACACAGCCAGCAAGTAGACCCCTGTTCTTGTTTAGGAATGTTCTCTGTGTCTGTCACTCTTACTCCCTTTTCTGCAGCTGAGGCATGGGGCTTTCATGAATGAGTGTTTGAAGAATCAAGAACAATAAGACCTTTGAGTACTTTGGTATAGCAGACCTATTAGTTGCCAACCCCCTCACACCTCCCGCCCCCACCACCCCTAGCCTCCAACTCTGACTTGTCTCAAGTTTTACCATAGGGGGAAGGTGATCCCATCCCCAGGTCAAGGGTGAATCCTGAGTAACTTAAGCATATAATAGTTGTGTCATTTTCTTTGCTAATGGTTAGTTGAGGTGTGGGCTAGTAGCTCAGATTTGGCCAAGAAAACGTGGCAGGGGTGGGGAGGGGGGTTGTCTCAGATCTTAAAGGAAGGTAAGATTTTCAAATTTTAAAAGAAGTACCCAAGAAAGGTAGTCTCTTCTTACCCTGGATTTTTTCATTTTGTATGTGATGGCTAGAATTGTAGCAGTCACCAGGCAGCATGAGGAAAGCTGATCTGAGGACAATTCTGACAGACGGGATAGCGGAGCAAGATGGAACAAAATTAGAGAATGAATCCTAAAAATCCCCATTCTAAGCACTTCTGTTTTGAATGAGAATATACTTCTCTACTATTTACTTATTTGTAAAAGAATATATTTTCCTCATTGTTTGATTTAGGTTGGCTTTTCTGTTACCATTATTGATATAGGGAGATATGAAATAAAGCAATCACAGAAATACTTTGGCCATGTTTAAACCCATTGTTCTTAGACACTGAAGCTCCTCAGTTTTTCTGCATTTTCTTTTCAATCCAATTGGGCACAAAGGGCAACACTAACCTAGAGAGTGAACTTTGCATGGTATGTTTTCCTCGGATATTATACATGCGACACACATATTCATGAATGTAAAAAATGCCAAGAAGCCAACTCTACATCGCCAAATAAAGCAGGGAGGGCTAGAAAGCTCCTTGTTGATGCAGACCAAGAAGAGCTAGGTAGGTGTACTTTGGCAAAGGGAGAATGACTGAAGTGAGGCCACACGTTTTTAGAGATACCAAGGCCATGCACTTTCTATGGAACTTCTCTGAGTTCCCCAGATCAAGTTCATTATCCTTTTTTCCTGTTCTCGTGCCACTGTGTTTATATCTCTAGTGAGACACTTGTCACAGAGAGTATCAGAGAAAGTGGTGCCAGTGTTTGGTTCCCTCGTTCGATGGTGGGTTCATACAGGTCAAGGGACATGTCATACTCTTTATGTATTCACTCACTGAACAACTATTTACTGAGTATCTACTATGTGCCAGGCATTGAGCCAGGCCCTGAAAAGCAGATGTGCTCCTTTCATCATGGAATTTAGAGTCGAGTCAGAGACAGGCAGTTATACCACTACAGTAATCAATTAATTTATTGCTGATAGTCAAATGACTGGCACTTGCTAAGAGCTCAGTAATTATCTGTTGAGTTCAGTCACAGAATTTCTAATATTCAATTTAGCCTCCTTTCCTCCCAGAGGCTCACCTAGGTTCACATTACAGGGGAAGGGCTTCCAGAAGCAAACGAGGTCCAGCCCAATGGGCAAGCTCTTTCAAGCTTCTGCTTGCAGTGTGCTTACTAATGTCTCACTGGCCAGTTATATGGCAAGGCCAAAGTCCACGTGGGTGGAGGTTCTACTCTGCATGGATATAGGGAGGTGGGGCTGCTTGGTACTTACTGTACCAATCTACCACACTATTTTAAAGTGTGGGTTATGTTATAAAAACCTTAAACTCAGCCAAAGAATTTAAAAAATGATCATTTGAATCTAAAAATAAGTTTCTTGATATAAACTAAAAATTTATATAGACATTTTTTAAGTGGAATGTAATTATGTGGTTCACAACAAGTAGCAAATCTGGGCCTTTGGTCTTAGAATCTTTATATAGTGCTTTGATGACAGAGAGGAGTGTAGGCAACCAAGCGTGGCCATTCCCCCAGCCTTTGTACTACTAACAGTGGGGGCAGGCTTCTCCTGTGAAATTTATCATGGGAGTAATTGACTTTTTTTTCCCTCATCAACATCCAGGGGAAACCATTCCAAATTGAATGGTTGGCCAATGGCAACAATACCTGCTATAAATTATGAAACTTATAATCGATAATTGACATTTCTCTATTGTATTATAATAAATGAGTTTTTCGATTGGACACAAAGTATAAATTCCTAGTTTTTTTTTTTTTAAAAAAGGACAAATATAAAGAAATAAAGTTTAACTTAAGCAGACTCTTAAATATTAAAAGTCTTTATAGAGTGTCTATGCATATTGTATTTAGAGTTGTGTGTGTGACTAAGAGAAAGCATGTCATAGATCTAGATGAAGAGTTAAACTAAGTGTATGGGTCTGGTGGAAAGATTGTCTACATAAAAGCGTCTGGATGATTCCATAGTCTGGTCCAAAAGTTAATGTAAAAAGTCAATTGAATTGATTAATACTGAAAAATGGAACACCTCCAGATCTAGAACTAATTTGAGGACGATGAGTTTGTCTTTGTTCTAACTGGGAAAACTCCAACTCTCATTTTTGGAGTTTTGTTTATTAAAGACTTTCAGATCACAGAATATATAACATTAAAAAGTGCCAGAAATGGCTGGAATTGGTCCGGATTTACTACAACAATATTAACTTATAGTGCCATTGAGCTCAGCAAAACATACAAGGCATAAACACTTGTATAAATAAGATGTTATTTATAGGTTAAATAAGGTGAGGGTTGAATAGAGAGTCAAACCCAGAGTGGGGTTCTCTCCTTCCCTGTAATGCATGTAGAATATAAAGGGCCCTCAGAAGGAAAGAGAGGTTCCATACACAAGTGCTGTAGGGCTCTCGTACAAGATCAAGTCCTCTGTAAATACCCTGAAATATTTCTTCAGCATGATTTAGCCTCTAAAACTTTTGCATCCTCCCCATTCTGCTCATGTTATATATATGCAGCAGGTGGACTTCATTTCTTTTTTCTGTCAAACATATGAATATTCCATGGACTCAATTTTCTATGGACTAATCCTAGGTTTGAATTTTAGAAACTGTAACATACTGTACTAATAAGATATCCAGATTATGGATTTCTTGTCTGTGATTTATATACTGACCATAGAAAGAAGCATAAAGAATGATGCAAAATGGAAAAGGAATCTGTCTCTTTTTGATATGTGTATTTTCTTTGCATTTGTCAATTTGAAGTTTGAAAATATTCATCTTCCTGTTTGTGGAATTGTTAGCAGTCACCCAAGGTCACCTGAAATTTGAGTTTTTAATCAAACTGAAAGTCATATTTTCCTGAAGAATACTATGAAGTTCAGCTATGATAGTTTAATCATCACATCCAAAAACCCTTTCTGGCTCCTTGTGAAGACTGCTTCTTTGCATGAGGATTCTGTTACAGCATGCAGGGTATTACATTCCTGGGAACGGCATAATGATGCTGTACATGCTGGTGATAAGGACATTAGAGAGGCCAGATGGAATGAATATTTAGAAGTGCAGGATGCCATTCAGGTGACCTCCTGAACATCTCTAAGTGTTGTGTAGCCCTGTTACAATTAACATCATTTAGTGTGAACAGGAAGAAGCCTTGAAATCATCAGGTTCAGTACCCCCAATTTACACTAGAAACCTTGGCTCAGAGAGGTTATTCGAGGTCACTTAATTCAATGTCACTCAACTAGTTTGGTCAAGAAAAAGTCAGTCTCATTACTCTCAGTCCAGGGTACTTTCTCCACTTCCCCATACCTTTTTTTAATATAATATAACAAATAAGAGTGTTTAGAAATATGACTGTAGAAAAATTGATGAACTTTTTTTATAGTTTTAGGAGACAACCAAAAGATAAGTGATAAATATGACAGCAAAACTAAATGATAAATATGACAGCATTTATTCTAAAACAACATTTAATAGTATTTTCATCCCAATAGCCTATTTATTTAATAGACAGATAAATATTTATTAATTACTACCCATGCACACCCCAGATAAACTCAGTCTATTAGATGAATAAAACTGATGGATTCATAAAGGATTTATAGCTGTATTTGTCCTTTGGCGAATAACGTTAGACATTGGCCTATTTCAAGTAGGAGCAGGCAAAAAGAAGAAAGCATAAGGGTTCAGATTTGGCAAGGCTTCAGGGAGAAAATGGGTTATGAATAATTAGAAGCTACAGGGATGTCATTTGAGGAATGACAATGAGGGAAATGGAGTTTTTTAGTGGGTCCTATATGTTTTCTCTTCTAGAATGAGGGAAGTGAGTTTAGGGGTCTGGAGAGTTTATGATGATTAGAAACCAGAGGTATGTTTGTTAGGAGACCTAGATTTTTTGCTTGATGGGCAAAAGCCAGTGAGAATCACTGCCAAGTTCTGGAAGCACCGCTCAAAGGCTGAGCCATGTGCAGCCTCCGGTGTTCAGTGACAGTCTTATAAAACACAAAGAGGGCAAAGTGATTAAAACTGGAAAGGAAGAGAAACATGGGAGGAGCATAAAGGTGGATTTATTACATGACAAGCCCAAACAAGAGCAGGACACGTACAGAAATGCACCAGAAGTTCCCAAACAGAACCGTGAATGCCCGTGGAGCTGGAATCCATGTCATCAGCACAAATTACTGAAACTTTTTTTCCCCACATTTCTTTTATAAATGTGTTTGGCAAGGAAAAGTATTCAAATCTAGTTTTAACTTTTAAGGAATTTCCAGGTTATATCTTGATAACAACACGGATTAAAACAAATCATATAATAGCCTCAGAAGAGAGCATCAGTCATTGGGTTACAAGCCATCCCTCTCTTTTGACTGATGCAGAAACTGAGGCTCAGAGGTGTGACTCACCTGACTCTGAGCACCACAGTGGCCTGGGAAACTTTAAAATCAGAATTCACTGAATGGATTTGACCTGCTCAAAGTCACATGGACAGCAAGTAGCAGAACTGTCCCTGAGTTCAAGCCTCACAAAGCCGTGGCAGTGATTCACTGCCCCCAACCCCAATTTACAGGTACTATAAATTCACAAAGGACAATTTAATTTATCAAAGAAGATTATTTCCTCTGTAGCATATTATTAGTACTAAGGAGCTAATGCTTAGATAGAGTTTGGTACAAATTTCTGCATATTACACATTCAGTTAACCCCCATCACCGTTCTGTAGTCATTCTAGGTGAGCAGACATTTACTGTAGTGTGGGCATATTTGTCAGGTTAATCATGACCTTTTACTGTGGATAGAAGGCCATTGGCACTCAAAAGGCATCCAAGGAAGATGTGACAGTGCCTTTTACCCAGGGTCCCCACCAGTATCACCTAGACAATCCTCTCTCTGACCTTACTCCCTCATAAAGCTGCATGAAACCACTCAGTGGCCTGATACAGAAGACCAGGAATCATCTTCAATAGCAGTTCCTTGAAACTAGATTTAGTGGTCACAGATCCCCAGAGGAGCTCTTTAGAGCTAGACTCCTGACCCTCATCCTAGATTTTCTATTGCAGTTAGTCTTAGAGTGGGGCCCAAGAATCTCATTTTGAAAAGTTCCATAGGTAATTCAAATATATAGCCATTTTGGAAGCACAGCTTGTAACATACTATATTAAATATCATTTTGCAGAGACTTAAAAGTGGGACTGATGTTAGTTCTTTCAATAAGACCAGTCCCCAGAGAGTTCTATAAACATGGGCTATGAAAGTCTTAGGCTAAACCAATTTTGCTTTTTACCTAGGAAGTCTTTTTTTTTTTTTTCCTTTCCCCATTTCAAAGCTAGGATAAGCTATTGAAACTGTGGATGTCTTCCGGTGGTAGTTACTGTTGTGCTCCGGATTTTGGAAAGACTTCTGTTTATTTGGCATGCTCCACACAGCCTGTCAGGCCCTGAGGATTTGTGGCATGTGTAGAGCTTAGAAGGCAGGCAGCATAAAAACATATAATTCATAGAGTGAAATATTTTGGAGCTCCTTTCACTTTTACAAATTGACCATAAAATGGAAACCACAGACATAACATTCACATAACCATAGTTGTCAAGAATAAAGAATCATTTGGGGAGGGGTGAACATGAGGGCTTTTGGTGTGTACTTCTTTACAGACACCCAAAGATACGGTAAGTATTCAAAATTTGTGTGCAAATGATGATAGAAATGTTTAAGTTGGGATGTAGTTTTTTGCTTGACAATGGCAAATATCTCTTGAAGAGAATGGAGATTTTTTTGAGGTTGATCTAAAGAGATCTTTCAAAGTTCTTTCACAGTCATTATCATTGGAGGATATTTCCTTGTCTTGATAGACATTTCAAGTGGCTTTAGGATTTTGTAAATACTTTTCTTTGACTTCTTTCTATTTTTTCCTTTCCTGGAAGAAGTGGTTCACAATACGCTAGGAAGCTGTGACCATCTACGATCAATTGGGAAAGGAGTGAAGGGAAAACTACATCCTTCTACTCTTTCATTAGCTGTTTTGACACTCTGTGCTTATGTTAGCTTTAAAAATACATCCTCAGGAAAGAGAGAGAGGGGCTAATCACCAGCCCTGAGCATTCCAAGGACTTTAACAATGGATGCTAATGGCCAACCATACTGGTTGGGATAGCTGACTGTTGAAAAATAGCATTTAATGAGGCTGGACACATTCAACACACAACAAAAGGAAATAGTATATGTGTCACAAAAGTCAAACTAAAAATCATTTTCACCCTTAGACGTTATAGTATATTAGATACAGTGTCGCCTTAGGAATCAGGAGAACTGGAACAGGGTTTTAGTTGTTATGTTCTATTTTTTTAGCTTTATGACCTTGGAAATGACAAATGATCACTCTGGCCTTGGTTCACTCATCTAAGAATAGTCCTAATATATACTGCACAGAGTACTTGAGAAGATGGAAAGACAGTGTAAAAACAAGCTCTAGCCAAGTTGAGTGATGGAGGTTGGTAGTGTTGGGGTGGGGAGGGGATTGGAGTGGATGGATTATATTCTAAGTTGCTTCTGGGCCTTAAACTCTATCTTTCTTTGAATCTATGATCTATGGGGAAGAGGAGAGTCACACAGGAGAGTTGCTTAGGTGCTATTAATGACACTTAAATTACTTGATAATTTAAACTCCTAAAGCAATGCACAGCTAGAGTGTTGATTTAGTATCATTAACAAGGATTAAAAGGGTTTACATAGCACAGAGCCTAGGACAGGATCAGGACCAGTCCTCCATAAATATCAGTCCCTTTTCCACCATCGTTCCAGAAAGTGCACTTCAAGTAAAAGATGACAATGATTGTTGATGTAGACCTTCAGGAGCAAATCTACAGCTCCTGTTGTTAATTTTACAACCTTATCCGACATCGACACATTGATTCAGCCTGCCTATGGTTGCCAATTTCCAGGGCATTCCGTAGGATTCTTTCAGAAAATGATTCAAAAGCCCCACCCTAAATTTGAGAGAGGTTTATGTTTATGATGGTGTACTCTATATCTTCAAAAGTCACAAGACTGATTCCAGAAGCTCTATGTTCATACTCTGTAGCTGTATGTTAGTGTTTAAAGAGATGGTAAAAATTGAGTTGCAGTGAGGATGTTAAGTTCTCCTTTCTTTTCACATAGAGGTGCAGGAATGATGGAGGGATTTTTCTTTTTATAAAAGTGTTCTTTTCAAATAAGAAATATTTATAACCATTTTGGGGGAACTTCCCACAAGACTAATGAAAGAATTAAAATAAACATATTTTTAAAAATCTAACCAGTTACCTAAAGTTAAATATACATCTTTAGCTATTAGCAAAAGGTAGTAGTAGATAGATACTAAACCTGCCATTGTATTGATTACCCCAGAAATTCAGGAGAAATTAAGTGTTTTCTCCTATGGTTTCTAAGTAAATGCTTCAATTCTTCATTTAAATCTTCTAAGATATACCTGCACTCTTGGAATAAAGTACTTAATATGTGGTAACACATCTTCCATGTCATCAATTCAATCATAGCAAATTCTTTTGTGCTGTTCTATGCTGTGCTAGAAGACAAGGAAAAATGTATTCACCCCAATTCCTAAGCAGTTTATTTCTGAAAAGAAATTAAAATTCATGTTTACATTGGCAGCTCTGACACAATCCTAACCCATACTCCAGCCTGGTTATTATGGAAAGTCTGACTTACAAACACTATTAATATCAGTACATTAATCATAAAGTCCAGTTCAACCTCCCTGGGTCATAATCTCATAATTAAGAACGGAATGATTTATCTGAATATCTAAACTTATCCAATTGTTGCCTGAGAACAGATTTTTTGAGTACTCACTGATTAAACCACAAGTATAATGACCTATTATGAATATCTTATTACTTGGTGGCTTTTCTTAGCATTTAGTCAGAAAGATTAGCTGTAGTTCAAGATTCTCCTGGTCTCATATTTTAGCAGAATCATTGTGTTGATTAGTGTTAAACAGTACATTAAACACATCAAGCTACCAAGAACCAATCAATGTTTGTTGAGGCTCTGTCTATACAAGGCGTATGCTAGGCACTGTGAAGACACCTAATAGAAGAAACTGACTAGCCCTAAGGAAATGAGGTTTTGCTCAGTAAAAGTAAATCCAGAAAAATTAAATCAAAATGATGCATGAATGGTTTCTCAACAGATGATCTAGATATTATATTTTACTCCAGTGGCAATTAGACTTTAAGCTCCAAATTTATGAAATGATAATCTGCATATAAAAATATTTTGAGAAAATAAATAAACCTATAATTACAGGACAGAATTTCAAATTATATGCCATAGGCAGGTTGGGGGTTTGTTTATATTTGTATTATGCTATATTCTTGCACTTTGGGCCTTTTCATGGCCTTCTGTTATTAACATGTGCTGAATGAAGGAATCGTTTAGTTGTCATTTTTCAGTTGTCACTCAAGGCTGAGCATTTGAAATGGAAATAATATCCTCACTGGGGATATAAATATTTAATCAGATGCTTTTCATAATGGCTTTTTAGTCTATCGAGATTAATAGAACTGAGCAATTAGAAAGGAAAGAGATATAAAAAGCATCCATATTGGAAAGGAAGAAGTAAAACTTTCTCTATTTGCAGATGGCATGATCATGTATATAAAAAATCATTAAAAAAATGCACACCAAAGAAAACAATTAGAGTTAATAAATGAGTTTATGAAGATTACAGTATATAAGATCGATATAGAAAAATCAATTTTATATCTATAAAAGACCAATAGATCTAAAATGAAAGTAAGAAGACATTTCCATCTATAATAACATCACAAAGAATAAAAGGAATATAAAGCTTGTACACTGAAAATTGCAAAGCATCAGTGAAACAAAAGAGAACCAAATAAGTAAAAAGACATCCTGTGTTTGTAGATTAGAAGGCTTAATATTATTAAGTTTTATTATTATTAAGATGCAATTGTCTCTAGTTTGATCTACAGATTCAACACGATTCCTATCAAAATCTCAGCTGCCTTTTTTGCAGAAATTGACAAGCTGATCCTAGAATTCACATGGAAATGCAAGGGACTCAGAATAGCCAAAGCAATCTTGAAAAAGAAGAACCAAATTGAAGGGTCTCATTCTTCCCAATTTCAAAACTTATGACAAAGCAATAATAATAAAGACTGATACTGGCATGATAAGGATGAACCTATAGAGCGGTGGAATAGAATTGAAAGTACAGAAATAAACCCTTTCATTTATGGTTAGTGAATCTTTACTAAGGGTGCCAGTTAAATAGAGAAAGAATCATCTTTTTAATAAGTGGTGCTGAGACAAATGAATATTCATGTGAAAAGAATTAAGTTAAATTACTAGCTCACACCATACACAAAATTAACTCAAACTGAATCAAAGACCTAAATATTACTCTAACACTATAAAACTCTTAGGAGAAAACATAGGTACATATCTTTGTGACCTTGGATTAGGCAGTGGTTTCTTAGATATGGCACCGAAAGCACGAACAATCAAAGAAAAATTAGAAAAATTGGACTCCATCAAAATTTAAAAACTTTTCTGCTTTAAAGGACACCATGCAGAAAATGGAAAGACAGTCCATAAAATGAGTATATATTTAAGGATCACATATTTGCAAATCAAGAATAAATATAGAACTCTTAAAACTCAACAAAAATAACTCAATTTTAAAATGGACAAAGGATTTAAATAGACTTTTCTCTAAACTATACAAATGGTCAATAAGCCCATAAAATATGCTTAACATCATTAGTCATCGGGGAAATGCAAATCAAAACCATGATGAGATACCACTTCACACCCATTACAATGGCCATAATTAAAAAAAAAAATAGGCAATAACCAGTATTGTCAAGGATGTCGAGAAATTGGAACTCTCACATGTTACTGGTGGGAATATAAAATGGTGCAGCTGTATTAAAAACAGTTTGGCCATTCTTCAACAAATTAAACAGTTACCATGTAATCCAGCAATTTCACTCCTAGGATATATTCAAGGTGAATCAAAAACATATGTCCACACAAAAACTTATACACAAATGTTTGTAGAGTCATTACTCCAAAAAGTGGAAGCAATTCAAAAGTCCATCAACTGTGAATATATAAACAAAATACGGAGTGTCTATAGAATGTAATATTTTTCAGCCATGTGAAGGGGTGAAATACGGATTCATACGACAACACTGATGAACCTTGAAGACATTATGCTAAGTGAAACAAGACAGATGCAAAAGGCCACTTATTTTATGATTCCATTTATATGAGACGTCCAGACGGATATAGGCAGAACCATAAAAACAGCAAGTAGATAAATGGTTTCAAGGAACCAAAGTAGTGAGGGAAATGAAAAGTGATTGCTAATGGCTACAGAGTTTCTTTCAGGGTGATGAAAATGTTCTGTAATTAGTGGTGATGGTTCATGGTTTTGATAATAGAATAAAACTTGAAAAGGGCAAATTTTATTGCATGTAAGTTATGTCTCAACTTATAAAATTACTGTATTTTTCTATCAGCATTCCACAAGTTAAGTTCTAATAAAGCATAATGTAACTTATGAGAGAATATTATCATTAAAGCACATATTTATATGTTTTCTCCCTAAGGAAAAAAAAAGTTTCATGATCAGTTTTATAGACAACATGAGATTTTACCAGTTTTAAGAATCAGTGCAGATAGCAAGATGACAAGTCCAACATCTCTCTCAAGTTACACTAGGAAGGTAAATCCAAGCTCATCGCTTCCTTTCCTCTCATCAGCTCCATGTGGATCCTTCTCATTTAGATTGATCAAACATTTATTGTTCAGAAGCTGAGGGAAGAACCCTAAGTCTTTTACCCGAAAAGTCTCATGTTTGCTCTCTCGTTCTTTCCCAGGTGCTACCTTTCCCGAGCCAGGTGGTATACAACAGAGTAGGCAAGTGTGGGAGTCGTACTGTGGTCTTGCTTCTGAGAATCTTGTCGGAGAGACACGGATTTAATTTGGTCACGTCAGACATTCACAACAAAACCAGGCTTACTAAAAATGAACAAGTAAGTTGTCTTTGACCATGGTTAAGTTGTACTTTGCTTCAATTCACTCCTGTAATTAGTAGGTATCTTATAGGACAGCCTTCAAACCCCTAACAAATGAATACCAGAGTTGCAATTTCATGCTGCATTTTTGCCAGAGTGTGGAAGGAAATTTAAGTTACTTGTTCAGATGGAAACCTTTAAACCAGGAAATTTCTGTGAAGGTATTATTACAACCAGTGAAGGAGAGTGTACACGATATCAATTTATCTAAAATTAGCAATGTGTGAATCTCAAATAGTTAACACCACTGAGCTATAAATAATAATGACAGCCCGACAGCAAAAAGTGAGAAAACTTTATGTTAATATTTCTTCCTCTGCATTTCCTCACAAGTGCCCTAAGTCTTTATGTCATAATAAAGAGGAAACCCTCTTGGGCCAGTGATGTGAGTGGTTGATGGAAGCAAGAGTTTCCTGTCAGGGAGAATTCAGGGGATCTTGAGCTTCAAAAGCAGCATTTGGCATATTCAGGGGTAGCAAAAGAATTACCCCATTTCTCTGGCGCAATTTCACTGTAACATAGCTGAGCCATGCAAGCGGGCGTGCTGTGGTAGAGTAGGGATGAGATACTCTGTCAGGAAGCTATGAGACAGAATCTACTTCATAAGCTTATACAAAAGCAAGGCCCACAGTCTGCACTGAGGTGCTTTGCTGATGTAGAAAAGTTGGCCCTAGTCTTCTCACAAGGTCATTCTACAGGGTCCAGTTGGTTAGCCTGGTCTCAAAAAGTTGCTTCTGTCCCCTAAGACACCTAATGTGGATGAACAGCCACAGGTATAAGTCAGGGTTGGATCAATCGACTGACAGATATAAAAGATTTATTATGAGAAATTGGCTCACATAATCATGGAGGCTGAGAATTCATGATCTGCCATCTGCAAGCTGGAGACCCAGGAAAGCCATAGTGTAATTGAGTCCAAAGACCTGAGAACCAGGGAAGCAAATGATGTAAAACTCCATCCAGGTAATGCAAGATGAGATGTCCCAGCTAAAACAGTGAGGCAGGGATAAAGGGGACAAATTCCTCCTTCCTCTGCAGTTTGTTCTATTTGGGCCTTCAAGAGATTGCGTGGTGGGCACCCACGTTGAGGAGGGCAATCTTCCTCACTGAGTCCACCAGTTCATTGTTCATCTCGTCCGGAAACACCCTCACAGTCACACCAAGAAATGTTGTTTAATCTGGGCACCCCTTGGGGGGCCGGTCAGGTTGGCATATAAAATTAACCATTACACCACCCAGTGAGTATATAAGCATGGGGAATAAACAAAGGCCCATGGTTTGCTACCAGGGTGAGGCCATAATTAGGAAATCTTCACCTATGTCTTTCTATGTCCACTTCTTTCTGACATAATTCTACTTTTGAGGCATTCAAACCTTCACAAACATAGGGAATTTACAATTGCCTTTTTTTCTCTCTTTTACCATGGAGGACAGTCGAATGTATTAAGAGAAAAACCAACAGTATTTGGCTATAAGTCAGTATTTTATTGTCTTCCACAATATAGAGATCAAAACTGTCTATTCCTTTGAAAGCTTCAACTAAAGAATCTCTGAGTGTCAAGTCTAAATAGTCATTAGAAATCAGCAAAAAATATTCTGAGATTACCCCTGGTAGGCTCCCAATAGCAAAGGTTATGTTTAGTGACATTTAAAGATACCGCTTTTATGAATAACTTTAATAGGGGTAGGTTCTCTGATTTCCTTACCTGATTGAAGAGCTGATATGATTAGGCCAAAAGAAAGTGACTATAAATAAATAGCAATGTTATTGCAGTTTTATTATAATTATTAAATTTAGTTTTCCTTTGAGACTTTGGATCTGCTTATCAGATTATACTTAAATATTCCTATATGTGGAAACTGCTCAGTTCTCAGAGCCTCATAAAACCCAGTAGCTTGACTTCAGCATTAAAAATGGTACAAACCCAGAAGGCACAAAGTAACTAAAATGCTAGACACTGAGATGTTCAGGAATGCCCTAGAAGAGAGAGCACAAAATGTAGCATTTAAATATACTGTGGGATTTTATACATAAGCTTAATTTATTTCCTATGAGGAGCATTCACGAGAAAGGGAAGGGTTTAGATTAAAAATAAAAAATAATTTGATAATGGGTTAAAGACAAAGTCATCTTTGTCCTCTAAAATAGAGGTTAGCTCTCATCTGTTTGGAATGATTGGCTTGTCTGGAAGCCAGGGAATAGACTAGACAATCTTTTAAGGTTCTTTCCGGCCCTGTGATTCTGTGATATATTTATACAACTTCTAGCATAATCTGTGCATAGTGTAGTTGAAACATTTCTGATTCCTGTGGTCAGTGTGACCTAGAATATATTTCATTACTTACTTATTCCAGAGTCTTATTAAATTATATGGCAAATTTTAAAAACTCAAGGGAAAGGTATCATAGAAAAAAACCAATAAACAATTTTGATGTAATAACAAACAACAGGGACAGTTTCTCTCTGCAGCCAACTGACCAGGTTGTGACATGCAGGGAAAGCCAGGAAATGTCACGAAAGGAAACCGAGTTTGAAGTAGTCCAAGAATGTTTAAAGAAACTCATTTCCTTATTATATGTATCATTTTACTCAAGTTTCAAAGTGCATAAAACAAGTAGAGAACAAAAATATTTTAACCTAATATATTCAAGAAATAATTTGTGGTATGAATAGCTCCTCTTCTTGGTAATTTATTAAAGGAAAGAAGGAAAGTGATTTAGGAGATGAGTTAAATTTTAAAGGCGCTGGTTCACAACAGAGAACTCTGAAAATGTGTTCCCATGGAAACATTGTTCTCTAGCGTTAATAACGGTTCTACTTCAGGTACAGTAGAGTTAAACAGGCTCCTGTGGGCTGACCTGGGACTCTTTCCACCATGTAGAACATTTATTTTATGAGAAAATGTGTTCCAAGTTCCAAACTACTGACTTACAAATGAACTTTAGAATAGTATCCACTTACAAGGCTTGAATTATATACCTTTTCATTCATACACAATGACACCTCTCTGGCCAGAGTCAAATTAACGTGTACATTGCTCACTGGAAGATAGCTATTCTCTCTCTCTCTCTCTCTCTCTCTCTCTCTCTCTCTCTCTCTCTCTCTCTCTTTCTCTTTCTCTCTCTCTCTGAACTAAATTTAAAATTTATTTAATGGAATAAGACACTGAAGAGATTATTTAAAAAGAAAGGGAGCATGAAGACACCAAATGTTGGAATGCCTATAAAAATCCCATTACATCTGCCCTTATAGAAATAAAAATGCCTTTGAAGTTTATAATTTAGAAAACTCCGCCTCGACAGAAAAGCATGGACAGCTGCTGCTGGCTAAATGTTGGACCTTTGCAGGAACTATAACGCAAACCCATAATGGCATCATTTCATTTATTCTCTAAAGCCAGATTTCAATTTCTTGGGCCAGTTTAGGAATTTCTTGGAAAATGGAGACTGCATATAATTTGAAAGACATGAAACTATTTCCAGAAGCCATCAGATGTGATTTCCAAAAGACTCATAACCATCTTTGTTAACGCTATCTTTCAGAACATTGTTCTCAGGATGATACAGGTCAAAGTGCCACAGGCATATCACAGACGTAAGAATTCAAAATTATTTCTTTTTTGTTGGAGAAGGGAAAAAATCATTTGCATAGGAGTCAAAAAGATTAAGAAAGCAAGAACTTTTACTATTTATTGTTAATTAATAATTGTTAATTAAATATTGTTAATTGTAAGTTAATTATTATTAATTTTACTTATACTGAGGATTGCAAATTAGAAATAGCACCCACTCCATGCTAATTGTTTGACTTCATTATTTTATTAAAGTTTTTTGGACCTAAAACCATACTGGTGAGTGGCTGCAATTCCCTATTTTATGGATGAGAAAACTAAGACAACCAGATTGTCACTTTCCAAATTTAACAGAATAGGATGACTTCCCATGACACCTGGACTTGAACTTAGTCCCTCCCGAATTTAAGAGTCATTCTCCGAATGCCGGGGTTACCTGTTCTGGCTGCACAGCAGGATCTCCAGCAGAGTCTTTTAAAACCTCTATTTGCAGCGGCCCTTCTGAAGATTCTGGGGTAGAACTCAGAAAAGAATTTTTTAAAAAAATAATAAAGTGCCACAGGAGATGACAGTTCAGAACAGGTTAAGAATCTTTATCATAACTCTCACATCAGTATTGCCCTAAGTGTATTCCTGAGAATCCTAGTCCCCAAAGACACCGAGGAAAAAGAAAATAACATAATTAAATAAATTTGGGAAATGCTATCCCTTTGTCCCCCTCTGAGAGATTCTCAACAATTATTCACATTTTAAAGACTTAGAACTCCTTCAGTTAAAAACAAAAATCTGTTCAACTGGCTTTTGCCTAATGTTTCCCAGTCATAGTTGGCCAGGGATCACTTTAGAAGTGTTTGTGGCTCTCCTGTGCATCCCACAGAACTCAATTCCGTTTGGAAAATGCTGGCCATCACATCTACTGTGACGCTTTTCAACAGCTCTTCAGATTACCAAAATCTTGAAAAGTATTCAAAGGGTGGAGGAGTCAGAGACCCTATGCCATGTACTCTTAGACTGCTTCAGCCTCTTGGTCGAAAACAGAATTGCTTTCCAATGTCTTAAACTTCCCTTTCCCGTTGCTCTCCCCCTGCAAGTTCCAAGTCTGACTATGGCTGTCAAACAATGTGACTCTAAAGAAGAAAAATTCCCCTAAAGAAACCATGTTAGATTTGGAGAAGGTCTAAAGGCCACTGAGATTCCTCCTAGGTTCCCCCAAAGCAGGGTCAGCTGACCTAGATTCAAAGGAAAAGATTTATTCATTCATTCCTTTCTTGATGTCGATAACTATTCGTTGGGGACCTACAACGAATGCTGTATATTGAGCACCAGACAGCACACTGGGTTTGTGCCCACCTTATCCCTGATCCTTTAGGCAATGTTATTAGGAAAGTATAATCACCTCATTTTACAGGAAGGAACAAATGTTCAAGAAGAATGTGGAGAAAATAGCTTTAAAATGAAATTGGTTCCAATCCTAGAGAACTCAGAACGCTAGCCTGAGGAATTAGAACTCTATTCAGTGGGCAGTGGAGAACCGATAGAAAAACTGATCTTAACCATGATGAGCATCAGAATCTTCCTGGGAGCTTTTTCACAACACATGTTTCTAGGTCCTACTACAAAATATGAGATAGACTCTCAGTAGTGGAGCCAAGATATGGGCATCTTTGTGGGGGAAAAGCTCTTGAAAGGATCCCCATGTGCCATTATGGTGAAGAATTATTGCATGCAAGGTTCTAATTATTGGGAAGTTTTCCTCTTATTAAAGTGAATCTTCTCCTCAGCAAGAAAAATTTCTTTTTCACGTGAGAACCCCTGAAACTTCTGAAGATGCCGTGTGCTTCCTGAAGTCTTACCAAGGGGTGGTGTCTCAGGAGCCTGCTCGCTGATCCCAGGAACTTTACCTTTTCTTGAAATCTTTTAGACGTTTCCTTACAATGACCTGCAGAGTTTCCCGACTTTAGAGTAGGAAGTGCAGTGTCCCCAGGCCTCAGAGCTGCCCGGATGCAACCTTGGATCCAAACCAAAAAACAATTAGTCCAGTCCATCTGCTGGCCACAAGGATGTGTTCACCACGCTCTGCAGACAAGGTCTTATCTTGGAGTCCTGGAGACAAAAGCAGAGTCGGCTAATGGAAATTCACTGGAAAGAAAAGGGAAAAATGATGAAGAAGCAACAAGACCTGAAAAAAAAATATGTTTTCTCATCTCCTTTCAATGATAGCAAAGGGATTGAAGCCTCTTTGCCTTGTTCTTGTCGTTGCACCCCCTGGTGGACTCCCTCTTCACCGCAGGCATGAGTCGCAGGGACCACACAGACCTGGAGGTGGGGAGACTGTTCAGTCCCCCCACTAGCAGGACTTCCCTACTCAGATGATGGAGGGAAAGGTACACTGAGCCGGCAGCTGTTCTCTCCACCTTTGGGGTTAAAGGGCCTGGAGTTCTCCTCTGAGCTGCTTCTTATTGGGCTTTGATGGCATCAAGAAAAAAGAAACCACATCTTTTCTTTCATTTACGATGTTTTGCAAAATTATAGGGCACCTTGATCTAGTTCTTCCCAAGTGACACAAGAATTCAGACTAGAGTAGTGTCACTGCCACGACCCCTGGCAAGCATTTCCTAAAGAAGTCAGGAGCAAAGACTTTTACTAACTGGCTGTGTTTGTAGAACTGCAGGTAAAGGTTTTCTGCTCTACCTGTTCCCAGCCGGTTCGGTTGAAAGCAGACGATTAGAAACTGCTTTCTGGCTTATCTTCTGCATTATAAATTCTGTTTGATTCTTGCCCTTTTTATGTTAACCTCAATTCTATCTCATTCTCAGATGCACTGTGATTTAACTTCTTTTAGAAACCTTCCATGACAGTTATCTTTCTCTTTTTTATCATTTTAAATTCATTCTTGTTCTTATTATAATATACGCTATTTCCCCACCTGGAACTTTTAAAGAATACCTTCTGATACTGTAATGCTTTTTATTTTTTATTACTTTTAATGCTTTCCCACCTATTATAACTTTCTTTCCATTTTTCAGCACATCCTGTGAAAGGTAGAAAATTTATATCCCCATAAACTCTCTTAATTCTCCAGTTATTTTGCTGACTGACACCTTCCTCCCATTTGAAGAACTAACGTATAGATCAAATAACCGTGGGAATGGTGAGGAGATGGCAGCTCAGTGAGAAAGAACAGGATTTTGAGTGTCAAATTGACTTGGATTTGAATCCCAGCTCCATCTTTTTTTAGTGATGAGACAATATGCCATCTATGTAGCCCTTTTGTGCCTCAGTGTCTCAATTTGTGAATGTAGATAATAGTAACTCACACAGCCATTTGAGGATGAAATGGCAGCGTGTATGCAAAGAGCTTCTAGGTATAGGGCATAGCCCAGGAAATGGGAGTCTGTTCGGTGTTGTTATGTCTTAGATGTTATCATAGTAAAACTATTAGTGCCACGTAATGTGTAATGGATGTCCAGGTCTGTCCCAGAAAAGCTGAACTCATTGCCTGAGTGATAATTCTGTCTCCAGCGAACTATACATTTCTTGACTCTAAAATATTTTTTCTAATGGGGGCACCTTTATTACATAAACAGTTATGGGGTATATGTTCTGTGCAAGTGCCTGGGCTTGGTTTTCTGGGCTGAATAATCAAGTCTGGCCCCAGCTTTCAAGGACCTTACAGTCTGGTTCCAGGCTGGCACACAAACTCAGCTATAAATAAGGTAACAGGAAAAGTAAATGTCCTGAAAAATCCTCATGGGGCTGTGGAAAGTCAAAGAAGGCACCATCATTTGTCGCCGAAGATGTTCAAAACCAAACACATTTCCCTTCACTTCTTCGGCCAGATTTATTTCCCCTGCAGTATCCCCCATCTCCATGAATGGGTACCACTATGTGTTGAGATCAAGCCAGGACTCTGAGGAGGAAGCTCTCCTGACCTCTTCCTCACCTTCCCTTCTGCCGCCTGCGAGGTGCAAGGCTCAGCAGGTTCTTCCTCCTTGATGTCCCTGAACCTCTCCATCTGTTGTCTCTTCCAGTGCTTGCATTCCGTGGTTATCAAATTTTTATGCCTTAGAATCTCCTTGAGCACTTGCTAAAACTCAGATTGATGAGCGCACCCCAGAGAGTCTTCTAATTCAGTAGTTGCAGGGTGAACCTGAGAATTTGCACTTCTAACAAGTTTTCGGTTGATGCTGATGCTGCTAATCTGGGGAGCATCCTGAAAAGCGCTTTCTTAGTTCAGGACCTCATCGTTTCCTGTCTTCTTTGCTATACTTTCTATTATCTTTACCCTTTTTCACATTCTCTACCTTGGCCACAGAAAGGGGGAAAAAATCCTTTCTGATCATGGATTGCCCATAAGACGAATGTCAGAATACCTCATGTGACCTGCGGGGCCCTAAGTTACCTGTCTCCTACCTTCCTGTCTAGTCTTATCTACTGCCTTGCTGACCCCTTGCCTGACCTCTAGCACACAGAACTCCTGGCAGTTTTAGTATCCATGTCATTTCACCTTTCATCCTTTGCATCTCCTGTTCACTCTGTCTGCAATGCCGTGGGTCCCTTTCTTCGCTTACTAACTCTGATGGGTCCTTGCAAACCACCGAGGAATGCGTCCTTGGAAAAACATTACCTCTCCAC